>CP106733.1:170611505-171869238 GCA_025506655.1 Gossypium rotundifolium
TCAGGTTATACCCTAGTCGAACAAAGGTTTCGGGACCACAAATTCGAGTTTTATAATATTTTAATATTATTTTACGTCTTGTTGTTATGTGATTAAGCATGTGGAAAATTTTCATAAGCTAATTTGTTCATTTATGCGTGTTTAATTTGACAAAAGGATGAAATTGCATTGAGTGTGAAAGTTGCTTGCTATTTGTTAAAGTACTTAAGTGTTGTGGCTTTTAAAAGTAGTGGCCTTAAATGTCAATTGAACCACTATTTAGTTAGTGGGTGGTTTTGGTAAAAAATGACCTTGTTATTTATGTTATAAAATTTTGTTTTAAAAGGATAGAATATGAATTATGTTATTAAGATATTTTTAATGAAATAAAGCATGATAATGGACATTCTCTCATCCATTTTCCACCAAATTTGGGAAAGAAAAGAAAGAACAAAAGCTTTTAAATTTTTAGCTATTACAAGCTTAAATTAAAGGTTAGTTTTTGATTCGTTCTTGATAATTTTTACGTTTTTGTAATCATTGCTTTGAGAGCTACAGAACCCATGTTTTAATTTGATGAATTGATGATGTTTGTGTGAGATGTCATTGTTGATATGTTAAGCTTTTTGATGATTTTTGGTGTTAAATGAAAGATATGAGTTAGATAAACATACTTTGTTCTTGAATTTTTGATAAATTTAGCTAAATAGGGCTAAATTGAGAAAATGGTAACTTGATGGACTAAATAGAAAATTTGATGAAAAATATGGATTTGTGTGTGATGTATATGTATTCGGCTAAGCATGTGTATGTGTGGATTTTGTGAATTTGATGTTTTGAGAAAAATGGATTAAATTGATAACGTGTGCAAATATGAGGGTTAAATTGCAAATAGCCCTAAATGTTTGTCTATGGATTGAATTGTATGAATTAGTGAATAAAAGGGTTAACTCTGAATATGTTTAGATCAAGAACCGAGGAAAGCAGTTTAGATCATGGAAAGCGAAAAGTAACCGTAAGTAGCTTTTATTCCGATAAACCAAATCTGAGGTAAGTCACTATGCAAATAAACGTATTTGTATGATATTATATTTGTTCTTATGACTATTATTGAATATGGATATTAATGAGAAGATATGCAAATAAAATCTGGGATAAGTTCGATATAGTGACTAAGTCCGAGAAGTCCCGTACGAACCTAGGATTAGATAAGTCATGACATAGGTGTCTCTTATGTTTTATCATGTAAGACCACCTCTGGGACGTTGGCATTGATCTAAGACTCGTGTAAGACCACGTCTGGGACGTTGGCATCGATATCAGCTTTATGAATAAGACCACGTCTGGAACGTTGGCATCAATATGACTTTTACGTGTAAGACCATGTCTGGGACATCAGCATCGTATTGATTTGTGTAAGACCACATGCGGGACAAAGGCATCGATATTCGAGTGCATGTAAGACCTAAATGGGGACGTTGGCATTGTACAACTATTCCGAGCTTTTTGAGTATCCTACTAGTTTCCTATTGGTTCAACGGGCAAATTTGTGATACATATTGCAAATCTGAGCTTTGAACAAATATGTGATTATAAAAACATTTCAGGTACGTTGATTATACACTAATTGTGTATACAAGGTAAGCATCTGTGTGATCTTATTATGATGCTATGAATATGGAATTGATAATATGATATGTAAAGTTTTGGTTAAATGAGTTATACGTTTATGTGATTCTCGAATTGTGAATATAACAAATGTGATCAAAGGTATATGAATCAAAGCATATATGTGATAATTTGCTAAGTGATTGATATGTGATAATGTATTTATTTGCATATATGCATCCCATGCTAAGTTTGTTTGTATATTGACTTACTAAGCTTTTGGAAAGCTTACTCTATGTGTGTACTTTCTCTGTTTTATAGGTCGTTAAAGCTACTGTAGGCTCGGGACCGTCAAGGATCATCATCACACTTCTAAACTCATTTTGGTACCCTTTTGAAAATGTATATAGCTTAATATGGCATGTATAGGCTAGATATGTGTATATGATTTTGAAGTGAACTTAGTCATGTGTTTTGACAAGTTTTGAGTTGATAAATGCTTGAATGAATGAGTTATTTGATACAAATTTTGATATGAGTTGATGCACATGAAATGGTTAAGTTTTGTTTAAACAATGGATGGTTATGATTGTATATGAATTAGGTGTATTTTGTGGGTTTTAATAACCTAAAAATGGTGAAAATTGCAGTTTTCACACGGCCTAAACACATGGGCGTGTGCCCAGACTGTGTGGCAAAAGTTAGAATCAAAAGAATAGCCCACGGGCTAGTCCCACGACCGTGCGTAGTAAGTCAGAATCTGCCCACGGGCTGCCCACGGCCATATGATTTCCCACGGGCAGGCCACACGGGCATGTGCCCCTATTTTCAAGAAAAAGTTTTTAAAGTTTCTAATTTAGTCCCAAATCATTTCCTAATCATATTTTGGGTCTCGTAGGGTAATATTAGGGTCGTAAAGATGAAATTTGAAAAATTTTAAGTTGTGCCACGGGATTATGTCCCAATTTTCTCGTTTATTTATGTTTGACTCTGATAATATCTGGTAACCCTATTCCGGCGACGGTTTAGGGTTAAGGGGTGTTACATGCAAACCAATAGCCATCTAATTATTCTAAGGCGGTTAGCTGTGAAGACTCAGAAAAATGGATGTTTGCTATGCAAGAGGGGATGAAATCACTCCATAAAAACAGAACATGGGATCTTGTGAAACTTCCCAAAGGTAAAAGGTTGTTCGTTGTAAATGGGTATTTAAAAGAAAGAAGGACTCCAAGAGTTGAAGAACCGGATATAAAGCAAGGCTTGTTGCAAAAGTTCTTGTCAAATTCGAGTGGACTTCACGGATGTGTTCTCCCAGTTGTGAAGCATAGTTCGATTTGAGCTTTGCTTGGTCTTGTGGCCATGCATGATTTGGAGCTTGAGCGGTTAGATGTAAAAGCGCATTTTTCATAGAGAATTGAGGAAGATATTTACATGCAACAACTAGAGGTTTCTGGTCTTAGAAAAAGAGAACTATGTTTACTTCTTTGAAAAAGTCCCTTTACGATTTGAAACAATCACCAAGGCGTTGGTACAAGAGGTTTGATTCCTTTATGAGTTCTCATGATTTTAAAAGAAGTAGTTTTAACAAATGTGTTTACTTTAAGAAAAACAGTGATGGTTCTTTTGTGTATCTATTTCTTTATGTTGATGACATGTTGATAGTAGCAAAGGATAAAGGAGAGATAAGAAAGGTCAAAGCCCAACTAAGTGAAGAATTTGAGATGAAAGATTTGAGATGAAAGATTTGGGACCAGCAAAGAAGATACTTGGTATGGAGATTCTCAGAGATAGAAAAGCAAGTAAATTGTACCTAAGTCAGAAGGGGTACATTGAGAAAGTTCTTTGCAGGTTCAATATGCAGAGTGCTAAGCCTGTTAGTACTCCTTTAGCAGTCCATTTCAGGCTTTCATCGGCATTGACTCCAAAATCTGTAACACCCCTTACCCGAGACCGTTGCCGGAGTCGAGTACGAGGCATTACTAGACTTAACTTACTAGTTCGGGGCATAAAAGTTTAAAACTGTCCATCTGCGTCATGTTCATTAAATCAATTATAACTCGAGTTACGAAACTCGAAATCTAGATCCGTAAATTTTCCCTGAAACTAGACTCATATATCTTCTTACTATAATTTTTCCAGAATTTTTGGTGTGGCCAATTAGTACAGTTTATTAGTTAAAGTCTCCCCTGTTACACAAACTGACAGTTCTGACCCCTCTGTACTAAAAATCAATTATCTCATAATATATAATTCTTTTGCCTACACCGTTTCTTTCATATAAAAATAGACTCAATAAGCTTTAATTACATATCTCATGCACAACCTAATTCTATTTCTACTATTTTTGGTGATTTTTCAAAATCACGTCACTGCTGCTGTACAAACTATTCCCTGCATATACTTACATAATTCCTTTCTAATAATTACCAACTAGGCATTTCATAATGTCCAAAACATGCTCTTAATTAGCCATTTTAATAGCTAATCATTACCAAACATTTACAAGCCAATCTCAAGCCATATCATAAGGTTATACACACAAAATGGCTAAGTCTCTATACATGCCATAACTTAAAACGTTTGAGTCACAAAATACCAATATAATCCTTTGATAGTGCGTAACGATCTCCGACGTCTTTGTGATTCCCGAGTTGACTTGTAACACTATAAAAAATTAAAGAATGGGAGTAAGCATAAAGCTTAGTAAGTTTACATGTAAATAAATAACAACATTCTTAATCAATTATCTTATTCTTTTCTTATCAAGATCACTTAAGCTTTTAACTCAATATATTTAAACTTGTATACTTATCTTACCTTTTAACATGAATTTATCTTACCTTACCTTTTTAGCTTGAACTTGTCTTACCTTACTTTGGAATACTCCTTGAATTTTCCCGTTGAACCACTTGGAATACTAAGGATACGCAGTACCTTTCCTTATGAAACTTAACCATTGCCATGTCTTGACATGGTCTTACGTGGTATCCTTGCCTTATGAACTCACTAATGCCATGCCTTGGCATGGTCTTACATGGGACCTTTGCCTTATAGTAACATATCAATGCCATGTCTTGACATGGTCTTACATGATTTCCTTAAACCCTAATGTCATGACATTTGTATCCTACACATTCCTAAGGTTCAACCTAACTTTCTCGAGATAACTTTTCCGTCAATTCATACTTGAATCTTTAAATAATAAATTTATAGAATAAATATGTAAATACTGGAATTTAACAATATTAAATGTAAAGTAATAGAATATTGCATTTATTTATCGCAAACTTACCTCGAAACAAAACGATCAACTATATCGATTTAGTCCTCTATCTTTTCTTTCCTCGATCTAACTCGGATTTCGTTCTTCTTGATCTATAATAGCAAATTTAGCTTATTTAATACTCACATTCATCAAAACAGTCCTTAACTCTTATCTTTGGCAAAATTACAATTTTGCCCTAAACTTTTACATATTTACACATTTGCCCCAAAGCTCGAAATTAAACTTTATCCCTTATTCTTATATTTTATGACATGTTGATCATTTTCCCTTCTATGGTAACATCAAATTCTCACTCTAACTTGTACTTATGAACATTAGGTATTTTTACCGATTAAGCTTTTTACTCGTTTTCACTTAAAATCACTTAGCAAAAGTTGTTTAACATAATTTCAGACTTCATATTCTATCATAAAACATCAAAATAAACACATTTCACCTATGGGTATTTTTCCAAATATGAACCCTAGCATGAATTATTGATAGAATAAGCTAAATCGAGCTCTAGGGCTTCAAAAGCGTAAAGAACTTTAAAAGCGGGGCTTGGAATCACTTACTATGGACCTTGGAAGCTTGAAACAAACCCTAGCTATGGAGAACCCTTGTAATTTCGTCCTAATGAAGAAGATGAGCATATTTTCTCATATTTTTCCTTTTAATTCATTTTATTACCAAATGACTAAATTACCCTTCATTAAAAACTTTGGTTCTTTCCACCTATATATGTCCATTTTGTCCATGAAAATATAATGGTCTAATTACCATTTAAGCACTCCTACTTCAAACCCCATTTCAATCAAATACTCTATAAATTAGAACTCCTATTTAGCAACTTTTGCAAACAAGTCCTAATAGGCAATTTAAGCATGAAATTAATAAAATTTCTTATCAATACTCTAACACATGTATTTAATCACTCGATAAATGATAATAATTAATCATAATAAACTTTTATAGCTTGGATTCATGGTTTCGCAACCAACTTTGTTCCGTTAGGCCCTATTTCGGATGTTACATTTCTCCCTTTTGGGATTTTAGTCTCAGAAAATCTTACCGTAAAAGAGGTTTGGGTCTTGTTTTGCATAATCTCTTGGGCTCCCATGTAGCCTCTTCTATCCCATGCCTATTCCATAATACTTTCACAAGTGCAATACTTTTGTTCCTTAATTGTTTAACCTCCCGAGCTAGAATTTTTGGGTTCCTCACCGTAAGTCATATCTGGTGAATCTCAACCTCTCGTCTGCTGAAATTACATGCGATGGATCCGGACGATAACGACGTAGCATAGACACATGGAAGACATTATGAATCTTCTCTAACTCAGTCGGCAATGCTAACCGATATGCCAATGGCCCAACTCTCGATCACCTCAAACGGTCCAATAAAACGTGGACTTAGTTTGCCTTTCTTGCCAAATCTGAGAACTTTCTTCCATGGCGATACTTTCAAGAATACCCTTTCACCAACTTGAAATTCAATTTCTTTTCTTTTCAAATCTGCATAGGATTTCTGTCTATCTGAAGCTGCTTTCAAGCAATCTCTGATGACTTTTACTTTCTCTTCTGTTTCTTTGACTAGATCAACCCGTAATCGATTTTCCTTAAGCTCATCCAATACAAAGGTGTGCGACATTTATGTCCATACAAAGCTTCATAAGGTGCCATCTTCGACTCGATTGATAACTATTATTGTAGGCAAACTCTATTAACGGCAAATATTTCTCCCAACTACCTTGAAATTCCAATACGCAACATCTAAGCATATCTTCAAGTACCTGAATAACTCTTTCTGATTGACCATCCGTCGGAGGATGGAAAGCTGTACTAAAACTCAACTTTGTACCTAAAGCTTCCTGCAATTTCTTCCAAAACCGTGAAGTAAATCTGGATCTCTATCCGAGATAATCGATAATGGTACTCCATGTAGTCTCACAATCTCTGAAATATACAACTCGGCCAACTTGTCAAGTGAATAATCCATACGAACTGGGATAAAATGAGCCGACTTCGTTAACTTATCAATCACAACCCATACTGCATCTTTCTTTCTCGGTGTCGAAGGCAATCCTGTCACAAAATCCATAGTAACTTGGTCCCATTTCCACTCGGGAACTAATACAGGCTGCAATAAACCTGAAGGTACCTGATGTTCGGCCTTTACCTGCTGACAAATCAAACATCTAGAAACAAACTCTGATATATCTCTTTTCATTCCTCTCCACCAATACATTTTCTTCAAATCATTATACATCTTTGTACTACAGGGTGAATAGACCAAGAAGCGCTATGTGCTTCTGTAAAACCTTCCGGATAAGATCATCATTCTTTGGTACACATACCTCTCTAAACATCAAACAACCGTCGGATCCGATCGAAAATCGACTCTAAACTTGACTCAGACCGAACCCTTTTGGCTTACAACTCATCATCATCCTTCCGAGCTTCACAAATTTCTTCAAGAAACATCGGTTTAGCTCTCAACTCAGCTAAAATAGAACCATCATTTGACAAGGCCAAACTAGTGTGCAAAGCTCTCAATGCAAATAATGATTTTCTACTCAAAGCATCAAGAACAATGTTTGCCTTACCCGGTGATAATCGATCACTAGTTCATAATCTTTAATCAACTCCACCATCTTCTTTGCCTCAAGTTTAGATCTTTACGAGTCATTAAGTATTTCAAACTTTTATGATCGGTGAATATTCTGCATTTCTCACCATACAAATGATGTCTCCAGATTTTCAATGCAAATACAATAGCATTAACTCTAAATCATGTGTCGGATAATTTTTCTCATGTGGTTTTAAGCGTCAGAGGCATAAGCAATTACCCTTCCTTCCCCGCATAAGTACACAACCTAGTCCATTCAAGGATGCATCATCAGAATTACAAACTCTTTACGGTTACGGTTGTACTAACACGGGAGCTTTAGTCAACAATACCTTTAACTTATCGAAACTCACGACACTTCTCGGTCCATTCAAACTTGACATCTTTCTGTAACAATCTTGTCAATGGAGTAGCTATCATGGAAAATCCTCTACAAATCGTCTATAATAACCGCAAGACCAAGAAAACTTCTAACCTCGATACATTCTGGAGGCTTCCAATCGACAATGGTCAAATCTTATTCGGATCAACTTTAATACCTTCACCGAAACAATGTGTCCAAGAAAACAAACTTCCGTAACTGAACTCACTTTTGCTAAATTTGGCATAAAGTGATTATCTCTCAAAATCAGAAAGCGTTCTCAAATGCTCTGCATGCTCAGTCTCATCATGAGAATAAATCAAGATGTCATCAATAAACACAACTACAAACTTGTCCAAGTAAGGTCTGAAAATTCGGTTCATTAAATCCATGAAGATAGCAGGAGCATTGGTTAAGCCAAATGGCATCACAAGAAACTCATAGTGACCATACCTAGTTCGAAAAGTAGTTTTTGGAATATCTGACTCTTTAACTCGCAACTGATAGTATCCGGATCTCAAATCTATCTTAGAAAACACAAGGGCTCCTTTCAATTGATCAAACAAGTCATCTATTCTAGGCAATGGATATTTTTTCTTTATGGTTACCTTGTTAAGTCGCCGATAGTCTATGCACAATCTCATGGAACCGTCCTTCTTTTCACAAATAACACTCAAGCGCCCCATGGTGAATAACTAGGTCTTACAAAGCCTTTATCGCTAATTCACAGGTGAGCTTTCAATTCTTTCAATTCTATCGAAGCCATTCTATAAGGAGCAATAGAAATAGGTGTGGTACCTAGAATCAATTCAATACCAAACTCAACTTCTCGATAGGAGGCAAACACGTAGTTCTTCCTAAACACATCAGAAACTCATTTACCACATGCATTGATTCAATTTTCAACTCGGGTCTTTAGTATTCAACACAAAAGCAAGATAAGCTTCACATCCTTTCCTTAAACATTTACGAAAGCGGACATAACGTAAATCATGGAAATTGAACTACCCGACTCATCCGAATTAACTCAAGGATCTCACCATTTTCACATTTCAACTCAATGAATTTCTTTCCACAATTCACTATCACATCATGTGCAGTTAACCAATCCATACCAAGAATCACATCAAACTCATCAAATGGCAATAGCATGAGATCAGCCGGAAAACAGTAACCTCTAATCATCAAAGGGCATTTTTTACATACTTTGTTTACTAACACATGCTGACCAAATGGATTCGATACTTTAATCACAAATTTCGTAAACTCTATGGGCATGTTCATACTAGGCATTAATTTCATGCAAACATAGGAATGGGTTGAACCCGGATCAATCAAAGCAATAACATTAACATCATGAAGAGAAAATGTACCCGTAATTACATCGGGGGAGGACGCCTCTTCACGAGTACGGATAGCATAAGTCCTTGCGGGTGCTCTAACATCTGATCTCGTTGCTGTATCTCTAAATGTACCTCTACCTGCCCCTGCTCCTGGATTTCTTTGAGGCCTGCCTCTAACGGGGGCATTACCTGATCTTGCACTCGGTATTACTTCTTTTTTACCATCTCGGACACTCCGAATGAAATGATCCGGCACCACATCGAAAACAACCAACCTCGGCCGCTCGACATTGACACGGATGACGTCGACCACATTGAGGACACTCAGGTCTATTAGGCTGAATACTACCAACACTCGCAATCGAAGTGGTTTGAGCTTTTGAATCCATAAATCTTCCACCTCTGTTTCGGTTAGAATACTCTGCTGAAAAATTAGATCTCGTAGAGAACTCTCTAGGCCTCTTGGATGTAGACTGAAATGACTTGCTCATCTGTCTTTTCTTCGTATCTTGCATCTCAATTTCAGCTTTACCCTTTCTTTTCAACAACTCCTCGCCTTACGTGCTCATCAACTAAAACCACAAACTCTTTTATCTCTAGAACACCAACCGATAGTCGGATATCATCATTGAGCCCATCCTCAAATCTTTTGCACATGATAGCCTCTGAGACACACATTCTCGAGCATAATTGCTTGAGTCGGACAAATTCACGTTCATAGTCGGTCACATCATCTTACCTGTTTTAATTCAAGGAACTCTTTTCTTTTACGGTCAATAAACCTCGGATCGATATACTTTACGGAACTCCTCCTGAAAGAAATCCCAAGTAACTCTTTCTTTCGGTACTCTCGATACAAGTGTCTTCCACCACCGGTAGGTGAATCCTAAGAAGTGACACCACACATTTAATACATTCTTCCGTGCAGTGGGATAACTCGTCAAAAACTCGATAGTATTTTCGAGCCAAAATTCAGCTTTCTGCATCATCATCTTTGGTAGCCTCAAACTCTTCAGCCCTTGTTTTCGATCTTGTCAACGGTGGCTTCTCTCTTCGATCAGTATCTCGTGATCGGGAAGCTACATGGGTGGTCTGTGGATCATGAGGGGTGGAGGTCTAGCGCCGGGTTCGTCTGAACGAACTCAAGAAACCATTCATTCATAGCTTGAAGAAGGCTTCTGAGCCCTCCTCCCGACTAACTGTAACGGGCCTTTCATGACTATCTTGTGGCACCGCCTCAGCGGGAGTGGGTGCACTACTCTACATCATCTGCACTAGCTCGCCGGGATCCATAACTATAAAAGAAAAACATTTTTTAAATCGTCAAGAGTCGTCACACTATCAAAATATAAGTATGGCATGTATAGATAGACTCTTACTCATACTAAATATTTCGAGAATCGACTAAACCTTGCTCTGATACCAATAAATGTAACACCCTTACCCGAGACCGCTGCGGAGTCGAGTACGAGGCATTACTAGACTTAACTTACTAGTTCGGGCATAAAAGTTTAAAACTGTCCATCTGCGTCATGTTCATTAAATCAATTATAACTCGAGTTACAAAACTCGAAATCTAGATCCGTAAATTTTCCTGAAACTAGACTCATATATCTTCTTACTATAATTTTTCCAGAATTTTGGTGTGGCCAATTAGTACAGTTTATTAGTTAAAGTCTCCCTGTTACACAAACTGATAGTTCTGACCCTCTGTACTAAAAATCAATTATCTCATAATATATAATTCTTTTGCCTACACCGTTTCTTTCATATAAAATAGACTCAATAAGCTTTAATTACATATCTCATGCACAACCTAATTCTATTTCTACTATTTTGGTGATTTTTCAAAATCACGTCACTGCTGCTGTACAAACTATTCCCTGCATATACTTACATAATTCCTTTCTAATAATTACCAACTAGGCATTTCATAATGTCCAAAACATGCTCTTAATTAGCCATTTTAATAGCTAATCATTACCAAACATTTAAAAGCCAATCTCAAGCCATATCATAAGGTTATACACACAAAATGGCTAAGTCTCTATACATGCCATAACTTAAAACGCTTTGAGTCACAAAATACCAATATAATCCTTTGATAGTGCGTAACGATCTCCGACGCCTTTGTGATTCCCGAGTTGACTTGTAACACTATAAAAAAATTAAAGAATGGGAGTAAGCATAAAGCTTAGTAAGTTTACATGTAAATAAATAACAACATTCTTAATCAATTATCTTATTCTTTTCTTATCAAGATCACTTAAGCTTTTAACTCAATATATTTAAACTTGTATACTTATCTTACCTTTTAACATGAATTTATCTTACCTTACCTTTTTAGCTTGAACTTGTCTTACCTTACTTTGGAATACTCCTTGAATTTTCCCGTTGAACCACTTGGAATACTAAGGATACGCAGGTACCTTTCCTTATGAAACTTAACCATTGCCATGTCTTGACATGGTCTTACGTGGTATCCTTGCCTTATGAACTCACCAATGCCATGCCTTGGCATGGTCTTACATGGGACCTTTACCTTATAGTAACATATCAATGCCATGTCTTGACATGGTCTTACATGATTTCCTTAAACCCTAATGTCATGACATTTGTATCCTACACATTCCTAAGGTTCAACCTAACTTTCGAGATAACTTTTCCGTCAATTCATACTTGAATCTTTAAATAATAAATTTATAGAATAAATATGTAAATACTGGAATTTAACAATATTAAATGTAAAGTAATAGAATATTGCATTTATTTATCGCAAACTTACCTCGAAACAAAACGATCAACTATATCGATTTAGTCCTCTATCTTTTCTTTCCTCGATCTAACTCGGATTTCGTTCTTCTTGATCTATAATAGCAAATTTAGCTTATTTAATACTCACATTCATCAAAACAGTCCTTAACTCTTATCTTTGGCAAAATTACAATTTTGCCCCTAAACTTTACATATTTACACATTTGCCCCAAAGCTCGGAAATTAAACTTTATCCCTTATTCTTATATTTTATGACATGCTGATCATTTTTCCCTTCTATGGTAACATCAAATTCTCACTCTAACTTGTACTTATGAACATTAGGTATTTTTACCGATTAAGCCGCTTTTACTCGCTTTTCACTTAAAATCACTTAGCAAAAGTTGTTTAACATAATTTCAGACTTTATATTCTATCATAAAACATCAAAATAAACACATTTCACCTATGGGTATTTTTCCAAATATGAACCCTAGCATGAATTATTGATAGAATAAGCTAAATCGAGCTCTAGGGCTTCAAAAACGTAAAGAACTTTAAAACGGGCTTGGAATCACTTACTATGGACCTTGGAAGCTTGAAACAAACCCTAGCTATGGAGAACCCTTGTAATTTCGTCCTAATGAAGAAGATGAGCATATTTTCTCATATTTTTCCCTTTTTAATTCATTTTTATTACCAAATGACTAAATTACCCTTCATTAAAAACTTTGGTTCTTTCCACCTATATATGTCCATTTTGTCCATGAAAATATAATGGTCTAATTACCATTTAAGCACTCCTACTTCAAACCCCATTTCAATCAAATACTCTATAAATTAGAACTCCTATTTAGCAACTTTTGCAAACAAGTCCTAATAGGCAATTTAAGCATGAAATTAATAAAATTTCTTATCAATACTCTAACACATGTATTTAATCACCGATAAATGATAATAATTAATCATAATAAACTTTTATAGCTTGGATTCATGGTTTCGCAACCACTGTTCCGTTAGGCCCTATTTCAGGATGTTACAAAATCAGATGATGAGATTGAGTACATGTCACATGTTCCATTCTCTAGTGCAGTGGGATCTCTCATGTATGCTATGGTTTGTCCACATCCAAATTTATCATATACAGTCAGTGCAGTTAGCAGATACATGGCGAATCCTGGTAAAGAACATCGGAAAGCAGTTCAGTGGATTTTAAGATACTTACGAGGTACTATTGATGTTTGCTTACAGTTTGGAAGAACTAGAGATGGAGTCATTGGGTATGTTGATGCTGATTTTGCTGGGGACCTTAGAAGAAGATCTCTCACTGTTATGTCTTTACAATCGGAGGTTATGCAATCAGTTGGAAAGCTACTTTGCAAACTACAGTCGCTTTGTCTACCACTGAAACTGAGTACATGGCGATTACTGAGGCTTGTAAATAAGCTATTTGGTTGAAGGGACTCTTTAGTGAGCTCAATGAAGACATTCAAATCAGCACATTATTTTGTGATAGTCAGAGGGCCATCTTCATTACAAAAGATCAAATGTTTCATGAGAGAACAAAACACATTGATGTTCGGCATCATTTTGTTCGTGATATTATTACTCGTGGTGATATTGTTGTGAGCAAAATTAGTACTCACGAAAATCCTGTAGATATGATGACTAAGTCACTTCCTATAACCAAGTTTGAGCATTGCTTAGACTTGGTTGGTGTTCATTGTTGAAGTTAAACCCTTAAGGGGTTTTATGGAAGAGGTGGAGAACTTGTTCGTTAAGAGTTCGCGATGAAAAACTTGTTTATTGAGAATTCTTGTCAAGGTGGAGATTGTTAGAATTAAGTGACCCGAATCCTTATTTAAATGAAATAAAAGAAGAATCCCTATAGAACTACACTTCTTTATTTTATTTTAAATAATGTTTTTAAACCTTATTAAACTCCATCTATTTGATATTGATTAGAATAAGGTGTTTCAATCTTACTACACTCCTATTAGAATATGGCTTTACAAGCCTATAAATAGACATAGTCTTATTCCACTTGTAATTCATTCGAATTCGACATAGTGAATTTTCTTCTTATCTGCCGATGGTTTTTTCCCGAAAGGGTTTTCACATAAAATATGTGTGTTCTTTAAATTTTTATTTCTCTTTTCTTTGCAATATATTGTTATTATCGGCGTTATATTTTTCACAAATACGTATCAAAGTAAAAATATGAGTATACTTCAAAACCAAATTGTGAATTAAGCATTAATCAAACACAACCGAATTCACCTCAAAATCATTATTTCCCAAAAAAAAAATATTTCAAAAGAATGTTGAGTGAAAAATTATAATTTTTATTAAAAAAACATTGATACAAATTTAAATTAAATGCAATATTAAAATGATTACCCTAACACCATTATCTTAAAGGTGGAATTTATGATATAAAATAGAACTTTCAATATGCACAATGATTTGGATGATTATTTCCACCATTAGGATCATGAAATGAACTCCATGCCGCATAATGTATGGGCTTATTTTAACTACTATTTTCGGCCTTAACTTCCTTCCCTTTGCCCCAAAATCCACCACAACATCAACATTTATAAATCAAGAGACTCTAGATTTGAAATCAATATTGTTAAAAAAAGTAACCATAAATATTCAGCCTCAAAATAATAATAATATGGTTGAATTGGAGCATCAATTCGATTCCACTTAAATAATAATAAAATGTTTTAAAAATTCACCTGATAATTAGATTTGGATGTAATTGTTTATAATTATACAATGATAATATATTTGGATAACTATTGTAATCAAGGGCGAAGCCAGGGGGTTGGCATAGGCCTCCACCCTCCTAAAAAGTAAAATTACTATTTAGGCCTTTAAATTTTTTTAAAAATTTTAAATCAGTAAATATAAAATTACACTTTGGCCCCTCTAAAATTATAAAATTTAATTTAATCCTTTACAAATTATAAAGATATAAACTATAAAAAAAAAATTTCATCCGCCCCTAAAAATTATCCCGACTTCGCCCTTGATTGTAATTATGGATCTCGCCAAATTGTCTTAGGGGAGAATAAGATTTGGAGTAATTACACAAATAACTATAGTTAAAGCCAATTTTAAAATTTTGTTTTTATACAAATTATAAAAATTATATTATAAACATGAACATTTTCGAGTATTCAAGGTGATGTTAATTAGTTTATCCCATAAAAAGAAAAAATATTTTTTCATTAAATTTTAAAAGGATAATGAATAAGTGATTTTCCGATTAATTTTTAAAAACGGAAAATTTAAATGTCTGTTTTACATATTGTTTTGTTTCAAGAAATTATTCTCTTGTCTCACCAAAATTTTATGGTCTTGCTTTTAATATTTTTAAATAAATCCGGCAAAGGAGTCTCTTCTACTCTGAAGAAAATTTCTAAATTATGTTTCTAAAATTGTGAAAAGAAGTTTGTTAATTTTTGAAAATTAAATTTTGCGATAAACATGTTAAATAATTTAAGGCTCCGTTTGTTTAATGTAAAATAGCTTCTAGAAAATGATTTTATTTTATTTTTTGAAAAAGTTAATATTTTCGGTGTTTCGATAAATCTGTAAAATATTTTATGTTATTTGACAAATTTCTAAAATGTTTCACAAAAGCTATTATTAATGAAACAAACATAAATTTGAGATTTATAATAAGTAGATAATTGATTACAAAGTGATGTTTAATGTGAAATTATAGTAAATAAAGAATCTTCATGATGTTAAGGATTAAATTGTAAATTTTTGAAATTTATAATTGAAACAAGAGAAGTGATATGTATGAAAATTTGTTATGTGAAATAAGATATTATAATAAATTATTTGATAAAAATGCTTGTATGGTGAAAAATAAATTACATGGCAATAGAGACTAAATTGAAAATTGTACAAAAGTTTAAGTGTAAAACGATTTAATATGTGAATAAGGAATTATGATAAAAGTTTAATGAATGTGTTACGAGATAATAAAATATGTATAAAGTATTGTAAAAGTGAAATTGTGGAAAATATTTAATTTTTATGATGACAAGGATTAAATTGCTAAACTTGATAAAATATGTGGATGAAATAATAGAAGTGAAATACCTAGAAATTTGATACGTTAAACAAGATATTGAGATAAATTATGTGATTAAAGTGTAACAAGAAAGAATGTTGATTTGATATGATTAATTAGTGAATATTGAACTTTTATGACAAAATGAACTAAATTGAAAAGTTGTGAAAGTTTATAAGAAAATAATTGATAAGTGAAGAATGTAGTAGAGAATGTAACATCCTAATGCTTTGACCCGATATTCGGTTCAAATATTGGGGTGTTACAGTGAATAAAACCTTATCAGTTTGGAAAATATCTTACGAAAAAAAATTTGGTAAGACATTTTACTGGAATAAGAGGGTAATTTTACGTTGACATGAAAATATTTTACATTGACCATCCTATTTTACATGAAACAAACATCGGAAAAGGCTAAACTTTTATGACAAAAACGAACTAAATTGAAAAGTTGTGAAAGTTTATAAGAAAATAATTGATAAGTGAGTAGAGAATGTAACATCCTAATGCTTTGACCCGATATTCGGGTCAAATATTGGGGTGTTACAGTGAATAAAGCCTTATCAGTTTGGAAAATATCTTACGAAAAAAAAATTTGGTAAGACATTTTACTGGAATACGTTGACATGAAAATATTTTACATTGACCATCCTATTTTACATGAAACAAACATCGGAAAAGGCTAAAAATAATTTTCGCAAAAACTTTTATGTTGAAACAAATGGAGCCTAAGATTAAAGGAATATTTGGTTTGTCGAATATTAGATTATGTTTCGTAATAGGATTATAGAAATATAATATTACTGGTAGAATGTGATATTAACTTGTTTGATTTATTTGGCTAGAATGTAAGATTCAGGTGGTTGGTTAATGTAATATGAGATTACCTAAAAGCATATTTTACTCAATTGTCCTTATTATAGAATTTGTTTTTTAAGCAAGTTTAATTCCTTTTATATTTTAGTCCCAAATTCCATAAAATTATAACAAATTGTTACAATTATTATTATTTATTACAATTTATTGTGTTGGAATAAATTTATAAATCATAATTATAATAATTAATAAAAGTGACTTAATATCAACCGCAATTATGGTTATAATCATAATTAACATATTAATAAATAAACTACTAAATAAAATATAATTATTATAATTGTAATGTATGACATTTACTAGTTCACTATTAAGATTTTTTTTTTGTTTTTAATTACTCTTAAACTATATTTAAGAAAAAACCTAAATTTATTAAAACAATAAAAATAAAGGGCAAATTAATTACAAATTTAATATTATCCGTAATCTAAGATTACCTAAAGAATGAACAGTAATAAGATAACAAGTGTGAAATAACAGAGCGAAAACAAGTCAAACACAAAGAATAAAAGGTGGAAGAGTGGGTTGCATGTCAAAATTGCAGAGCCCCAGTGCAGTAGCCCGGGAGCCCTAGCACCAAAAGCCCGAGTCGCGCGGCACTAACGCTTGTGTGCCATGGATTTTCTTGCCATTTTGATTCCAGATTCAAGGCTATTTTTGTCATTTTCTCAAGGATTAAAGCCCAAGCAAATATTGTAGTCCTAGTTTGGGTCAAATAGGCTTTATAAATAGGATTTTTTAGAAGGTTAGACTACTTTTCTTCCATTGAATTTTGTCTTATTGCAAACTTATTATTTTTGTATTTTTCTTATTCTATGTGAATTGCTAAACTATTTTCTCAAAGTTTGATTCAAATAGTTTGTGAGATTAATTGTTATTCTTTACTATTTACATGTATTTTGATTTAATTACAGATATTTAAGTTCATTGAATATAGAGCTCGTATTCAATTACTTAAAATATTTGTCTTGTTAATTAAAATTATTTAATCCGTAATTATTTAATTGATTCTAACACTTGCAACGAACATCATAAGTCAATATAAGTTACATAAACAATCTATGTCGTGTGAGGCTGTGAGCTACATAATTGTTTAATTTGAATATGAGTTTGTTGGTTTGAATTAGATCTCTTTCGTCATTAATGTTATCAATAAGCTAAATCTTAAGTGTTAAGTTATAGAGTTGTTTATCGATAAGGGAAATAATTACAACGAGCTACCTCTCGATTATTAATAAGGGAATGAAAGATTAATTTCTAGGCGCTACATTGACAGCTATACCTAATTTATTAAAGCACATTAAAATTATCTTTATATCAATCATCAAACTAATGTTTTACCTTTAACTAAAGTTTCATCTCATTGAATTTTCCTTCGATTTTAATTATTATTATTATTTGCTAAGTTTTAATTTAATTTTTGGTTTTCTAAAACATCATATTTACTTGTTTTCTCTATTTGGGTTCACGCTCCTGGAGTGCTGGGTTACAAGTTGGGTTTTGTTTTTTTTTTTTCTTTTTCTAATTTTGGGTATAATAAATATTGGGTTTGGGCTGGATAATGGTTTTATTAAGTCAATCCGATTTTGAGTTTTCAGAACTGAAATCAAACCAACTCAATTAAAATAATCAAATTTATGAATCGATTTCAAATCAAACTGATTAAACCCCATTTGGAAACACCGAAACTATTCAGGTTAATCGGTTAGTCGGTCCGGAACAATTCTTGCATAGCTTTAACTTTAGGTATCACTTATGACAAAAAAAAAAAATTATGTGTCAAAATGAGAGGAAGTGCACAATTTATATGCCAATTTGTAGGTTAAGCCTTTTATTTAAAATAAATTTAACGGTTGGATTAACGAAAGTCTAATGAAAAAAAAGTAGTTTAAATAATGTGACAAAAAATTTAAATACTAAGATAAAAAAAGTTTAAGTATAAATTTATAGATTAAACCCTTTTTAAGAAAATATAATATATAATTATATTAATGTAGTTGGTTAATCATATCTAAAATAAAAATAAAAAATAGTGTTAACTCCCAAATATCATATTCCATGTCCAGCATGCCAAATTTTCCTTTTACATATTTTTTTTTGTTTTTAAAAATTATTATTATCCATGATGTATACGTGAACTCAAAGATAAATATCATATTGATTTTTCTAAATGTATTTATATTTTTAAAACCCATATTTTATTTTAAAATATGAATTAAATACAAATATCGAAAATCAATATCAAACCAATAAAAATGTAACTAATGTAAATCAATACCATGAAAAAGTTTTTGAAGCACTTAATGAAGTTTCTTCCTTGCTTAGCAATCATATTTGAAAGAGTTACCTATCAGGCAAATTCAAATGATGTTTCAACTTGTAGTTTTAATTTTATACACCACTTTTTGACTCAAAAGAATGGCTTTTTATTTTATCATCTTGGCCAAAAAGGGGACTTTAGAATAATAAAAAGAGGACTTTGACATATGTAGTAAAATTTTTTAATTATTTTCATTATAGTTTTTTAAATCATAATATTAAATTAATCATATTATGTTAATGTCTTTTGATGACGTGAAGGCACTTGATATGATACAAAAGACCATATTTGGAAATTGACAGTCCTTACAAAGCAAATGTAAGCTTTAGTGTTGAAGTCGGTGCTTTAAAATGTATTATGAAACTTAAATCAGCAAAACATGAAGATTTTTAATGATATTGAAAATGCGATTTTAAAATTTCATTTTATAAACTGAGTCATTAAATATTAAATATGAATATTTATGGAGTTAACATAAAATGTATTAAAGATTAATCGAGTAATTTTGTCGAATTAATAGTTAATTAAGACTCGAGAGCTAAATTATAAAATTCAATTGCTATAAAATTTTAATTAACAAAAGATTTGAAGACTTACATATCAATTAACCAGATGACGAAAATGATTAATAAACCATTTTGGATTAAAAGATAATGGATGATGGTGGCATATTGATTAAGATAAGTAAATATGATCAGTTAAGTCTTAAACTTTAATTTAACTATAAATATAAAATTTTGGTGGGAAGAAAGAGATGATTGTCATCTTCTTCTCTACCTTAAACTGTCCACCATAAGAAGAAACCAAAGAAAGCTTTCAAAATCCTTATACATTCGGTCACTTGATTAGGTGAGAAATTAATTAAGTAATTTTTTTTTAGGGTTTGAGGTCATGGGAGTTAGATTTAGTACCAATTTGATAAACTGTTAAAATTTTAAGAAGTTGTTATTGTCGATTTCTTAATGAATTAGACTTAAATTTGATAGAATTTAAACTTAGATTATGAAAAGAGTTAGATTGTAAAGTTACTTTAGCTTGTTTGTTAACTTTGTTACATTAGAGACCAAATTGAATAAATGTAAAACATGTCATGAAAATAAATAGAAAGTATAAGGTCCCTAATGAGAATATATAAAATTAGATTTTAATCCGATGCTAGGAATCAAAAGTTATGCTTATCTCAATTCAATGGTTAAATTGAATAAAATGTAAAAAGGAGAGAAGTTGAAAATTTGATTTATATAGGATCATGCATGACATTGTATGAAAATGTTTGATATTGATTTGTTATGTAAAATAATTGTATAGATCAAGATTTGGATTAAAGTGGAGCTAATAGGGAAAAGCTAAAATTTTGGATTAGTCCTAAAATATTCACTCACTTCATATTTTGAACAGGTAAGTTCATATGGAACTTACTATCTTGTTTCTTGTATGATATGAGTGTTTGTATTTAATTTGACATATGTGTGTTTGAGTGTAACTTGAAATACTAGTGAATTCGGCATATATGGTTAGTAATGGATTGAATTGGAATTGTTATGTGATGATTGATTATTATGTAATATTATAGGGCATAAATGTGGAAATCTGAATGATTACAAGGTATAAATGTATATAAATGATTGATTACAGGGACAAGCAACCTAATGTAGTTTTAGCTCAGATGAGCAACCTAGTGTGGTCTAATTTACTTGTATATCCAAGTCCGTTTTACTAGGTTCCATCGGACGAAACATTTTTTAAAATTGAAAACTTGAAAATGTGATGCAGTGAATTTGATATATCAATTCGGTATATCATTGAAATGAATCATGTATAATTGGTATAATCTTATGGATTGATGATATAATACGATATTAGGATAAGCTATGTGATAGTAATATGAATTGGCATGCTTTTAGTTGCTTATAATGTTTAATGATCATGGACACATATTGTAACACCCCTTACCCGAAACCCTTGCCGGAATCGAGTACATGGCATTACTAGACTTGACTATTAACTCGGGTGTAAGATTTTAAAGCTGTCCAACTGCATCATGCTGACCAAATCGACCATAACTCGAGTTACAAAACTCGAAATTTAGATCCGTAAATTTTCCTTGAAAATAGACTCATATAAATTTTCACCATAATTTTTCCAGAATTTTTCATGTGGCCAATTAGTAGAGTTTATTCATAAAAGTTACCCTTATTACACTGCTTGACAATTCTGACCTGTCTCTACAAAAATACAGTTATCTCATTGCACAAATTTCCTATAATGTTCTTGTTTATACCAATGAAAAATAGACTCATTAAGGGTTCTACACATATAAACCATGCTTCTTAATGATTTTTGTACAATTTTTGACAATTTTTCCAAAACAGAACAGTGACTCATGAATTCATTCAGATCAGGTCTCACTAAAACTTAATTATCTCATAATACATAAATATTTTGCCTACTCTGTTTCTTTTATGTAAAAATAGACACAATAAGGTTTAACTCTATATCTTATTCACTTTCTAATTCAATTTCTCCTATTTTTGGTGATTTTTCAAAATCACATCACTGCTGTAACTAAAAACTGTTTCACAACAAAAATAGTCATGAAACATATTCTTTACATATCATTTAGCAACCAAGCTTATATAGCCAATACTCAATCAAATACATATCCATCATTTTACCTCATTATCATGCCAAATTATACCATCATTCACCATTTCTCCTTCTTAAAATACATACACAAAATCAATCACTTATCTACATATTCGGTCTTCCAAGATAATCTCAATACATAACATATACTATATCATATACTCAATAATAAGAATCTAATACTTTGTCAATCATGAATCCAACATTATCAATGTATATACCATATATTAAGCTCATCAACATGAACCAATTAATAAGTCTTTCCTATCATAATCTAACATGCACAAATAATAATACCACTCTCACATGATTAAACCATAATCAAGCATAAATAAAAGTTCATGGCATGATCAACAATATCATCAAAACACTAAACAAGTTACCTCAAAATAGTTAGCCATTTTCGCATGGCTAGCATATTTACACTATTACAAAACATTAGTTATATGGTTCAATCTAGCCTATACATGCCCTTTTAAATAACAAACTAAGTTTTCAATACCCAAAAGGAAGTAGATAGTGTGGTTGACTTCATGGATGATCCTTCGAGCACTGTAGTTCGATTCAAGATCTATAAAACAAAGGTAGACAAAACACACACACAAGAAGCTTACTAGCTTAGTAAGTCCCAAGCTCAAAATGATACTACATTCAATTACTTAATCATTTAAATCATTTATCTCTACCATGTTATCATATTAAAATTTCTTACACCTTTAGCACTACTATTAGGAAACCAAATATTCATTATAGCACATTCAAGCTCAAATTCACCACATAATACTTGTGTACATCAATCGTAATCTCAATATACATATCACTTGTACTCATGGCATTAAATAAACTCTAGCAACATTAAAACATATCAAACCTTACTTACTTATCTCGAGCCTTTACTAAGCACATTAGTTACGATTTACCTTGAACCACAATTTGGTTTCTCCTTGGTAAAACACATCACCCAAGATAAAGCACGCTAGGCATTAAAGCCGAAATCAAACACCGCACAAGGCTCGCTAGGCACGGCTCTGAATATGTCACCGCACTAAGCCTGCTAGGCGAAGCCGAATATGTCACCGGCACTAAGCTGCTAGGCACGAAGCCTTAATATGTCACCCAAGACTAAGCTCGCTAGGCATGAAGTCCGAATATGTCACCTAAGACTAAGCACGCTAGGCACGAAGCTTAAATATGTCATTACCAACTTATACACCTTACAGTAATGCTGCCCAAAATAGCATAAAACACACATTATTCAAGTCACTTTGACATTCCATCTCGTTTAGAGATATAACAACATTTCATTTCAAATTCACTATCACTTATATAAAATTTCAACCAATCCCATACCATTACTTTCACATTCGGCTAACATAAGAGTTTACACAAAACTTTATTGAATAACATCATTTAGTACATTCATAATAATTCAATAATCTATACTTGCTTAAGGACTTACCTCGGTTGTCGATAGTCCGTATGAAATCGGCTTATTCGAGAACCTTCGACTTTCCCTGGTCTAATTCGTTTTTCTTTGCTCTTGATCTAAAACACATTAAAGTTTAGCTCATTCAACCACAATTCATCTCAATTTAGTCCCTAAGCACATAAATGGGCAAATTACTATTTTTCCCTAGAATTTCACAACTTTGCAATTTAGTCCTATTTGCATAACACACAAAATACACCAAATTAGCCAAAACTATGCAAGGGCCGAATGTTCCTAGGGGCCTTACAAGTCCTCACATTTCATTTATTTTTCAAATAGGCCCTCTAAAATTTATTTTTACAATTTAGCCCTAAAAACTCAATTTCATCAAAACTTCCAACACAAAACATATTAATCCTTTACATATCTTTCATCTAAAATCATCAAATATCAAAACCACATGAATACAACAATGGCCAAACATCAAACATGCTTAGATTCAAAAATTACAACATGGGTCTATTACGGTTTGAAGCAACAATCTCAAAACGTAAAATTTATCAAAACTAACTAAAACTCACCTTAGATTTTTGGCTTCAAAGTGCCGAAATTTTAAAGGGTTGAAAGCTTATTTCTTTCCTTCACAATTGGCCATGGATGAAAAAAGATAATGGCTTCCTTTTCTTGATTATTTTAACATATAATAAATTTTTTACCAAATTACTAAACCAACCTTTTAATTAAAATAATCAAACACTTTAACTTATGGACAAACTTGTCCATGGTCGGCCACTAACCCTTAAAATGGGGTATTTACCATTTCAATACTCCCTATTTAAAAGCCACACTCAATTTAACACTTTATACTTTAATTTGTAACTTTTACTTTTTACGCGATTAGGTCCTTTTATCAAATTCGATACTAAACGATAAAATTTTTCTACGAAATTTTCACACATATAAATTCATATAAAATAAACACTAAATATGATATTTAAATATTTATTGAGCTCGGATTCGTGGTCCCGAAACCACCGTTCGATTAGGGTCAATTTCGATTACATTATAACTCTCCTAAGGATTTTCGTCCCAAAATCTTACCGTTAAACAAGGTCGGATATTGTTGCCTCATTGAATCCTCAGTTCCCACGTAGCCTCTTCGACTCGTGATTTATTCCATAGAACCTTCACTAACTAATTCTTTTATTTCTCAACTCTTTTATTTCCGAGCTAGAATACGGATCGGCTTTTCCTCATACGTCATATCGATCAGATCTCAATCTCCGATGGAGCAATCACATGTGACGGATCCGCTCAGATCTACGAGCATAGAAACATGAAATACATCGTATCTTTTCTAATTCAGAGGGTAGCTTCAATCTATAAGCAACAGCCCAATACGCTCAATGATCTCATACGGTCCAATGAACCTCGGGCTCAACTTGCCTTCCTACCAAAACGGAGCACTTTCTTCCATGGTGAAACCTTTAAAAGACTCGATCTCCGATCCGAATTCAATATCTTTACGTTTCAAATCAGCATAGGACTTTTGTCGATCCGATGCGACTTTCAAATTATCTTTGATTATGGCCACTTTCTTCGGTCTCTTTAATCAATCAACCCTGTATCTTATTTTCACCGAGCTCACCAAAGATAATGGTGTTCACATTTTCGCCCAGTATAAGGCTTCATAAGGTGCCATTTTGATACTTGATTGAAAGCTATTATTATAAGCAAATTCAATCAAAGGTAGGTATCGTTCCACGCACCTTCAAACTCGAGAACGCAACATCTCAACATGTCCTCAAGTATCTCGAATAGTTCGCCAGATCGACCGCCCGTCTGCATGGATGAAAGGTCAGACTAAAATGTAGTTTAGTACCTAAAGCATCTTGCAACTTCTTCCAAAACCGCGATGTAAATCTCGGTCTCGTACGACACAATGGAGCTCGGTACACCATGCAATCTTACAATCATGCGATACATACAATTCAAGCAAGTTTATCGAGTGAAAAGTCCGTATTTAACCGGCACAAAATGGGCTGACTTAGTCAGTCTATCAACTATCACCCATACGACATCTTTCTTACTCGGTGTCATAGGAAGACCGGATACAAAATCCATTGAAATTTTATCCCATTTCCACTGTGTATCATGATCTATCAAGCAACCCGTAAGGCACTTGATGCTCGGCTTTTACTTGTCGACAAATTAGGCACTTTGAAACAAATTCGGATATATCACGTTTCATACCAGGCCACCAATAAAACTGTTTCAAGTCGTTATACATTTTCGTGCTACCCAGATGTATCGATAGTCGGCCACAATGAGCCTCATTCAAAATCATCTGTATCAAATCTGAGTTCTTTGGAACACACATTCGGCTTTTAAAATTCAAATCCATTTGCATCAATCAAAATTTGACTCGCACCTTTTTCACAATCGAATTCGCTTTAGCAATCATATTCTTGTCAACTTTCCATGCATCACAAATTTGTTGGATAAACATTGGTCTTGCTCAGAATTCTCGGCTATGATCGAACCATCACTAGACATAGCCATCTATGCATTCATTGCCCGAAGAACAAGTAAAGATTTCTGACTTAACGCATCCGCAACAACATTAGCTTTTCCCGGGTGATAGTCAATCACCAATTCATAGTCTTTCAAGAGTTCTAGCCACCTACGTTGTCTCAAATTCAGATCTTTCGAGTCATTAGATACTTCGACTTTTATGATCCGAGTAAACATGACATTTCTCGCCAAACAAGTAATGACACCAAATCTTCAAGTCGAACACAATGGTCGCAAGCTCTAAATCATGCGTCGTAATTTCTTTCATGCGCTTCAATTGTCTTGAAGCGTAGGCTACAACTTTGCCTTCCTGCATCAAACGCAGCCCAAACCATTCAAAGAAGCATCGAATAAACAACAAATTCTTTACCCGATTCAGTTGAACTAACACGGAGCTTCATCAAAGGGCTTTCAACCGATCAAAACTTTTCCGACATTTTTCGACCATTCAAACCGGACATCTTTCTGCAGAACTTTGTTAACGGGTTGCTATCATAGAAAATCTTTCACAAATCGTCGATAGTAACCCGCAAGTCCCGTAAAACTTCAATCTCTAAACATTTTCTGGTGGCTTCCAATCAAGTATAGCCGAGATTTTGTTCGGATCAACTCAATGCCCGATGTCAAACCACATGTCCCAAAAAGTCACCTCTTTCATCCAAAACTCACACTTACTAAACTTCGCATACAACCGATGATCTCGCAAAGTTTGTAGCACTAACCTCAAATGTTCAAAGTGTTCAACTTCATCTTTGGAGTAGATCAATATGTCATCAATAAATACCACCACAAATCGATCCAAAACTGCCTAAAACCCGATTCATCAAATCCATAAAATAGCAGTGCATTAGTAAGCCCAAAAGGCATTACCAAAAACTCAAAATGTCCGTACCTCGTCCCGTAATGCGCCTTTGGCACATCCAGATCTCCGACTCAGAATCGATAATAACCCGATCTCAAATCTATCTTCGAAAATATGAAGCCCCTTTCAACCGATCAAACAAATCATCAATCCGAGGTAACGGTACTTATTCTTTATAGTTACCTTATTCATTGCCGATAATCAATACACATTCGCATCGCTCCATCTTTCTTTCTCACAAAAGAATGGCGCACCCCAAGGAGAAAAACTTGGTCGCCCGAAGCCCCTATCTGTTAACTCTTGCAACTGTGCTTTCAACTCTTTCAGTTCAGTAGGTGCCATCCGATATGGAGCTATTGAGATCGGAGTCGTTCTCAAATTAATTCAATACCAAACTCAATCTCTCGTGCTGGGGGTAAACCCGGTAGTTCTTCAGGAAACACATCTGAGTATTCACATACAATCGGTACAGATTCAATCTGCTTCTCGACAATTTATTATCCAAGACATAAGCCAAATAGGCTTCACACCTTTTCTCACATACTTCCGGCTAACATCGAGGATATAATCGTAGGAAATCCACCTAAATCATCGGATTCAATTCTAATGATCTCACCGCTCGTGTCTCAAATCAATAAGCTTTCTTTTGCAATTCACCACCGCATCATGCGGTTAACCACCCATTCCTAATTATATCAAACTCATCAAGGGCAACAACATTAAATCGATTTGAAACAAAAGTCCCAATCATCAATGGGCAACTTTTACACACTTTATTTACAAACACACATCTACCCAAAGGGTTGGATACACGAATCACAAATTCAAGAGACTCAACCGGCGAGTCTTCATCAATACCGTAGTTTCACATACATATGAATGGGTCGAACCAGGATCAATCAATGCTATCACAGTAGTATCATAAAGGGTGAAAGTACCAGTAATGACATCCGGAGAAGCAGCATCCTCTCTAGCTCGAGTAACATAAGCTCTAACTGGAGCTCTAGCCTCAGATCGAACTGCTGTGTTCTTCGTCCCTCTCTGACTACCACCTACATTGTCGAAACGCATGGGTGGTCTCGCCCGTCTCGATGCCGCTTCGGTCTAGAGTTTTGTGCCGATTCGCGCCATTATCATCGGACACTCTCGAATAAAATGGTCTCGAGGATCCACATTTAAAACAGGACCGATCACGAACTCTACAACTCCCTCGAATGCCATTTTCCACAATGCTCGTGATTCAACTCGATTCTCGGAACATTATCAACACTAGCCATCGAGGTAGCTCGGAGATCACCGGAGGTCGATCGCGTCTAGGTGAATCCGAGGTAGCTTTATGTCGGCTGAAGTTATCTCTAAACTTTTAGAGGTGGAGGAAATTCTTACCCGACGATCTCTTTCGAGTGTCTCTAGCTTCATCTCGAATTTCTTCTTCTCTTTCCCGAGCTCTTCAGCTTTGCAAGCTCGCTCAACTAATGTCACAAACTCTTGAATTTCAAGGATGCCAACAAGCAACTTTATATCTTCATTCAGACCGTCTTCAAACCTTTTGCACATAATAGCCTCAGTAGAAACACACTCTCTAGCATATCTGCTGAGCCTGACAAATTTCCGTTCATATTCTGTCACGGTCATTCGCCCCTGCTTCAGTTCAAGAAATTCTTTTCGTTTCTGGTCGATGAACCTCTGGCTGATATATTTCTTACGAAATTCATTCTGGAAGAAATCCCACGTCACTTTTTCTTTCGGACCACGATACTAGTGTATTCCACCAGGTGATACGCAGTGTCCCAAGTAACGATATGGCACACTTCAAGCATTCCTCCGAGTACAAGATAGCTCATCAAGTACCGAATAGTATTATCAAGCCACATTTTAGCTCGTTCACGTCATCATCATCATTGGCCCTGAATTCTTCGACCCCAAACTTTCTGATTTTATCAACTGGAGGTCTACTAGATCTCATCGGATCTATCATCGGGGGTGCTGAAGGAACCGGAGTTGGATTATTCAGGGTGGAGGTTGTTGTACCGTTGGATTATTCTCAACAAACCTGGTAAACCATTCATTCATCATTTGGTAGAAGGCTTGTTTAGCCTCTCCTCGTGGTTAGTCAGAATCGGTTGAGAGTCTAGTGGCACCGATTCATGTGCGAGACCAGGCGCGACACTCTCCACATCATCGGCTACGGCTCTATCGGATCGTAATCCATTTACTATATAAAATACAATCGAAATTGTCAAGTCACCACACTATCATATATACAATTTAAAGGCATGTATAGCTAGACTCTTACATACTACGGTAGTCCTAGAATCGGCTAAACCGTAGCTCTGATACCAATAAATGTAACATCCTTACCCAAACCCTTGCGGAATCGAGTACATGGCATTACTAGACTTGACTATTAACTCGGGTGTAAGATTTTAAAGCTGTCCAACTGCATCATGCTGACCAAATCGACCATAACTCGAGTTAAAAAACTCAAAATTTAGATCCGTAAATTTTCCTTGAAACTAGACTCATATAAATTTTCACCATAATTTTTCCAGAATTTTTCATGTGGCCAATTAGTACAGTTTATTCATCAAAGTTACCCTTATTACACTGCTTGACAATTCTGACCTGTCTCTACAAAAATACAGTTATCTCATTGCAAAAATTTCCTATAATGTTCTTGTTTATACCAATGAAAAATAGACTCATTAAGGGTTCTACACATATAAACCATGCTTCTTAATGATTTTTGTACAATTTTTGACAATTTTTCCAAAACAGAACAGTGACTCATGAATTCATTCAGATCAGGTCTCACTAAAACTTAATTATCTCATAATACATAAATCTTTTGCCTACTCTGTTTCTTTTATGTAAAAATAGACACAATAAGGTTTAACTCTATGTCTTATTCACTTTCTAATTCAATTTCTCCTATTTTTGGTGATTTTCAAAATCACATCACTGCTGTAACTAAAAACTGTTTCACAACAAAAATAGTCATGAAACATATTCTTTACATATCATTTAGCAACCAAGCTTATATAGCCAATACTCAATCAAATACATATCCATCATTTTACCTCATTATCATGCCAAATTATACCATCATTCGCCATTTCTCCTTCTTAAAATACATACACAAAATCAATCACTTATCTACATATTCGGTCTTCCAAGATAATCTCAATACATAACATATACTATAATGATATACTCAATAATAAGAATCTAATACTTTGCAATCATGAATCCAACATTATCAATGTATATACCATATATTAAGCTCATCAACATGAACCAATTAATAAGTCTTTCCTATCATAATCTAACATGCACAAATAATAATACCACTCTCACACATGATTAAACCATAATCAAGCATAAATAATAGTTCATGGCATGATCAACAATATCATCAAAACACGAAACAAGTTACCTCAAAATAGTTAGCCATTTTCGCATGGCTAGCATATTTACACTATTACAAAACATTAGTTATATGGTTCAATCTAGCCTATACATGCCCTTTTTAAATAACAAACTAAGTTTTCAATACCCAAAAGGAAGTAGATAGTGTGGTTGACTTCACGGATGATCCTTCGAGCCTGTAGTTCGATTCAAGATCTATAAAACAAAGGTAGACAAAAACACACACACAGTAAGCTTACTAGCTTAGTAAGTCCCAAGCTCAAAATGATACTACATTCAATTACTTAATCATTTAAATCATTTATCTCTACCATGTTATCATATTAAAATTTCTTACACCTTTAGCACTACTATTAGGAAACCAAATATTCATTATGGCACATTCAAGCTCAAACTCACCACATAATACTTGTGTACATCAATCGTAATCTCAATATACATATCATCTGTACTCATGGCATTAAATAAACTCTAGCAACATTAAAACATATCAAACCTTACTTACTTATCCGAGCCTTTACTAAGCACATTAGTTACGATTTACCTTGAACCACAATTTGGTTTCTCCTTGGTAAAACACATCACCAGATAAAGCACGCTAGGCATTAAAGCCCGAATCAAACACCGCCCAAGGCACTGCTAGGCACGGCTCGAATATGTCACACGCACTAAGCACGCTAGGCACGAAGCCTGAATATGTCACCAAGACTAAGCACACTAGGCACGGCCCGAATATGTCACCGGCAAGACTAAGCACGCTAGGCACGGCCCGAATATGTCATTACCAACTTATACACCTTACAGTAATGCTGCCCAAAATAGCATAAACACACATTATTCAAGTCACTTTGACATTCCATCTCGCTTAGAGATATAACAACATTTCATTTCAAATTCACTATCACTTATATAAAATTTCAACCAATCCCATACCATTACTTTCACATTCGGCTAACATAAGAGTTTATACAAAACTTTATTGAATAACATCATTTAGTACATTCATAATAATTCAATAATCTATACTTGCTTAAGGACTTACCTCGGTTGTCGATAGTCCGTGCGAATCGGCTATTCGAGAACCTTCGACTTTCCCCGGTCTAATTCCATTTTTCTTTGCTCTTGATCTAAAACACATTAAAGTTTAGCTCATTCAACCACAATTCATCTCAATTTAGTCCCTAAGCACATAAATGGGCAAATTACTATTTTACCCCTAGAATTTCACAACTTTGCAATTTAGTCCTATTTGCATAACACACAAAATACACCAAATTAGCCAAAACTATGCAAGGGCCGAATGTTCCTAGGGGCCTTACAAGTCCTCACATTTCATTTATTTTTCAAATAGGCCCCTCTAAAAATTTATTTTTACAATTTAGCCCTAAAAACTCAATTTCATCAAAACTTCCAACACAAAACATATTAATCCTTTACATATCTTTCATCTAAAATCATCAAATATCAAAAACCACATGAATACAACAATGGCCAAACATCAAACATGCTTAGATTCAAAAATTACAACATGGGTCGGTTACGGTTTGAAGCAACAATCTCAAAAACGTAAAATTTATCAAAAACTAACTAAAACTCACCTTAGATTTTTGGCTTCAAAGTGCCGAAATTTTAAAGGGTTGAAAGCTTATTTCTTTCCTTCACAATCGCCATGGATGAAAAAGATAATGGCTTCCTTTTCTTGATTATTTTAACATATAATAAATTTTTTACCAAATTACTAAACCAACCTTTTAATTAAAATAATCAAACACTTTAACTTATGGACAAACTTGTCCATGGCGCCACTAACCCTTAAAATGCGGTATTTACCATTTCAATACTCCCTATTTAAAAGCCACACTCAATTTAACACTTTATACTTTAATTTGTAACTTTTACTTTTTACGCGATTAGGTCCTTTTATCAAATTCGATACTCAAACGATAAAATTTTTCTACGAAATTTTCACACATATAAATTCATATAAAATAAACACTAAATATGATATTTAAATATTTATCGGCTCGGATTCGTGGTCCCGAAACCACCGTTCCGATTAGGGTCAATTTCGGTCTGTTACACATATGCTCACTTTGTTGATATTTTAAAGTGCCATGTCCTAACCAAACTTATGCCAAACTAAGGTAGCTAACATGCTTATGTATGAACAAGGTAAGCATAGTATTTTTCATTTGAGCTTATTAAGCATTTGTATGCTTACTAGAGTTGTTTCCCTACTTGTAGATCATCACTTTGCAAAACCAACTGAAGTCGGATCGGTCTGGCACACATTATTAACAAGATGGTAGAATTATATTCATTTTGAGTCCAAATATTGTAGCATGTATATAAGGACACCTTATTGTGCAAAAATGATTATTTTTGAGTTGATAGTCATGTGATATATGTGGTTGTGGTTGAACTTGTATGTTAAGCATAACATATGACCTAATTGATGCATGGTTTGGTCAAGTTTAATGCTATTAATAATGATGATATTAAACTTGCATGTGCTTGGTACGTTAAAGCTTGCAAATTGAAATAGTTGGGCAAGATAAATTAATGCATGGTTTGCGAATAGTAAGTTTGAATGTTATGTTTGAAATATAGTTAGCTTATGCTTTGTTTTGATTCACGTCACTGTTATACGAGTTTTTGGTGTATAAATTGCATATAGGTATAATATATTCGATTGGCATGGCTAGAATGTTAAATGACTTAAATGAGTTTGATAGATGATTATGTGTTATATGTTATATTAAATGCTTGGTTCCAAATGCTCATGTAATTTGGTTGATATAAATGAATATAGAATCATATTGTATTGTTGATTGTGGGATGATATTATGGAAGTGTATAAATGGTGGTTAGAAAGCACAAAATCATACAAAACTGGTCTTTTTGCCAAAACAGGGACAATGTTGCGACCTCGAGTTCCCAATGTCGTGACATAGGTCGACAATGATCTCTCTGTTTGATGATGTCGCTACGCGTAAGCCATGATGTCATGATGTCGGCCCAAAGTTTAAAAACTTTACAATTTGATCTTAATTCGATTTCGGGTTAACAAAAGAGCTTTCATAAGCTCATATGAGATCCATAAATAACTATGTAACATAGTATGAATATGAATTATATTGAATTGTATGTGTAAATGGTTGTATGGTGTATGATTGAATGTAATTGCTTCGGAAACAGTTGTGGTATCCCGTAGCTCAAACCCGACGACCAGGTCGAGGATGAGGTGTGAAGTAAGCTAACTTAAAGGTAATTAATTGCAGAAAATTGTAAATCTTCTTCTTCTTATTATAGTTTGTTGTCTTATAACTTTAGTTGTTCAGAGTAACAAAATCATCAGATCTTGATAAATAGCTATACCAAGTGTCTCGGTTTACAAATTAATTGTCTAAAACTCTTGTGTAATTAGGAACCTGGACTGTAATTATTTGTAAGTGGATATACCAATTATCAAATTAATAAAATAATTACTAAATTTGAAAAAAAATAAAAAGAATAGATATATAAAGGTAGAGAAGCGACCAAGAGTGATTAAAAAATTGATTCATGGGCGAATGGCAATTAATTACGTGCTGTAATGACAACATGTTAACCATGCGTGACTTAAAATTGTGCTGAAAAGAGGGAAAAGAAACCTTAACGCTCATAAAATAAAGTGTAGCAGTGGCTACCGCCTCGTGCTAGAATTCGGTCGACTCTCAAAAGCAAAACCTGCCAAAGTCATTTCAAAAGTTTCGTCTTAACTTGAAGCAATCCATAAATGTTGACAGGAAATTAATACGTTTGTTTGGTCGATTATTTTCTAATTAATGATAAATTTATCTTTTAATATATATACATTTTATTAATTTGGATTTTATTTTTTAAGTTAAATTTAAATTTTAAATTTTTAAAAATATAAAATTTAATTCATCAACTTTTAAAAGAGTTGAATTATTGGTTTTTTTAACGAAAATATTAATTAAAACATGATAACTTGTATGTAGAGGTGAGCATGGGCGGGCGGGCCGGGTTCGGTCGGGCCCAACTAAAAATTAGGCCCGTTCATCGGGCTCGGGCCGGGCAGCCCAAAAATGGGCCTAAAATTTTGCCCAAGCCCGCCCATATAAAAATACTAAAACCGGCCCGCCCGCCCAATTCGTATTAATTTTTATATTATTTTATATAATTTTAAATATATATAATACATCAAAATATTAAAAAATCAAAATAAATATTTTTCAACAAATTGAAAATAAATTTTAAAAATATGTAGACTTAAATAACACTAAAATAGATGCAACTTAACAAGGAAATGCCTCTAAAATAATAACAAAATTAACAAATGTCTTTAAAATAATAACAAAATTAACAATAAAATAAATTTTATATAATATATAAACAATAATAACAAAATAATAGAAACATAATAGTAAAATGGTAGCAAAATAAAGAGAAAAACAATAAGAAAATAATATTTAAAAAATATTTTTTTTGCCTTTAATAATTTCGGTCGGGCGGGCAGCCCGGCCAAAAATTCTTACTTCGAGGCCCGCCCATTTTTTAAACGGGCCTCATTTTCTGCCTAAGCCCATTTTTCTACCTATATTTTTACCCGAACCTCCCATTTTTCGAAGGGTTTTGGTCAGGGCAGTGGCCCAAATTTCATGCTCAACTCTACTTGTATGGCAATTTACATTTACTTCATGTTATTTTTTAATTTTAAATTATTTATTAATGTGACATAAAATAAATAGTGACATATTAGTATAAAATATACATGAATTACCATGCTATCATCATTAAAATTTATCTAATTTTTTTAAATTTAATAATCAAATTTAACTAAGAAAATAAATTTCAAATTGATAAAAATAGAGTATAATTTAATTATTATTTTTAATGAGAGTTTTATCTTCTCCCAAAAGATTAAAATAGTTTTGTTTAACAATTTCCCGCCGCGTAGAGGCAACCATTTGACTCAAAAGGGCACGGCTAAGTAGCCAAGGTTGATCTTTTTGCTTTGGGTTTAGCGTTTGAAGTGCATAGAGAAAAACAGGTGATGGAAGGGGAAGGGTTTGGTGGGCGGGCAAGTGGGATTTACTCTCCACTGTGCAGTCCACGTTAGAGTCCCACTTTCATGCTCCAAATCCTATTATTCATTGCCCTATTTATTTCTCCACTACACATGGTGTTATGAATATGTTATAATTATAATTAATTATGACCAAAATTGTAAAAGAAAAAAATGGTACACTCTCTCGAGACTGGTCTTTAAATACGCCTCACTTGACTGGTCTTTAAATACGCCTCACTTGATTCTTTCCATTCGTACGAGCGAACTGTAAACGAGCACAGTCCTCATCAACCCAAGCATTGTTTCTTTGTTTTCACCCTCATCCTTCACTCTTCAAACTGAAATACTCGTCTTTTTTGCCTTGAAGGCACTCTTCTCTATCCAATATGACTTTGGAGAAACAATATTTGGATTGGGTACTAGTTCCAATGGGGATTCTTTTGATGATGGCTTACCATGTATGGCTTCTCTATCGAATCTTAAAACATCCCACCAAGACTGTCATCGGCGTCAACGCCATCAACCGTCGTTTTTGGGTTCAAGCTATGATGGAGGTTGGTCTTTTTATATATCCTTTTGTTCAATGGTGGTTGTTTCTAAATGATGTAAAAAATTAAATGAGTTCCATAATTTTGATTTGTTAGGAAGCGTCAAAAAATGGGGTTTTGGCCGTGCAAACGTTTAGAAACAGCATAATGGCGTCGACTCTATTGGCATCGACGGCTATCATGTTGAGTTCCCTTATCGCCGTTTTGATGACTAACGGTAAAGGCGATAGATCGTCGTGGTTCATATTCGGAGATGAAAGCGACCTGGCATTTTCGATTAAGTTTTTCTCGATATTGGTTTGCTTCTTGGTGGCTTTTTTACTTAACTTGCAGTCCATCAGGTATTACAGCCATGCAAGCATTCTCATCAACGTGCCGGTGAAGAAGATGTCCCACCACCACCACCACCACCATCTCACGGTTGAATATGTAGCCAACACTGTGAACAGAGGCAGCTATTTTTGGTCCCTAGGTCTTCGTGCCTTCTACTTCTCTTTCCCCCTCTTTTTGTGGATCTTCGGTCCCCTTCCTATGTTCTGCTGTTGCATTGCCCTTGTTTTCATGTTGTATTTCCTGGATGTTACCTTTCAATTTGATGGGCCGTTGGGGTTGTCAATGACAATGGCCATAACGGTGACGAGGAATTAGGGGTTCAGTTCGATCCTAATCCCCGCCGGCGTTAAATTCGTTCAAACAAAGTTGAATCAATTTGAATTTTCATCATCGGAAAAATAATCCCGAAAAGGGTTTGTCTTTCTTACACACCAAAATGTATTGAAGGAGAATTGTTCCTTAAAAGAGGAAATGAAAACTGAAACCTTGCTTTTCCTTTATGTGTTTAATTTCCTTTAGTCAGCAATGATCTGTAATGTCAAGAAATTAACAAAAAAGTGCATGCCGCGTTAAAAAGATTAATCTTTATTCACTATAAAACAAATATAAAAATATATTTTGGTTCTACTAAAAAAGGCATGGCGTGAACTTGGTCGATTTGTATTTAGTTATGGACAACCCTATTTTTATATATAAAAAAGTATATTCAACTTTGATATTTGTTTGGGTTTACGTTAATCCATTTTTCTTAAGGAACCAAATGCAAAGACAAAAAGAACATGGGAGTGGAAGACTGCACGAACCATTGCCTGTCCTTTAGAGAATTTCAGTTCATCAACTTGGTGATGTCATGTCAGAATACCTAGATGCTCATTTAGACATTGTTTGGTGTCGATATCAAATCGAGGTAAATTCTAACTGCTACTTTATATATTCTTAAAAGTTTTCTGAAATTTAAATATTTAATATAGATGGGCATCAAACTTGCATGATCGATAAGCCAGTACTATATTCTCTAGTGTGCCTACCATTACTTTCTCATACTAAAATAATAATTAATTCCTGCTAAATTTCTGGGGTTCATCATGAATTACTTGTGATACTAAACCTATTCTGCTGCGATAGTCGAGTGATCATATAATATTCAAGCGAGATTAATCCTTTATATTTTATCTCTAATATATGTGGTTAATATAAATTATTAATACTAAACCCAACTTTTGCTTTGCCAAGCTATTTCACAGTTTCAATTAATTGCAAGCTAGAAGCACATTGATGTCAAATTGATCATTTCAGCAAAAAGCTAGTTACTTTCGATTATCCAAGACAATGTATTTTCAAAATTATCTCTTACTCATTTTTTTTTAAATTTTACAATAAATTTAGAGTGGGATATATGTTTTATAAGGAGTAGTGAAAAATAAATATAGACCATTTTACTTTTTGAGAGGACGGAGACTCTTTTTTTTTCTTCGATATTCATCTTTGTATATATGTGATTTATTAAATATAATTTTTAAAAAATAATAGTTAGATATGTAATGATAATGTATATTGCACTTTTAAGGATATAACTCAAATTCTAATTTTAGGAATGACACTGTTAAAAGGAAGCTACATAAAACTAATATAAAGAAAACTTTAACTATATATACAAAATAAAAAATAAAAAATAAAAAAAGTAGATAATCATTAACTTATTTGTAGAAAATAAATCTTAGGGTTCCTATTTAATGCAGTCACTTGAGGGTATACGTTACTATTAATGAGATTTTGGCTGTGACAAAATTGAACTCTTGAAATAATGTGTGGATTAAATAGTTAATTGAATTATATTTAGTTAGGAATTGTAACTTCAAATATACGTGCCTTGATTATAGAGTCTAAGGACTCTTAATAGGGGCGTAGCTAGGGGTTGGCATGGGCCCGGTCCCCTAAAATATAAAATTATAATTTTGGTCTTTAGGAATTTTTAAAATTTTAAATTAATAAAGGTAAAATTATATTTTGACCCCTAAAATTATAAAATTTGATTTAATTTTTTACAAATTATAAAAATATAAACTATAAAAATTAAAATTTTATCCGCCCCGCTAAATAATTCTTCTGCTTACCGACTCTTAATACACTCCACTAACACCGGATTATAGTTGAATTATGTATATATATATAATTTTAATTTATAAAATATATAAAAATATTCTCATAATAAAATTTGCCACTAGATTATAGCTCACCTATGTGCATGTGTGTTTTTTTTTTTTTTAGATTTATAGAAATATATAAAAATATCCATAAAATAATATTTACTATTTTATAAGATGAGGATAAATTAGTTTTCTTTTTAAAATTTTGTTGGACCCAAATGATGTATTTTATGTGTAAATTACTGTTTTGCAATTGTAATTATACATAAAAAGACAAATAAATATAAATATGGGGATTATCAGTCTATCAAAACCTTCTACAAATTGCAGAACTCAACTATAAACGTATTGAGAGAAATGATACCATTTTAATGATGGATTCAATCTTTTCTCAAAAAAATAAAATCTGTAAAATTGAAGTAATTGGAACCATGTTTTTGTTCTTTTGCATTAAATATATGATCAATCAAATCTCATATTACGCCATTCCATATTTTTTTTCCCCCAGGAGAATGAAATGCTAAATTGCCAAGCACAAGCTTATGTGCCTAAAAACACTCGTCAACAAAACCCTTAACTTCAACATAAATTTGATGTTTTTACGATGATTTAAGTGTTGAAATTAAAATGATGTTTAAAAGTCTTGGCTATTTTCTTTTCTCTCTAGAGTGCAAGTTGTGTATGCCTCTGTACATCTTTGCTATCTTGCTTGTTTTGATTTCGTTTCTTTGTTTGTTTCTGTGATAGTGTAGGCATGGAAATTGGCTTTCATTCGAGATCGACTTACCAAATAGATCTTCAGTCGAAGAATAAGTTGTTATCGAAATATGGTAAAGAGATCATTATTAAAATAGTTGCCCAAGCTTTATCGGTTTATTGCATGAATGTCTTCATGATCTCGGTAGGTACTTGTGGGGAATTCCAAAAAGTGACGAATTTCTTTTGGTGGGGCTCGGGGTCAAGTTCATTGGGTCTCTTAGGACAAGTTTTGTGTTCTTAAAAAACATAGTCGTATGGGATTTCCAAATCCCAACTCTTTTAATTTAGTGATGTTGGGCAAGCAATGTTGGTCTTTTTGCCAATCCAGACTCTCTTGCTAATAGAATTTACAAAGCTAAATACTCTTCTGTTGGGGATTTATTCAATGCTTCGGAAGTTCGTAATCCTTCTTTCGTTTTTGCTTTTTAAAAGGTTGCATTGGAGATTAGAGGATGGGAACTCTATTTAGGTTTTTGCGGATCCTTAGTTACTTAATGATGACATTTTTGTTAAATTTGAGGCCTTACCGGGTGTCAGAACTCTTTTTTTTGTTGGAAAACGGGCCGACTTTAAGAAGAAAAACGGAGTCGCCATCAATCCTTTTTTGAAGTGTGATTGGGCCACTTTTGAAAACGTTTTGGTCTACGAATTTTAAGAAAATGGGCTCAGGAGTCGGTTACGCACGAGGAAGGATTAGCACCCTCGCAACGCCCAAAATTGGTATCGTGTTGATTGATTAATGTCCTTAATATCGAAAAAAAATATTTTAAAATATGAATCTTTAAAAATGTTTAGATAACTCACATTGGATATCGAAACTCTCTTGTTCCGAAAAGTTGAAATACCACATCCAGCATGATAGGACACGATGTTTCAAACTATCGATACTAAGATCATTTCATGATTTCCAATATTCTTGTCTTGCAATTTTAAATGATATTTCACTATTTGGCCAAACCAAAACCGAAACCCAAGACGATTGGGCACGATTTCTTGAATTTCCAATCATGAAATATTGCCTTTATTTAAGAAACACGAAAAAGAATCTTTGAAGGATATTTAGTTGTTTGATGAATAGAAAATCGAAACCCAAAGACGATTAGGCACGAATCTCTCCACTTCCAAACACACAAAACTCCTTTTGAAACATTTTTAAGTTTTGAAAAAACAAAAATAAAACGTGGAAATGTAGACACGATGATAATAGGGAATAACAATAACTATAAAAAACAAGAGTATTACAATTATAAAAACGATATGTAACAAATAAAACAAGTAGTAATAATAATGAAATATAAAACTAATAATAAATAACCAATAACTAATATATGAAAAAAAGTAACGATATTAATAGTAATAAAAAGGTAGTAAAAGAAATAAAGGTATACTAATAATAATAAAAATAATAGATGTAAAAGTAATAATATATAATAAGACAACTAAAGTAAACCATAATATATATAATAATAGATATAATAGTATGCAATAAAATAATAATAAAGAAGAATATTAGTACAAAGTAATATAATGATAATAATAAATATATATAGCAAGAATAGTACTAAATAATAATAGAATATGTAAAATAATAATAGTAAATATAATTATAGATAATAATATATAAAATCGGGTAATAAAAATAAAAATAAATAATTTATCTGGTACAATAATAAAAAACAAAAAAAAAAAGCGAATTGAAGAAAAGCAGAAAGTCTAGGCTAATAGGCTGAAATTGCACTTGTCTTGGCGCAACTTGGAGGCCGAATAGCAATTAACTCCTCTCCTGCACAGGTGTGTTTGAAAGTGGGTTGAATCGAAATGCTAGATTAAAATTAGGGTGAAATTTAAAAAAATAAAAAAAAAATTGAAATTGGTCATAGTTGAAATGGGGCACCAAAAGGGAGGGCCAAAGGCAGAATTTACCCATCAGGGGTAAAAGCACATTAACTCCCCCCAACCAACGGTGGCATCTTTTAATGCTTAAAATTAAAGGGTCATTTTCTACTGCATAAAGCATAAAGGTTTTATGCTTCCTAAACAAAAAAAAATCAGACCCCTCATTTAATGTTTAAAACTTAAAAAACCACACAATTTCTTCTCCTTTCCACTGCCCAAAAATTAAAGGGCCACAATGCATCCCCCTCCTCTGCTAGGGCTAGCCCTTCTCCGACGCAGGTCTTCCCTACGCGCACCAATAACGGCGGCCGGAAGAGCGACGGTAAGGTCCCCTTGACCTCTTTTTTTTGTTTTGGAAAAAAATTTTATCTTTGAAAACAAGTGCAGGAAACCAGTGAAAATGGAGAAGTTTTTGATACTCTCCTTCTCTATATTCGCATACAATAGCGAGGTAAAGGAAAAAAAAAGAAAAACGAAAACGAGACTCAAAAATCGGAAGGTAAAACGATAATCACCTTGGTTTTCACCTATTCTCTATTTCAATCTATGCTAAATTTCTTTGCTTTTACTCATCAGATTTTGTATCCGTAAAAAAATTGTGTTTATCGCTCTTTTTACTATTAAAAAAAAAAGTTCCCTTTTTACATGATGTATTTTGGCTTTTATAGCCTAAAAAACCTCTAAAATAGAACAAAACTAAATCCCAAATCCCCACTACCATCCTACTATTTTATCGCTTCTGCTTTTGTAGGTACACCACCGAGGCGTGAAGGCTGGACTGGATACAAAACGTGCAACCTTGGAATACTATCGACTAAGACAAGAAAAATTGCTAGGGTTCCTGCTTTTTTATTTTGGGCTTCTCGCTTAGATTTGTATTGGGCCAATTGATTTTATTTATTCCTATTTGTCGGTCACTTTTGGTATTGGGCCCTGCATAAATTTGGGTTTCGTTTAACTTTGGGCCTCGGGGTTTATTAATTTCTAATTTTGGTTTTTTAATTTGGTTAATAGCATTGGGCCTGTAATAATTGGGGTTCTACAATGCCTCTTTGCTCGTTATCGTAACTGCACGGCAAAGACTTTAAGAGGACCAATTTTGCCCGGCCTTGCCGAGTCTCGGCTTCTTGATGCCTTCTTTTTCGTGTAACCTCGTTTTAACCCACCGCACCTCCCGGGTATAGGAATTTTGTTTCGATCTACTCCACTCCCGCCAAGTGGAGACAAGATCTGCTACTTTCGATCCGCTTACTCCCGCCAAGAGAGATAAGATCTATTTTTCCGATCTGCCCTACTCCTGCTCAGTATAGATAAGATCTGTGGTCTTCGATCTGCTCCACTCCTGCTCAGTGAAGATAAGATCTGCAGTTTCGATCTGCTCCACTCCTACTCAAGAAAGATAAGATCTGCTATCTTTAGCCCATTACCTTACTGTTTAGGAATTAAGGCTCATCCTCTTCGATCTGCTCCACTCTCCGCCGGTGGGATAAGATCTCGCTTTTAGCCTCGCTACTCATCTGCTTAGGGAATTAAGGCTCATCGCCTTCGATCTGCTCCACTCCCGCCGGGGGATAAGATCAGAACCTTCACATTGCTTACCCTATTTCCTAGGGAATTAAGGCTCATCTTCTTCGATCCGTTCCACTTTCGCCAAGGGATAAGATCTCGATTCTTTAGCCTATTACTCTACCGCTAGGAATTAAGGCTCATCGCCTTCGATCTGCTCCACTCGCCGGTCGGATAAGATCTGCTATTTTTTCGATCCGCTCTACTCCCGCCAGAGAGATAAGATCTGTTGTCTTCAATCCGCTCCACTCCCCGCCAGGTGGAGATAGGATCTACTATCTTTAGCTTTCTGCTCCACTCCTCGCCAAGAGAGATAAGGCTTGGCCTTCGATCCGCTTACTCTCGCTCAATAGAGATAAGATCTGTTGTCTTCAATCTGCTCCACCTCCTTCCAGTGGAGATAGGATCTACTATCTTTAGCTCGCTCCACCTCGCCAGAGAGATAAGGCTTCAGTCTTTCAATCTGCTCTACTCGCCAAGAAAGATAAGATCTGTTGTCTTCAATCCGCCCACTCCTCGCCGGTGGAGATAGGATCTACTATCTTTAGCCTCGCCCACTCCTGCCAGAGAGATAAGGCTTCGTCTTTCGATCTGCTTACTCTCCGCCAGAGAGATAAGATCTGTTGTCCTCAATCCGCTCCACTCCTACTCAGTGGAGATAGGATCTACTATCTTTAGCCTGCTCCACTCCTCGCCAAGAGATAAGGCTTCATCTTTCGATCCGCTTCTACTCTCGCCAGAGAGATAAGATCTGACTCTTCAGAACTCCTTCAACTTTGTTACATTGTCCTCCTGGGAACCTACCTATAGAATTGATTTCATGGGGTCTATGTTTATGTCAAATGATTAGGATGTCATGAAAGATGCTCCTAACCATATGTATCATGAATGTTATGAATGGATACAAAATGTCATGAGAATGATCCATTTTTAACACTTGGGCTGTCATTGCTTGCTGCTTGTTAAGGTGACCCCTGATGTATGTTTTCTTTGTTCAGCTGATACTTCTAACAACTAATCTGAAGATGTCGTCATTGCTTAAACCTTTATCTCAAGTCTCCGAGCCCTTTAAGCCTGGTTAGTTTTAAGTAATTATCCTGTTTCAGATTCTTGTATTATTTAGAGACTTTCAGAGTAATACTTAAAACTTCCTTTGCGAAAGTATTATTAGTTCAGTAATCATTACTTCCATGTGAAATGCTTGGAAAAAGACTATAAAATGAATAAAACTAAAATTTATTTGGGATAAAACCCGTGAAGAATGGGTTGAACAAGAAAACAAATTCCATTAAGGTGCAATATGAGTAAAATGGTATTGATGCCCTGGATATCACAGTCGAGCTTCTCAGATGTACTTCTTGAAGACCACTGAGTTCAACATGTGTCTAGAAGATCCATGGTATTTTGTAGATGCCCCAAGACGTAACATATCTCCTCATTGTTAATTCAAGTATAGCAAAACTATTGTATGCCCCCTCACGAGTTGATCATAATTTGAGCCGCCTCTTTTTGGGTTTTCAACTCAAAGCCCCTTTGGTCTCAAAGGACCCTTTGCGGGTTTTCACTTTGGCCTCTCCGATGTTTTTTTTTTTTAACTCAAGATGCCCCTTTGTGGGTTTTCATCTTGGCCCACTTTCAAGCGAAGTACTTCTTGACTGAGTCTGCATTAATTGGATTTGGCAGACTTTTGCCGTCCATCTCGGCTAGCATCAAAGCTCCTCTAGAAAAAGCTTTCTTTACAACATAAGGTCATTCCCAATTAGGCATCCACTTTCCCTTGAAGTCCTTTTGCATAGGGAGGATCTGTTTCAACACCAAGTCTCCTTCATGGAATACTCTGGGGCGGACTTTCTTATTGTAGCTCGCATCATCCGCCTCCGTACAATTGACCATGGCGAATGGCTCTTAGCCTCTTTTCCTCAATTAGATTCAGCTTGATCATATCGAGATTGAACCCATTCTACTGGCCCAACTTCATTCGACAAAACCCGGAGTGAAGGATTTCAACTTCAATAGGCAAAGCGCCTCCATCCCATAAACTAACGAGAAAGAGTTGCCCAAGAGAGGTTCTAACCGATGTTCGATAGGCGTAGAGGCAAGCGGTAACTTTTCATGCCAATCCTTGTAGGTCTCAACCATTTTTCCCATAATTCTCTTGATATTTTTATTAGCCGCCTCATCGCTCCATTTATTTTCGGCGATATGGGACGAAGTTATGGTGCTTAATGTTGAACCGATCGCAGACTTTCGCTATCACTCTATTGTTCAAGTTTAGTGCATTGTCAGACACGATCCTTTCTGGCATACCGTAGTGACATATGATTTCCTTCTTCAAAAACTTGCTAACTGTCGTCTTCGTGACATTGGCATATGAAGCTGCCTCCACCCATTTGGTGAAGAAATCAATGACTACGAAAATGAAACGATGTCCATTAGAAGCTTTCGGTGAGATCGGCCCAATGACATCCATGCCCCACATTGAAAAAGACCATGGAGAAGTCATAACATGAAGAGGTGAATGAGGCACATGGATCTTGTCACCATAACCGCACTTATGGCACTTCTTGGCATAACGGATGCGCTCTCTTTACATCGTGGACCGAGAATACCCGAATATCATGATTTGCCCGCCATCGTAAACCCATTGGCATGTGTTCCACAGACACCCTCATGGACTTCTTCCAGATTTTCCTAGCTTCAACAAAGATCCACACATCCGAGCAACACTTGATCCCTCCTCTTTTATACAGATCTCTCCATCTAGGACATAGTCACGGCAAGTCTTCTCAATGTTCTCTTATCATTTTCATCGCTTGATCGGGATATTCACGGCTCTTTACATATTGCGAATATCATAGTACCAAAGATGACCATCTCTCTCCTCTTCGTCAATATTGAAACAATGAGTGAGCCTCGCAAATACTCATTTGATGGGCTTCATACCCTCCCGCTCATTCACTTTGATCATAGAAGCTAGAGTGGCCAAAGCGTCCACCATCCGGTTTTATCACGCGGAGGTAAAAGAATATGATATCATCAAACTCCTCAATTAGTTCCAAAACTAACTTTCGATAGTGATCGCTTTGGAATCTCTTGTTTCTCATTCTCCTTGAGTGATATATTACAAGGGCGAGTCTTCGTATACCTCTAGCACCTTAACTTTGTGGTCTATGGTCGCTCGGATCCCCATGATACATGCTTCAGATTCGCCATGTTATTTGTGCAATCAAGTCTAACTTGCAAGAGAATGGATAATGCTCTCCTTTGGGGATACCAGGACCGCCCCAATCCCATTACCAACGGCATTTGACGCTCCATCAAAGTTTATCTTCCAAGGATGATCTTCTAGGATACCTTTCTCAGTCGCTGCCAGAAACGTCAACTCTTCATTAGGAAAATCGAAATTAAGGGGCTCATAATCATCTAGCGCCCTGCTGGCTAAGAAATCTACTATTGCACTCCCCTTCACTGCCTTTTGGTTCACATAGACAAGGTCGAACTCAGAGAGCAAAATTTGCCATCGGGCCATTCTTCTTTTCAGGGCAATCGACTCCATAATGTATTTCAGAGGGTCCAATTTTGAGATTAACCAAGTCGTGTGGTACAACATGTACTGCCTCATCCTCCGAGTTGTCCAGACCAATGCACAACACAATTTCTCAATTGGCGAGTATCTCATTTCACACTCGATAAATTTCTTGCTGAGGTAGTATATCGCTCTTTCTTTCTTCCCTGTCTCATCGTGTTTGCCTAGCACACATCCTATTGAATTATCAAACACCGTCAGATATAAAATCAAGGGTCTATCAGGACTGGGAGGCATTAACACTGGGGTATTGGACAAATATTGTTTAATCTTGTCAAATGCCCTCTGGCATTCATCATCCCGAATGCTTGGATTGTGCTTCTTAAGAAGACAGAATATTAGATCACATTTCTTAGTCAATTGTGAAATAAACCGAGCGATGTAATTCAATCTTCCTAGTAAACCTCAGATTTCCTTTTGAGTGCGCGGCGGAAGTAATTTTTGTACGGCCTTGACTTTATTCAGATCTACTTCGATTTCTTTTCCACTGACCACGAAACCTAATAGCTTCTCTTATCGAGCCCCGAAAGTATATTTGGCTGGATTGAGCTTCAGCTGAAATTTCCTTAATCTCAGGAATAATTTCCTCAAAACTTGCACATGCTTCCCTTCTGTTCGAGACTTTGCGATCATGTCGTTGACGTAGACCTCAATCTCCTTATGCATCATGTCATGAAACAAGGTTACCATAGCCCTTTGGTATGTTGCTCCTGTATTCTTTAACCCAAATGGCATCACTTGGTAACAAAAAGTCCCCCATAAGGTTATGAAGGTGGTCTTTACCATGTCTTCGTGATGCATCTTTATTTGATTATATCCCAGAAACCGTCCATGAAGGAGAAAATAAAACCCCGCTGTTTATCCACCAAAGTGTCAATGTGAGGCAGTGGGAAGTTGTCTTTCGGGCTGGCCTTATTTAGGTCTCTGTAATCGATGCACATCCGGACTTTTCCATCCTTCTTAAGGATGTGAACAACTTTGGCTACCCATTCGAGGAATTTACTACTCGTAAGAACCCAAAGATCAAATTGCTTCTTGACTTCTTCCTTATCTTTATCAGGACATCGGGTCTCATCCTTCGAAGCTTCTGTTGGACCGACTTACATTATCCTTTTATGAGAATACGGTGTACCGCAATATTAGCACTCAACCCTGGCATGTCTTGATATGACCACGCGAAGACATCTTTGAACTCTAGCAGAAGTCTAATGAGGTCCTGCCTTGTTTCATGGGTTATGTAGGTACCGATTTTCACTTCTTTTCCATCCTCTAGAAGTACATTTTCAATTGTCTCTTTGTGAGGTAGAATCAACTTCTCTTCCCGCTCTACCATCCTTAACAAATTCGGGGATAAACTATAATCTTCGTCATCTGTAAAGTCCCGAGATTCTTCTAGGCACGTGTCTTGCTCATAAGGGGATTCTGGGTTCATAGCAGTGTTACTCATGACGTCGATATCTGGGGACCTATGGTAGGTACAAAAGAATATTCAATGAAAATAAATTTAAGAACGACTTATTTATGCGTTATGATTATGAATGGAATGGAAAACAAGGAAAAGCATAACTGCACTGTATGAAAGAAAAATGCACTTTTATTGAAAGTAAAGATGCGTGAACATGAGCCTATTTCACAAAAGATTCTTGTTGTCCCTAGGCTTGAAACAAAAAGTGTGTTTTGAATATTAATCTGTTTTAGTCCTAAAAACTACAGGAATTTCTTCCGCAGTCTAGTTGTCTGTTTTAGGCTCGTAGGGGCGAATGCCTTTCAAGTTCCTTTTCCTTGGACTCTCTTCAGTCACTGCATTGATGTTCGAAGCTCCCATCATGTCCACAGCTGTTTCCTCATTCATGTCCTCTTGTCCTGAATGAATAATTCCTCCTGACACGAATGTATTAGATATATGGGGAAAGGTCATTGAACCCCACTCAATCTCAAAGACCATTCAATCGTGCCTTTCGCCTTTCACGCTTCCTCTCCAACTCCTCCTTTCTCGTCTGACATCCGCATATGGCCCGCATCAAGCGATTCTCGCTTGTCAACCAATCTTGGCACTGACCGACCACGAGATATTTTCCAAGTCCCTCCCGGGCAATGCTCCTCTTCCTATTGTCAACTATAGGCCCATCCTTATTGCTTCAGAGAGTTTGGGCACCGAGATCTTACTTCCTTCACTGATGCAAGTCGAGTTTACAAACTTCAACGACCTAAAGGAACACTCTATAGCCTCCATATTATTCTCTATGTACGGGACATTACTGGTAACAGACGCGATAATATCCTCTTCCGCATTTATGGTGATCAATGGCCCTCTATCACCAACTTTACCTTTTGGTGTAACGATGATGGCACAGCTCCTGCTGAGTGGATCCAGGGCCTCCCTAATAAATAATTATACGAAGGCTTGATGTTCATTACGAGGATCGTACCTGTTTGGCCCAATTAGGAGGGGTATCTCGATCCTCTCCATTACTTTTCTCTCGGTGCCAGCGAATGCTCTCACTATATTTTGGCATGTTTTTATATGAGAGCTGTCCACGGGCAACCTGTTTAGTGTAGATAGGGACAAGATGTTCAGTGCTGACCCGTTGTCGATTAATACCCCCGGTAATGTATACCCTTTGCATCGGGTAGTAATGTGTAAAGTCTTGGCGGACCCCATGCCCCCTGGCAAAATTTCATCATCACTAAAAGAAATGAAATTATTTGCGCTTATGTTACTAACGAGGCGGTCTAGTTTGTTTACCGAAATGTCTTCAGCAACATAAATTTTATTCAACACTCTCATTAGTGTGCTGCGATGTACCTCTGAGTTTAGGATCAAAGCCAAGATCTTGATGTGCATCTGATCGCTTATGTAATTGTTCCACAACACTGTACTCACTGTGCTTTAGGAACTTTAAAAACTCTCTAGCATCACTCTCTGCTACTGGCTCATTAACCAGTGGTCCTGTCTTCTCATCGCTCCCTCCCATCATAGAGAACCCGACTGGGTTGAGTGTCTTGTCGAACTCTCTTTCCTGGCTCACACAAGACAATTGTAATTCCAAGGTACTCTCTTGTCATCTTTATAAGAAAAGTCACGGGTTTTTGAATTATAATCCTCGAGGAGGAGTTACGGTCTTCCGATTACAACCATCGGTGTACCCTTATAAAGAGAAGTCACGGGTATTTTAATTTTGACCCTCGGTCTACCTTCACTTCTACCTCGTCGACCCACGGCGTGTGATAATCACCATGGGTGATTGACTTTAGGATCCTTCTGCGACCCTCCTTCAGAGAACATACGTCCTCTCTTTCCACCAAGTCAAAGAACTCCAGCTCTTTATTATCCATTAGCCCTTGTACTAGGGCTCTGAATTCGTGACATTGCTGGATTTCATGGCCTTCCTTGTCGTGGAACTCACAGTAGTTCCTTGTATCTTGAGATCTATTCACATTCTCTTGCAGAACTAACCCAATTTTCTGCATTTCTTTCCAAACCTCTCTCAATGGGGTTCGACCTCAAGAATCTCTGTTTGAACCTCCTCTCCCTGCTTTCAACTATCGCTTTACCCATTATCGGCATGATTGGTAACGGATTTCTCCACCGTGGGTCATTGAAGTCTACTACCCCGCCTTTGATAAGTCTCTTGACTAGTCTTTTGAATGAAGTACGCTTCTGTCGAGTGACCTATTACATCCGCATGGTACTCTACACCGAGCGCTTGTGTCATACCACTTAGGATATGGAGGTTGTAGCGACTTCAAGTAAAATAGGGACACGACGTGCGCATCGAATAAAGTCTTATACAACTCCTTACACTTCACAGGTATAGGAGTAAATTGGAATTTCTTAGTCTTCTGCCTCGTGTTGGGCTCTTGTCTTGGTCTCGCTCACGCCCACGCCTATCGCTCTTGGTTGGGTAATAGTAATGGGTTTAGGATAACCCGAGCTTATATTTCCTACTTCACCTTCCCTTTCTTGGCCGCTTCTTCTTGTGCTCTCTCCCGCCTCTATCTTCCTACACCTGATCGCATTCTCTATCATCTCGCCTGACATCACCATGTCTGCGAAACTCTTAGCCGTGCCCCCTAACATGTGGTTAATGAAAGGTGCCTTCAGGGTATTGATGAAGAGCATGGTCATTTTCTTTTTATAGTAACGGTGGCTGGACCTGTGTAGCCACCTCCCTCCATCTTTGGGCGTACTTCCTGAAACTTTCGCTTAACTTTTTCTCTATGTTTTGCAACGTGATCCTGTCAGGTGCTATATCGGTCACATGGCCGTAATGCTTCATAAAAGCCTGCGCCAAATCTCTCCACGATTTGATTTGGGTACAACTCAACTGATTGTGCCATTTTGCTGTAGCTCCAATCAGACTATCCTGAAAGCAGTGGATCAACAACTGGTCATTGTTGACATATCCTATCATTCTTTGACAGAACATCGTAATATGGGCCTCAGGACAGCTAGTCCTGTTGTACTTTTCAAACTCTGGCATCTTAAACTTCGGAAGAAGTACTAAATCTAGGACTAGACTCAGCTTCTTAGCATCCACTTCGCATTGGTGATCAGCACTTTCCAATGCTCGAAACTTCTCCTCCAGCTATTTGCATCGATCTTTGAACTCCTTTGGAAGCTCTGCTTTTACTTTCTTCCCTTCTGCCACTTCATCGAAGTCTGGGACCATTGGTTTTACCAAATTGACTTCTGGGTTGGAGCTCGAGCCTGCAGGGAAGTTTACCAGTGCCGGAGCACCGGATGGGTGCTGAGGTTTGATATTGACCGACACTCTTGGTGGTTGCACTTGGGAACTTGTTGGGGCCAGGCCTGGAGGGCAAGAAAAATCTTCATTATCTTCTCCAAGATCGACCATAGGCCTTTTTCCGCTTTCAGCCCTCCACCAACAATCTGTTAGTCGCTCATCATGCTTCTCTAGGATTCCAGATTTGATCCTCATATCCTGTTGGATCTTGGCTAATCGCTTTTGCATTTGAGCTGCAGCTGGTCTTGCATCTCTTTCTGCATCTGCTCTAACCTTTCTATCCTTTGATCTATTACTCTCGTCTTTTTCCGAGTGTAATAGCGGTGTTCCTGGATAACTATAGTATGGCCTCTAGTTAATAGGGTTGTCTTATGATATTTAATGCAAATGTTGTGGTGCAATGCCAATGCATGAAATGTAATGCAAATGAATGAATGTAAAAATAAAAGGAGTCGATTCGATTCAATTTCTTTTAGAATACTTATTGAAAAAACAAAATCCTTTACATAAAACAGAGTCACATATACGACCTAGCCCTTATGCCCAAAGTTTTAACTTTCTCGAAGCGGTTAACTCTCGATTCCTATCCGACGTTAACTCATATACTATACTTAACACATCACCGAACCGCTAAAGTTTGTAAATGGTCACCACTTCTGTGATTCGAGTCACAGCTTACCCCATAAGGTAGTCTCTTTCTCGACTTGGTTCGAGATCGTTGAAGTTGTTCTTTCCTCACGGTTGTGCGCCTCCAATAGTTGGATCCGAAGCTCACCGCTTTGCAAGACCGCTTCGAGCTCCACCACCTTTCCTTTCAACTCTTCAATCTGGCTTAGGCTTGATTCCAACTTCACCGTCGAGTTGTGACTTTGATATAATACCTTCTCTAATTTTGCTACCCGAGCTCTTAGCATCGTATTTTCGCTTTGGCTCTCACCCACAGTCTTTTTCAAGGCATCCTTTTGTGTTTGAACCCTATGGAATCTCTTTTTCCACTGGTCGACCTTGGTCTTCTCCTCCTGAACTTCTTGAGCCATTGTTCTGAGGTTTTACCCAAATTTCCAATCCCTCATCGATAGATACAACTTCTTGTAATCGGTCTTCAAGCTATTCAAATCTTCTTCGGCCTTCCTTTTTCCTTTTCTCACTTTTCGACCTCACGATTTACGGATATCAATATCTAACATCAAATTCATTTTTCCTCTTCCAGTTGTTTTATCTTTTCCCTAACTCAAATTTTACTTTTAAAGTCCCGCTTCATGATCTCCAACTCGAAGGGACTACTTGTAGGTATTCCTCTATCGATCGAAGCGAGATCCTCGTGGCTCGGCCGAGATATTATCATTTACTCTCATGTTCGCCATGTATTATATTCGAGGTTGCCATTGGACCTATAGCAACTCTTTTCATTCGGTGAATCTGCTTCCACGCATCAGAAACTTTTCAAACTCTTTTCTTATAATTATTCCCACTATACGAAAATTTAAACTGAGCTAACCTATGCGTTACCGGTATAAACTATCTCGATTGGAATTGCCTTAGCACGAGCAAAGGAGCATACCCAATGGCTCCCCAGATCCCTAACAGAGGAACCCAATCATAACTCCCACACCGGTAGAAGATTTCATCAGGAACGAACCAATGAGCTCTCCATTCTACATCCTTTTCTTGAAGATTCTGAAGAAGCGCGATCCAGTTCTCTTCTGATATGTCATCTCTCCTAGGCGCGGCGTCAGAAATAGCTACTTTTCAGAAGTTCTATCTACTTTTCAGAAATAGCTATGGAACCACCCCAACAACAGTTGCGCGCATCCCATGAATCTTCCCTCACCTGCTCCCCGACACGAGTTCAAAGATCTAAACGTTTCGGCAAGAATCGCTGGTACCGGCGTAATCCCTTTGTCAAGATGATCGAACAAATCAATAACTGCTCCATCTATATGTCTCAAAGCCTTGGAAAAAATTACCAAGCCATAGATACTTAAGGCGAAAATGTCAACTTTCCTCTTAACATCTGGGTGTGCCACCATTAAGTCTCTCAAGCTTACCCAAGGAATGCATTTCCCTTCACCCTTCTGCTGAATTCGTGCCATGACCCACTGTTCGCTCATCCCCATGATACTCATCAGCTTTTTTACAAAAGTCGGTGCATTAGCGGCCGTGAAGTAAATTTTGTCGACCCGAGCCCTTTGACTGCGAAGCAAAGCCGTATATTCCTCCACGGTAGGCACCAAGTCCACTTCCTCAAACGTAAAACAGCGATAAGCGGGATTCTAATATTGAGTCATAGCCCGAAACAAGTGTTTGTCCACTCTGATGTCGAGTAAGTAGGGTAGATCACCATAATTAAGGTAGAAAAGTTGCCTAGTTGCTTCATCCCAACAAGCTCATATATCTCTTAGTTCTTGGAGCTCATTCTGTGTTACACTGATGTGAGTGAAGTCCAATAATTCTGATGTGTACCCTTTGGTTAGACTATCCCCCTTCTCAAGCTGTGTCTTTTTTTGACCATATACGCACGGCCGCATTATTCTCTATTTTATCAAGGAATCCGTTCTCCATAACAGGCATTCTAACTTAGTAATTAAAACAGGAATCGACGCCTTTTAAGTATGAAATGACATGCAAATATGACCAAAATAAAACAAGTTAGTATCACATAAAAGTAACCAAAGCAAGTGAAAAAATGTCTAACCACTACATAGGTAGCCACTAAGGTTTAGCATGGCTCTACCTAGGGTGGGCTCTTAAGGTTCACTATATGTGGTTTGGTTCTAAAGAAAGGGTACCTGAACCAGCAGATTCCTCAATCCTCACCCATTATAGGCTCATACTGATTGAGTTCAGTTCAGGGGCATACATTTCCCTATAGCCATGCGGAGGTGAAAACCTCACGGAACCATAGGTACGGATGTATCCCGGAAGCAGTCCCCTAGCCCATGCGGAGGTGAAAACCTCACGAAGGCATAGATTTTTGCTCCCACTTAAGGGTGTGACCACAACGGTCATGCAATATGAATGCAAAAGTATTCTATGTGTCTCAAACCAAAGCAGATATATGACGCGACACAGACTCATGCAAATGAAAAATGAAAAAATTTTATTTTTGATAAAAAGGACATTAATCAACCAATTTTACGGCTTGACTCTCTTATAGTTTATCCCGAGTGGAGTCGCCAAGCTGTCGGAACCCTTTTTTTGTTGGAAAACGGGCCGACTTTAAGAAGAAAAATGGAGTCGCCACCAATCCTTTTTTGAAGTGTGATTGGGCCACTTTTAAAAACGTTTTGGTCTACGAATTTTAAGAAAACAGGCTCGGGAGTCGGTTACGCACGAGGAAGGATTAGCACTTTCGCAACGCTCAAAATTGGTACCGTGTTGATTGATTAATGTCCTTAATATCGAAAAAAATATTTTAAAATATGAATCTTTAAAAATGTTTAGATAACTCACATTGGATATCGAAACTCTCTTGTTCCGAAAAGTTGAAATACCACATCCAGCACGATAGGACACGATGTTTCAAACTATCGATACTAAGATCATTTCATGATTTCCAATATTCTTGTCTTGCAATTTTAAAAGGATATTTCACTATTTGGCCAAACCAAAAACCGAAACCCAGCACGATTGGGCACGATTCCTTGAATTTCCAATCATGAAATATTGCATTTATTTAAGAAACATGAAAAAAGAATATTTGAAGGATATTTAGTTGTTTGGATGAATAGAAAATCGAAACCCAGCACGATTGAGCACGAATCTCTCCACTTCCAAACACACAAAACTCCCTTTTGAAACATTTTTAAGTTTTGAAAAAACAAAATAAAAACGTGAAAATGTAGACACGATGATAATAGGAATAACAATAACTATAAAAAACAGAGTATTACAATTATAAAAACGATATGTAACAAATAAAACAAGTACTAATAATAATGAAATATAAAACTAATAATAAATAACTAATAACTAATATATGAAAAAAAGTAACGATATTAATAGTAATAAAAAAGTAGTAAAAGAAATAAAGGTATACTAATAATAATAAAAATAATAGATGTAAAAGTAATAATATATAATAAGACAACTAAAGTAAACTATAATATATATAATAATAGATATAATAGTATGCAATAAAATAATAATAAAGAAGAATATTAGTACAAAGTAATATAATGATAATAATAATAAATATATATAGCAGTAATAGTACTAAATAATAATAGAATATGTAAAATAATAATAGTAAATATAATTATAGATAATAATATATAAAATCGGGGTAATAAAAAATAAAAAATAATTAATTTATTGGTACAATAATAGAAAACAGAAAAAAAAAAACTGAATTGAAGAAAAACAGAAAGTCTAGGCCAATAGGGCGAAATTGCACTGTGCGCGCAACCTGGAGGGGCCAGAATAGCAATTAACTCCTCTCCTGCACAGGTGCGTTTGAAAGTGGGTTGAATCGAAATGCCAGATTAAAATTAGGGTGAAATTTAAAAAAAATAAATTGAAATTGGTCATAGTTGAAATGGGGCGCCAGAAGGGAGGGCCAAAGGCAGAATTTACCCATCAAGGGTAAAAGCACATTAACTCCCCCCAACCAACAGTGGCATCTTTTAATGCTTAAAATTAAAGGGTCATTTTCTACTGCATAAAGCTTAAAACCTTTCTGCTTCCTAAACAAAAAAAAATAAAAAAAATCAGACCCCTCATTTAATGTTTAAAACCTAAAAAACCATACAATTTCTTCTCCTTTCCACTGCCCGAAAATCAAAGGGCCACAATGCATCCCCCTCCTCTGCTAGGGCTAGCCCTTCTCCGATGCAGGTCTTCCCCACGCGCACCAATAACGGCAAATGAGGAGCTACTTGAAGGTCCCTTGACCTTTTTTTTTGTTTTGGAAAAAAACTTTATCTTTGAAAACAAGTGCAGGAAACCAGTGAAAATGGAGAAGTTTTTGATACTCTCCTTCTCTATTTTCGCATACAATGGCAAGGTAAAGGAAAAAAAAAAGAAAAACTAAAATGAGACTCAGAAATCGGAAGGTAGAACGATAATCACCTTGGTTTTTCACCTATTCTCTATTTCAATCTATGCGCAAATTTATTTGCTTTTACTCACTGTATTTTGTATCTGTAAAAAAAATTGTGTATACTGCTCTTTTTTGCTATTAAAAAAAAAGTCCCTTTTTACATGATGTATTTTGGCTTTTATAGCCTAAAAAAACCTCTAAAAATAGAACAAAACCAAATCCCGAATCCCCACTACCATCCTACTATTTTACTGCTTCCTGTTTTGTAGGTACACCACCGGAGGCGTGAAGGCGCTGGACTCTGGGATACAAAACGTGCAGCCTTGGAATACTATTGACGGCACAAGGAAAATTGCTAGGGTTCTTGTTTTTTTATTTTGGGCTTCTCGGGCTTAGATTTGTATTGGGCCAATTGATTTTGTTTATTCCCTATTTGCTGGTCACTTTTGGTATTGGGCCCCGGGCATAAATTTGGGTTTCGTTTAACTTTGGGCCTCGGGGTTTATTAATTTCTGATTTTAGTTTTTTTAATTTGGTTAATAGCATTGGGCCCGGGTAATAATTGGGGTCTACACCGGGTTTTAAAAATTTGTTGGTGAAAGCTTTGTTCAATACCGATGGTTTGTGTTTGAATTACTCTCTTGGAGCCTCGAGATGCTAGGTAAATTCTTAGCATTCCTCTTTCGATTTCAAAGCCACCAGATCAACTTATTTGGTATTTTTCCAAGGATGGCCGGTATAATGTGAAGCCTGGCTATCGGTTGCTCTCCAAACTAGCACCAATATTTCGTCGTTGGCAATTGTGGGTGCTTGGTTCAAACTTTGAAACTTGGCTCTTCCACCAAAAGTTAAATCCTTTGTATGGCGGGGGTTGCGACATTTTATCCCGAGTAAAAGTCGTTTACTTGAGAAGGTCTGTGTCATTGATCCTAGTTGTGTTAGTTGCAGGGGAAATGAGAGTTTGGAGCATGCTATTATGCATTGCCCGACTGTTACGGTTGTTTGGGACAGTCTTGGGATGGTTCCTATGCATAACTCTTTATTGATTTTATGTATTACCTACTACATCTTCCGGACTCCTCTCGCAGCAAACTTTTCTCACCATTTCTTGGGAGTATTTGGTTCCAGATGAACCTTTTGTGTTGGAAGAATGTGGTGACTCAACCTGCCAAAATTGCGCCTTTTGTAGATACGTTCCTTCAGGATTGGCGAGAGGCGATTATTGTTTTCCAACGTGTCCAAGGCGTATCTTTCGGGCATCCTCCTCGTCTGCTGTATTGGTTGAGACCTCCACCTGATTGCTTTAAATGTAACGTGGACGCTGCTATCTCGTCTGATTGGAACGTAGTTGTCTTGGCAGCTATTATATTCATGGCGACCAAGGTCAGTTTATCAAGGGGCACGCTATTATGCTGCGTTCTGTGTTTTAACCTGTTTCGGCTGAAACTATGGCCATTTGTGAGGCCCTCTCGAGGCTTAAGTCTCTCCTTATGGACATTGTAATGGTAGAGTCCGATTGCAAAGTGGTCATTGATGCATTGCTCTCTCATTCCAATCAGCTGTCGGAGTTTGGCCCATTATCTCGGACTGTTTGGCTTTGAAAGAATCTTTCCAAAGCTTTATCCTTTATTGGATGTGTCCGGATGCAAATTAAGCCGCTTATTGTCTTGCTACAGCGGCACTATTATGTGTTTATGATGTTTCTTGGAATTTTCCTCCGTCCTTTTTACTTGATTGTTTACATTTCGATTTGATGTCTTCTAGCAATGATTTTCGAGGAAAATAGGACCGAGTATAATGGGAAGCTTATTAGCCTGGGTTTAGATTTTCCTCGGTTTTAGTTTTCTTTGTTTTCTATTTGTTTCATTAATAATTTTGCTTACCTTAAAAAACATTAAATTAATTTACTTTTTTTAAAAAAATTGATCCGATTATTAATGTTATGTTAAAATAAAGAGCAAATTATTTGATTTGTGACTTTTATTTGTTTAAAATTATGTTTTGGTTATTAAACTTTTATAAATTATTATATGATCATTAATGTCATGATTTTATTACGTAAAATACTAAATTAATTTATCATACTAAAGTTTATTGTTTTTTCTTTTTACTCTGAACAAAGTTTTTAAATATATATGGTTTTAAATTTTGTATTCTACCTCCAATTTTAATAATATTGTCAACAAGACTTGCTTAAATTGTTTTAAGTTAACTCGAACAAATTTGTTCGAGTTGACTCGATAAAAATCTCATTTTACTCTGCTCAATTTGTAAAAACTAAAAACCTCAAATTAAGTTACATTATTAAAATATATCTCATCAACTTAATAAATTTAAATTTTTTCATTCAGTTCAATTCGAATCGACTGGATTCAATACTGCGCTTAATTTTTCTTCTTTCCCTTAAATTTTTTCATCACAAAAAAAAAAAAGCCATTAATACCTAAATGCCTCCAAAATCTCAACTTTATTCCCAAACGTTAGTTGTGGAGTTCTAGAGCCTAGAGCTGTTCATGAATGGGCCGGATCCTAAAAATTTAGGCCCGATTGTTAAGCCTGACCCAGACTGACCCAACCCAATTTCTGCTCCAAACACTACTAAACGACGAGAAAAACAGTTCAAAAAGAAAACTCATTCATATTAGGACAAAACACCACTAGAATTAATGAAACCACCACGTTGTTTAATTTGAAACTGAAAGTGATACATCACCTCCAAAAGACTTCATTGGATTAATGACGCAGTAAACAAAGCCAGAACAACAATGAAATTGGCAGTATCGGGAAGGAAAACATGCATTGTGAAAAATCAACTACAGAGATTAGATCAAAATGTCAAGATAGAAGAACGAAAATCTTGAAGTACGGTGCATATATGCCGAGCAAACCAGTGGGACGACGACGACTGAAGGCTGGAGCAGAGAAGGCCACGGTAGTGGTGAACGCCGGTGACAGAGGAAGCAACAGGAAGACGGACGAGGCAATGGTGATTGGCTGGAGTGGGACGACGCAACGATGATAGGCATAAAACTGAGGAAGCGGGAGACGGACGCGCAGCAACGTTGGAGGTCACTGGTGGAGGTCATGAGTGGCACTAGGTATTTTGTTTTGAGAAACTGATAGTGAATTAAAGATTGGGAATAACTGATAAGGGGAATAAGGGATCCACATTTGACAGCAGTAAGCCAGGCATTAAACCAAGTCATGGGATGGGAGTGTTTGGTGGGTGGCCAAGTGCCACTTTGCACTCCACGTTAGAGTCCCACTTCATTACTCAACTCTTATTTTCCATTAACCCCATTGATTAGTCCACACCACAACGAATCTCGGGTTTCAAAATCTAATAAATATTAAGTAAATATTAATTAATTAGTGGTCTGTATTGATAAATACAACTTTAGTTTATTATGATAAAAACTTGTAAAATAAGAATCATACCACGCTGACAACTCGTTAAATACGGCTCGTTGCCTTCCATACATACAAGCAAACTACAAACAGAGTCCTCAACCAAAAAGCACTCTTTCTTTGTTTTCCCCTCGCCATTCACACTTCAAACAAAAACACACTCGTCTGTTAGGCTTTGAAGAACGCTTGAGGCAGTCTGTCACAGCCAAAGGCCTTCCCAAAGGCCTTCTTTGAAACTGTACTCCGTCCAATCTGAGTATGGAGAAACAATATTTGGATTGCGTACTAGTCCCGATGGGGATTCTTTTAATGGTTGCCTACCATCTGTGGCTTCTCTATCGAATCTTAAAACATCCCACGAAGACTGTCATCGGCATCAATGCCATCAACCGTCGTTTTTGGGTTCAAGCTATGATGGAGGTTGGTCTTTTACTTCTTTCTTTAAATCTTGATTTCCTCCCTATGGAAATGGTAACTAATTGATTGTTGGGGGCATGCAGGACGGGTCAAAAGGAGTATTGGCAGTGCAATCTCTGCGAAACAATATAATGGCGTCGACCTTATTAGCATCCACGGCTATCATGCTTAGTTCCCTCATCGCCATCCTGATGACGGGCGGGAGCAGCGCCAGCGATAGATCGTCCTGGTTTGTATTCGGAGATAAAAGCGACCTCGTTTATTCAATAAAGTTTTCTCGATATTGGTTTGCTTCTTGGTGGCCTTTTGCTCAACTTACAGTCCATCAGGTATTACAGCCATGCAAGCATCCTCATCAACGTGCCACTCAATAAGATGTCCCACCGACACCAGTATCTCACACATGAATACGTAGCCAACACGGTGAACAGAGGCAGCTATTTTTGGTCCCTAGGACTGCGTGCCTTCTACTTCTCTTTCCCCTCTTTTGTGGATCTTTGGACCCCTTCCTATGTTCTTTTCTTGCATGGCCCTCGTTTTCATGCTGTACTTCCTCGATGTTACCTTCCAATTTGGGTGGGCCATCGGGGCTGTGGATGACAAAGGCCACAACGAAGACGAGGAATTAGGGGTGGTTCAACTCGATCGTAATCCCTCAAATTCCTATTACCAAATATAAGCGATGGTGGCGGCGTTCATTGATTCAATCAAAGTTGAATCGAATTTGTTTTTAAGTAATATTGGCGTGTATTTAGGTGGTTTCTACAGGTTTAAGCCTTAAGGGCTTTTCACATCGGAAAATGGTTGAAGGAGAGGTGTTTCGTAAAGAGGAAACTAAATTGAAAACCGAATGCTTGCTTTTCCTTCAATAAATATTCACTTTACCTTACTAAGCAATGCTTTCTAATGTTAAGAAACTTACAAAAAAGGGTATGGCGTGTAATAATATATAACTCCAAAGTTTCTGTTTATTTAAAAGGACTATTATTTAACTCCAAAGATGATATAATTTTGCAGGTTTTAGTTAATCCATTTTTGAGGAAGTCAATTCAAAGACAAAAAGGCTTCTGGTCTACGAGACGTTGTGGTACCAAGTTGAGTTCATTTTGTACTTTTCTAGAATTTGGTGACGTCATAGCGACCTATTTGCACAGGATATTATTCTAGGTTAAATTTCTTGGAAAGTCCTTATATGATAGGTATATTATTAAATAGATCAATTTAATTTTTATATTATTAAAAGTTGTTGGTAATGTAAAAGAAATGGGCAATCCCACATTGATTACGCATAAACTTTTAAAGGGTTCATATAAAGATTTGTCTCTTTTTCTTATTAAGTGATTGGAGTTAAAGACCTAACATGCATGTATCATTGCCATTGCTTGGCTCGTTTCGTGTCTTTCTAAAGTCTAATACTATCCCAGTAAACAATAGACCCAAACCCAACCACGTACAATCACTAGTTGAGTTTATTTGTTTTTTTTATACAATGCTTAAAATTATTTATAGTCCCTCTTCAACCCTTAAAGTTGAGTTTATTTGTTTTTATACAATACTTAAAACTATTTATAGTCCTCTCCAACTCTTAAATAAAAAGATAATGCATTTCAAATAAGACTCAAACTCACGTTCTCTTGCACCGACAATACCGATTGAACTCATATTAAATTATCTATTTCATACTGATTGTATCTATTCGCTTGTTTTCTAACTTTTTGTGCCTTATCATGTTTTAATTTTCTCCCTCACACACATATATATATATATATATATATTATATTTTTTTCTTAGATAATTTAACATAATTATTTAAATGTAATTCTAATGTTTAGATAAAAACTAATATTATATTAAAAATTAAAAAAATAGTATTACCTCACATGCGTTGCATGTGAGTCATATATGATCTAATTTATTTCAAAAGAATTATAGAATATAGTATAAATAAATTAAAAATAATAAAATATATCACTAAAAGAGTACTTAAAATATATCCAACACAATAATTTAATCAACTTTTTCATCTAAAGAAAAGTGTTGAGTATAAAATTAATATTTGTAGGCAGAAAACAAGTAGTGCTAAGACCAGTTCCAATTGCTTCAAGCACCGAAATTAAATAAGGTAGAAAAATAATGAACACATTATATGTTTATGCAATTCGATTTTCCTACATTTATGGGTCTTGCCTAGAGAGAATATCCACTATATTAACGCATTGTACAACAAGTGTTCTTTTTCAAGCTTTAACACTCACTAGTTTAGATTTCTCACATTTGTACCTAATATTTGAACAACTTCCCTCTAAATTCCCCCTGAAAACTTAAGATATTAACCAAGTCATACACTTGATTATTCATTCAATGCACTCAAAGAAAACATTCTTCAGAGGTAAAGTGCTCTCTCTTCAGCATAATATCTATACAAGTCTCCACAATATATAAGTAATAGAGACTTGCTAACATACTATATCATTTACAATCAATCTTCCCTTGAGATAAGCAGGATAGTATGCATAAAGAATATCTTCAAGTAGCTCATAATAAGTCTTGAATATTTAGGATATGCTTCCTAGTTTAGCCCGATTCGATGCGATCATCAAACTTGAAAAGTTGGTTGTTTCGATCCAAATCCAAACTAATCTTTAAGATATGATGCTATTTGTAGTTTGGATATTAAGGATGGGTTGACAATTGTGCAAAGTAACTACAGATGTAACAGTCTGGTTTATACCCTAGTCAGAACAGTGGTTTCGGGACCACAAATCCGAGTCTGAATAATATTTTAATCTTATTTTCTGTGCCATTGATGAGTGTTTAAGTATGTGTTAAATTTTCGTTGGATAATTTATCTGTCTGTGTGTTTAATTTGATAAAAGGATTGAATTGCATCAAACGCAAAACTAGCATGCTATTTGTTAAAGTACCAATGTGTTATGACTTTGTAAAGGTGGAGGCCTTATATGGCAATTAAACCACTTATAAGATAGTGGATGGTAGATGGCCGAATATGCCCTTATTGTATAATTGTTTCAAATGTTTATTAAATGGCTAATTTGGTAAAATGCATATTATTTTGTTTGTAATAAAAAAAACTAATGAAAAGATGGATGTTATCATCTTTTTTGAATGCCGAATGTTGAAGGAAAAGAAAGAAAATATTCAAGCTAGGTTTCGGTTAGAACTAAGCTCAAATTAAGGTATGTTTTGGCATTAAATTTTGAAGATTTTTATGTTTTTGAGATTGTTGCTTAGTCTACTGGCAAGCCCATGACTTAATTTTGTGTATTGATGATGTTCATGAGATGTGCCATTGATGAAATGGTGAGCTTTGTGATGAGCTTGGTTGTTAATTGAAAGATATGTGTTAGATGAACATACTTTGTTCTTGGATTTTTGATGAATTTAGGTAATTAGGGCTAAATTGAGAAAATAGTAACTTGAGGGACTAAATTGTAAATTTGATGGAAATTATGGGCTTGTATGAGATGTATAAACATTCGGCTAAGCATGGTTAAATGATGATTTTGTGAATTTGATGTTTTGAGAAAAATAGACTAAATTGATAAATTGTGCAAATGTGAGGGTTAATTTCTAAATAGCCCTAAATGTGTGTCCTTGGATTGAATTGAATGAATTATTGAATAAAAGGGTTAATTCTGGATATGTATAGATCAAGAACAGAGGAAAACAGACTTAGATCGCGGGAAAGCGAAAGTAACTGAGTAGCCGTTTCCATTTCCGTTAAATCGAACTCGAGGTAAGTCATATTGCAAATAAATGTAATTGTATTGAATTGAGCATATTCATATGATTATTGATGATAGTGAATGCTTATGAGATGTTATGTATATGAATTTCGAGATAAGATCGACTTAGCGACAATGTCCGAGAAGTCCCGTACGAACCTAGGAATAGATAGGATTAGCTATGTCATGACATAGGTATCTGTTCTGTTTTATCATGTAAGACCACGTCTGGGACGTTGGCATTGATTTGAGATTTGTGTAAGACCACGTCTGGGACATTGGCATCGATATGATCTCTACGTGTAAGATCATGTCTGGGACATCGGCATCGTATTAATTCGTGTAAGACCTTGTCTGGGACAGTGGCATCGATATCTGAGTACATGTAAGATCTCGTCTGGGACGTTGGCATTGTATGACTATTCCGAGCTTTCTGAGTATCTTATCAGGTTCCTAACGGTTCAACGGGAAAATCTGAGCTATGAACAATTACGTGAATGTACATTCGTTCCAGGTACATTTGGTATGTACACTAATTGTGTATAAAAGGTAAGTACCTATGTGAAGTTGCTTTGAAGAATCGTATAATTGAACATGAGAATATGAATGAGATACAAGAATTGTTATGAATGAGCTAATACTTATGTGATATATGAATAGAAGTTGTGGCAAGCTTTGTGTAAACAAATATTCCAAAGATCATGGATGAATCAGTTTTGAGAACTATAATTACCAATGTTTTGAATGGGTTATATTCATTGTATGATATGTTTATTTATATATGACTTACTAAGCTTTTGAAAGCTTACTCTGTGTGTGTGTGCTCTGTTTTATAGATCGTCAAAACTACTGAAGGCTCGGGGACCATCGAGGATCGTTATCACACTACTCAGCTTGTTTTGGTACATTTTGTAAATGTATATAGTCAGATATGGCATGTATAGGCTAGTTATTTGTATAAGTGTGAGATTTGAACTTAGCCATGTGATTTGGCTAGTTATGTGTTGGTTATATGCTTTAATGAATGTGTTATATGATGTATATTTGGTATGGTTTGAAAGCATAAGAAATGATTAAGTTTAAGGTAAGTATATAGATGAAATTTTGAGCTCATATGATTAACAAAAAGTTGAATTTGTGATTGGTAAGGATGGATAAATTATGCTTGTATATTCATTAGTTTTAATCTTGTAAACTTGGCATGATTAGTATTGGATTGGATTGTAGAAATGGATGATTATTTTGATATGTTTTTGGTTGTCATATGTGCATGAGATGTGTTGGTAATTTGCTTGTAGGAATGGCCTTAGTTGGGTGGCACTTTGGCCTTGCAAATGGCCTATAATGTCACACGGTTGTGGCACACGAGCGTGCCTAGTGACTGTGGGGCTAAGTTAATAGCTAGCATAAAAGCACACGGCCATGGTACACGGCGTGCCTAGTAGCTGTGTGAAGAAGTCAGTATATGGCTTAAGTGTACACGGCCTTAGCACACGGGGGTGCTTGGTAGCCGTGGAGCCAAGTCAATTTCGACCACAGGAAGGACACATGGGTGTGTCTAACAGCCGTGGGAGGCACACGGTCTGCCCACACGGGCGTGTAACCCCTGAAACTTTGAAAAGTTTTTAAATTTTTGAGAATTTCTGTATGTGTTTCGATTTAGTCTCGACCTGTTTCTAAGCATGTTTTAGGTCTCAATGACCTACTTAGGGGACTTTATGATTGTATATGATTGTTTAATTTACGAATTATCTGTTAAAGTTTTTAATCTATCAGGTAATGCCCTTAACCCAAATCCGACGACGGATACGGGATAGAGGTGTTACAAAAGAAATCACAACCCAATGATTTTTTTTTAACAAAATTTGCCAATGTGGTTGACATTGTTTTGGAGGATGAAGCGGGTTGTGGTGGGGTTTTAAGGGATGATAAATGAGTGGATTGTGCGTTATTTTCGGGGAGGATTGAAGCTAGGGGAATCGAAATGGCAGAAATATTGGCAATTAAAATAATAGTGGATATGTATATTAGATTGAGTCGGAAGGTGCATATACCATTGTAGTCGAATCTTGTTCGTGTTTGTTTGGTAATGGTTGTCAAATAGGAATTATAGACTGTGGTCGTTATGGAAATTGTTTGGGGGCATTGACTGTGGCACTAACCAGTTGGCTCAATTTCAGATTGCAGTTATTCTTCAACAAAGTAATGGTATGGCGGATGCTTTGGCGAAAGTAGGTATATCGAGATCTTTTTCTAAAGCTTGGTGGTGAATTTGCTAAATGCATTCTAGTACTTGTTGTTCGGAGGCTTTGTATCTGGCTGCCAATTGTAATATTGTTGTTTTCCTATTGTTCTTGAAAGAGTTGGTAGTTCCAATGTCTTTCTTGATGTTTTTAATTGACTGAGCAAAAAAAAAAAAAACCTTAAACATTACAAGTTTCTTGAGCAAACACTGCTACTACTTGTTGGCACTAGTCTAGGCACCAGTTTAGGCACTACTCAAAATTTGTCTCAACAAAAAGCAATTTGACTAAAATTTGATGATTTAGAGGCAAAACAATTAAAAAAAAAAAATTACAGCCAATATAACAAAAGAGGTAAATGTTGGGAGTTAACTCTTTCATTATACCAAAGTGAAAATGCAATCATTTCAAGGATTAAAAGGTATTATACATGCAAATAATTATTTGATCATAATTTTAAATAATAATTCGACATATAATAATGATACATGCAAATATAATATTGATGGTCACTAAACTAACTATAAATATGACTATGGCAAGCGCACCTATTGAATAATAGTATAGTTATGGTGAGTAGGAATATCGTATCCACGAGGACTAAAAGTACTAGTAATTACTATTTTTCTATTATTTAGCCGACAAATTGGAGTGATTGTTTTGAATCTAAAATTACTAAACTAATCTAACTAAGAACGCAATAGAGAATGAAATAGGAAAATAAACGAAGATAACCAATGAGATAGACAATACCCAGAAAAGAATCCACCTAGACTTCACCTATTACTATGAAACTGAATTAAACGATTTATTCACTTGTGTCTTGACCCGTAGAAATCTCTAAATTATGTTAATATCTCTTTCGAGAGTAAGAACAACTGACTCTAAGTTGATTAATTGAAATCTCTTTCTAATTAAAACCCTTATCGTCGCATTAACTCGATCTATGGACTTCCTTAACATGAATTAATATCCCTAGAAATATTAAAACAAGAAATAAGCATGCATAATTGAGAACAAGAATCAAATATTTATCACGTAAACTAGAAATCAAATAATAAGATTCCTCATAAGTTTCATCTTCCCTAGGTATCTAGGGAATTTAGTTCATAATCACGAATTAAAACATTTCACAATTAGAATAACCACAAGACATAAAGAAACTCAATAAAAAATGAAAATCTTCGATCTTGAGGGAGATCTGCTTCCGAGTTGATTCCGATGGCGTTCTTCAAGTGTTTTATTCGATCTTTGTGATTGTCCCCTTATGCCTTCTTCTAATTGGTATTTATAGACTTTAGAATGCTAAGAAAGACTAAAAATTGGGTTTTTCCTCGTATTTGGAAAGTAAGGTGCGATATTGACACTGGCTGGCACATGGGCTTGTGGCCAGATCGTGTGAAAATGCCCAGGCTGTGTGGACCTTGAAAATAGCTGTTTTTGTCTGATTTTGGCTTGTTTTTCGCTTCTTTCACTACCAAATGTTCTCTTAACTATAAAAAATATGAATTTAAAGGATTAAGAGCATCAAATTCACTAATTTGCATAATTAACCATCCAAAATGCATTAAGAATGAGATTAAAATATGTTACTTTTATAGCTTATCAAATATTTAATTGATATTTATGATATATATAAGATTTATTCATAATTTATTTATCAATTAAGATAATTAATAATAAATAATAATGCATAGAAATTGCTTAATTATAGAAAATGTAATTTCATAATAAATAACAAAGAATAGACAATTCACGTAAATAACTCATTAAATTAGTCTTAAACATAATTTTGATGGTTATAATTCTCATAATGTATATAATTTTTTTACAAAGAAAACCTATATAAACTAATTAAATATTTTTATATATCAATTTTATAACCCACTATTATCCTGGATTCAAGATTAATCAATTCCTTGATGATTTACTTGACCATCACAATTTGCCGAAAATTTAATGAGCTTGTTGACCCTTCATGCCTATTCTATATTTTTGTGTAAAAATCTCTTATGGTTTTGAACTTCAAAATTGATCAGGTACTCATTTATTTTCTACTTTTATCAACTAGCGTTTGTATTCTCGATATCTTTAATTATGAACTCTTATCCTCTTCAATTATTCTTTGGGTTAGCCTCTCACTATCTATGTAACACTCTTAACTCGCATCCGTCGCCGAAACAGGGTTATGGAGCATTACCAGAGTTTATCGTTCAATTTTAGTTAATTTATGTCATTTATTATACATTTCTAAAAATCAATCACAATCAATCATAATGTTCCTCATATGGGTCCTCGATGCCCAAAATACATATTAGAATCAAGTCGGGACTAAATCGAAATCACAAAAAAATTTACACGAAATCTCAAAATTTTTCTTAAATGCAGATAGACATCACTACATTTGAGTTTGAGAGCGTTGTTGGATGCTGAATCGGAGATCAAAATTAAAGTACCTAATCTGCACACGGAAAACAAAACCGTACGCTGAGTAAAGCTCAGTGGTATTTTTATAATCTGAATATTAAAGACAAGATAATATCATGTGCACAATTTAATTATAAGCACATATTAATATCTAGTATTGTAATAGCCCAAATTTCAGTTATATTAGAAATAGTGGTTCGAGACCATCAAATCGGACAAATGAACTCATAGATTGTATTATTTAATATTTACGAGCCAAATGTAGCTTTTAAAAGATTTTTGAAATAGTAAATTGTGTTTTATAAAGATTTATTTGGTTAAGAAATAGAGAAAAGAGGTATCGAGATCTCGGTGTTATAAACCGAGTCAAAATATTTTATGAATATTTACGAATATTAATAAGGTAGTACTAAAATTTCGTTAGAAAATTTTAACGTTTGGGTGGTTAATTAAAGAAAAAGGACTAAATTGAAAAAGGTGTAAAAGTTGCTAGAAGGATTAAATAGCTTAATTGTCAAATGAGGAAGGACCTAAAGTGAAAATAAGTCCAAAGGAGATATTTTGGGCGGCAATAGCTGAGAAAAATCACGAAATGGCTGAAATAAGGGCAAAATTAGAAAATTGCCAAAATTAGCTAAATAAAAATGGGACCAAATTGGAATATCTAGAATTCTCTTCATTTTTCTTCATTTTCTTCAGCTGAAAAACAGCCAAGGGAGAGAGTTCAAGCTGATTTTCATACTCAAGCTTCATGTAAGTTTAATTCTTGCTTTCTCTTTGAAATTTCTATGTCTATGGACTTTTACAATTGGGTCCAACTTATTAATTCATTAGTTTTTTATTCTATGGCTAATTTTTAAAGTTTTTGTGGATTAGTGCTGGAATAATATGATGAATAAATATTGAATTGAAGCTTTAATTTTGTTATATGATGATTTTATCAAGTAAAATTGATGAAAATTGGTTTTAGGACCTAATTGTGAAAGAGTTGAAATTAAGGCCTAGTGTTAAAATTCTGATTTTCAAAGGTTATGAAGTAGTTTAAAATGATAGAGAAAATTATTAAATGAGAAAATTAGCTCAATTGAGGGGTTAATTGAGCAAGGATTGAATTGTATGAAATGTGAAATTTGGGACAAAATAGAAATCAACATGTTATGCTAAAGCAGTTTTGGACAGCAGTAGTTGTCTAACTTTGAAAAATCATCAAAAATGGTAGAAATTGAATTAGAAGTTGACTGAGATATGAAATTAAAGCTTGTTGAGTCTATTTTCATATAAAAGAAACAGACCAAGCAAAGAAAGTCTATATATTGAGATATTTAAATTTTTGTACGACTGGTTTAGAATAACTTCGTGATCCCCTGTTCTTACTTTATAAATTCACTAAAAATTTTTGTACGACTGGTTTAGAATAACTTTGTGGTCCCCTGGTTTAGAATAACTTCGTGATCCCCTATTTTCATTAGAAATAATCGGAAACACTATATGAAAATCGTACAATGAGATAATTGATTTTAGTGAAGAGAGGTCGAGTCACGGACTGTGTAACAGGGAGAACTTAACTAATAAACTGTACTAATTGGCCACACCAAAATTCTGGCAAAATTATAGTAAGAAGATATGTGAGTCTATTTTCAAATAAAATTAACAGATCTTAATTTGGAGTTCTATATTAAGATATAAATAATTTAGTATTGTGACTCAAGTAGACAACTTGAATATTCACATATCTAAATTGTGAAAATTATAGATAATGTTACTTACAAATGTGTTGTTTATACTAAGGATGTGGATGGAGAGGAGGAGGAGGAAAAAATAATATATGAACGACTTGTGTATAAATTGATCACATGCTCGATTATAATTGATAAATGTTGAATTAGAAATGATATAATGTTTTATTTGGAATATTTATTATGAAATTATGATTATCGTTATAATCTGAAAATTGAACTTGTGAGTTTATACGGCTAAATTTTAGTGATCATTTGTTAATTTTATGAACTTCATGATGTGTTATTTCATATGTATTGATGATAAAATCGTGAATAATGTAAAAGCATGAAAATTGAATAAATGATCAAATTGAACACTTGATTCGGTGACAAGGCGAATTGATGGAAAAGACCATGGTTGAACCATGGCAACAAGTGATAAGTGATAGCTTCACTACACTTATCGATCAAGGAAAAGTGAAAGTGATAAGTGATAGCTTGGCTACACTTATCCGATCAGAGACAAGTGAAAGTGAAAAGTGGTAGCTCGGCTACCGATCGATGAAAAGTGAAAAGTGGTAGCTCACCGATCGATGAATAGTGGTAGCTCCGGCTACCTGATCAGTGAAAAGTGGTAGCTCCAGCTACCTGATCAGTGAATAGTGGTAGTTTCGGCTACAAGTGACAAGTGATTTCGTGTAAGACCATATCGGGATATGGCATCGATTAATATCGTGTTTAAGATGTAAGGCCATAGTTGAGCTATGGCATTCTTGTGAAAAAAACCATAGCTATGTTATGGCATCATTGATTATCAGTGAAATTCAATGCATACCGGTGCAGAACAATTCCGTAAGACGTTCACTAATTTGACGAAGCTGGTAAGTGTTACATAGAGTTATGTGATATAAGGAAATATGAGTTGATGAGACATGAACATAGAACTTGGTTGATGAATGAGTTCATTTGTAATTATATATTTGTACACCTTTGAGTGTATTATCCGTATGAATTGGTATTCCAAATGAGTTAATGATGAGAGTTCTAATATGACATAATCTAAATTCGAAATGAAATATTATGAAAACGTACTTGGAATACATTGGTATGTCTTGTATATGTTATTTGAGTTCATAATATGGAAAGTAAATGTATGTGAAAATATGAGGTAATGATACCTGTACATGGAATTTATTGGTGGATACGTACATCCTAATAGATTTTAGTGAACATTGAAATTGGGCTCAATAAGTGATTTGTCAATTTAAATTGTGATTGGCATGATGAGTTAGTGAATTGCATGTTTATGAATTGTTACATGTATTTGTCAAAATACGAGAAAGTGATGGTAATTGATACATGGAAATATGAGACTATACATATAAAAACATGGAATATGTTTGATAAATGTAACACCCCACACCCGGCCCAAACACTACAACCAGATCTGGTATGTCACCAAGAAAAATTTTATCGAAACATGTTGCATTTTTGGAAAAGCCCAAATATGTTTTATATAGAATATGCTTAAGTAAAGTAAAATCCAAACTTAAATACATGCCTTTTTAATTAAAATAAAAAGCTTAAACGACTTAAAGTAATAGAAGCCCATAATAAAACATAATAGCCCATGGCCTTATTACAACGAGGTTTGAAGTCCATTAATTAAAAATATAAAATAAAACTTGAGTCTCTTTTTGCCAAATCTACATATTCTTCTGCATGGCCACCTTGCGTTCCTCTCCAGCCCGGTCCGAATCACTAGGTATCACCTGAAATGTTAATTAAAGGGTGAGTCGCGAGACTCAGTGTGCAACCCTTATGCACCACTAGAGTTTGGGCCTTAAGCCCATTAAACAAAATAAACAATGTAATAATCATAATAAAAATTAATAGCAATTAATATGCAAGGCCCAACCCGTTTGCCTAGGTTTCCATCCGCTACACACCCCCGTACCAACCGTTCACACCATTGGGGATTTCTACAATCGACCCACACCACTACACACCATGATGGCAGTCATGCCGCTTCATTCACATATGATGGCTGAAGCCCTAATAACATATAATAGCCAAGCTCAGTATAACATTTAATGGCCGAAGCCCGTATAATAGTTCACGGCATTAGCCGCTACACATGTAACGTATAACTTCCTCCTTTCATCAACCCAACCCATGCAATCACATACAAGCATTTTACTTATAACATTTAAACAGATTATTTACTAACCTGGGGATCCGCTTTTTCCCTCCTTGGGCTTGCATCAATAAACCGAGATTTCAGCATTTATCAAAACATAAAAAAACACATGAACATACAATAATAGGCAGATCTAGATGGTGGGGAGGTATTACACACCTAGTTACCGCGAAAATCTATTATCCCTAACGTAGAGCCTTATTTGTCGAATCCCGAAAATCTATAAGACAACGTCACCTTCCTACCTTCGGCTTTTCCACCCAATCGGCACAGGAGACTTTTAATGAGATGATTCGGCTACTAAAAGCGAGAGAGGAAAATCGACAGTGCCTTAAATAAGTGTTTGAGTTAGATTTGAATGAAAAGAAGGAGTGAAATCGCATAGAATAAAATCTCAAAACTTACCAAATTACTAAAGAGTATGTGGTTTATGGTGCACCTTGGAAAATGAAACCTCCCTTGTAGGTTTGGCTATGTGAGATGAGAGTATGAATCAAATGGAATTGACTTTTAGAAAAAGAAAAAGAAAGCGTAGGAAAGGCTTGAAAATTTCTAGAGAATGAGAGAAAAATAGGGTTTCGAATCACCGAAATTGAAGAATACTACTCCCTATTTATAGAGAAATTTGACATATCATCCACACACGAGTTAGAATTTGACCAACTCTTCCCTTCTCCCGATAGCCTTTATCTCACTGATAACCCAATCCTTATCTGCTCAAAAAAATAGCCTCATCTTTCTCTTCATTATCTTCCTATTTATCAAGAAATAAAAGAATTAAAATCCTATTTTGTAGCTAGTGTGCCGTCCACTCCTAGGGCTTGTAAGTGCTTAGAATTTTCATCTTAAAATTTGGGCTCTAAGTGGCCATACTAGGCCCAAACTCCTCCCCTTATGATGCCACCTTATGCCCACTTAAAGCTCCTCAAATCCTTGGGCCACAAGCCCGACTTGTCACTTAATTAACTATCTACTTAAATTATAAGCTAACACCATGTATTAGCCACCTAACCCATATTTTTAAAGCCCAATATATCACTTTAAAATACCCGAGCACTAATTTAAACCCTAATCCACATATTTAATCAAAAAGTCATTGATCCTTAGAATCTCAATTTAACATATTAGACTATCATATAAATGAATAGGCCCACTTTGAGGATGTTACGATTCTACCTCTTAAAGAAATTTAGTCCTCGAAATTTCCAACTAACTAGTAACCATACTACCTAAGTCTCACCACTATGCTTTCATTGCACTCAAATTCTAAAGCCAAAATAACCACTTAGTATACTATGGTAGGTGCGCACCATTATTTGCATCTGGAGCATCTCGTCCCTTGGCGTTGCCTTGCATAGACCAAAGTTGGTGCCTTGCCTCAAAGATAACTTTGCACCTTGGCCTATTGTTCTATGGTCTGGACCGAACCGTTACCACCTCTAGTCGCCCATGACCCTTGGTCAGACCGATCACCTCTCCTAGTCCGATCGAACCTCGGCCATTGGTCGCTCCCGATCCATCGGAGGACAATCCTTGATCGATGTTCTATGGATCCACACTTAAAACAACCACCGGTTCGACTCTGCCTCCCGAATGGGTTCTCCCTACGTAGAACATGTTTGATTACGCCCGCTAGAGCACGAGTGGCCCATCAGTCCTAGCCTCTTCTAAAATTCCCGAGATGGTCACGACTACTCAAAACTTCTCTTATCCCGATCCTTATCCCTATCCTGCCTCTCACTGTTTCACTTCCTCACTATTTTAACCTTATCCACCAATCTGCGAAAACTCTCTCTCTGTGGTGCAATCGAATCCTTAACTCATTCCGCACCCCATCCTCGAACCGAACGCATCGTTTATACTCTGTTGCTACTATTCCTCGGCGTAAGGCGGCTCAATATGAAACTTCGGCGTCATACTCGACCACGACTTACTCCCTGTACCAAATTCAGAATGCTTTCCTTTGAGCATCCATATAACTAGCCCCAACGTACTTTCCTGAATGACTCTTAAAGAAATCTCGATCAATCAGGTCCGTAGCAGTACCCTCTTTCACTGTGAGCCACCACTAGTAAGCCTCGTCTCGAAGAAGAGACACGACCCCTTTCAACTTCTCCTCCACCGTAAAATCTAAGTCATCCATTATACGCTCAATTGCTTCCATCCAATACTCAGCTGTGTTAGGGGCTACACCAGAAACTCCCCTAAACACTTCTGCTCCATTGGCCTTAAGCCGTTTTGGCACAGATTTTCGAGCTCATGTACCCCTGCCTACTCCAGCAACCCTATCTAAAACCCTCAACATCGCCTGAGATACAGCATCATCTCCTGGCGTCTCATCCCGAAATTCTCCTTCTACAACTGGCAGTTCCGGCATCTCGTTTCCCGACCCGTGGCCAGACCCTACTGGCTCTGATGCGGTCATTCTACCCCTACCGCGTCCACGCGGCGAACGTCCTCAACCTCTTGAACTCATTCCTCCGATTGACGTTTATCTGATTAAGAATTTTATGGATTATTAATTTTCTTCCATTAGTTAACCACTAACAGTCTTATGAATAATAGTTTTAAAAGTGGTTCTTCAATTCCCATTCACAATCTGATCTCAAGTTCAATCATCAACATTCATGAACTCGCGTTCATTACAGAAAAGTGTTGTCGTTATTGCTGTTGTTGTTGTTTCTACTACCCAAGGGTATTTTCGTAATTTTATCCTACAGTGGTATTTTCGTAATTTTTTTCAAAATAAGGTCCTTGGTGATTTTGTGGAGTAAGGGTATTTTGGTAATTTTTTTAATTCTGGGGGTATTTTAGAAATTTTGAAAATTCGGGGGTACTTTGGTAATTTTGGAAATCTGGAGGGTATTTCGATAATTTTGGAAATCTAGGGGTCATTTTGGTCATTTCGCAAAATAAGGGTAATTTTTCAAGCGTTGATGGTTTTTTTTTTTTTTGAAAGCAGGGTTGATGGGAATTTATTTATTTATTTATTTATTTTATAAAACAAAGGTATTTTGAAAATTTTACAAAACTTGAGGTTTTTTTTTTAAGAAAAAGGTGGCTGGTCCCTTTTGGGTTTTAATCATAGGGTTTAGCCCATCAACCAGCCCTCGTAACTAGGGTGAATAGTCACTACGTACCAGGTAGGATTCTAGTGAAGAGGAGGTGAGTCGCTAGATCTGCTTAAATACCAAGCTCTCCCGAATCCACTCCTGACATGCGTATGCCTATTGCCACACCCTAATTCGACTAAGGTGAGCAGTCACTACGCACTGGGTAGGATTCCAACAAGAGGAGGTGAGTCACTAGGACCGCTTAAATACCAAGCTCTTGGGATCCTTCCTGACATGCGTATGATGGTTACCACACCCAGCCTCATGGCTCGTTAGCAGGTTTGTTCGGTGAAATTAAGTTTTATAAATTTTAAGAAGTGGTTTAAGCTAAGCCTAGAGTCCATCAAGTTCTAATTCTAGCTTATTCTACGTCCCACTAGGCCCACTAAGCCCACATATATAAATATCACACAATGGTTGGAGTACTTACAGGCGGACTTGGTAGAAGACGCAGTGCCATCTTGAGCTAACATCTGTTATTATTTAAAAACATTTATATTTCAAAAGCCCATCTTTAGAAAATATTTTGAGCCCAAAAACCCCTAGAGTCGAGTTTTGAACCGGGCTCTGATACCAATTTGTAACACCCCACACCCGGCCCAAACACTACAACCAGATCTGGTATGTCACCAAGAAAAATTTTATCGAAACATGTTGCATTTTCGGAAAAGCCCAAATATGTTTTATATAGAATATGCTTAAGTAAAGTAAAATCCAAATTTAAATACATGCCTTTTTAATTAAAATAAAAAGCTTAAACGACTTAAAGTAATAGAAGCCCATAATAAAACATAATAGCTCATGGCCTTATTACAACGAGGTTTGAAGTCCATTAATTAAAAATATAAAATAAAACTTGAGTCTTTTTTTGCCAAATCTACATATTCTTCTCGCATGGCCACCTTGCGTTCCTCTCCAAATGGTCCGAATCACTAGGTATCACCTAAAATGTTAATTAAAGGGTGAGTCGCGAGACTCGATGTGCAACCTCATGCACCACTAGAGTTTGGGCCTTAAGCCCATTAAATAAAATAAACAGTGTAATAATCATAATAAAATTAATAGCAATTAATATGCAAGGCCCAACCTGTTTGCCTAGGTTTCCATCCCTACACACCCGTACCAACCGTTCACACCATTGGGGATTTCTACAATCGATCCACACCACTACACACCATGATGGCGGTCATCTTGCTTTCATTCACATATGATGGTCAAACCCTTATAACATATAATGGCCGAAGCCCGTATAACATTTAATAGTCGAAGCCCGTATAACAGTTCACGGCATTAGCCGCTACACATGTAACGTATAACTTCCTCCTTTCATCAACCCAACCCATGCAATCACATACAAGCATTTTACTTATAACATTTAAACAGATTATTTACTAACCTGGGGATCCGCTTTTTCCCTCCTTGGGCTTGCATCAATAAACCGAGATTTCAGCATTTATCAAAACATAAAAAAAACACATGAGCATACAATAATAGGCAGATCTAGATGGTGGGGAGGTATTACACACCTGGTTACCGCGAAAATCTATTATCCCTAACGTAAAGCCTTATTTGTCGAATCCGAAAAATCCCTAAGACAACGTCACCTTCCTACCTTCGGCTTTTCCACCAAATCGGTATAGGAGACTTTTAATGAAACAGATTCGGCTACTAAAAGCAGAGAGGGAAAATCGACAGGCCTTAAATAAGTGTTTCGGGTTAGATTTGAATGAAAAGAAAGAGTGAAATCGCATAGAATAAAATCCGAAACTTACCAAATTACTAAAGAGTATGTGGCTTATGGTGCACCTTGAAATGCAAACCTCCCTTGTAGGTTCGGCTATGTGAGATGAGAGTATGAATCAAATGGAATTGGCTTTTAGAAAAGAAAAGAGAAACTATAGGAAAGGCTTGGAAATTTGGTGAAAATGAGAGAAAAATAGGGTTTTAGAATACCGAAATTGAAGAATACTACTCCCTATTTATAGAAATTTTGGCATATCATCCACACACGAGTTGGAATTTCGCCAACTCTTCCCTTCTCTCGATAGCCTTTATCTCACCGATAACCCAATCCTTATCTCCTAAAAAAAAATAGCCCTCATCTTTCTTTTCATTATCTTCCTATTTATCAAGAAATAAAATAATTAAAATCCCTATTTTGTAGCTAGTGTGCCGTCCACTCCTAGGGCTTGTAAGTGCCGAATTTTCGTCTTAAAATTTGGGCTTTAAGTGGCCATACTAGGCCCAAACTCCTCCCCCTTATGATGCCACCTTATGCCCACTTAAAGCTCCTCAAATCCTTGGGCCACAAGCCCAACTTGTCACTTAATTAACTGTCTACTTAAATTATAAGCTAACACCATGTATTAGCCACCTAACCCATATTTTTAAAGCCCAATATATCACTTTAAAATACCTAGAGCACTAATTTAAACCCTAATCCACATATTTAATCAAAAAGTCAGCCCGATCCTTAGAATCTCAATTTAACATATTAGACTATCATATAAATGAGTAGGCCCACTTTGAGGATGTTACATGTGTTCATTCGTAATTATAGAATTGTGCATCTCTAGTGCATTATATGTGTAACGATGATGTTTCAAATGATTTGATAAGTAAAACTCAAATATGAAGTAGTTTGAAACCAAGATAATTTGCTATAAAATATATATGAAATACAGATGTGTGATTGTTATATGTTATATGAATACATAGTGTGAAAAGTATAAGTACAAGAGAAATTTAATGAGAATTGAGCCCATATACATTTCTTGTTATTTATATGAAGTGTATGACTAACAAATGGTATTAAGTATAAGGCTCAGTTGAATATCTTAAATTGGTTTTTGTGTGTATTAAATGTGGGTGAAGAATAAGGATCAAATGAGTGAGAAATATGGCTTGGAAAATAGCCTAATTTGTGAAAATTAACTTTACCACACGGCCTAGCAACACGGCGTGTACTAAGGCCGATGTGACTCAAGTTCCTTCATAGACGTAAGTCAAAGAGTTATACGCCCCAGAGGCACGGTCATGTGAGCCACACGGGCGTGGGACCTTTGTAAATGAGATAAACTTAGGGATTTTGCGAAAAATTTCATACGATTCTAATTTAATCCCGACCTAATCCCAATGCATGATTTGGACTTCAAGGGTCTGTTAAAGGAAACTTTTATAATCAATTTTGATATTTGAGTGATAAATGGTTTAAATCATCTGTAAGTGTTTCGTACTACTCGGTAATGCCTCGTACCCTGTTCCGGCATCGAATACGGGTAAGGGGTGTTACATTTAGTGGTATTAGAGCCAGGTTTAGTCAATTCTCGGACTAACATAGCGTGTGCAAGAGTCTATCTATACATGCCATATGTGAACTGTGATAGTGTGATATCTCCCGGCTCTAACGAAATTGTTTTGTTAAGACAAATATGACTTCCAACCGAGCTATTGTCGATAATGCTAAAAAAATGATATTGAGATGATTGAAATGTGCTTATGATGTGTTGAAATGTGGAAAGGTATGAATAGAAGTTCATGATATGCATGTGTTAATGTGCTTAATGAGATAACCATAAGTTGGGAAATGTGGAAAAGTGAAATGAAACGGAAGTCTATGTTGTGATAAGCTCATCCATGTATGTTGGTATTCATATGATGTTATGTGCCTAACATGCTTGATTAAGTGAGTGTTATGAGTAAATTTACTCAAAATTCATGGAATGTATGTTTAAGTACACTTTTTTGAAGAAGATAATCGAAAAGTTCGCATAACATGACTTAAGTACGAAAATTTGCTTAGAGTGAATTATGTGATTATGATGATATTACGTTGATGATAAATGCTAAGTCATATGTGTGTAATTATAAGAGTCAAGTTAGAGGCTTTACGACCTCGCCCCTTTACCAGTGTTGTTTTATGATGACAGTCGCAAGAATTATGTTGAATAAGTTCATAAGTGGGAAACTAAAGAGTTCAGTAGTGAAATAATTAGTAATGCAAAAAAAAAAAAAAAGAGAGTTGAGTATAGTGCGACAAATGAACTCAATTTTAGAAGAAATATCAGATTATTTTAAAGATTACACAAATTATGCAATGTCACGGATAAAGAAGAAGCTAGTCTCGACTGTTCGACTCAATTGAGTATGAAGTCTAAAGTATGTGTTTGCTGAGTTTTTCCCGAATTGATTTTCGTTAGTGAATGGAATGATGCGAAGTATATGATGACAGAATTAGTTAGAGAAACAATAATTGAGTAGTAAAGATATCAGTGTGTGATAGTTATAGTTGAGATGAATGTGATGATCTTTCTGGGTATTCTATATATATATATATTCTTTTATCCTTAGAGATATGTGTGTGATTGTTCAGCTCTGATGGAGTTCTTATGTTATGAGAATGCTAGCTAACTATGATGTTAGACGAAAGCCCTGTTGGTCGGGTCAATTTATGATCGGTATTTCTTTATCTATTTGGAATTCTATTTATTATGTTGGAATAAAGTCGATGGTAAAATTTATGTTGGACTATTCTTCCGTTCTTCTTGGATATTATTACATATATATATAAATATATGGAAATATATTATCTACTGTTATGATGGAAGTCCAAAGTTGGTAATCGGTGTTTTTCTTCTGGCCTTCTCTGAGGAATCATCAGTATCTTTATTATTTTTTTTATGAGTTATGTTCTCGAATTTTTGGTATGGTATTGTATCTTGAATTTTCTTATCTTGGTTTTCCTATCATTGATACTTCGTAAATTATTAATCATGGCTTATCTTTAAAGTGTGTTGTTCAGCTTGTGATAACTATGTCTGTTATGATTATGCTTTTGGTTTGATCATAGAAACGTGGTGATTTTGGTATCTGGATTTCTCTAAATTTTGTGTAAGGAATTGACATCGGAAAAGGTATAAGTTGTAACATCCCAAAAATAGGGGTTATTCGTGATTGAATTATTTTGCTTGTGTTTAAATTTATGTGATATTATTTGTGGTGTTATAAGACTTAATTAGGGGTCTTGAGTAAGCTCGGTTTAGTAGGATAATTCTTAGTATGGCTTATTTAATGAAGAGGATTAAATGAGCTTAGCACTTAAGTTAATTTAAGTGTTCATTTATAGCATAAGAAGAATAAGTGGCAAGATGGTTAAAGGGCTTGAAAAGTAATTTGAGGTCGAGGTTGAGTGGTTTGTTTAGCATTTTAAAAGTTTATTTTGTGTATTAGCATTGATGGCGGTCAACTTATTTATGATAGGTGGACTAATATTTTTGGAAGGTTGAATGGTTGATTAAGGGAAGCATGGATTAAGGGATAAGATTCTTTAAGTTATGGAAAAATATCTTGGAATTATGGTAAATTGAGGGGACAAAGGCATGGAATAGGGAGTATGTTTTGGAAACAAATTCATGGCCTTTATGCCATGAACTTGACTGACAATGTGGCTAAGGGAGGGGTATGGCCGAATATGCTAGTTGTTGGGAGAGGCTTAGGCATTGTTTTGGTCATTCTTTCATTTGGTGCAAAGTTGCAAAGCATTTTTCTTTCAAACATTTTCTTTTTGGCCGAATTCTACATTGTGGTAAGCCTAAGCTCTTTTGACCATTTGGTCATTTTAGATCAATTGCTATTTTCTTCTTTTTCTCCCAAAACCGAAAACACTTTCCCTTAGACTTTTCTTTTCTCTTCTCAACTCCTTTGACCGAAACTCCTCTTTCATTTCTTCTTCTTCCTCTTTCTTTTTCACTAAAAACCGAATCTTGAGTGTTGTCTTCAACCATAGTCGAAACCTCTTATCCCATTATTTCTTTCTTCATTAGCCGAACCTACATCCTTGGTGTGCCAAAATCTTCTTTTCCTATTTGGTGTAGTCTTGGCCGAATCTCAAAACAAAGGTGCTCTCCTCTTTCTTTTCTCCAATCGGTTGGTGAAGTAAGTGCTTATAGCCGAAAGGCTATTTATTTTCTCTGGATTCCTTGTCAATTTGGATAAATGGAAGAAACAAGATATGGCATTCGCGATGGCTAACTATTTCTCCTTTTAATCGATTCTATCTAGGTACTTGAGTTTTAAGTGATCAATCCAAACTCCTCTCCTCTAGCAAACGATTTTGGTAAGGTGGTAAGGATCCGTATTTCTAAGTTCATTAAATCTTTTAAAGTAATAGAAAGCCAAAGGCCATTAACAAGTGATTGCCGAATATAGGAAAGCCGAAATATTAGTGTGTGGTGACCAGCATTCAAAGGCGTGTAAGTAAGGATTCGAGATCGAGGGATAACCTTTTGATTTATTTGGTTTGGCCGAATAGGCCATGTTACTAATATCCAAGTTTGACCGAATATAGGGGCAAGGAAAGCTTGTGTGGCGATTTGTCTACTCGGGATTAGGATTTTCGTTAGTATCGGTGTGTACATACACACCTTATAACTTTAATATGCTATGTGTTATTTTATGTCTAATCAATTTGTGTAGACATGGATGTAATACCTTTATGATATTAGCAAGGACTCGGGTAAGTCTTTATTGCTATGAAAATTATTAATTGATGCTTTTGGGAAGCATGACACATTTGGTATGTGAAATATTGAATTGTGGCCTATGATAATCGATTGGATGTTGTTAAATAAATCAATCAACATGATTATTGTATATGCATATGAATGATTGGTATGGGTTGATGAGAGGAGGCGGTGATAATTGTGTCGACGGACACGGTGTTTTGGTAACACAATGTGACTACGGTCACCGGAGGTTTGGTACCTCCGGAGGTTTGGTACCTCATAGCGACTTGTCCACTGTGGTTTATACCACCGTGGGTTGGCCCCACTTTGAGATATGGGATTGTCGCGGTGATTTGGTATCACACGATGGGTTGGCCCCATCACTTGATTTGTGACTTCGGTCACCGGTGTTTTGGTAACACAATCGTGTCTTCGGACACGATGATTTGGTATCACATTTGTGACTATATGTCACCGGTGGTTTGGCACCACCGGTGGTTTGGTACCACACGGTAGAAAGGTGTTTGGTTGGCTAGGTTGGGTGCATATTTTAATGCATGTTAAATTGTTATAAATTGTGTATGTTGTTGAATTAAACCGGAAAAGGGTTACACATTGGGTCTTGATGACTCACCTTTTTCTTTTAACATTTTCAGGTGATTCGTAGCTGCGGATAAGGAGTCGGATGAACTCGAGGTGGCCATGCGATAATAATAAGGACTAGGTGGATTTTGGACTGTTTTATTTTATTATGGGTTTGATTTATTTTGTAATAAGGCCTCCTAGAATTATATTTTGGTTATTTATCTGTTTTGGATAATCTTTAACAACTTAATGACTTAAAAAAATGGTTACACATGTTTTATGAAAATTTATACGTAAAATGTTTTATTGTGCCATCGGGTACACTTGAAATTGTAAACAAAACGATTTAACAAATATTCTTAAATAAAATTAAGCATGGTTTTAAACAAAGACATTTAAATTGAATGGCATTTCAACAAATTTCAAAATCGGTCTTAAAATGGTTTCCAAAATGTTTTCTCTGTGGCATACCAAATTCGGTCATAATGTTGGGCGGGTTTGGGGTGTTACAAATTAGTATCGAGCCAGTTCAAATCTCTACTGGGGGCCCAAGGCCCAAAAATGTTTTAGTAGGCCTATTTGAAATATTTTGGTTTTGAATAAGCATGGCAAGAGTCTCCAAGCACTATCCGCCTGTAAGTACTCCTAACTTCAGATGATATATTTTCTATAGAAGGGTAGGAAGCATGGGACGTAGATAGTGATAAGTATTTTAAACTTTAGGACTAGTTTACCTCAAACAATGACATAAGACTTTAATGGCCTAATTAAAACCAACCCGTGACTAAGTCGTAGGAGTTAGGGTGTGGGAACCTTAATACGCATGTCTAGGATTGGATCCGGAAGAGCTTGGTATTTAAGCAGTCCTCGTGACTCACCTCCTCTTGGAGGATTCCTACAGGTGCGTAACTTCTGTTCACCCTAACCAAGAGGACTTCGATCATAAGCAAAACCCTAAATAAAACCCGAAAGGGACTAGTCATGTTTTAAGGAAAACTTGGTTTAAAATCACTAAATTATCTCTTTTAGATAGTAGGACAAATTCATTTTCAAAAAAAAAATCAAATATTTTCGGTTCATCAAAATTACCAAAATGCCCTAGTGGCAAAATTACGAAAATACCTTGGTTTTAGAATCACCAAATTACCCCAATTTCAATAAAATCTTCTTACTTTGCAAAAGTAGCCAAAAACTTGTATTTCAAAATATATACACGACTTTTGGAATTTACAAAATTACCCCGATTTACAAAATTACTAAAATACCACAGTTACAAAATTTTGCCATACCTTTAAATGAAGAATTTTTCAAAATACTCCTCAAATTTTGAAATTACAAAATGATTTGATTTATTAAAGTTCTCAAATTTCTTGATTTATTACGAAAATACCCTTATAGGAAAAAGCGAAAATACCCACAGGTTAGAAGCAGACGAAATGCTAGAAGAGTGCATAAGTATGAAAGGTATTAGGAATGGATGTACTTTTACGTGTGAACTAGATAGAAGACTTAAAACGCTGTTTGATCGAAAGAATATCTATTAAATTCTTTTCATAAAATTTCCTTGCGGATAATCAAGTGAAACATGTTCTAATTCATAAAATTTCCTAATCAGTTAAAGAACGATAGTTAGAATGAGTTTTAGAGGACGTGGTCGTCGTGGACGCGAAGGGGTAGGATGACGATGTCGAAACACAGCCGTCGGTCAAGGATCCGAGAGCGACATACCACTACCACCACCCCAACTTTTCGAAATGAAGAACGAGGATCGGATGGGTGATGACGCAGATGTCACAAGCGATCTTTGCGGGTTTCGGAAAGGGTAATTGGAATGGGTGGAGGTGGAGGAGCTCAAAATCGGTACTGAAAGACTTGAGCTAATGGCGCTGAATTTTTTCGAGGTGTATCTGGGTAGCACCAAATCTGGCGAGTATTGGCTAGAATCGTAGAAAGAATCATGGATGAGATAGATTTGACAAATGAGGAGAAAGCGAAAGGCGGTGTCACTTCTCAAGGATGAATCATATCGTTGGTGGATCACGATTCGAATGGTCTTTGTGGCGAAGATCTCACTTGGGACTTCTTTAAAGCGACATATCAAAAGAAATATATTGGATCTAGTTACATCGATCGCAGCGTAAGGCATTCTGAGTTTGGTCCAAGGAGTAAATCAGACGAGTATGAGGTGAGTTCTTAAGATTGAGCCAATATCTTTGAAGGATTGTGGCTTGAACACGATCGATGTGTTCGATTCGAAGACGGGTTGAAGGACGAAATGAGATTGTTGATTGCTCCACATCGGGAGCGAGTTTGCTACTCTAGTTGAAAAGGCTAAGATAGCCGAAAGAATAAAGGAATCGGAAGGCGAACTATGACCGAATAAGCATAAGAGAGATATGGATCATCCGGGTCACCGGCAATGTTGAGGAAGAGGGCTAGGCAAAATGAGCCGAATCGATGCAGAGGTGCATTCTTGCTAATCAAAGACCAAAGACGGTTAATCGATGTGAGAAATTTCATTGGGCGAATGTTAGGCGGAGGAAAAGGTTTGTTTTGAGTGTGGTTATTTGGACCACCGTGTGAGGATTGTCCACGTAAGCAAGCAAGGAATCGATCACCAAGGTCAAGGTCGGGCTCAATTCGAAAGGAAGGACCAAAGCCCGCAGAGAGTCGTGGTAATGGTAGAGGAGGTAATGGTTACGGTGGGGTCGCGGATCATCGAGGCGAGGTGCAAGCAACACGGAGGCTAAGCGACTGGTTTGGTTTATCTTTGCGGCGTCGTGAGGAGGGTGGCGACCGGATGTCATAACCGATGCGTTTCTAATTTTCGGTCTTCCTTATGTTGCATTAATTGATGTGGGTTCTACGCATTCATACGTGGCAGTAGTGTGGTAGAGACTTTGAACCTAGACTCGAGATTCTTGCTAGGGAGATGATCGTAATTAGCCCTTTAGGCCATTCGTAATTGTGAACAAGCTTTTTAGGGATGTACCCTAGAACTCCAAGGGTCGTGTTCGTGGTCGATCCGATGGAGCTAGGTTTGGGGAGTTCGATTTGATCCTTGGAATGGACCGGTTGGTTAAGTACCGAGCAAGGTTGGATTCTTATTGCTAAGCGCATGGTTTTGAAGGCGGTTGAAGGTGAAGAAGTGGTCATGATAGGTAATAGGAGATTATCTATCCAATGTGGTATCTATGTTGAAAATCGTAAAGATGGTCGGGAAGGGCGTGAGGCGTTCGTTGTTCGTGTGTATGCTTTGGAAGCTAAAGAGTTTTCAGTAGGAAATGTTCGAATCGTAAAGGAGTATCTTGGCGTATTTCTGAAGAACTTCGGGTTTGCCTCGGATCGGAAGTTGAATTCGGTATAGACTTGCTACACAGAACGGCACTGTGTCCATATGCCGTCATCAATGGCACCAAAGGAATTGGTGGGCGAAGGCTCAAATTCAGGAGCTCTTGGATCAAGGATTTATCCGACCAAGTATATCTCCGTGGGGAGCACCTGTGCTGTTTGTCAAAAAGAAAGACGGTTCAATGCGGATGTGTATCGACTACCGCCAATTGAACAAATTGACGATTAAGAACAGGTATCCGTTACCTCGGATTGATGACTTGTTTGACCAACTGAAGGGTGCGTCGGTATTTTCGAAGATTGATCTTAGGTCGGGTTATCATCAATTAAAGGTGAAGGAGGTTGATGTGCACAAGACGGCATTCCGAACTCGGTATGGGCATTACGAGTTCCTAGTGATGCCATTCGGGTTGACCAATGCACCGGCGGCATTCATGGACTTAATGAATAGGGTGTTTCAGCAGTACTTAGACCAATTTGTCGTAGTGTTCATAGACGACATATTGGTTTACTCAAAGACGGAGGAGGAGCATGTCAAGCATTTGCGAATAGTTCTACAAGTACTGAGGGAGAAACGGTTATATGCCAAATTCAGTAAGTGCGAATTTTGGCTAAGGGAGGTGGCTTTCTTAGGTCACGTGGTGTCAGCGGAAGGGATTAGAGTAGATCCCCGCAAGATTGAAGCGGTGTTGGAGTGGAAACCGCCTAGGTCGATGGCAGAGATTCAAAGTTTTCTGGGTCTAGCCGGGTACTATCGAAGGTTTGTAGAAGGATCTCGTTAATTGCTTTGCACCATTAACTAAGCTATTAAGGAAGGAGTACCTTTTGTTTGGTCGAAGGCAACAAGAAAGTTTTGATAAATTGAGGAAGATTCGACGAAGCTCGGTTACAGTACAACTGAGGCGGAAAGTTGTTTCTGATTTCTTGTGATCGTCCCATCTGGGGTTGGGATGTGTCTTGATGCGAGGAAGGAAGGTAGTAGCCTATGCGTCCGGCTGACTAAGACCGCATGAGGTTAACTACCCAACTCACGACTTGGAGTTAGCGGCAGCTTGTCTTCGCCTTGAAAATATGGAGGCATTATTTGTATGGGGAGAAGTCGATAGTCTACACGGATCACAAGAGTTTAAGGTATCTCTTGACTCAGAAGGACTTAAACTTGAGGCAAAGACGGTGGATTGAACTATTAAAGGACTCACGATTGTTCAATCGAGTACCATCCGCAAAGCTAACGTGGTGGTGACGCGTTAAGTCGGAAGGTCGTGGCGGACTTAAGAGCGATGTTTGCTAATTTGAGTCTATCTGACGATGGAAGTCTTTTAGGCGGAGCTGCAAGTTAAACCAACTTGGATCAAGGAGATTAAGGATAAGCAGATTGTCGATGAGGAATTAAATGCAAAGAGCGTGCAAGTGCAAGATGGTGGGTTGGAAGGATATAGTTTGACCGATGATGGTGTGCTATGTTTTCAAGGGCGTACATGTCTGCCGAAGGATGTCGAATCGAGACAAAGAATTCTCCAAGATGCACATAGCGACCCATACGCTATGCATCCCGGAGGTAGCAAAATGTACGGAGATTTGCGAGGGCGATTACGGTGGCGGGGTTGAAGCGTGAAGTGGCCGAGTTCGTGGGTAAGTGTCGGCGTGTCGACAAGTCAAAGCGAACATCGATTACCATCGAGGTTACTTGATAGGTGAAGATTCCTCGATGGAAGTGGGAGAGGATCACCATGGACTTTGTCGATGGATTACCTCTTCGCCTAGTAAGAAGGATTCGATTTGGGTGATTGTAGATCGTCGACTAAGTCGGTAGCATTTCATTCCGATGAGGTAGATTATTAAGCGAAGTTAGCAAAGTTATATGTAGCAGAGATAGTGAGATTGCATGGTGTGCGATGTCGATTATCTCGGATAGGGACCGAGGTTTACGTCAAGGTTTTGGAGAGCTTTGCATCAAGCCTTGGGAGCGAGATTGGACTTGACCTGACTTTTCATCCATAAACCGACGGACAATCGGAGAGAGTGATTCGATCTTAGAAGATATCTTTGAGAGGTTGTGTTCGGATTTCGGTGGTAGTGGGAAGAATATCTCTGTTGGCGAAATTCGCTTATAACAATAGTTATCAGCGAGCATTCAGATGGCTCCATATGAAGCACTATATGGGCGGAAATGCGAACTCCTACTTGTTGGGCGAAGTGGGTGAACGACAAGTTTTGGGTCGGAGTTGGTGGTGGCGAGGATAAAGTTAAGGTAATTCGGGCTCGTCTCAAGGAGGCGTCGGATAAGCGAAGTCTATGCCGATCTCAAGCGCAAAGAAATAGAATATCTTGTGGGAGATAAAGTATTTCGAAGGTGTCACCTTGGAAGAAGGTGTTACGATTTGGGAAAAAGGGAAGCTAAGCCCTAGGTTCATCAGACCATATCTGATGTTAAAGCGAGTGGGACCGGTAGCTTATCATTCGAGTGCCAGTGAGAATTGAATCGATTCATAACGTCTTTCATGTGTCGATGCTTAGGCGATATCGGTCGGATCCATCACACATTGTACCGTGGCGAGATTGAGGTAAGTTCGGACTTATCTTTTGAGGAGGAGCCGATTCGGATCTTAGATCGAGATGTTAAAGTTCTGCGTGAGGAAATCGGTACCTTTGGTGAAAGTATTATGGCGAAATCATGGTGCGAGAAGAAGCTACGTGGGAACCGAGAGTGTGATCTGGCAACACACACCCACCTTTACGAGCAGGTAATTTCGAGGTCGAAATTATTTTTAAGGGGTAGAAGCGTAACATCCAAAAATAGGGGTTATTCGTGATTGAATTATTTTGCTTGTGTTTAAATTTATGTGATATTATTTGTGGTGTTATAAGACTTAATTAGGGGTCTTGAGTAAGCTCGGTTTAGTAGGATAATTCTTAGTATGGCTTATTTAATGAAGAGGATTAAATGAGCTTAGCACTTAAGTTAATTTAAGTGTTCATTTATAGCATAAGAAGAATAAGTGGCAAGATGGTTAAAGGGCTTGAAAAGTAATTTGAGGTCGAGGTTCGAGTGGTTTGTTTAGCATTTTAAAAGTTTATTTTGTGTATTAGCATTGATGGCGGTCAACTTATTTATGATAGGTGGACTAATATTTTGGAAGGTTGAATGGTTGATTAAGGGAAGCATGGATTAAGGGATAAGATTCTTTAAGTTATGGAAAATATCTTGGAATTATGGTAAATTGAGGGACAAAGGCATGGAATAGGGAGTATGTTTTGGAAACAAATTCATGGCCTTTATGCCATGAACTTGACTGACAATGTGGCTAAGGGAGGGTATGGCGAATATGCTAGTTGTTGGGAGAGGCTTAGGCATTGTTTTGGTCATTCTTTCATTTGGTGCAAAGTTGCAAAGCATTTTCTTTCAAACATTTTCTTTTGGCGAATTCTACATTGTGGTAAGCCTAAGCTCTTTTGACCATTTGGTCATTTTAGATCAATTGCTATTTTCTTCTTTTCTCCCAAAACCGAAAACACTTTCCCTTAGACTTTTCTTTTCTCTTCTCAACTCCTTTGACCGAAACTCCTCTTTCATTTCTTCTTCTTCCTCTTTCTTTTCACTAAAACCGAATCTTGAGTGTTGTCTTCAACCATAGTCGAAACCTCTTATCCCATTATTTCTTTCTTCATTAGCGAACCTACATCCTTGGTGTGCCAAAATCTTCTTTTCCTATTTGGTGTAGTCTTGGCGAATCTCAAAACAAAGGTGCTCTCCTCTTTCTTTTCTCCAATCGGTTGGTGAAGTAAGTGCTTATAGCGAAAGGCTATTTATTTTCTCTCTGGATTCCTTGTCAATTTGGATAAATGGAAGAAACAAGATATGGCATTCGCGATGGCTAACTATTTCTCCTTTTAATCGATTCTATCTAGGTACTTGAGATTTTAAGTGATCAATCCAAACTCCTCTCCTCTAGCAAACGATTTTGGTAAGGTGGTAAGGATCCGTATTTCTAAGTTCATTAAATCTTTTAAAGTAATAGAAAGCCAAAGGCCATTAACAAGTGATTGCGAATATAGGAAAGCCGAAATATTAGTGTGTGGTGACCAGCATTCAAGCGCGTGTAGGTAAGGATTCGAGATCGAGGATAACCTTTTGATTTATTTGGTTTGGCGAATAGGCCATGTTACTAATATCCAAGTTTGACCAAATATAGGGGCAAGGAAAGCTTGTGTGGCGATTTGTCTACTCGGGATTAGGATTTTCGTTAGTATCGGTGTGTACATACACACCTTATAACTTTAATATGCTATGTGTTATTTTATGTCTAATCAATTTGTGTAGACATGGATGTAATACCTTTATGATATTAGCAAGGACTCGGGTAAGTCTTTATTGCGATGAAAATTATTAATTGATGCTTTTGGGAAGCATGACACATTTGGTATGTGAAATATTGAATTGTGGCCTATGATAATCGATTGGACGTTGTTAAATAAATCAATCAACATGATTTTTGTATATGCATATGAATGATTGGTATGGGTTGATGAGAGGAGGCGGTGATAATTGTGTCGGCGGACACGGTGTTTTGGTAACACAATGTGACTACGGTCACGGAGGTTTGGTACCTCGGAGGTTTGGTACCTCATAGCGACTTGTCCACATGGTTTATACCACCGTGGGTTGGCCCCACTTTGAGATATGGGATTGTCGCGGTGATTTGGTATCACACGATGGGTTGGCCCCATCACTTGATTTGTGACTTGGTCACCGGTGTTTTAGTAACACAATCGTGTCTTCGGACACCGGTGATTTGGTATCACATTTGTGACTATATGTCACCGTGGTTTGGCACCACCGGTGGTTTGGTACCACAGGGGTAGAAAGGTGTTTGGTTGGCTAGGTTGGGTGCATATTTTAATGCATGTTAAATTGTTATAAATTGTGTATGTTGTTGAATTAAGCCGGAAAAAGGGTTACACATTGGGTCTTGATGACTCACCTTTTCTTTTAACATTTTCGGTGATTAAATGGCTGCGGATAAGGAGTCGGATGAACTCGAGGTGGCCATGCGATAATAATAAGGACTAGGTGGATTTTGGACTGTTTTATTTTATTATGGGTTTGATTTATTTTGTAATAAGGCCTCCTAGAATTATATTTTGGTTATTTATCTGTTTTGGATAATCTGTTTAACAACAATGACTTAAAAAAATGGTTACACATGTTTTATGAAAATTTATCGTAAAATGTTTTATTGTGCCATCGGGTACACTTGAAATTGTAAACAAAACGATTTAACAAATATTCTTAAATAAAATTAAGCATGGTTTTAAACAAAGACATTTAAATTGAATGGCATTTCAACAAATTTCAAAATCGGTCTTAAAATGGTTTCCAAAATGTTTTCTCTGTGGCATACCAAATTCGGTCATAATGTTGGGCCGGGTTTGGGGTGTTACATAAGTAGTGAAAAATATTTGAACCTTTCCACTAAAGGAATTTTCGAGGACGAAAATTCTTAAAGAGGGGGAGAGTTGTAATAGCCCAAATTTTAGTTATATTAGAAATAGTGGTTCGAGACCATCAAATCGGACAAATGAACTCATAGATTGTATTATTTAATATTTACGAGCCAAATGTAGCTTTTAAAAGATTTTTGAAATAGTAAATTGTGTTTTATAAAGATTTATTTGGTTAAGAAATAGAGAAAAAGAGGTATCGAGATCTCGGTGTTATAAACCGAGTCAAAAATATTTTTATGAATATTTACGGAATATTAATAAGGTAGTACTAAAATTTTGTTAGAAAATTTTGACGTTTGGGTGGTTAATTAAAGAAAAAGGACTAAATTGAAAAAGGTGTAAAAGTTGCTAGAAGGATTAAATAGCTTAATTGTCAAATGAGGAAGGACCTAAAGTGAAAATAAGCCCAAATGAGATATTTTGGGCGGCAATAGCTGAGAAAAATCACGAAATGGCTGAAATAAGGGCAATATTGGAAAATTGCCAAAATTAGCTAAATAAAAATGGGACCAAATTGGAATATCTAGAATTCTCTTCATTTCTCTTCATTTTCTTCAGCTGAAAAACAGCCAAGGGAGAGACTTCAAGCTGGTTTTCATACTCAAGCTTCATGTAAGTTTAATTCTTGCTTTCTCTTTGAAATTTCTATGTCTATGGACTTTTACAATTGGGTCCAACTTATTAATTCATTAGTTTTTTATTCTATGGCTAATTTTTAAAGTTGATGTGGATTAGTGCTGGAATAATATGATGAATAAATATTGAATTGAAGCTTTAATTTTGTTATATGATGATTTTATCAAGTAAAATTGATGAAAATTAGTTTTAGGACCTAATTGTGAAAGAGTTGAAATTAAGGCCTAGTGTTAAAATTCTGATTTTCAAAGGTTATGAAGTAGTTTAAAATGATAGAGAAAGTATTAAATGAGAAAATTAGCTCAATTGAGCAGTTAATTGAGCAAGGATTGAATTGTATGAAATGTGAAATTTGGGACAAAATAGAAATCAACATGTTATGCTAAAGCAGTTTTGGACTGCAGTAGTTGTCTAAGTTTGAAAAATCACCAAAAATGGTAGAAATTGAATTAGAAGTTTAATGAGATATGAAATTAAAGCTTGTTGAGTCTATTTTCATATAAAAGAAACTGACCAACCAAAGAAAGTCTACATATTGAGATATTTAAATTTTTGTACGACTGGTTTAGAATAACTTCGTGATCCCCTATTCTTACTTTATAAATTCACTAAAATTGTATAAAATAATTATGAGTTATAATTTATATGTTTGTATTCCTTAGTGAGCCTATTTTCATTAAAAATAATCGGAAACACTATATGAAAATCGTACAATGAGATAATTGATTTTTAGTGAAGAGAGGTCAGAGCCGCCAGACTGTGTAACAGGGGAGAACTTAACTAATAAACTGTACTAATTGGCCACGCCAAAAATTCTGAAAAAATTATAGTAAGAAGATATGTGAGTCTATTTTCAAATAAAATTAACGGATCTTAATTTGGAGTTCTGTATATTAAGATATAAATAATTTAGTGACTGTGACTCAAGTAGACAGCTTGAATATTCACATATCTAAATTGTGAAAATTATAGATAATGTTACTTACAAGTGTGTTGTTTATACTAAGGATGTGGATGGAGAGGAGGAGGAAGAAAAAATAATATATGAGCGACTTGTGTATAAATTGATCACATGCTCGATTATAATTGATAAATGTTGAATTAGAAATGATATAATGTTTTATTTGGAATATTTATTATGAAATTATGATTATCGTTATAATACAAAAATTGAACTTGTGAGTTTATACGGCTAAATTTTAGTGATCATTTGTTAATTTTATGAACTTCATAATGTGTTATTTCATATGTATTGATGATAAAATCGTGAATAATGTAAAAGCATGAAAATTGAATAAATGATCAAATTGAACACTTGATTCGGTGACAAGGCGAATTGATGGAAAAGACCATGGTTGAACCATGGCAACAAGTGATAAGTGATAGCTTCACTACACTTATCGATCAAGAAAAGTGAAAGTGATAAGTGATAGCTTGGCTACACTTATCGATCAGAGACAAGTGAAAGTGAAAAGTGGTAGCTCGGCTACCGATCGATGAAAAGTGAAAAGTGGTAGCTCGGCTACCGATCGATGAAAGTGGTAGCTCGGCTACGATCGATGAATAGTGGTAGCTCGGCTACGATCGATGAAAGTGGTAGCTCCACTACGATCGATGAATAGTGGTAGTTTCGGCTACAAGTGACAAGTGATTTCCATGTAAGACCATATCTGGGATATGGCATCAGTGTGATACGTGTTTAAGATGTAAGGCCATAGTTGAGCTATGGCATTCTTGTGAAAAAAACCATAGCTATGTTATGGCATCATTGATTATCGGTGAAATTCAATGCATACTGGTGCGAGAACAATTAAAGTAAGGCGTTCAACGATTTGTGAAGGTAGTAAGTGTTACATAGAGTTATGTGATATAAGGAAATATGAGTTGATGAGACATGAACATAGAACTTGGTTGATGAATGAGTTCATTTGTAATTATATATTTGTACACCTTTGAGTGTATTATCCGTATGAATTGGTATTCCAAATGAGTTAATGATGAGAGTTCTAATATGACATAATCTAAATTGAAATGAAATATTATGAAAGCGTACTTGGAATACATTGGTATGTCTTGTATATGTTATTTGAGTTCATAATATGGAAAGTAAATGTATGTGAAAATATGAGGTAATGATACCTGTACATGGAATTTATTGGTGGATACGTACATCCTAATAGATTTTAGTAAGCATTGAAATTGGGCTCAATAAGTGATTTGTCAATTTAAATTGTGATTGGCATGATGAGTTAGTGAATTGCATGTTTATGAATTGTTACATGTATTTGTCAAAATACGAGGAAGTGATGGTAATTGATACATGGAAATATGAGACTATACATATAAAAACATGGAATATGTTTGATAAATGTGTTCATTCGTAATTATAGAATTGTGCATCTCTAGTGCACTATATGTGTAACGATGATGTTTCAAATGATTTGATAAGTAAAACTCAAATATGAAGTAGTTTGAAACCAAGATAATTTGTTATAAAAATATATATGAAATACTGAGAGGTGTGATTGTTATATGTTATATGAATACATAGTGTGAAAAAGTATAAGTACAAGAGAAATTTAATGAGAATTGAGCCCATATACATTTCTTGTTATTTATATGAAGTGTACGACTAACAAATGGTATTCAATATATAAGGCTCAGTTGAATATCTTAAATTGGTTTTTGTATGTATTAAATGTGGGCGAAGAATAAGGATCAAATGAGTGAGAAATATGGCTTGGAAAATAGCCTAATTTGTGAAAATTAACTTTACCACACGGCCTAGCAACACGGGCGTGTACTAAGGCCGATGTGACTCAAGTTCCTTCATAGACGCAAGTCAAAGAGTTATCGCCCAGAGCACGGTCATGTGAGCCACAGGCGTGGGACCTTTGTAAATGAGATAAACTTAGGGATTTTGCGAAAAATTTCATACGATTACGATTTAATCCCACCCAATTCAATGCATGATTTGGACTTTAAGGTCATTAAAGGAAACTTTATAATCAATTTTGATATTTGAGCGATAAATGGTTTAAATCATCTGTAAGTGTTCCGTACTACTCGGTAATGCCTCATACCCTGCTCCTAAGCATCGAATACGGGTAAGGGGTGTTACAAGTATCATGAATATCATATTTCATTTGTTAAACAATGTCCAAATAAACACAATTGCTATATAAATACTTATTCACATATCAAACCACCTTTATTCATACAATAGCATTAGCCATTCAATGCTCGATTAATGAATATATCATTACATACCATACTCAATTCTCATCATTTGCTATAAAAAAGCTTTTCACAATTTGATTCAAATTTCATTTAAACAATGGCATTATCCATTCTATATTCAATTCATGAGTATATAACTCATATTTACAACATATTTAACATTCTTATTTCAATTCACTATATCACTTCCATTTCTCATACCAATATCAATTATAGAACTTATTATTTAGTTACCCTTATTAACATGACTCGGACTCGGACGGATACATGGATCCAACCAACGCACCAGTTTGACACCCAATGCCTCATAGGATAATTCGAAGTAGTAAATTGACACCCAATGTCTCATCGGCTCGAAGTCGAAAAAATCCTGGAACTCTTCCAATCCTATGGCATGCCATCTATATCTGACTTAGTCCGATACAGTTAATAAGGTTCCAATACACTTTCCAAATACAACCAATATCCAACACTAATTTTTCATATAATCACATATAATCATTCCAACTCTATAATCAATTCCTTCAATATGTACTTATCAATTCAATCCATTTCAATCAATTATCAAAATATTAATTACTCACCTCAACACTTCATGTATACATTAAATTAAATTATAACAATTAGCAACTAAGTTCGGATTATAAAAATACAAACTGAAAATTCTGAATTATTCCTCGTCGACTTCATCTTTAGAAGTATTTATCTAAAGAAATGATATTAAAATTACTCTCTATATTCTAAAATCTTGACACTATTGAAAATGTGATACTATGCTCCCTATGTAAGGTTGACTTTGTTTATCTTGACCTTCACCATCAAATTGGTTATAAAAATGGAATTTTATTTACCAACATGACATGACAAAGGCCTCGTTGCCTTGCTTAATTGCTTATATAATAACCAAACATAACCCAACTCCCCCGCCCTTATTTTTCCCTACAATTTCATTTCAGAATAATGTGAGAAAATGGTATCACATTGGTGTTAAGAGTGAGTCCTACAATTTATCTTAAAAAGTGGATGGAATCATCAAGTCCATGTGGCTTATTCTAACTACAGTTTTTGGGCTCAACATGGGCTTCCTTTTGCCCTAAAACCCACCACAAAATAGCACAATACATTGTTCTTTCCTAGCCAAGGTTCAAATTTCTCTTCACAAACAATGAATATCTCAAAATTAATCTTTTTATTAGCAATTATTAACAACAATAAATCCTTAAAAAAGAATCTTGTTATTAGATATTCTTTCTTAGCAAAGTTAAATACAAGGTTCTAATTTTTCATTTGAATTTAAAAGTAATTAAGTGTCAGAAACATGTTCTTATATTGTCAGCATAAATATCATATTCCATAGAAAAGGATTTTGGAGCACTGCATTTATGCACTCTATCCCTCATTTACTTACTTCAACGTGTTGCCAAGCAAGCAAATTCAATGGATGTTCCCAATAATAATAATAAAGCTTAAGGTGCATAAAATAGAATAAGGCGGCTGATGGTAGAATTTGGTGGACCGTCGGTGTCAAAAGGTAATTTAAAAGGTTAGCCTCCTAATTCACATTTTGGACTCATGTCAACCAGAATGTTACGTCATAAATTTAAATCGAAGTGGATTAAAATGTTATTTGTTTATAAATTAAATTATATAATTATATTCATACCATATTTATAATCTTAGTTGAGATAGTGTCTTTGATCAACGAAACACTAATTCAGTTAAAAATGATTTTTGAGATTATTTTTATCTTTCTGTGTTTTTATATAAACTCAATAATAATTAATTTATAGTGATTTTTAAACCTCAACTAAAATTTTGTTTGATGTTCATAAATGTATTTTTTACATGATTTTTTCACCCAATTCCTATACTTGTCCCAATCTAATATTCCCTTGGTAAGCATTTACCTAAATTAAATTGATAATAAGTGAAACGTCAACTTGAATATCAAATTATAAAAAAAAATTAAAATTTTAAGATAATATTATTTTTAGTGTAAAGTTGATTAAAAGCTAATAGTAGTATATATTTTAAAGTTATTTTGATATAATATTTTTATTATGAACGTATATAAATAGAACTACCAGTATTTCTGCATTTGGTTTGTTAAAATTTAGATGGTTTTCTCTTAAATGGAACGTCAAAAATGAAACCAATAAAAATGAATGCCTATATATATAAAAAGTTAATAAATGGAAAATTTGAATAAAAATATTAAACTTAATAAATGGGTAAATTTAAATTTTAACCTTCAAAGTTTAAGATTTATCGACATGTAAATTGAATATTATAGATTAAAATATGCTCTAACAGAGGTGAAATTATATTTTATAATTTTTAAATAATTAAATTAATTTCTATTATTTTTAGAGAAGGTTAAAATATAATTTTATTTTTATTAATTTTAAATTTTAAAATTTTCAAAGAGCCTAAATAGATCATTTTCTATTTTAAGAGCGGCCAAGGCTCTTAATAACCCCCTAGATACACTACTATGCTCTAAGCTCCTATTAGAGGTGTACATGGGCCGGTGGGCCGAGCTTGGGTCGGGTTTAACTAAAAATTTAGGTCCGTTCATTGGGCTCGGGCCGGGCCGGGCCCAAAAAAATGGGCCTAAAATTTTGCCCAAGCTCGCCCATATAAAAATGCTACAACCCAAGCCGAGCCCGGCCCGCCCATAAGATTAATTTTATATTATTTTATATAATTTTAAATATATATAATACATCAAAATACTAAAAAAATCAAAATAAATATTTTTCAACAAATTGAAAATAAATTTTAAAAAATATGTAGACTTAAATAACACTAAAATAGATGTAACTTAACAAGCAAATGCCTCTAAAATAATAAAAAAAAATAACAAATGTCTTTAAAATAATAACAAAATTAACAATAAAATAAGTTTTATATAATATCTAAACAATAACAACAAAATAATAGAAACATAATAGTAAAATGGTAGCAAAATAAGGAGAAAAATAATAAAAAATAATATTAAAAAATAGTTTTTTTCCTTTAATGAATTCGGGCAGGCTCGGGCCAAAAATGCCTTACCCGAGCCCAGCCCATTTTTTAAACGGGCCTTATTTTTTTGTCCAAGCCTATTTTTCGGGCTTATATTTTTGTCCAAACCCTCTAACATTTATAGCGGGCCTTCGGGCCGGGCTGGGCCGCCCGACCTATGTACACCTCTAGCTCCTATACTCTTTGCATGTTTGAAATTTGATTATTTTATTTTATTTTTATTTCCAATAATTTAATTTCTTTACTTTTTCAAATTTTAAATTTTAATTCTAACCGTTAACTTGACTAAATTATTTTATTAAATTTATTGATATGACATTTTAAAATTAAAAAAAACATATTTAATAGCCATTAAAAAAAGTGTTGCAATAAACCTAAATTTAACAAAAATAATTTTAATGATATTAATAAATTGATTTACATTTTAAATCTAAAATTTAGAAAAATTAAATGGCTTAAAACAAAAATAAAAATTTTAAATTGAAATGTATAGAATATATTTTAACCTATATATTAAACCTTAATAAAAGAGCGAAATTTACTTTCTCTTTGGGTAAAATCACACTTTTAGAATTAAATTGAGTCAACTAAATAGATTATTGGGATTGAAAATTAATTGGTGACCGATCTAAAATAAAATGTAAGATTAATTGACTCGTAAATAGATCCAACTAATTGGATCTACTAATTAAACTAATCAAATTGATATTTTCTATTTTTTAAAATTTAAATAATCAATTTAATTAAATCTAATGAAATGAAAATTAATGAGCCATCCGGTTGGTAGAACCGGAGTCAAAAAGCGACAACCAATGTTGATATTTTATTTGCTTTGGGTTTAGCATTTCAATTGAATTGGAAAAAACCGGTCGTGGGAGAGGAGGGTTTAGACTTTGGCAGGCGGCCAAGTGTGGTTTTCCCTCTCCACTTTGCGCTCCACGTTAGACTCTCGCTAATGCCTCTTAACGCTTATTTTTCATTAACTCCATTATATCGAAACTCGCGTTTTAATTATAATTAATATTAACTTTTTTTTTTGCAAAAAATAAATATTATTATGAATTAATCAATGGGAGTAGAGGTATGTATGGGCTGGGCCAAGCTAAGTTTGAGTCGGGCTCAATTAAAAGTTTAGGCTCGTTTATTGGGCTCAGGCTGGGCTGAGTCCAAAAAATATGCTTAAAATTTTATTTAAGTCCGGCCCATATAAAAATATTAAAACTTGGACTTGACCTTTTCCAGATTAATTTTTATAATTTTATATAATTTTAAATATATATAATACATCAAAATACTAAAAATTAAAATAAATATTTTCAATAAATTAAAAATAAATTTTAAAAAATATGTAGATTTAAATAACATTAAAATAGATGCAACTTAACAAGCAAATGCCTTTAAAATAATAACAAAATTAACAACTGTCTTTAAAATAATAACAAAATTAACAATAAAATAAGTTTTATATAATATCTAAACAATAACAACAAAATAATAGAAACATAATAGTAAAATAATAAGAAAATATTATTAAAAAAGCAATTTTTTTTTCATTTAATGAATTTGGGCGGGCGGGCCCGGGCCAAAAATATCTTACCCGAGCCCAGCCTATTTTTTAAAAGGGCTTTATTTTTTGTTCAAGCCCATTTTTTGGGCCTATATTTTGTCTAAACTCTCTCACATTTCGGGACCTTCGGGCTGAGACGCCTGGCCCATGCACACCTCTAAATGGAAGTGGCTGGAGTCTAATTGTTTTTAAAAGAAATTATTTTACTATATGTTAGTAATAATAATTATTTAAATATAAAATAAGTACATTTGTAATATTTTGATAAAAAGAATGAATAATATATATTAAAGTAAAAACAACTATAATTGTTGTAAAAACATGAAGTGGTAAGAATAAAGTTTTGGAGTGCTGTAGTGGAATATATTTGGGTGGGATCTCAAATAATAGAGTCTAAATTAATTAGCATAATTAAGAACCCTGAATGCTCTTTAAATACGCCTCTCATTTCATTCTATGTATACGAGCAAACTACGCAGTGTCTTCAACCCAAGCACTGTTTCTTTGTTTTCCCCCTCAAACATATACACACTCGTCTTTTAGGCTTTGAAGAACGCTAGCCAAACCATCTTTTAAACTATGCTCTGCCCAATATGAATATAGAGAAACAATATTTGGATTGGATACTAGTCCCGATGGGGATTCTTTTAATGGTGACCTACCATCTATGGCTTCTTTATCGAATCTTAAAACATCCCACCAAGACTGTCATCGGCGTCAACGCCATCAACCGCCGTTTTTGGGTTCAAGCTATGATGGAGGTTGGTCTTTTACTTCTTTCTTTAAATCTTGATTTCCTTCCTATAGAAACGGTAACTAATTGATGTAAAAAAAAAAATTATTGGGGGGCGCATGCAGGACGGGTCAAAAGGAGTATTGGCAGTGCAGTCGCTGCGAAACAATATAATGGCGTCGACCTTATTAGCATCGACGGCTATCATGTTGAGTTCCCTCATCGCCATCTTGATGACGAGTGGGAGCAGCGATAGATCGTCCTGGTTCTTATTCGGAGATAGAAGCGAGTTTGCATTTTCGATCAAGTTCTTTGCCATATTGGTTTGTTTCATGGTGGCCTTTTTACTCAACTTGCAGTCCATTAGGTATTACAGCCATGCAAGCATCCTCATCAACGTGCCCTTGAAGAAGATGGCCCACCGCCACCAACATCTCACAGCTGAATATGTAGCCAACACAGTGAATAGAGGCAGCTACTTTTGGTCCCTAGGACTCCGTGCCTTCTACTTCTCTTTCCCCCTCTTCTTGTGGATCTTTGGACCCCTTCCTATGTTCTTTTCTTGTATTGCCCTTGTTTTCTTGCTGTATTTCCTTGACATCACTTTTAAATTCGGGTGGGCGGTTGGGGCGGTGGATGACAATGGCCACAACGGCGATGAAGAATTAGGAGCTTCAAGTACTCGACCCTAATCCCGTTAAATAATTCGTTCAATCAAAGTTGAATCGAATTGCCTTTTTTACTCCTCGGGAAAATAAGGGTACTGTTTCTTTTATGTTTCTACGTTAATTATCATCTGTAAGGAGCTGGTTTGATAATTCGAAAAGGGTTTTAAGCCTTTTCATATATGAAAATGCAATGAAGGAGAATTGTTCCATAAAGAGGAAATGAAAAATGAAAGCTTGCTTTTTCTTAGATAAATTTTCATTTTCCCTTAGTCAGCAATGATTTCTAGTGTTAAGAAATTTACCCCAAAAAAGGAGATGGCGTGTAAGTTCACCAAAAGTTGCAGTTTATTTAAAAGAAGAAAGTATTGCAGATTTTAGTTTAGGGTTATGATAATCCTTTTTTAAGGTAGTTAATTCAAAGACAGAAAAGACAAAAGAGATTAAGTGGAAGACTCCACGAACTGAGCTACGAGACATTGTGGTACCAAGTCGAGTTCCATTTGTACTTTTTTGGAATTTTGAGTTCATCAACTTGGTGATGTCACAGATACCGACTTTCACATCAGATATATTATTCGCTTCCATTGAAGGGATATTCGCCACTCTCCACGTGCACTGCAATAGCTTATATAATAAAGGGATATGAAACCTTTATCATTTTATACCTGCTAATATATGTAGTTAGTCAATGAGAAGAGTATAAACTATAGGCAACATGCAAACAACAAATTTCAACAAAACACTAGCTACTAAATTTGGATTATTCAAGAAATATTTTTACACTAATACATTCCTTTCTCATATGTGTTGCTGATCTGAGCTGCCAAGAATGTTGTATGCTGTATAGATTCTCCACCTTGACATGCTTATAGTTGTTGTTGACAAAGATTGTGATTAGTTTTTTTTTTCTTGAAATTTCATAATTCCTCATCATTTCCAAACATTTATCTTTGGTTCTTTTTTTGGGTATGTTGAACAATCATGAATAAACTGTTCCATATAATGCAAAACCTCCTCATGCAGTGACCTGTAGGCAAGAGAAATTTACAACTCATACAACCACCATGTTCAGCAAGTATATACCATATGATTGAGTGTTTGAAAATAAGCATGTAAGCAATAAGACTGAGTGCAGACAATAGACAATAAACATGATGGGGAGTCGAATGGTTGGAGGATGCGCATTTGTTTTAGGAATAACATGTAACATGAAGAGACTACATTTGGTAAGGATATGTTCTTACATTCAGGTGTCTTCAATCATGTTTTCTCTGAGCACAATGCTATTGTATTGTATAAAGAATAATGAATGAAAAGGTTATGGACAAGTGAGAAAATCAATGAAACTGCGCTAGTAAAAACTAGGTACCTATTATCATACTACCATTCATCTCTGAACATCAGTTGCTTTTAACTTCAGCTTCATGATACCAGCTTGAACAACTATTTCTTCTTTAGATGTGTCAACTTTTAAAACTGTTGCTCTCTTGCCAAGGGATGAAACATGCACTGTATCACCAACCTTAGGAAGCTCAGTAATTTTTCTGCATCATAAAGGCCAAAGGAAATATTTACTAATAAAAACTCAATGACTTTTTCACTGGTCTAAGCTTAATAGAGACATTCCATCGCAAGGAGTTTCCCACTCCTACTCTACACAAGAAACTTCATCTTCTTATAAATGATACCTGATTGTGGTTGCTTAATAACTTGAATGGAGGATGAACTCATATCGGTACCCTGCGGCTCATTTTCAACTGCCGTAGCATGCTTGTAATTATTTGCTAGTTTACGCTTGCTTGCTTTACTGAGTTGAGATTGTTTCATTGTAGATGTACGAAGCTGCCGTACCTTTTTGTGAAGGGTAGATCGAGCAACTGCAGCAGCCTCAGACAGTTCTCGCATCTTCTTATATCTTTGTTGAGCGCCAAGATCCTGGAGCTTTCTTCTGCTGACCAATAGCTTTTCATGGAGATCTCTTGACATCCTTTAATCACAAGCAGAACCCAGACATTAGATAGAGCATCCACTGGCAAAGTTATAATTAGTAATTATCAACACTACATGATTAGAAAGCATTTTTTACATAATGGATAAATGCTGCATTGACAAACTCTTACTTCTCTCCATAATTCAGTTTTCCATGGTTATTGGCCTATCACATAGGAGACTGCAAATGGACCTTAAATATTTTGTCCTCAAGTCAAACAGTAATAGGCGACATGACAAGAGAGCTTAATACATGCAGGGCTGAATCACAGCTTCCTTTACAAGGAAGCGAATCACTAAATTATTCAGAATAAGAATTTTAGAATACCTTGAATTCAGAAAAAGCGAGAGCTAGTTATTTAGTTAGGCCGGTTTAACCATTCTTAATTTTGGAGAGATTAGTATGCCTAAAGCTGATGGAATGTGGTTACATCATTATATTTTCATTTTTGATACTTTCAAATTTCAATAATGTATTAGTCTAAAAATAATCATTTCCATAAAATCCACCATCCAAGGTCTTTGCTTTAGAAATAATGTACAGGCAAAATTCCTTCACCAAATAATAAAAACTCTTGGGGTGTGCTTGATTGGGTAGAAAAGTGAAGGGATGGAAGAAGGGAGTGGAAAAGTGGAAAGAAAATAATTTTGAGTGTACTTGATAGGGAAGAAAAATTAGAGGAAAGAAAAAGGTGATGATCATTTTCCATCCTAAGGCATAAAAACAAATCTTTCCAAAACGGAATGATAAGTGGAGAGAAAATGAGAGAGAACTGTATGTTAGTTCAAAATAATGCAATTTTCAAATTTTTTTTTTTTCCTTTCATTTTTCAACCAAGCAATAGAGAGAAAGAAAATTTTTTTTCTTTCAATTTTTCCATCTTTCCTACAAAGCACACCTATGGGAAGAAAAATTATATTTTCCACCTTTCTATTTTTCTACCCCTTAAATTTTCCATCCTTCTAATTTTCTTTGAAGACGAAGAAAAATAGAAAGATGGAGAATTTAAAATTTTTTTCCATAGTTGTTTTTGGTAGGAAAGATGGAAAAATTGAAAGGAAAAGTAATTTTCTTTCCTTCTATTGCTTGGTAGAGTTGAAAAAAAAGAAAGAATAAGATAGAACATTTGAAAAATGCATAATTTTGAACTAACATGCACCTCTCTTTTCTCTCCTCCCATCATTCCAATTTAGAACGGTTGGTTTTTATGCATTAGGATGGAAAATGATCAACTTTCCTATTTTCTTTCCTCTCACTTTTCTCCCCTACCAAACACACTCAAATTTTATTTTCTTTCCACTTTTCAACTCCTTCCTTCTATCTCTCCACTTTTTCCACTCAACCAAGCACACCCTTAATGCTACGATAGCCTTATAAAAATTCTAGTTGTAGACTAGCCAAAAAAATAAAGCTCCATGGGCACAGTTGCCAGATAAAATTGGACAATGGCAAAAAGGAATTACGCTTGTCTAAAATGTCTGCAATTAGCAGGGAAAATGAAATGGAAAACAGCATGCTTTATAAAATTGATTTTAAAATTAGTATTCTTTTTAACCAATATGATTGCCCTGTATATTTTAGAATAGTTAGTGTTTAGACTCATTCAGTGCGGATATAAATATGTCAAAATCCATTAGAAAACTCATAAAAGACTAGCTGATCAGAAAAACTTTTAAAGATGCTGAACAAGGTAACGAGCATGACTGAGAGCAGTTATCTTCCTAGCCTTTTAAAATTAAATCAATGGGCATTAAAGATTTTTTACTTCACATCCGGTAATCAAATTTTCAAGAAAGATACATACGTCAGATAATGCCTAGACTCCTTGATAAGCTCTTGGAATTTTTGCTTGTATGTTTCCATATCCATTATTACCTGCATTAAGAAATGAACCAAATATTATAAGCAATACTGATTATGTAGGAAGTAGGATGAAACAGAGAGTTCAGTATTAATTTTCAACTACATGGTACATACAAGTCCTGAAAACAGTCGTTTTCAGTAGCTGTAAAATCAGTAATCATACAACTGTGCAGCTGAACAATAGTAACTTTTGTAAAGCAAAGTACACAATAATAGTTAATTGACCCATGAGCCGGTCCTGTCGGATATCATAACTTAACTAATAACAAGTATATTACATCATTACCCAATTACCTCATCAATCTCTGCACTAGCAGCACCATATAATTCGCGAGCATTATCAACAATAGTGCTTGGTACACCCAATCTTTCAGCTATATTGATTGCATTTGAACGACCTAAAAAATTGTTACACTGCCAGAGTAAGTCATGTTAACACTCGTTATAACATGATGATGATAACCAGAAGTTCCTTTGTTGTAAAACTTGGCTTCAGAACTTTTTGTGCAAGACACAGTTAACTAGCAGAAAACAGTCCAAGAATCAAGTAGTTGATTATTGTCACATACTCAAGACTGAATACCTGGTACTCCCCAAAGAATCTTGTAAGTTGGCTTAAAATTCTCTTCATCGAACTCCATGCAAGCATTTTCAAAAGCATCATTACTGCCAAACATAATATAACATCAAGAATTGGTGTGGCAACACAATCCTTATTATAGATGAAAGAGACAGGAGATAGATAACAACATATAATTTATATGAATGAGTTGAAACTACAATAATCATAAACCATAAACCTGATCACAGATTACATTTCCTTCAAAAAGTAGATGTGTCAGTAGACTGAAGCAAGCAACTATATACCTGTATTTCAAAGTTTTAAGTTCGCCATGATGCGTTGTAGCTATTGTCAACAATGCACCACTTCTAGCAAAAGATTCTAGCAGAGACATTCCCAGTGCTGCTCCTTCAAGGGGATTAGTTCCTGCACCAACCTAGTAGATATGGAATGGGGTAAAATCCGTTTTAGATTTGTTTGTAACTGAGAAGTATATTTCTTCCCTTCAACCTCACTGTTAATTGAGGTAAGTAATCAAAGATGCTTAATGGAAACATACTTCATCTAGCAGCACCAGTGATCGCCTTGTGGACTGTGATTGAATTTCCTGCAACACAATGTGTAGTATTTAATCCCCAAAACTAAAGAATTCATAGTTGACAACTAAAATCCAAACTCTATAAGGAATGAATCAAAGTCACCAAGCTTTTAATCTTAGGAATGATGTCCAACCAATTTGAAGAGATGAGTTTGTTGGCCTAAAATGCTGAATATTTACACTGCAGCCAGTCATACACTTTGAACCGTCCAAGAAATTGGTTCATCTCAAACAAGCACGAAGAGTTAAAGAAAGTATATCATTCTTACACTAATTTGTTTCAAGTGGCCAGAGAATGTAGATAACGATTGAGACAAGGACTGCTCATCGCCAATATCAGCAAAAACACAATCAAACCAAGGAACTTTTGCAGATTCTGAAGATAAAACATGAAGACCTGCAATATTACAGAAACTAGGATAAGGTTATGCAGTATAGGGCAAAAAATAACCATCAAAAGAATATAACAGGTAAAGCAAATAAAACTACTGCTCAGTGAAGTTATATTAATATTCACCATAAGCATTAAGGGAAAACTCGGTTAAATCGGAAAACTTGGTATATGGTTTGAAACATTACTACTGTGATTCATCTTTTGTTTCACAAGCATTTCTGTCATGCATACAAGTCAACACAGCTGGAGTGCAAGCAAAAAGCTTAGAATCAGAGAAAGCTAATATGTTAATAACTACACAACCATGGAGCATTATATAATTCTGACGCCTCCGTTCAGTTTTTCAGGAGCATAAATGATTCATTAAAGAAAAACATAGACCTGATTTTGCCATCATAGCAGCCAATCCAATTGTCTTTAAGCATATAGTTTTACCACCAGTATTAGGGCCGGTTATGACCAGCACTCTTGTCTTCTGAGAAATAAAAAAATCAACTGGTACAGGGGGGGCTTCTTCTAGTGCTCTAACCTGGAACCAAGAGAATAGTCCTTTTGAAACTGAACCTTGACATGATTGGATATTAATATTATTTAGCCACTGATTAAACTAACAGATTATGGATAATATTAAGTTATTTAACTAGTTACCTGCTTTTGCAAGGATGAAAGATCTATTTCTGCCTCTCCTTTGACAGCCATATTCTCTGCCTGCATTTTTCTTCTCCTGATTTCCTAAGGCAAAAGACAGTAAGGAGTAGAAGAATAGATAATTGCAAGTAATTAGAATGAAGTTAACCACTTGAATCTTGAGAGTTGCTTGAGCAAAATTTAACTGTAGCTATCTCTTGTGCCAATTAGTAGATAAACAGCAGTTCTAAACACCACTGAGGACACAAGAAGAGCAAAAGAATTCAATTTTCATAAACTTATATGAAAGTTACAATTCTAAAAAGTGTTTTCAGACAAATAAAGGTTTAGGACAACAAAAGTTAGAAATATGTTACTTACAGCAGCAGCACTGCGGACATTCTTCCGGACTGTGCTCAGCTTTTCCCTATGCTGCTGAAGTAATAAAGGGTGATAAGCTTTTGGCAGATAAAAAATCCATTCTTTTTTTGGATTTGAGGCCTGTGAAGTTTTGTCCTTTGATCTGTAGGGTTCAGCCATTAAAGGTCCATCAATGTCTTCTGGCAGGAAAATATTGGGGTATTTCCCTCCATATGAAAGACTATAAGTTGCACGAGCATAAATCTAGATATCAAGAAAAAGAAACAGAATGACAATGGAATAATCAAGAAGTAAAAATAAACTATTATTTCATCAAAATGAAAAAGAATGTTACAAAATGTAGTCCAGAGAAATATTTTGAAGCTCTTGTAATGGTGATGTAGAATTATGACAGGTTCTACTTTGTGAGAACCTAATAGGTCTTTCCTCGTAGTTGGCATTAAGCATGCACACATATCTTTGAGCCTTTTTTTAGCACAAAGGAGAACATACCCATCACAAACCAAACTGGTACAATTACGATATTCCTAAAGCTCTTTAAGGCATCAATTATTAGATCCAAAAAATATCATATCTAAACCTTTCTAAGCATATTTTCTCTTCACCTTTTTCATACATAAATTATAATCCAAGAAGAAGTTGCAAGAAATCACCTACCATATCCAATTGAATTGCAGTTCTCAAGCTTTTTTCAATGTCATCAAGATCCATTTGTATCTGCATAGATAGTAGCAACAGAAACACATAAAGAGAGATAAGTGACAGTCTGGATAAGAAAGTAATTTCAGACATTAAAGTGAGCAACCTTTTCTGTCACCATCAAAAGCACATCAGCTTCAGCCTTTGCCACCAATGCTCTTGCTTGCTGTAACTCATCATTCAAAGGAACAGCTGCAAGTGGCTCTATGATACTTCCTGAACCACTAGAACCATTTATATCCTTTCAAGAACTTGGAATTAAAAGGTAAGCTCCCATCAACAGCTCATGAGCAGAAAAGCAATACAAAAAGATCTGACCTTCAAAAATATTTTAGCACTGATCCAGGAAAACTGGCAAAAGCAGGAAATGCTACAGGTTTAAATTTTGAATTAGCTATATTAATACAAATTGACACATCTCTTCATCCCATGGTCCTCTTAGATGTCAGTTATTTGTCTCAAAAAGTAAATGAATTGTGCATTTTCTCAAACAATGTCGCTGGAGAAGAAATCTCTATGTACCACAGTCAAATTTTATTTCATAAATATTGAAGAATAAGCTACATTTTCTTTGGTTCAAGTTTTACATTTTAATAAGGATGTGGGAAAGGGGAAAAGTAATCTTTTCTATAAGGCTTTTCAACTTGCTTCATCATTTAGAAATGAACTGAAGGTCCTGTTGAAACAGTTAATGAAAGTATTCTCCTATCATCCGAAATAGGGCTTTCCAGTGTCTGTGTGTGCCTCAATAATACAAAATTTACCAAGGCATGGCCCTGCTAAGCGGTAACCTCTAAGCTCTAACACATAAGACACAAAACTGGCCTATACCTTTTCATATCAAACATAGACGTAATTGCATAAATTGATGCAGCAACTTTACGCACCTGGACAGTAGAAGACCCTTAAAACCTGTTGGCTGATCAGTCCCTGAACTTATACACCATCTACCATCAACACTGCTTGCCACCTTAATCAATAACACAGTTGTAAGTAGGATAACAGACTTATTTCCATGAAGATTGATATAGCATACATTGGTAATAAAATGCATCTTACCATAAGGGCAGCTTCTTTTGTTTCATTCCTAATTAGTTTGTCCATTAATTGATGCAACTGAACAGACAAGCAACTACACAGTTAAAATGCAAAGTAGGAAAAGAAAAAAAGACTCGAGCCGATATTATAATTAACAGGAAAATATGTGAAAACAACACTGGTAAATCAGAAATGGTAGATTTAACCTGATAAACAAAAATTTAGCATATATAAGAGCATTTTCCTTGAGCATGAAAAGGAGTGATTTGATGCTGGAAATACAGAACATAGGTAGAGCTAGACCAAAATTGATATAATTTGAAGTGTATGACCTTAATTGAGATGTATGAAGATACAAGGATTCATGTAGCCTACTGCATAGGCAAAAAAGTGTGAGTTACAGGTTTAAGGCTTAGCTGAATTTAATAAGATTTCTATCTCATTCAGACAAAGATGTTTGAACCATAATTTTATTTAATTTCTCGTTCTTTCTGAGGGGGCTGTTGAGAACAACCAAGCAAGGACGGGATAACAGCTGAGTTCTTTTACCATGGAGCCTAAGAAGAAAAACCAAGAAATTTCACCTTTCTTTCAAGTGTTCGGACTTGATCACGAGCTTTTTTAAGGGCAGAACTCTGAAAAAAGAATTTCAAGAAAGAATAAGATGAATGGCATATGATTAAAAACAAAACTCTATACTTAATTTCACAGATGAAATTTTGAGGCAAAAGGAACAAACCGCAGAGTCTTTAACAGAGCCATCTTCATCTATAACTTGCTGAATCAACTTGATTATTGACCTATTTACAACCAGTTGAGTAATCTGCAAGCAATTCCGCCAAATATTCAACCTCGATTGATTAACAGTTTGAAATTGCTCTTACTTATAATTTTAAAATAAATTTAATATTGGAAAAAGAAAAGGAAACTAAATCTAAATGCGCATTTGCATTTGGAAGAAGGGTGAAAGGCTAAGCATTTGAAGGGCAAAATTTACCATTTCACTGAGAGGCATGAATTGCTTATACCAGTCAAAGTCTTGCTTGATTGCAGCTTTTAAACTAAGCTGCAAAGCTTCAACAAACTGCAGTAGAGATAGAAGAGCCATTGCTTCGTTTGCATCTAAAGGTAAACCCCTCCGTGCATGTTTGATAGCAGATTCAACCTTTACAGAGACAAAAACACAAACACTTGGAAGAGCCATAAATCGACAATAACAAATTAAAAGCTGGAAGAAAGTGAAAAAAAAGAAGAAGATATTTACGAGAGCAAGGTCTACGGAAGTCAAGTCCAAGTTAAAAGAGTCATGATTGTGCATTAGGATCGCAGCATTGGTTTCTTGTAAAAGCCTCAAACTCTCTTGGAATGTTTGATCGAGAGACCAAAGCTGGCCCTATCAAATTATCAATCGTTACACCCCAATCAAAGAAAACAAAAAATAAATTGTGGGTTTTATCTAAAAGGAAGAGAAAAACTGAAAGGAAACCTTAGTTGCTTGACGACCCAAGGATGTGCGGGCAAAAGAGGCAACGGAGTGGCAAAGCTTATCCCATTCTAAAACCCTGAGAGAATTGGATTTGACTTTGGAAAGATTGTGGTGGTCCATCGAGGATGATACTTTGAAATAAGCACTCCTTCTTCGGATTATATTGATTGGGCAACCATGAATGGTGCCCACTGCTGCAAAAAGTGGCACTGGCATGCTCATCAGCTGTTACAAATGGCGGGAGGATGGGGATTGGTATTCAACGGCCTCCCTAACTCCACCAAATCAGAAGTTCGCTTCATTTTTATCCGTTAACATGTTAATTTTAATCGTTAATATAAGGGTTAATATCAGATTAGGCTCCTGTACGTTAGTACTTCTTCTAATATAGTACCTCTACTTTCAAAATGTCCAATTTGGTATATAAATTTCAATCCCGTTTATTAGACCATAATGTGGTTAAATTTTTTTATACATGACACGTGACCAATTGAGCGAAGAAAGTGACATTCTTTTTATGACTTTTTATTAAAGTTTAAAGACTTCTCTACAAATAATTTAAATTTTAATGCTAATATTAAAATATAAAATTATATTTTTAAGGATTATTATCCTCTAGTGAAGTAAAAAAAAAAAAAAACTCTACAAGTGAGTCTTAGGCTCGTTTGTTTAGCGATAAAATGTTTTCGGAAAATGATTTACGGAGAATGATTTACTTTTCGAAAATGATTTACGAAAATATTTTCGGTGTTTGGATGAATCTGTAAAATATTTTCATTGTTTGGCGCTTTTCCGAAAGTATTTTCCTAAAAACTGTTTTGACATATATTAATAAATTTTATATACATATTAATAAATTTTATATTTTAAATTATTTTACATATATTGCAATGATTTATTTAAAATAAAAATTAAATTAAATATATAATAATACTCAATTATTAAGCTACATTATTAACCGTCATAAAATGAAAACAACCAAAGTCGATTTTGTAATTGTGTTAAAAAAATAAAAAATAAGAATTGAATAATTTACAAGGTTTGATCTTCACTCGTACCTTATATCAAGGTTTGATCTTTTAAGTTTTATCAATATGGTAATGTAAGTGTATGAGTGTGAGTTTGAAATTATATTGTATAAAAAAAAGGAAAAAAATGTTTTAAATATTCTAAATATATCTATGATTTAGTGATAATTTACAGCTTGATTAATAAATTGCGAATGTTTTCAGATATTATTGTCACAAATAGAAAAGTAGGAGTAATGGGGTAACGAAACAAGTGTCAGTAAGCTGAACCTATAGCAATTCGAATGCAGAGAACAGAGAATGAAAGGCATGAAAAAAGGAAGAAGATTACCATTACAAACAGCAAAACCATGTACCATACTTTATTTATTTCCTTAATCACTCTTTCCACATGTGCATATACAAAAGGAAAAACTCAAGCTCAAAGTATGTAAAATCTCAGACAACTTTTTAGCCACTTAAATTTTTAAGGGTAATTGATTAAACAAGAAACAAGGACTTTTAAAAATATTAAATATGTGGTGTATATTGTGTCCGTAACCTATGAGGAAATCCAAACCCTACAAAAAAGCCCTTCATCCATGGATGATCAATCCAGGCTATCCATTCATTATGCATCCATGCGAATCACACATCTCAGTCCCTCACCCGCAAGCATTAACTCAAATGCCTTGTTGATCTCGGAGAAAGGCACAGTGTGTGTGATGAATTTATCCAGCTCAAGTTCCTGCAACATCAAAGATACCACAGTGTTTACTGTCTGTTAGTATATTTGTATGGAAGAGAAAATGTACTCGTGTCCAATACATATTCCAACCAGCATTTACATATTCATGCATAAATATCAAACACATTCTGTTTTGGTATTCAATACTCACTCCTGGTTCCAATAAACAGGAAATAGAACTTATTTGAGCTGCAACACGATTTTAAACAAGTTTCACTCTTTCAAATACATACCTTGTCTGCTTCTACACGATTTTATCCAGTGAAGCACCACCGAATATGGACAAACTAGTAACCAACAAAGAAATCAGAGCTGCTACGTTTTCATTGAATAGTGATAAGAGCCCTGGCCCTAATGGATATATATGACTACTTCTTCAAAATTGGTTCAATGTTGGCTGCTTAAATGCCTTAACCCAATCTCTATAAAAGAGTTTCGACCAATATCATACCAGTTTGTATTTTATGTGTATAACCATGAGTCATGCTAATAGAATTCAAGCTCATCTTCCAGAGGTTGTTAACAAGAACCAAAGTGGTTTTTCATCCCTAACATTAACATACACGTGAACAGCCATATGGAGGAAGGATCTTCCAAATAAATAGGAAAAACTTAGAAAAAAATTTAGCATGCCTGTGCTGGAAATACAAGTGATGACAGAAATTAAGGGTAAGTTTTGCTATTATCACTAAAGATCATGTCTGAGCATCATGGAATTCCCCATGCCCAACCTCTTCATCAATCCAAATAACTTGAACACACAAATAAACAAGTCACATATAAATACTTTATTATATATGATTCAGTTCAAATCACCAACTAGTTGCAAGTAAATGATTCCCATGGATGCTAAAAACAGAGACTTCAATCTTTTCGTAAATTCTACAAGGAAACCTCTCAAAGTCTAAACCACCAGGCATGGACTTGGATGTTAATATATCTGCTTTATGCCCAAACTAAGAGGCAAATATAAACTATAATTTCGTATATTATAAGATACCAGTAAAAAAACTAGTCATTTACAAGTTACACAATACAAAGAACTGATGAGCATGCAAATTCTGAAATTCAATCTCAATCTGCTTTGGGCAAAACCCAAATGTTCTACATTTAAAGACCTTAGAACGTAGAGAGAACCAATCAAATAATCATGAAGAAAACACCAAATGCCAAACACTTGAAAAGCCACATGAAAAGCCAAACACTTTACCTTTTCCACACTTGAAGAGAACCAATCAACTAAACTGAAACTCTGCTGGTAATTAAATCCCTTTCTCAACCCACATGAAAAGCCAAACACTTTACCTTTTCCACACAAAAACCAGTAACTCATTTCCTTAAAAAAACAAATTACGGGCTACCAAGTGCACCAATTAGCAGCATCTACAGAGACAAAGAAAAACCCAAATTAAGTTTTTCGTTAATTATACATGAACTGAACTATAAAATGACTGAATAAGGAGAGGGGATGGGGGGAGGGTAATTGTATTGAGGCAATTTATCGAACATATAAAGTGCAAAAATACTACAATCTAAAAATACATTACCTTAACGAAGCTGAGCAGAATTCGAACAAGAAAAGCTAAAGAGAGAAAAGGTTAGCGAGATAATGTTTTGATTATATGCTTCGCGGGGCATTATTTAACTTGAAAAAGCAAACTACCTCGATTAAGAAAGATTCAAATGGTTGAAAGCCAATCATGAAAACAATCGAAAATGAAAGCTGTTTGAGAAATCTGAGTTGGTTTCGGAAGAAATGATGGAGGACAACGAAGTGTAAAGGCACATAGCAAGAATCCCACCATGGATTGGGAACTGGGCCCTTTGAAAATATTTTACTTTGAAAGATGTTTTTGCAGTTTAACAGAACAGAGACGAAATACTTGGGGTCTATATGGAGTGAAGGATGTGATTCCAAAGATTTTTGCGTATCGGTTTGGGATTTGAGGGAGGTTTCTTGAGTGTCTGCAATTGCAGCAAATTGAGACAGTGATAAAAGACGAAACCCCTAAAAATTAAACCCCTAACACATTCAGCTTCAAAAACTTGCAGAAACCCAGCCAAACTTGAGTAGAATACAAACATGCAGAAACCCCTAGAGCTTGCAATCAAGAATGCGAGTAGAAATTTACCTGATGAAGATGAATCAACAAAGAAGAGGAGGGAGAGATGATGAACCAACAGAGAAGCTGAGGCAGAGATGATGAACCAGCAGAGGAGAAATTCTTACTTAGGGTGAAGAGAGTGATGAACCAGCTTTGGAAAATGTCTTACCGTTTAGAAATTTGATAAGACGTTTTCCGAAAATTATGAAATGAATTTACCGTGTTTTGGAAAATGTTTTCCTTAGGATTTCATTTTCCAAACAAACAAACACTGTAAAATGGGGAATCCTATATTTATTTTTATGATATAATAAAATAATAATAAATAATTAAAAAGATATTTGGTATCCTTAAGTGAGTTTTTCTACTCCGCTCACAATTCACAAAATAAGAACCTTTTTAATACTGAAAATATTGTAAAATGAGACAGAAATTGATCCTCTAATTATCATTTTGGCAAAATGAAATAAGTATCTAAGTGAAAAATAGTATAGTTTAAAGGCTAATTTTGTAGTTTATATAAAAAGACATTATTACAAGTAGAGATAAATATTAAAATTATACATAAAATTTGGTCTAATGTTTGAAATTTTGATTTAATTTAAAACCCACAAATTATTAACACAATTATTGATTTATCATCAATTTATGTTTACTTATTGTATTTATCTAATATAAAACTAAATTGATGCATTTATTTCTTTAAATATATATGGTTGAATTAAAATTAAAGTTTCATGTATACACTTGAACCATAATCAAAATTTCTTATTAATTATATAATTAGATTTTTTAAATCAAGGTGTATATTGTTTTATAACATTAACCAAAAATTTTAAAATCTTGCAAGTGGTATTAATAAATCTGTTAATTGGAAATTGAGTTGATTTTATGATTGAAAATAAAAATAAATAAAATTAAAATTTAGTTAATATATAAAATTTATGCCATTCATATTACTCCCAGTCTGTGGTGATAATACAGATAAATCAAACACCATCTTCACCTTATGATTTCTCCCATTGGATTTCTAAAAAAGGTTAAACCATACTCATTCAAACAGGAATAGTATATATAATCCACAGCTCATAATATTACAAACATAACAATAATGGAGATATAACGCCGATCATCATCAACCCAATTAAGGCTGATACGTGATATAACCCAACCTGTAATCATTTGGTTGAATTAAACCTTCTAGCCCCTACTATTCCATCCTTTGTCGTCAATTGGTTTTAGCTTCTTCCTTGCTAGAGGCACCATCATGTTCAACTTCATCCTTCTTTACCGGTTCTCCACTTGCCTTAACCTTATCATCTTCGTCATCATCGTTCTTCGACCCGGATTTACCGTCATCCTTTTCCGGTTCAGCAGACGAGGATTCACCCTCCTTCGAATCAGAAATATCTTTCTCCGTCTTCTCCTCACCTCGGCTGGCATCGTCCTGCATATAATAGATTATTATTAACAAATAAGTGTAATACACGTATATTATGAATGCATCAATGTAAAGTACATTAGCAGCGGTATCGGGTTTAGATTTCTCGGGCTTCATAGGAGCACCAGCAGTGGTATCGAACTCCTTGGGTTTGCTTGCGCAGCCTCCCATTATTAAAACGTTAGGAACTTTCGGGGATGATTGGCGGTGGTGGTGGTGGGATTGTACTACGCTGTTGTGGTTTAAGAAATGGAAGCAATACAGGGAATCCGTTAAAATAGGTATATCGGCTACTAATAATTAGGAGAGTTTGTCGGGCATTGGCATGGCAATGTTAGATTCAATTGTAGGCTGTATATCTATATTTGTCACCGTTTGTTAATTGGTATATAGATTGATCACCGTAGTTTTTCACGGCGACTTTTACGGCAGGGTGAGGGGTGAGAAATGTAGATATTGGTTGGAGTTGGTTGTCACTGTTATCGACGGAAATTTATGGCCCTTCTACATGCACCAAAAATGGAAATTTTGGTCTATTTTGGAAAACAAAATTAATTAAAATTTAATACGATATGAAATTTGATATGATTAGTGGATTTTCCCAAATTTATAAAATTAAATTATTGTGTTAAAATTTATTCAAGATAATTATATATAAAATGTAAATATGTATCATGTTTAGAACAATGCTTGATATGGTTAGTATTAAAATACATATATTTTCTCTGGATATATAGAATTAATTTTATTATTAGACCAATAAAAAATTCACATTATCTCATAATGATAAAAATATTTAATTTCAAAAGTTTAGTGACTAAATTGAAAAATTAAGAGTTGGATGATTAAAATAGAACGAAAGATATAATTGGATAATCATTTTATAAATTACCCATAAAAATAATTTTTATCATGTATTTAATATTTTACAAACTAATTTGCATCTTTCGAAATGCAATCTAACACTAAAAACAGGGCCTTCCTTAATGCTTTTACCCCTTAGGTGGCTTTTGAAGCTGAAATTCATGGCAAGTGAAAAATTACATTTTTATTTTATAATTTGAGACACTTTTTTTTTTTCCATAAAAGAGTTTAACACAATTTTTGATAAGTTTATGATTTTGGTTAAATGGTATTACGAGTTTACTTAACCTCAACTCAGTTAGTTTAAAACGATTAATAAATATTATTATATAATTTTTTTTTATATTGTTAAGATATCTATGAAATCTCTCACAATTATTTAGATCTCACACTTCAATAAACTTAGAGTTACAAATCCCTCAGACTAAGAGGGATCAGAATTGAAATTCAAAATTTTAATTAATTATGATTTTCTAAGTTTATTACAAACACCGAAATAGATAATAAATGATTACCGGATTAATTAACAAAACCATAATTTGTAATAATTTTTAGAGCCAAAGAAAAATCAACTACTAATAGATAATTAAATAATATCGTTAAACTAATATTTTGGTAATCTGAATAGTATCGTTTTAACTTTTTGTGGTAGTTCATACTTGTGTTAGTTAACTCGGTCGATACTATGTATGTTAGATGAATTTATAAAAATTAGATCACAATGAAAAATCAGTAAACTGTAATGGACAACTAAGAAACAGAAGGACAAGCTTTTATGGAAGCTAAAGATATCATCATACTGGTAATTCTTAGCCATTAAGGCGTTAACAAAGATAAACTTCAACAGCTTTGACGGCTTCTTTCTTTACTCGTGTGTTAGTATTTTTAGTTTTTTTTTTTTTTTTTGTCCAAAGGGAACGGAATCTTCATTATTGTTATACGAAAACGAAGATAATCTTTCATTTGTCCTTGTACTCGTTTTTCCTTGTTCGGCGTTTGTACATTGATTACATGTAAGGTGAATGAATTCATTTGCTATCGAGGCAACTCGATTCAAGGATTTTAAGCTTTGATTTGTTGAAGAATTTTGTTATTGGTCTGAATCGGGAAAGAAACTAAACACGAAGGGAGCGTCCTTTTTCTTTTTCAGTTGCCAAAAGGGAAGAAGCTCGGTCCTTTTGCCTATTAATATTCTTACGAATTCCGTTGCAGGCAACCCATTTCTCCGTTTTCGTGTTTTAGTACATTCGAATCAATCGAACATGGCGACATTGTTTTGTGAATATGCATTGTCGTTGCTGTTGTTGTTGCTGCTGCTGCTCGTTCCTTTCTCCTATTCCTTCACTCTTGGACTGCAACAGCGATTTTCGGCGATATGTTTGCCTTCCGAGGTCAATCCATGCACCAGTTCCCCTCGGCCTAATTTCTGCCCTGTTAACTGCTTCATGGCAGACCCTGTTTGCGGTGATAACGGTGTTACGTACTGGTGCGGGTGTGCCGATGCTTATTGCGCGGGGACTAAAGTTGCCAGGATAGGATTTTGCGAGGCAGGTAACAAAGGTGGAAATGGATCTCTCACCGTGCAAGCACTGCTTTTGGTGCACATAGTTTGGCTCATCGTTCTGGGATTTACTGTTTTGTTGGGCCTTATATGAATATATAATATATAAATTTTTCAGCCTCGACAAAGAACAATGAGGGCTCCTTTTAATTTGAACTTTTAGTGGTAATTCATACAGAAGCATATATGTAAGCATTGATTTAAGTAAGCAAGCATTAGGTTTTTCATTTTCCTGACCATCATTTTGCCCAGTTTATCTATTTTTCCTATCGCATTTGAATCTCTGAAGAAATGCAGTTCGTGCAAAGAAATGAAGACAGAAGGGGCTTTCTTATCAGAAGCATAAGAAATCATATGAAATGAAACGAAATGCTTATATGTAAGTGCAGATAGAAGGGCAAGGCAGGTGATTCTTGAGAACTATTTTCAACATTTTAGTTTGATTCTCGAGGCTGGAAAAGATAACACCAGCCTGTATTACATGGCAGTCCTAATGTCTTGCCAGATGAATGAGCATCCTTTTATCAACTCTAAATTTCCCTACATCCCTTGCATTTTTCCTTTTGAATTATTCAGAACCTCTTAACTATTATCAAAGTAGTCTCCATACAAGCGATAAAAATTTGGTAAATTTGGTTTCTATTCTTTTTTCTTGGAGCTCTGAAGTGAAAATCCCGGTTGATCATCATGACTTGTGTCCCTCGCTTCCACAGATGTAGGTAGGTCTCAAGTTTCACCTTCAGGCTCTTCCGAAGGAGAATCTTTTGCATGAGAACCATCTGTAGAAGCATTTTTTACCAGGCTTTTGTACATGGTGAGAGCTTGGGCAATCATGTTTGAAGGGTTTGCTGTAGAACTAGGAAGTAACATTGTTGTACCCTAACAAATGAACAAAAGACATGTTCTGTAGCATGATAGAATGAATAAACATTGATAACATTAATACTGGCAACAGGTGTATGCTATTTCTCCCTTTTACCTCCTTGGCAATGTTACTGAATGCTTGAACATACTGCTCCGCAATCCTCAAACTTGCTGCCTGTAAAAGAGAATAAGTTTTAGTTCCCACTTTATTCTTGATTCATATAACACTCGCATATCAGAAATACCTTCCCTATATCAGCAAAATCTAGACAACTAATGAGCATCAAATCATTACACAAGTGCAGAACCAGGAGACGAAGTCTCTTTGACTCTTGGGCATATACTACTTGACATTTACAAGTATCATGGTCAGCCCAACATGTTTACCAATTCTATTACAGGAAATTCATAATAGAAATGTTAGCACCTATTACACACACATGATGACAATGATGGAAGAATCTCACCTCAACTCCCCCATTTTCCTTCAAGGACTGCGACACCAAGGCAATTCCTTTGGCTGTAGCTTGGGCTCTAGCAAGGATGGCTTCAGCTTCACCTGATAAATGAGTTTGTAAAGACGGAAATTTTATGGACATGAAGAGAATAATCAAAAGAGACAAGAACAATAATAAAATCATTGTTTGTTATCCCACCATTTTTTACAATTACAATTACAATTGCTTGATCCGTATGCTAAAAAATCAAAATTAATCACCCACATCAAGTTCAATTACAATTCATATAAAGCCCCACCTTTTTTTAAATTATGACTGTTTACTAGTTGATGATCACTAACCTTGTGCTCGGTTAACCTGATCCATTCTTGCTGCTTCAGATGCTAAGATCACAGAACTTTTCCTACCATCAGCAATATTTATGTCGGCCTGTCTTTCTCCTGTTAGAATTAACTTTTATGAATAAATCATGTTGTCTAAATTAATCATTAAAAGAAGATGGTATAGAGCCATTAGATACTATACTACCTTACCCTAAAAAGGAAAAGAACTATACTGCATTACCTTCAGATTCAAGAACTTGAGCTCTCCTTTTACGCTCTGCTTCTGCTTGCATCTCCATAGCTGCCCTCACTCCCCGAGGTGGAGATATATCCCCTGGTTTGATAGGGAAGAGAAATATATATAATGTATTGCAAACATAAAACAATTCCAGAAAGAAAATATTGGCTAAACCATACTCACTTATCTCATAACGGAGACATTGAAGGCCCCAGTCTCTTGCAGCCACATTGATGGACTCCTGCAATAATCATTTCATCTAAAAAAAATCATCATCCTTTTCTGTAAGAGAGAAAGGGAGGGGGAATTTGAGACTTTTATGGTGCAAAACAAGTATAAGACTAATAGGATATCATTCCAACTGTTTCCACACTTCCATAATCACTTGTCACTGGAAAATCATCAGAAAAGACATTTAGCAAACTACCTAAAAGAAATATATCCAATCAGGCATAAACTTATCAGAGCAGCCACATATAGATATTAATCAAGAAAATCTTGTTGACATCAGAGGGAAAATCAATATAACATGCATTAGCCATCAATTGTCAACTTGAAAGAATTTGACAGGAACCATCAAAAGTATGCATTAGCCTTCCCATAGAATAAAATGTGTGGAAATATACAAATTCAAAAATATGTCCCAAACTGTAAACACAAAGTCAGGAGTCAAATTTATAAAGAGCCTCTACCTATTTTCTACTTATCTAATTATTGATATAGAACAAGAATTGTATTATAAACCCAATTCATCATATGTCGGGTCGATTTTTCTAATAAGTTAGATTTTAAGAAGAAATGGTAAAAAAAGATAGAATCAAAGAAAGAAAACGAACCACAATCTTTTCGTTGAGAGTATCTCTTTCTTCGAAGGTCTTGTCGAGGGTTATTTTACCAAGCTCGCTTCGCATGGTTGTTTGAGCAAGCTGAATGACGGCATAAATTGGGTTCTCAACACCATAAGAAGCAAGCTTGGGGTCAACAATCTGCAAAGGTTCCAAAGAAAATTATAGACCAGAAAGGTTATAAAAATTGAGCAAAAAGGGCAAAGAAGAGGAGTGGAATGGAAGAAAGACCTTAACATACAGGACGCCATCAATGAGAATGCTGACATTGTCTTTGGTAATAGCGGATTGGTCCGGGATAGGAATAGCCTCTTCCTTAAGGGAATGAACGTAGGCAATTCGATCCACGAATGGCATAAGGAAATGTAAACCAGACGGCAGCGTTTTTAAGTATTTCCCGAACCTTTCTATCACGTAAGCTTTCTTTTCCGGTACTATACGGATTCCCCAATTTACTGGAGGTGCAGCCTCGTACCTAAAAAGGAATTGAATTGAAACAAAAAGTTGAAGCAAGAATTGAAATCATTTTTGGGTCTAAAGTAGAGTCAAATTATACAAATATTTAAAACTACCTGATGCCAGGATCGCGACCGGCGCGAAGATGACGCACGGTGGTGGCGAACGGTGGAGAAAAGAGGCGCGGAGTGGAAGAAGAATGCTGGCGGATAACGGCAGTTGAGAAGGAGGATTCCTGGAAATATCTAAGAGTCTTCACCGCTTTGTTCAGGGAATTCACTCTCCAAATCTTACCCATTTCAATCTTTGGATATTTATTCCGTTTTTTTTGGGAATCTATTGGTTTCTATTTCTATGAAATTTTTTCTTCTTCTAAATTCGTTCTTCTTTTTCTTCTTCTAAAGCCCTAGTAAAACCTTTGAAAATTGAATTGGAAAATCAAAATCATTTTCTGTGAGTCACTGTTCTTTCTCCGGTGAATACTGGGTGAACCGAGCTTTGCCCCATTTTCCTCTAAAGCCCAAACTACATTGAAAGCCTTTTTTATTAAGCCTAAACAACAATTGCAATTCATAGACATATTCATATGACCCCAATTCAGAAATTTCAAATCAATCCATCTGAATCCAATTTTTAGCCCACTCTATTTAATCATCTAAATCCGTCCCTCTCAAATCCAAGTACACAAAAATTAGATATCAATTTAAACTCAGAAACATACAAACTTGAAATAATCATAACTTAAAATATTTAAAACCATGTTGCTCTAATTCGGAAAACTCAATTCTTAAATTTAAAATAACTCAAACTCATTCAAAGTACAACCTCCCTTACCTTAAAATACGTTATTAGTATCATATTATGACATGATGATTAACAGTGCCACGGTTTTGTGGATATAATCATATTTATTGAGATTATTAAAAATGCAAACAAAACAAAAAAAATTAATATAGACTTGAATAGCTTGTGAGCATTAGTGTCTCAATTACGCCCTTAATCAATTCTACTTTATGAGTCAGGTCACTACTTCAACTAATTCAACCAATTCATTTGATCCGATTAAATAGATCGTTAAAATTTTTTAATGTCTAACTAGCAAATTTGATCGAGTTGACAACCTTGAGTAATAAATGATCCATCGCTGCAGTAAGAAATTGTAATACCAAACTCACGCCAGGAAAAACTCAACAAAATAAAGGCACAAGTGCTTTTCAGCTGCTGTCTCATCTCCTATTGAAATTGCGGAAAACAGGCTCCAATCCAACACCAGCTGTATCTATCTATCCGTCTGATTTTTCCGAGAAAGTTCCGTTTGCAACTTTCCCAGTGGTCACCACTCTTTCAATATTTGCACTCCATTTTTCACCACATTATCCATCTATATATAATTTAGATATGTACTCATCAAGTTTCGATTAATTACAATTCAATAGCCTGACAAGATAAACTTTTTGGTGGACCTTACTGGGCTTCACCGTAAAAGGGTATGTTGGTAGACATATATAGGAATCATTTATGTATAGAAATCCGCCATTATTAAAGAGAAAGTTTCTTAGTCCAATATCCCAGAATAGTTAAAACAAACGAGGGTTTTTTTTATCCATATTTAAAGCAAAGGGGCAATCCACTGTGTAAGCAGTTTAATTACTTGTTTAGCTTATATATGTCTATTATGAATATGCCAATGACTGACAATATATATGCCAATGCCAATGGCATGGAGCATCTGTTAGAAAACGCTTTTTCCTTTGTATTTTTCTATTTATTTCTTCTCTCTTAGAAAACCCCATTCTTGTTCACTCTTCTTTTTTGTTTGTCTCCATCGGGAATCGGAAAACAAAACCCGGTGGTACGGACAACCGGTTTTCCGATCCCTGTTCTTTCACCCTCTTTTTCCGACAGGCATGGGAGCAATGAAGAAATGGTTGAGTTGGTCTCAAATGGTAGCCAGCATGTTGTTGGTACAACTATTTGCAACAGGGCAACAGCTTCTTTCTAAAGTTATATTGAATCAAGGAACCTTCATCTTTTCATTCATGGCTTACCGACATTTAGTCGCCGCTCTCTGTGTCGCTCCTTTTGCTTTCTTCCTGGAAAGGTTTCCTCTTTTTCATACATGTTACTTTATGTTCCCTGTTATTGTTTTGTTGCACATTGTTTTAAGGTAGCTTTTGTCTCTGTTTTTTCGCCATGGTTGCAGAGTTGATTCAAAGAAGATGGCTTGGTTGACATGGTTATGGCTCTTCATCAATGCCATGACAGGGTAAACCATTTGTGTTTTGGTTGTTAAGCATTTCGTATATAATAAAAACTCTTTTCTTATTTTACTTTAGTATTACTAAGCAAACATCAAAAGAATGAGGATGGTGTAATTTAAGATGATAAAATTTGTTTGTTAATTATAGAGTTTTAAATAAACAAAAATTAGAGAATCTATACCGATTTGACCCCCGAGAAAAACCAATAATTTCATGTATCACCGTCAACTTTCGTATCTGACTTTTTTAAAAAAAGCAGAAACGAGACATTCCTTTCTTTATTTTCCCTTAGACAAACATAAATACTTATCTGAATCACACAGATAAATGACGTTCTTATAAGTAAAAGAAAGACTCTTGTTTTGTGGATATTGACGTCTTTGATAATGTAAGCAAAGGACAATGGAATTTATTGCCTCTTTTAACTTTTAAAGGGTTTTAATGAGGTGTCAGAGTGTGATTTTATGTGTTCATAATAAATATTCTACACTTGACTGGATTCTTTTAAGTTTTTATTTTTATTGGATTTCTTTACGTATTTTAATTGATGTGAGACACGTAGCTGAATTTTAATCACCTGCCGAAAGATAAAAGGAAAGCTAAAGATATGAAATACAACATAAACTTTGCATAAATGTACTTTAAGAATTGAATTAAAGCAATAAAGAATACGAGCAATAGTAAAGATGTTCCCCCACTTTTTTTAGAACCAATCAATACGAATTCAAGTTCAACCAAGCAACCTCTGCTTAATTCAACAACCAATTTGACTTCCCATGGTATCATTTCAAGCACACACAGCTACCACTGGAATCATTGACCATGCTTAATTATTATTATTATTTAATTTTTCTAATTAACCACATGAACAGGATAACAATGGCTATGGGACTGTTTTATTATGGTCTTCGAGACACAACAGCAACATATTCCACCAACTTCCTCAACATAATTCCCATTGTCACCTTTGTTTTCTCCATCTTTTTACGGTAATACATTAAGCGGTCCCAATTTGGTTTCTAGTTGCAGGCGGGAAGGGTCTAATAATAAAGGAATATTGTGTTTTTTTTTTGTAGAATGGAAAAGCTGGGATTAGGCAGCAAAGCAGGCAAAATCAAGACAGTGGGTGCGATTATATGTGTTGGAGGAGCGCTGACAACGAGTCTTTATAAGGGAAAAGCGTTCTATCTCACGCATGATCATCATCCCCATTACCACTCACCTGCTGTTGCTGCTGCTATGGCAGTCTCGACTCCTCACTGGACTCGTGGTAGTTTCATGCTTGTTGGTAGCTGCTTGTGCTATGCTACTTGGTACATATTGCAGGTATCAACTAAATGTTACAATGTCATCATCCAACTATGTCCAATTTTTCCTCTCGTTTTTTTTTTTTTTTTTAAGGATGTTTCAATATGTTTCATTTTCAACTTTGAAACAGGTGAAGTTGCTGGAAGTATTTCCGTCGAGATATCGGGCAACGCTGATAACCTGCATCATGGCGTCCGTACAATCAACAGCCATAGGCCTGTGCTTAGACAGGAGTAAGGCTGCTTGGAGAATAGAGTGGAACTTGCAGCTAGTTACTATAGTTTACTCGGTAATGTTACTAACGCATTTCTCTTTCCTATTTTTCGATTGAATTGGTCTGAGTCAAGTGAATTTGGATTGGGTTTATTATTCAAGTCAATTTTAGTTGACAAAAAATAATTTTGATTACTTTTAATTTGAATATTTTTATTTTAAATTAATTTTAAGTTCGAGTTAAATAAATTAGGGTTATTGACTTTAAATTTTTATAATAAAATTAAATTTTAGTTCAAATAGATTAGATTGAATTTATGGAATTTTGAATTGATATATATAAATGACAGTCAGTTTTAAGTTTAAAACTTAATGCTCATCTTTGAATGATGGAAAACACGAGCCGAGCACAAAATTTAAGAAAAATAAAATAGTTATGACATGACAAAAGTTGCAAGTAATATCCAACTACTAAAAAAAGGATTGTATGAAACAGTGACGCCTCATCTGTATCTCTTTTCAATAGATTTATGCCACATCAACATTTTTATCCTGAATTTCAGTATTTTTATCTTGAAAAAAATCAAATCCAAATTAAAATGTTGATGTAGTATAAATCTATTGAAAAGATATAGATGACGTGGCGTCACTGTTTCATACAATCCTTTCCCCGTACTAGAATTAGTCATATATATAGAGAGAGAGAAAGGATTGAATGAAATAGTGACGCCACGTTATCTGTATCGCTTTCCAATAGATTTATGCCACATCAACATTTTTATCTTGAAAAAAAATCAAATCCAAATTAAAATCTTGAAATTTAGGATAAAATGCTGAAATTCAGGATAAAAATACTGATGTAATATAAATCTATTAAAATGGATACAGATGACGTGGTGTCACTATTTCATTCAATCTTTTCCCATATATATATATATATATATATAAATGATACTTAAAATAGATAAGATTTTGGTTGTGCAGGGAGCACTAAGTACTGCAGCAACATTTTGCTTACTTACATGGTCGATTGCTAAGCAAGGCCCTACTTATGCCCCAATGTTCAACCCGCTGTCCTTAATATTCGTTGCCATATCAGAAGCTTTATTGCTTGGTGAACAGATGAGACTCGGAATGTATGTTCTATTAGTTCCTGGTACAAATTCAAAGCTATGCTTAAAATCTATAATTCTCTTACTCACATTTACTGCAATGGTTTCATGTTTTCAGTGTGCTAGGCACGGTTATGATAATAGTTGGATTGTACTCATTTTTGTGGGGAAGAAGGAAGGAAACGAAACTGTTAGGTCAAGCAAGTGCAGGTGATGAAACATTGACGGCGAAAGCGAATCTGGAATCGGGAGAGATGCAGTTGAAGAGCTTTGTAACACCATCACCTGTTAAAAGCGTTTATGCTAAGGAAGGAGGAGCTCTAAAAGATAGTGTAATATCTTGGAATCACCATTTTTTTTGTAAAGATCATGTTAATACTCAGAAATGTTAACTTACCTTAGTTCCAAGGAAACTAGCTAGGCTGTTGATTTCACTAATATTTGGATGAATAATTTAAAAGGTTCTCTTTCAAATCAAGTAATGCAAAGTTCATGCATTAAACAGTACTGCTGAAGTGTTAATTCGCGATTACAATGACGAGCGACATGTTTGGTCGGCCTTGGGTCCATAATATAGCAGGAGAAAGCCCAACTGTTATAGGGCAAGAAAGATGGATCCGCAACATGTCACAGGGAAAAACATTAAATTTATATATGGTCGTCAATAATTCATTATGAAAAGCTTTAAAAATGAATTAATTGATGTCATTGAAAGGTAATTACCAAGCTATTAAAATTCTTACTATCTCACTTAAGGAGAAATCTTTAAAATATCGTTCATTAGGAGTTTACTTATCTCTCAACAGTAGAGATATTGTGTTTGAGATGTTTGTGCTCGATTTTATCTTCAAATTTTGTTTATATCACTTTTATCCACTAACATCATATAAGGGCATGGGTTCAAGCCTCACAAACAGCAATTGCTCACATTTCCTTTGTGGACAAGGCGCTCCCACTTCGTGAACCTATTAAGAGTTTTTCGTGGAGTCAAAAGACAAAACTCGCAGATAAAATTGAGCACAATACTTTCACTGTTGAGAGATTTATCGACCCTCGACGAACAATAGTTCAAAGACTTCTTCCAATGCAAGTCTGACCTCCCCTCAACAAGTCTCACATTGAATATTTACACGTGTAGGATTTTCGTTTATATTTTATTCTAGTTTAAGTTTAATCTTATATTAATCTTGTTCAGATTTATTATCATCTAAGTTTGAATATATTCCAATTAACAAGCATTTCATTCTGGTCATAGTAATATGAATATATTAACTATAATTGTTATTTTATTTATTTATTGTACCAAATAAATTTAATTATAGGAATAAATTCAATTAATTTACTTCTAATGGCATGTTATCATTTAATTTAGTTTATAAAATTCTATAATGTAAATGTATCAAATATATATGTAGATGAATTATGCTATTATAATAATTTAAAATTATAGATTTAAACACATTTAAATATATAATATTTTTCAATTTAAGAATTAAAAAGTTACGGATTTAAGAAATAATGCAAGAGGGAATTATTTAACCGATTAACAGTTAGTAAGTTGTTGCAGATGAGATTTACTAATGTAACAAAAAATAAAAAGGATTTTAGGATGAACAAATTTAAGTCAAGGCATTTGAAACTCATCAAAATTATACCAAAGATTATGTCAGAGCTGATAAAAAATTATGGTGCACGAAAGATAAAGAGGGGGTTTTGCAATTGGAGGCTCTGTTAAAGTATAACAACAAGAGAATTCATGAATGAAACTCAATATATTTTTCTCTTATTATGAAAGAAGACTGCGTGATGTATTTATACAAATAGTAACCTAACAGATAACAGCAGATAACAGCAGCAGTTTTGTATAACAAACTAACTAACACTAACTGACATTACTAGCTAGACGTTTAACCACTAACTGACTTTACTAGTTAGTCTAACATTCTCCCCGTTTTTCCTTCGACTATTAAATTGATCATCACTGGCAAAAACCTGTATAGCATGTCTAAACTCAATAAACTGTTTTGGCGTGATCGGTTTTGTAAGAACATCAGCCACTTGATCTGTTGACGGGACAAAGTTTACTTGTATAGAGCCATCAAGAACTTTCTCTCGGACGAAATGATGATCTATCTTGACATGTTTGATACGTGCATGGTAAGAAGGATTCGCAACCATTGACACCGTGGAGGTATTATCGCACCAAACCACTGGTGACTGAACCTACATCACACCAACTTCATCTAACAAATGTTTAACCCACAACAGCTTAGAGATGCAATTTGCTAAACTCCGATATTCTACTTCGGCAGAGGAACGAGACACGACTGCTTGCTTTTTAGAGCTCCAAGCAACAAGGTTAGGACCTAAGTAAACCACATAGTCTGTAGTCGATTGCCTGTCCTCAACAGAGGAGGCCCAGTCATCGTCAGAATAGCACACTAAATTGAACGGCCCTCGAGAAAAATACAAACCATGATCCAATGTCCCTACAAGATATCGCAACACTCTTTTGATAGCTTTCCAATGATTCTCGATAGGTGAGTTCATGATCTGACTTAGCTTATTAACACAGAACGCTAAATCAGGTCTTGTGATGCACAGGTATTGAAGCATATTGATAAACCATAATATGAACATATTTTAATCCCACATTTAGTATATTTTTGGATGATTTATCCCTTTAATTATGGAAATAAGTGCTCCTAATCCTTTGTTTTCATGTTTTATACTCAGGAGAGCACTAAAGGATGAAAAGAATGAAAAACGGGCCGAAAACGGAGTAAATGGGCCAAATTACGAAATCGACACGGCCTGGCTCTCAATTCACATGGCCGTGCCTCCTTCATAGGCTCGAACACGGCCTGGCCTCGACTTACACAGGCGTGTGCCATGGGCATGTCCCTACCATAGCAAAGTAGAGTTCTATTCAGAATAGGGTACTTAGAGGCAAAGAAAGCCATTCCAAAAGCCTATATAAAGACCTTAGAGGCCAACCTTCAAGGGGGAGTTCAGCTAGGCCAAAGAACCAAGCCAGAGGGGCCAAATTATGGGATTCACTCGAAGAAAGCCAGTTGATTTATCTCAAGAAGTCGGAATCATACTCAAGACTGAGGATCTCTCCTTCAATTCCTTCAGGGGGTTTTAGGGTTTTCTTTATGTTTTGTTTTATATTTTCTTCTGAGATGTTTTCTTTTATAATTATGAACTAAACCCTCAGATACCTGAGGGGGATGAAACCTAAGATGAATCTTGTTATTATTTTCTGAGCTGTATGATAAATACTTGATTTGTTCTTAATTATGTGTTTTTAATTCTTGCTTTGATATTCCAAGATATTGATTCAAGTACTGATGTGCTTAGATAGTAGAGCAAAAGTCCCTATTTAAGAGTAGATCTAGCATAGTTAAGCGGAGTTGATCGCAACCCTAGAAATAGGATGACGAAAATCTTTTGAATTAGGGTCAAACCTAATATGGAGTCCATAGATCAAGTTAATGCAACTCTAGGGGTTTTAATTAGAAAAATATTTCAATTAATCAACCTAGGATTAGACGTTAGTAGCCTCGAAAGAGGTATTAATATAAATTAGGGAATCTTACGGATCAAGTCAAGTGAATAAATCTTCTGGTTCAGAGTTAGATAACAAGTGAAGTCTAGGTGGATTCTTCCTCGGGTATTGTCTTAATCAATTTATTTTCCCCAAGTATTTCCCCAATTCCTTCTCTTTATCTTAGCATCTTTAACTTAGTAGTTAGTTAATTTTAGATTAAACAAAATCTCTTTTAATTTTTTAGGTTAAATAATAAAAAAAGTTAGTATTAGTACTTTTGGTTCCTTTGGATGCGACAATCCGGTCTTGCCACTAACCTATACTACTGTTCGATAGGTGCGCTTGCCTCCATCATTGTCTTAGTTAGTTTTTAGATCCGATCATTCTTTTTATAAATTTTTAAGGCTCTGACACACGATCACATACCAACAACACTCTGATATAACTAACCATCGGCAAGAGGAGGACTACCATCCGATGCAAGAAGCTTGGGTGTGCCGACCATGGGTGTGGGGGTGCGTGCAGCACCTGACATCCCAGTTTTGTGAAAAATTTCCTGAACAGATCGCTTCTGATTGAGAACAAGTCCTTGAGCCCAAGGTCGAACTTCAATGCCCAAGAAAAATTGAGTCTCCCCATATCTTTAAGAGCGAACTTATTATGAAGTTATGTCACTACATCATCAATGCCCTTGTTAAAGCTTCCAGTGAGTACTATGTCATCCACATATACCATGAGAAACATGCAAGAATTGGAGGAAGTCCGAATGAATAAAGAAGAGTCAGCTTTTGAAGCAGAGAAACCAAGTGTATCGACTAAAAACCATCTGAGAGTTTGGAACCTTGCTCGAGGTGCTTGACGAATCCCATAGAGTGCTTTGTTGAGCTTGCAAACCAACCTTGAACCCGTCTGACTTGCCACTTCAAACCTAGGGGTTATTCCATATATATTTCATTAGTCAACTCACCATTCAAAAAGCATTGTTGACATCAATTTGCCTCAAATCCTATCCTCTCATAACAGCTACAGCAAGAATGGTGCATATATGATTGTTTGAACCACCGGACTGAATGTGTCCCGAAAATCAAGACTAACATGCTGAGAGAACCCCTTAGCTACCAGTCGAGCTTTGTACCTGTCGATAGAGCCATCAGCTTTCTTTTTCACTTTAAATAACCATTTGCAGCCTATTGCTTGGCGATTGGCAGGAAGAGAACACAAATTCCATGTATCGTTGATTAAAAGAGCTTGCAATTCACGCTGGACTGCAGTTCGCCAACACTCATGGCGCATGGCTTCATGAATTGTGACAAGTAAGTCATTAGAAGGAGAAAAAGTTGAGCTCATGTATGCCTTAGGTTTGAAAACCCCTGCTTTGCTTCTCGTAATTATGGTATGAGAATTAAGAGGAGGTAAGGGCGGTGGAAGGAGCTGATTGGTTATGGTGGGACAATGAGAGCTGGACATAGGATTGCTAGGAGAGTGGTTTAGCGGAGTAGGTAGGCTAGAATGATTGACAGGAGAGAAAGATTGAACTGGGGAATTAATTGTAGTGTCAGATGGTATGATATGTGTAGGTGGGATGGATAAGACAAGAAGTCTGGAACTTGACTTTGGAGTTGACAAAGGTGACTTGGCTTGAAGACTATTATTTTTAAAGGGAAAATCATCCTCATGGAAAGTGACATGCCTGTGAAACATATAGTCTCCCATTAGAAGCTAGACATTTATACCCTTTGTGTAGAGGAGAGTAACCCAAGAATGTACAGGGGGTGGAACGAAACTGAAGTTTGTGACTATTCTAGGGCTTGAGGTTGGGAAAACACAAGCACCCAAAAACTCTAAGGAAAAGATAGTATAGCTTAAGCTAAAATTTTTTTTCATAAGGTGAAACATTACCAAGAGAAGAAGATGGTAATCGGTTGATAAGGTAGATGGCACTGATGAAGGCGTCAGACCAAAAACTTAAAGGCATTGATGCATGAGCCAGCATAGACAGACCAACTTCAACTATTTGTCTGTGTTTTCACTCAAAGAGTCCATTTTGAGCAGAAGTGTATGGACATGTAAGTCGTTGTACAATTCCTTGTTGAGATAAGTATGATTCCAGCACTTGAAACTCACCCCCTCCATATGTTTGCAAGGCTTTAAGCTTGACACCAAGTGATCTCTCTTCTTGTTTATGAAACTGAGTGAAGATGCCACACATATCTGACTTTTGCCGCATGAATTACACCCATGTATACCTCGTATAGGCATCGGTGAATGTAACACCCCTTACCCATATTTGATGCCGAAATAGGGTACGAGGCATTACCGAGGAGTACAGAACACTTACAGATGATTTAAACCATTTATCGCTCAAATATCAAAATTGATTATAAAAGTTTCCTTTAACAGACCCTTGAAGTCCAAATCATGCATTGGGATTGGGTCGGGATTAAATCAGAATCGTATGAAATTTTTCACAAAATCCCTAAGTTTATCTCATTTACAAAGGTCCCACGCCCGTGTGGCTCACATGACCGTGCCTCTGGGGCGTATAACTCTTTAACTTGCGTCTATGAAGGAACTTGAGTCACACGGCCTTAGTATATGCCCGTGTTGCTAGGCCGTGTGGTAAAGTTAATTTTCACAAATTAGGCTATTTTCTAAGCCATATTTCTCACTCATTTGATCCTTATTCTTCACCCATATTTAATACATACAAAACCAATTTAAGATATTCAACTGAGCCTTATACTTAATACCATTTGTTAGTCGTACACTTCATATAAATAACAAGAAACGATATGGGCTCAATTCTCATTAAACTTCTCTTGTACTTATACTTTTCACACTATGTATTCATATAACATATAACAATCACACTTCTACATTTCATATATATTTTTATAACAAATTATCTTGGTTTCAAACTACTTCATATTTGAGTTTTACTTATCAAATCATTTGAAACATCATCTTTACACATATAGTGCACTTGAGATGCACAATTCTATAATTATGAATGAACACATTTATCAAACATATTCCATGTTTTTATATATATAGTCTCATATTTCCATGTATCAATTACCATCATTTCCTCATATTTTGACAAATACATGTAACAATTCATAAACATGCAATTCACTAACTCATCATGCCAATCACAATTTAAATTGACAAATAACTTATTGAGCCCAATTTCAATGTTCACTAAAATCTATTAGGATGTACGTATCCACCAATAAATTTCATGTACAGGTATCATCACCTCATATTTTCACATACATTTACTTTCCATATTATGAACTTAAATAACATATACAAGACATACCAATGTATTCCAAGTACGTTTTCATAATGTTTCATTTCGAATTTAGATTATGTCATATTAGAACTCTTCTCATTAACTCATTTGGAATACCAATTCATACGGATAATACACTCAAGGGTGTACAAATATATAATTACAAACGAACTCATTCATCAACCAAATTCTATGTTCATGTCTCATCAACTCATATTTCCTTATATCACATAACTCTATGTAACACTTACCAGCTTTGTCAAATTAGTGAATGTCTTACTAATTGTTCTCGCACCGTATGCATTGAATTTCACCGATAATCATCGATGCCATAACATAGCTATGGTTTTTTCACAAAAATGCCATAGCTCAACCATGGTCTTACATCTTCACTATCATTATGCCATGGTGAAACCATGGACTTATCCATCAATTCATCACTTTTTACTAAAATGCCATAGCCCAGCTATGGTCTTACATCTTAAACACGTATCACACCGATGCCATATCCCAGATATGGTCTTACACAGAAATCACTTGTCATTTGTAGCCGAAGCTACCACTATTCACGAATCAGGTAGCCGGAGCTACCACTTTTCACTGATCAGGTAGCCGGAGCTACCACTTTTCACTGATCAGGTAGCCAGAACTACCACTTTTCACTGATCAGGTACCCGGAGCTACCACTTTTCACTGATCAGGTAGCCAAAGCTACCACTTTTCTCTTTCACTTGTTCTTGATCAGATAAGTGTAGCTGAAGCTATCACTTATCATTTTCACTTATCCTTGATCAAATAAGTGTAGCCGAAGCTATCACTTATCACTTGTTGCCATGGTTCAACCATGGTCTTTTTCATCAATTCATCTTGTCAACGAATCAAGTGCTCAATTTGATCATTTATTCAATTTTCATGCTTTTACATTATTTACGATTTTATCATCAATACATATGAAATAACACATCATGAAGTTCATAAAATTTACAAGTGATTACTAAAATTTAACCATATAAACTCACAAGTTCAATTTTTGTATTATAACGATAATCATAATTTCATAATAAATATTCCAAATAAAACATTATATCATTTCTAATTCAACATTTATCAATTATAATCGAGCATGTAATCAATTTATACTCAAGTCGTTCATATATTGTTTTTCCTCCTCCTCCTCTCCATCCACATCCTTAGTATAAACAACACACTTGTAAGTAACATTATCTATAATTTTCACTATTTACTTATGTGAATATTCAAGCTATCCATCCGTGTCATAGTCACTAAATTATTTTTATCTTGAACTACAGAACTCCAAATTAAGATCCATAAATTTTATTTGAAACTAGACTCACATATCTTCTTACTATAATTTTTCTAGAATTTTTGGTGTGGCCAATTAATACAGTTTATTAGTTAAATTCTCCCCTGTTACACAGTCCGACGGCTCTGACCTCTCTTCACTAAAAATCAATTATATCATAGTACGATTTTCATAGAGTGTTTCTGATTATTTATAATGAAAATAGATTCACTAAAGAATTCAAACATATAAATTATAACTCATAATTATTTTGTACAATTTTTAGTGAATTTCTAAAGTAAGAACAGGGGATCACGAAGTTATTCTAAATCAGTCTTACAAAAATTTAAATGTCTCAAAATGTAGACTTCCATTGCTTGCTCTGTTTCTTTTATATAAAAATAGACTCAACAAGCTTTAATTATATATCTCACTCAACTTCTAATTCAATTTATACCATTTTTCTAATTTTTCAAAGTTAGACAACTGCTGCTGTCCAAAACTGCTTTAGTATAACATGTTGATATCTATTTTGTCCCAAATTCCACATTTCATACAATTCAATCCTTACTCAATTAACCCCTCAATTGAGCTAATTTTCTTATTTAATACTTTTATCTATCATTTTAAACTACTTCATAATCTTTGAAAATCAAAATTTTAACACTAGGCCTTAATTTCAACTCTTTCACAATTAGGTCCTAAAACTAATTTCCATCAATTTTACTTGATAAAATCATCATATAACAAAATTAAAGCTTCAATTCAATATTTATTCATCATATTCTTCCAGAAATAATCCACATCAACTTTAAAAATTAGCCATAGAATCAAAAACTAATGAATTAATAAGTTGGACCCAATTGTAAAAGTCCAAAAACATAGAAATTTCAAGGAGAAAGCAAGAATTAAACTTACATGAAACTTGAGTATGAAAACCAGCTTGAAATCTCTCCCATGGCTGTTTTTCAGCTGAAGAAAATGAAGAGAAATGAAGAGAATTCTAGATATTCCAATTTGGTCCCATATTTATTTAACTAATTTTGGTAATTTTCTAAATTTGCCCTTATTTCACCCATTTCCTGATTTTTCTCAGCTATTGCCACCCAAAATATCTCCTTTGGGCTTATTTTCACTTTAGGTCCTTCCTCATTTGACAATTAAGCTATTTAATCCTTCTAACAACTTTTACACCTTTTTCAATTTAGTCCTTTTTATTTAATTAACCACCCAAACGTCAAAATTTTCTAACAAAATTTTTATACCACTTTATTGACATTCTGTAAATATTCATAAAAATATTTTTGACTCGGTTTATAACACCGAGATCTCGATACCTCTTTTTTTAGATTTCTTGACCAAATAAATCTTTATAAAACACAATTTACTATTTCAAAAATCTTTTAAAAGCTACATTTGGCTCTTAAATATTAAATAATACAATCTATGAGTTCATTTTTCAGATTTGATGGTCTCGAACCACTATTTCTAATATCATTTCTAAATTTGGGTTATTACAGTAAAGGCCACATAAAATCGAAAACCATTTGAAGAAACCAGGTCTTGGTCCCCAAACATCAGCCATAACTAATTGAAGAGGAGCAAAATACTCAGTCATGGACTTAGCAAATGGTTGATTATGCTCTTTGCCAAGATGACAGGCGACACAGTTAAGTGGTATTTTATTTGTATCAAATGATATGTTACAATGAAGCAGAGCTTTAGTGAGAACATCTTTACATGGATGTCCTAGTCTAGAATGCCATATATGTAAAGGAACAGAAAGATTAGCTGAGAAGCATTGTGCCAACTCTGACGACCCAATCGAGCCACTTTTGGATGCATTTGCTAGATGCAGTTTGTTGTAACATCCCGAAATAAGGCCTAAACGGAATAGTGGTTTCGGGACCACAAATTTGATGTTGATAAATTTATTTTATTTATATTTTTATGTTCTACAATTTCACGGAATGATTTCGTGAAAATCTCATTTAAAAAGATGAGTTTTACATGTTAGAGGTGTCCAATTTTTATGAAATTTTAAATTGGAGGTCCTTAAATGATAATTAGACCATTGGTTAAGTTGGTGGACAAAAATGGACATGGATGAGTATGTTTCAAAAGATTTTGAATGATTGTGAATGTCGAAGTATGGTAATGCCTCGAACCCTATTCCGGAGTTGGACATGCGTGAGGGGTGTTACATTTAGTGGTATCAGAGCCAAGTTTAGTCAGTTCTCAGACTAACATAGCAAGTGTGAGAGCCTAGTTATACATGCCACCAATTAGTGATAGTGTGATGCCTTCAAACGTGATTGAGGATAATCTTATTAAAAGAGAAGTACTCTCCAACCGAGCTATATTCGACCATTTGATAGTGATATTGAAGTATTTGAATAAAGTGTAGCTATGATGAGTTAAACTTGGAGAACTATGAATAAGAATTCGTAATGTGTATATGTGATAATGTGTGAAATGAAAGTTTATACAGTAATATGCTTATTCATATTTTTCGACCTTCACATACTGTAGCATGCTTGACAAAAATTGATTAGTGAATGTGATAAGTAAGTTATTCAAATTTTTTAGAATGTATTAATGAGTGCACTTGTTTGAATGAGATAATTGAAATTTTTATGTCAGGAAAATATGAATGATAAATTGTTCGAAGTGGGTAGTATAGTTATAATGACATATGTTGATAATGAAAGATGTGTCATATGTATATATATATATGTGTGTGTGTGTGTGTGTGTGTGTGTGTGAATCGAGTTAGAGGTTGTACGACCTCACCCCCTTACCGATAAGGTGTTTATAACGGAAATTCATGAGAATCATGTTGATTAAGTTCCTAAGTGTGGAATCAAAGAGTTCGGTTATAGAATAACTATAGATATGATCAAAGATTGGGGATGGTTGACAAATGAAGGACAGAATTAGAGAAATATCATATTGACTTAAGAAATATTTGGTTTAAACAATATCATAATTAGTGAAAATTTTAACTTTGATAAATCGACTTATTCAGATAAGATACTGAAAGAAAGTATTAACTGGAATTTTTCTGAACTAATTTTCTTTAGTGAAAGAAATAATGTGGAAATTAGTGAGGGCGTAATTAGTCGGAAGAATGATGTTTGACATGTGAAGATGTTTAAATATGACACCATAGTTGAGCGCTTTATTTACTATCTCTTCTAGGCATTTTATGTGTTCGTATCTTTTCGAGACAATTATGATTGCTTGTTTTCTGAGTAAAGAATCGTCAGTTTGATTGATCTATAATTGGTATTCCACTATCTTTTATTGAAATTCAATTCCATTACATCTGAGATAAGAATTGACCGTGAACTTATATGAAATGATTCTACTATTTCTTTTGGCTATTATTTTGTTTATATCTGTATAGAATATGTTTTATCTCTGTTATAATCGACTTTGGAACACAACGGAATTATGATTTTTCAGTGATGCACCAGTGAACGGATTTTAATGTGTATATTCTCTAGAATGTAAAGTAATGGTTTATGTTTTCAGACAGTTAATATTACATTAAAAAGAGTTGTTCAGTTAGTAATTTAGAGATGGTTATTATTATATCTGTATTGAAAAATTTGATGACATTGTTTGTTTAACAAGGATTGCCATATGTTTCCTGGTTTCGAAAGTTTAATATCTCTGATGGCATAGCAAAATTTGAGTTTAAGACAGTGGTGATGAATTAAGCTATTGAAAGATTGTGAGTGATCATCGATTGATCTGTGGGGAGCCAAGAGAAATACTAGTGGGTTGTTTTAAAACGTTTGATGGGATTAGCATAATAATTTCAATATGTATCGATTCTTTGTTTGATTGAATTCACTGAGTTCTACTAGGATTCAGATCGATGGCAAAATATTTCTGAAAATATCGTCTTGAAAAAGATTATTTAGTGATGTTAGAAATTATGAGAAATATATTAAACCTCATTTTGTTAATATTTTCGGGGATGAAAATCCCTAAGGGGGAGCAATGTAACATCTCGAAATAAGACCTAAACGGAATAATGGTTTTGGGACCACAAATTCGATGTTGATAAATTTATTTTATTTATATTTTTATGTTCAAAATTTTCATGGAATGATTTCGTGAAAATCTCAGTCGAAAATTTTAACGTTTGGGCATTCAATTTAGTCAAAAGGACTAAATTGTAAAAAGTGAAAAAGTTGAGTTCTACATGTTAGAGGTGTCCAATTGTTATGAAATTTTAAATTGGAGGTCCTTAAATGATAATTAGATCATTGGTTAAGTTGGTGGACAAAAATGGACATGGATGGGTATGTTTCAAAAGATTTTTTTTAATTTTAGATGAAATTTGGTAACCCAATTTTGAATGATTGTGAATATCGAAGTACGGTAATGCTTCGAACCCTATTTCAGAGTTGGACATGGGTGAGGGGTGTTACATTTGTATAGACCATGGTGCTCTGAGCCACGCAAAAGGACCTCCCTAGTTTGAAGATCACGCACTTGACACTGTGTAGGAAAAAACTCGAATATCACCTGATTATCTTTTGTAAACTTGGACACTGATAACAGATTTTTAGCTTTACCAGGTACAAACAATAAATAGCGCATATACTATAGTCGAGTTCTAGTGAGCAAAAAAGTTTAACCAGTAGCCAACACAGGTAGAGCAGCACCATTAGCAACAAATACTTTACTTGAACCATTGCAAGAGGAACTGTCAGTCATGGAACCAGCCGAATTTGTCAGATGATGGGTTGCACCTAAATTAGGATACCAGACATTATCTCCAATTGTATCTAGAGTTGCAAAGCAAGCTTGAGATTGAGCATTGGTAGAAATTGGAGCACTAACATGTTGAGACGAGGGAACAACAAAAGGGTTAGTCCATGAAGAGACTGAACCAAGTTGGAAGTACCAGCCCGATTGAAGACTAGGAACAGGCAAAAGATACAGAGGTATGGTAGGTGACATCCACGTTGGTACAGTAGCCCCTGGTCCAACCATGCAAACATTTGTCTGCGCAGTGGGGGATCTATATCCAGCACTTTTAGAAGTGGTGTCAAACCTATGATAATGGCGATAAATAAGATGACCTATTTTTCCACATAGCTGATATTGAATACGTGCCCCTAATGATCTACCACGGCCACGACCTCGAGTTGAAGAAGGGTGATAGACAGGAGTATCAGATTCAGCACTTGTAGACTCGTCAGATGAATGAGTCACTGCATTAGCCGAGCTAGATACCTCAAAGATGGAGACTTGCTGGCGAGCTTCTACATCAATCAACATAGTTGTAACACCTTGAAAGGTGTAAGGTATTTGGCTAGCTGTGATAATGGTTATAATTGACTCATACTCAAGCGATAGACCATTGAGAATCGCTGTCACATGCTCATGCTGACTGATAACCTCTCCACAACTGGCAAGGTTATCACAAAACCCTTTAACCTTCATCAAAAAATCGTTCATTGATAGATATCCCTTGCGCTGAGAGTGGAGCGCACGTCGTTAAAACATTAACTGAGAGGTGGTTTTGCTGCCATATAAGGTAGTGATCGCGTTCCATATCTGAGTACTTGTATCCAATCCGTTGAGATGAGGAAGGACAGTGGGGCTTATAGAAGACAGAAGCCAAGACGCCAATGCACTATCCTGCTATTCAAAGCGAGTGAATTCTGGATTTTCTAAAGAACACCATCTCCTCCTAGAATCAACTGTGGTGGAATAACAGCACGAGAATCTAAAAAAGACTGAAGTTTGTAAATTTTGATTGCAAGAATAACCTACTGCCGCCAAAAAAGGTAATTAGCATCATCAAGAAACACACTGATCTTCTTGGTGGAAAGAAACCTACTATCGACACTGTCAGCAGCACTAGACGCCATTTTTGGTGCATCGAAATGAACCAACGGGCTAGATGGAAGTACCATAAACCTCACAAGATCAACCAGGATGAAAAAAATGGCTCTGATACCATGTTAAAGGATAACAATAAGGGAATTCATGAATGAAACTCAATATATTTTTCTCTTATTATTATACAAACAGTAAGCTAATAGATAACAGCAGATAACAGCAGCAGTTTTGTATAACAGACTAACTGACACTAACTAACATTACTAGCTAGACGTTTAACCACTAACTGACTTTACTAATTAGTCTAACACCTCTATCTGAGATGAGAATGGTATTTAGCAATCTGGTTTTGCACGGAATATAGAGATTTGTAGTATTATTGAAGTTGAATTATGGTATGTATTTATGATGAATTGATATTGGCAAGGAAGATGAAGGTAAGGCAGGTGATTTTGGAAATGGACAATTTAGCATCTTTGAATTTTATCCGTATGAAAGGTGAGATGGATTATGATAATGCCATGCTATAGAGCATAAAAGACTAGTCGCTTGTATTTGTGAAATTGAGCTTGTCGTAACCATTTTTTGGTGAAACAGTGAATGACGCGGTCGACTCAATTTTTTGAAAAAGAAAAGGAAAGGAGTCACCACCGATCTTTATTTGGTGTGATCGGATCACCTTTGTTTTAATAAAACATTTAATTTACTAAAATAGTGCTTTTTGGTTCACGAACTTTAAGAAAACGGGTTCGGAGGCCGATTACGTGCGAGGAAGGGTTAGCACCCTCGACACGCCCAAAATTGGTACCAAACTGATTGATTGATGTCCTATTTGTTGAAAACTTTAAAGGGGTTCGAAAATACAATACTTTTATTTTCAAAATTGGAAGGACGTTAAGGCTCTCTTATTTTCAAGAGATAAAGCATCACGTCCGATGAAGTTAGGCACAATACTTTAAACTCTCGAAGCTAAGCTCGCCTTTTGAAGCTTGGTTTTTATTTGAAGAGGATCTCCCGTCATTTGTTAAACGAGAAATCAGAACCCAGTAAGTTAGGGTTTGTTTTCCCGAAAATCCAAATTAGGAATATTGCCTCTATTTTGGAAGAAAAAGAAGTTTATCTCGAAGTGTCTAGGTGTCGAGTCCAGTAAGTTAGGGCACGACATTTCGAATCTTCGAGATTAAGTATCTTAGTTTTAAAATTTAAATTGTAATTTTAAAAGAGACATCCCGTTGTTTAGCTTTAAACGAGGAGAAATCGGAACCCAGTAAGTTAGGGCTCGATTCACTCGAATTGCTAATACGGAACGTCGATTTGAAATCGGGACTTGTGATTTTGGAAGGGATATTTCGTTGTTTGTGTTGAATGAGGAAAATCAGAACCCAATAAGTTAGGGTTCGATTCACTCGAGTTTCTAAAAACCGAACATTGCCTTTAAAAAATCTTTAAATGAAATATAATGATTTTACAAAATGTATTTTGTTTAACAATATGGTACCAAACTAAGAATACAATTACGAATATAAATAAAGTAAATATAAATATTTATAATAATAACAATAATAATAATAACAAAATAGTAATAGAAGTAAAAAGATAAAACAAGAAATAATAATGACAAAATAATGATGATGATACTTAAAACAAAAGAAAAAAAGATAATAATGGTAACATGTAAAAAAAAAATAATGATGGCAATTAATAAATGAAATGCTATGTATAAAATAAATACATAAAATCTATACATATAAAAAAACATAATAGTAGTAATAATAACGATAAAATAATGATAAAAAAAGATAATAATAATAAAGAAATAACGGTGACAAGGAAAATATTAACAATACTAAATAAATAGTAATAATAATAGATAATAGTAAAATAAATAATAATATAATAATAGTATTAATAATAAAAGAACAAAACGCGAATTAACTAAAAAAGGGGATTGAATTGACATTAAAACGGAACTTTGGGGTTAAAATATGAAGTAAACAAGGTTCGGGGTCAATTTAAAAATAAAACAAAATTTCAGGGTCAATATGAAACAAAAATAAAAGAAAAGGACCGATTTGCACACGCAGAGAAGCGGAGGGACCGTATGCATAATAATTCCTTTCACCAAAAGCAGCAAAGCGGCACCAGGACCAAATTGAAAAACATAATAAAATATTGGGCAAGATTTTAAAATAATAAAAGTCTAATTATAAAGCACTGAAAAAGCGGAAGGACCAAGTGGGCAATTAGCCCATCGATTAAAAAACATGCGGATCCTAGGCGGGTCGGATCGGATCGGGTCGGTCCAAGGTGAAACGACGTCGTTTTGGGCTTTTGACGCCTACCAAAAGCGGCGTCGTTTAACTTCGGCTATATAAGCCTCCTTTCTACCAAAAAGTTCATTTTTCATCTGCTTTAAAAAAAAATTGACTTTTGTTTTTTTCTCTGGTGGGTGTAGTCACGAAATCCGACGAGGGGGGCCATTAATCGTCACGGCTGCTGCCAATTTACCACCGCCTACTGGGCGGAAAAGGTAAAAAAAATTATTTTTTTATGTGTTTTTTTATTTCTATTTTGTTACCAGTTTATAAATATTCTCAGTATATTTGCGTAGAAAAAGAAAAAAAATAAAATAAAATAAAAATAAAATAAAATAAGGTTTCGAAAGTAAAAATATCACCTCTTCAGCTTTTTGTTTCCGCGTTAGGAGATCTACTTCGTTTTTTATATATTTTTTTGAATCTTTGTGTTTTTTTTTGCTTGAAATCTCTTCCTTTTTTATTACAAAAAAGCCCCTTTCTGCTATATTTTCTCTCTGAAAAGCCCCCCTTTTTACAATGGTTTTTTGTGGCTTTATAGCCAAAGTTGAATGAAGAAGACAAATTGCTTCGCTTTTTCTTGTGGTTCATTGCGTGTTTTTGTTTTGCAGTGCTCTGGTAAACGTGTCGGAGGAGGCTGACAGATGGTAGTGTCGACGTGTGGCAGAGAGGCGAGTGAAGAGTCGAAGTCGAGGCGGGCTCTGCCAGAGAGCAAAGGGGCTAGGGTTTTTGTTTTTTTTTTTTTGGCTGAGGGTTGGTTTTGGGCCATTTGAGCCTGTTTTTTTGTTTTGGGTTTAGTTTTGTTAATGGGTTTAGGGTATGTAAATGGGCCGGGTAATTTTGGGCTTTGTACAGAGCTCAAGCTTGTGCCTCGTGAAGGGAATCAACTAGCGGATTGAATTACGGTAATGGCTTTCAACCTAGAACCAAGTATTTGTGTTTTTCCACAACCACCAGATACAATTCTTTGGATTCTACATAAAATTTAAATGATTTTGTAATACAAAGAATGATGGTAGTTTAATTATTATTATTTTATCTATATTTACCAAAAAAATTATCAAATCAGTATAAAAATTACCAAAAATCAATTTTTATCTGTGATTAATAAAACCATACCAAACATATAAAGTTTTATATCAAAATTTACCAAAATCATATCAACTTTTTTAATACCAAAATTATATAAAAGGTTACCAATACTAATTATATAAGAAAAAAATTTTCACCAATACTATTCAAAAAAAATTCACCAATACTTACCATAATGCTACCAAAGGTAACAAAAATATGTATAAAATTCACCAAAATTTATTTTTTTTTTCCAATGATTAACAAAATCATATCAAATTTTATATAAAAAACTTAATAAAATTACATCAAAATTTATAAAAAAAACAATTCATATTTATTTGTGTTAGGGAGTGGGGTGGCATCCACATTCGCTTTGTCCTTTGTTCTTCTATACATGCATATATATATATATATATATATCCTTTTGATGGAGATAATTAGCAGATCACATGAGTCGGCACTAGGCGTTAATGAAACTTTAATAATGCGAAATAATTAACCATGTGCCTCGCTTTAGTTTGTTAGCTCTTTGCCTTTCCCCCATGTAGGGATGACAATCGTGTAGAACGGATTGTTTTTTCTGTCTCAATTTGATGTGATTTTATATATTTTTCATTTTAATGTTGTTTCTAATTTGATTTTATTTAGAAATTTAATATTTGGAATGATTTTGGAAAAATAATATAAATTTTACAATATTAATTAAACTATTATAGAATTAAATAAAAATGTACCTAATTAAAATAAATAAATTAGTCATATTTTTTAAAAAAAATTGAGTAGTTGATACAAAATACAACAAGGGAGAAGAATAGAGAGGAGATAGAAAAGAGTTAGTGTTGGGTCTGTGGAAGTCGATTCACCTAAAAATGCTAAAAACCATAAAGGAACAACAGGACAAGTTAACTAAGGGAGAAAAAGGATTTGCTTGGAGTAACTTTATGGTTGAAAAAGCCAATCTCTTCTTCGTCATTGAAAATGTATTTATAAGAGAGATGTCATCTTGTCCACTAGGTGATGTGATAAGTTGATATAAAGAAAGTTGTCATCATGCAAAGTGTGAAGGACATACACCATGGGATTAGAGGAGAATTTAGGGGGCTAAAGGACCCCATAAAATGAAAAAATTTTCACTTATATCTTTTAAAATTTTAAATTAGTAAAGTAAAATTACATTTTCTCCTCCCCTAAAAATATAAAATTTTGATTTAATTCTTTAAACATTATAAAGATATATAAGCTATTATAATAGTGAAATTACATTTTTACTAAAAAATACAATTTAATTTCTCCCTTCCAATTTTTTTTTTTTGGTTTTGCCCGTGCATGGGACCCATTTCATTATGCACTCAATCAATACGAGGTTATGACGTTTAAATAGACCATTTATTGCATTGAGGACATGTTCACACTTAAAGCGGGTGCTTATCTCATTATCTAGGAGTGGGTGGGCTAGTCAAGAGTGCTTATCTAGCAAATGGCCTTGAAACAGAAGGGTGTCACTTTTATGGTCGAGACGAGTGATCAACTAGAACATTGTCTCAGGTGTAATCAAAGAGGAAATCAACACTTTTTGTTTTATTGACACTTGTCCAGATAACAAAGAGATATAACACGAGTAATTTGATTTTCTTTTTGCAAGGTAATATGGATTTGATTTAAATTTCTTAATAAAAATTCATTCTCACCGGAAACTTAACTTTCAAATAATAAATTCAATCTTATCAAATCAAGACCTTTCAAATTTAATTTATTTTAGCACATGAATACCCATAATTATATTTAATTTAAAATTAAGTTTGCATTTGCTTGAATTTAAATTTCAACTCACATCTGTTATTTTTCTTTAGAAAGGAAAATTGATAGACAAAAAAAAAAGAGGCAAGAGTCATATTGTGCAGGGACAGGAAAATTGATAGACAGATTTGAACTTTAGATATCACCGATAGAGGCAAGACATGTGTTAAGATTTTAATCCGCCCGCCCGCCCATAATAATTAATATTATTTATTTTTTAAGATTAGTTAATAACATTATTTATACTGGACATATATATTATTATCATGATTACTTAAAGAATATTGTTTCTAAGATAATCATAAATTAAAAATTATTAATAATATATAAGAATTAAGTACTAAGAAAATGTGCAATTATGAAGATATAGTGTCATTAGGATTTAGCAAGTGATGGGTGGTTGAGAAGGCTTTGCTTTATAATCAATCATGCATCCAGATTCTACTAACAAGCACCCCCCCTAATCACCATACTTTATCCCTTTAATGTCCACATTATTCTCAACTACGACTAATTTTTTTTGTTGAACATATATATATATATTTCTACTAATCACCATGCACACAGGTTGGTGGGATTGGTTTTGGCTGGGAAAGCTAAAAGAGTGGTGTTGGGTATTGAATATGATGACTCTCAAAATTCTCGAATTTCAGTCGCCTTTTGCTGTCCCAATAATGCTGAGTCATTCCCACGTGTAAGTTGGGTATTCCCTTTCTACATTCATGAAAAATGAATCCATCCTTTCGGTCCAAACTTGCTTTTTTCAGTACGATATTTGGAAGGCCAAACCAATATAGCTGGGTCGGCTTTTTTTTACTTGTGGTTTGGTTGATGAATTTTATGGAAGGAGAAATATAACAGATCACCCTCTTGTTGGTAGAGATGGAAATGGAATAGTTGGTAGACTTTGTTTCACTATTTCGCTTAATTCTTTGTTAAATGTGATGTATAATCTTAAAATTTATTATCATTTCTATTTTACTTTGTTTCAATTTAATTTTAAAGTCACATAAATATTTTAGAAAAATATTTAAATATAAAATATATGGACTTTTAATAATATATTATTACATTTTATCTTTTAATAGTTATATATACAAGGATTAAATGATAATTTTGTATAATAAAGTAGGACGAGGCAAGTAGAGGTGTGTATGGATTGGGTCGGGACGGGCTCAACTAAAAATTTAGGCTCGTTTGCTAGGCCCGGCCCAAAAAATGGGCTTAAAATTTTACCCAAGCTCGACCCGGATAAAAATGTTAAAACTCGAGCCCTATCCGGCCTGCCCATACTAATTTTTATATTATTTTTATATAATTTTAAAAATATATAATACATCAAAAATACTACAAACATCAAAATAAATATTTCCCAACAAATTGAAAATAAATTTTAAAAAAAATGTTTACTTAAATAACACTAAAATAGATGCAACTTAACAAACAAATATCTTTAAAATAATAACAAAATTAACAATAAAATAAGTTTTATACAATATCCAAACAATAACAATAAAATAGTAGCAACATAATAGTAAAATGGTAGCAAAATAGGGAGAAACTAACAAGAAAATAATATTTAAAAAAGCAAATTTTTTATCCTTTAGTAAATTCGGGCCGGACTCGGGACAAAAATGTCTTAGCTAAGGCTCGGCCCGTTTTTCAAATAGGCCTTATTTTTTATCTAAGCCTATTTTTTGGCCCTATATTTTGCCCAAACCCTCTCACATTTCGGGCGAGCCTTTAAGCCGGGCCGAGTGGCTCAACCCATGAGCATGTCTAGAGGTAAGTAATTATTATAACCACTCCATACCCATTGTCTAAAAAGAAAATTCCACTCACCCACCCAACCAACCCACGTCCACCTTTTAAAGAAAAATTCACTCTATATAAAGCAAATCGATTCGAAATCAATAGAGCCATTCGAATTTTGCCATCTCTATTTGTTGGTAAAGAATACTCCATATTTTATAGAAGGTTTCTATTGATGTATCACCAATTCATGTGTAGAGTTAATGAAAAATAGTGAAGTTTTTATGAATAAATATTAAAATCTTAAACTTGAAATTTTATATCTAAATTTTAAACTCAAGAGTTATTAATATTTATTTATGATCGTTAGGATTAATATTCAATTATGTTTATATAAAATTATTAGTATTTATTTTTAAGTCTTTCATAATTTATTATTTTATTTAATGATGAAGTGTTATGATATTATTCACTGATAATGCACGAGATTCATGCGTCAACAATGCATCAAATATTATTTCTTTTTTGTATTTTATACTGTTTGCATATTAAATTTTGACTAGATTTAGTTTTATATTTTTGGAATCTTAGCTCTTGGCTTAGTCACACTTGGTGTTTACGCCAAAACCTACTTCGTGGGTTTGAACCAGAAAAGTAATCCTATTTGTAATGTATGAGTTGTAGTGATTTGACTTTTATGCGGGATGTGTGAGTTAAATGTAAATGTATCGTGCCTTTGTTTTCATGTCATCAAATAAATAGTTTTTTTAAAAATAAGACACTTCAAAATAAAGAAATTAAAATGATTGAATTAATTTATAATAGAGATTAATCCTTAAAGAGAATATATATGCTACGGGGACTTGATGTAGAATTTAACCAAAATAGTATGCTTTTATCGTGATTCACTGCTTTGAATTACTCAATTTTAAATTTGAATTAATTAAATTATCATAATTTAATATTTAGGGTTTAGTACCCCTTGTGATAAATTAAAAGTCAGATAAAAATAGTAAATCAAACTGTTATCTTGGAGCTTTTTGAAAACCTAAGAAAGAAGTAAAGGGAAAAAAAATGTTATGAAAATAGTAAAAAGAATGGAAAATGAAGCTTTGTGATTTGAATAGAAGGTGATTATCCCATGTGATCTATCAACTTTACTTTTGTGATCTCTACACGCAATCAATTGGATACATTTTTGGGATCCCAAAATAGCCCATGCTTTATCGGTCTATTGTTTGGATTTTGAAAAGGGGTACCAACATGAAGCACGCATATATAATTCAAATAAGACAAAGTTTTAAGTAGTTAAAACGTTGATATACACTAAAGCTAAAATGGACAGACAGTCATGTGTATCCAATTTCCAAAGCTAAGTGTTAAGTATTCAGTAGGTGGAAGACAGTACAAAATCATGTTCCACACAACTGGTTTTTGAAGGCAAGGTAAGTGTTTGGAAGACGTAATCATCAAACATTATGTGTTTTTTACCAACAGTGATGTCTCACAATATTGTTATATATTATTCTCTCAATATAAATAAATAAATTCATAATTTTAAACGTCAACCACTCTTGATGCTTAATTTGGTACTCCAAATAAATAATTAATTAAATCATTCATTCGAATCCGATGCAGGGACCCCCCCCCAGGGAGTTTAATTCAACTATAACCGTTCAAGCCGAAAGAATCAGTTAACCCCACTGATGCAGACGTGGCAAACAAGCCTTGCATCTTTAAGAAACCAGATTGAGATTCTATTTATTTGTTTTTTTTATAACAGAAAGGAATATTGAGTTGTCAAAATTCCAACCTTAATCTAACATCAACTAATTTTTTAAAGAAATTATCAAACATTTTATAAAATAATAACAAATATACTTAAATAATTTTTAAAATTTAAAATATATTTGTACTTTGAAAAAAAAACACTCATAATTTTAGATATTTTAACTTCAAAACTCCAACCAAAATCTCATTGTTTTTTACGTGTAACTTTTTATAAATAAAGTTTTTTAAATGTATGGTTATTGAGTTGATATTCATTGAAAAATAATTAAAAAATTATATTTCTGATAAAGTAAGTAAAATTATTATGAGTATTTTTAATGTTTTTACAACATTACAGAATTTAGAGGTGTTTATAGGATGGGTTGGGTCCAATCAAAATTTTAGACTTGGGCTTGGCCCAATCCAAAAAATGAGTCTAAAATTTTGTCTAAGCTTAAACCGCCTGTATTAAATTTTTATATTATTATATAATTTTTAAAATATATATAATACATCAAAAATAATAAAATATTAAAATAAATGTTTCCCAAAAATTAAAAATAAATTAAAAATAATATGTGTCGTAACCATTTTTTTGAGTGAAAACGTGAAACGACGCATCGACTCGATTTTGAAAAAAGAAAGAAAAGGAGTCGCCACCGATCTTTATTTGGTGTGATCGGATCACCTTCGCTTTAATAAAACATTTAATTTACTAAAATAAAGGCTTTTTGGTCCGCGAACTTTGAGAAAACGGGTTCGAGGTCGATTACGTGCGAGGAAGGATTAGCACCTCGACACGCCCAACATTGGTACCAAACCGATTGATTGATGTCCTATTTGTTGAAAACTTTGAAAGGATTCAAAATACAATGCTTTTATTTTGAAATTGGAAAGGACGTTAAGACTTTCTTATTTTCAAGAGGTAAAGCATCATGTCCAAAGAAGTTAGGGCACAATACTTTAAACTCCCAAACTAAGCTCGCCTTTTGAAACTTGGTTTTATTTGAAGAGGATCTTCCGTTATTAAATCAAATGAGAAATCGGAACCCAGTAAGTTAGGGCTCGATTTCCCGAGATTTCAAATACGGAAGATTGCCTCTATTTTAGGAAAAGAAACTTATCCCGAAGTATCTAAGTGTCGAGTCCAGTAAGTTAGGGCACGACATTTCGAATTTTCGAGATTAAGTATTTTGTTTTAAAATTGCAACTTCAAAAGGGATATCTCGTTGTTTGACATAAACGAGTAAAACCGGAACCCAGTAAGTTAGGGCTCGATCTTCCCGAATTTTCAAATACCGAACATCATCTTTATTTTGAAAATTTGATTGAGTAATTTTAGACAAAGTAATGATGCTAACAAACTAAGCAAATATATGAATAAATCTAATTCTTATAAACGAATGAACAAATAAATAATGAGATAAGGATAACAATAATAAAATCATAGAAACAAATAGGATGATAATAATAATAACAATAAATAAATAGAAATTAAAAAAATATGATAAGTACTTAAGGTGTTTTAAAGTATTAAAAAGTAAGGAGCAATAAAAGAATAAATGATAAGTAAATGAAATGACAAATATATAAATAAGATAACGAATAAATAAATAATGAATAAAATAATATAAAACATGATTCATAAATGGTGAAGATTAAACAATGAAAGATAATAACGTATTAATAAATGAACAATAATAAAATAAATAAGAGTAATAAAATAATAATAACGATACTAGTAACACAAGAATAGTAATAATAATAATAATTGATAATGGAGGAATAAAATAATAATAATAATGATAATAATAATAATAATAATAATAGTAATAATAATATAGTGTAGTAATATGTGATATTATAGTAATAATAATAATAATAGAATAATAGTAATAAACAATCGAGATAATAATAATTAATATTAATAAAAGGAAAATAAAAATAACAAGAAATTGCAAAATAATTAAGAAGGGGACCAAATTGCATTGAAAACGAAAGTTTAGGGTCGAATTACAAATAAACAAGTGATACGGGACCGAATTGCGAAGCGCGCGGAAAAGGCAGGGACTGGATGGATAATTTTCCAGTAAATTAAGCGCAGCGTTTCGAGGGTGGACCGAATTGAAAACCGCGCAAAATTTTCGGGCCATATTTTAAAATAACAAAACTTTAATTGAAAATAATAAAAAAGCGGAAGGGCCATTTGCGCAATTATACCCAAAAACAAAAACACGCGGATCCTCCTGAGCGGGTCGGTCGCCATGGTCACGATGAACGACGCTGCTTTGGGGCCATCAGACGTGCCCTAAACGACGCTGCTTGAAATGTTTATAAATTCCATTTTTGGTTTTTTTTTTCATTTCAGCAGCTTTTCAAAAAAAACTTAAACTCCCTTTTTGTTTTCTCTGCAGGGAGGGCTCCGGAGGATTCCGGCGAGGTCCGCCAAAGTCGTCAGCCGGCTGCTGAGTTCGGCCACCGCCAACGATGGCCGGAAGGTAAAAATGTTTTTTATATTTTTTCTTTTTATATTTTCTTAAAAATTGAAACCCTAACCCCTTTCTCGTTTTCGTTCTCGTCAAAAGGAGGAAACCAAAAGTCGAAGGCTTGTAACGAGAACAGATCAGAGAGAGACCTCTCGCACCACCTCGATGCCTTGCCCTCGGTCTATGCCAGATCCGCGCTCCGACACGGCGGAGGAGATACTGGATAGACCCCAAAGGTAACCCCTTTCGTTAATCTATTGAAAAATAACTAAAGACATGCATAACATAGATTAAAAAAAATGAGCAATAGAAAAGGAGAGTAATCGAAAAAAGGAAGACCTTTCGCTTTTTTGTATTCAAATCAGATTCATCTCACAGATGTGTAGTTAAAGAAAATAATTCCTTTTTTCTTTGAATTCTTTTTTCAAAAAAAAAGGCTCTGCTTATAAGTGTTTTCTTGTGGCTTTATAGCCAAAGTCGAAATAAGAAGACAAATTCTTCTCTTTGCTAAGTCATATGCGTGCTTTGTCTTTGTTTTGCGGAAGCAAAGGCGATGTGAGTGGTCAAAGGCAGAGAAGGTGTGGGTCAAGTCGAGAGGCTCGGCTAGGGTTTTTTGTTTTCTCTTTTTTTTGTTGTTTTCTGAGTTGGGTCATTTGGGCCTATTTTGGTTCTGTTGTTTTTTTTTTATTTTTGTTTTGGGTTGTAAGTTTGTAATTGGGCTTGTAATAATTTTTTTATTATTTTTGATTGGGCTCGGGCAATTTGGGCTCTACAATATGTATAGTTAAATAACACTAATATAGTTTCAACTTAACAAGCAAATGACTCTAAAATAGTAATAATTAACAATAATAAAAATTATATAATATCACAACAAAAATAAAATAGTAGCAATATAATAGTGAAATGGTAACAAAATAGTGAAAAAATAACAAGAAAATGGCAAAAAAATAGTAAAACAAAAGCAAGAAAATAGTAAAAAAATAATTTTTTTTGTATATTCGGATCAGGTTAAGTTCAGGTCAAAAAACCTTACTCGATGCCCAATCTATTCTCTAAACGGATCTTATTTTTTGCTCAAGTATATTTTTCAAACATATATTTTTATCTAAATTCACTCTCAAGAGGTCGGATGACCCGACTATAGACAGATCTAACCGTATTTAAGTATTTCAATTAAAACTTTATTTAATAATTTTATGAATTATTCTTTACAGATTTTTTTTCTCGTTAAGTCGAATTATTATTTATCGGAGTTACCTATTAAGAATTATGGAAGTAAAAAAGCAGCATGTTACATCGGGGTTGTCACTGGATGACTGGAAGGCGAGATTTAACGCCATTATCTGACAAATCACCACGTCAGAAAATTGAAAAAAAGCTTACCAAATGTCGGTGGGCGATGGAAGTATTATTATGATACCATCCTTGTCACTTTGTGTTCACCACCAACACCTTCCAATTAATCTATCTCTCTCCCACCATCTTCTCTATATAATCTCCCAACTCTGCGCCACTCATTCCTCCCCCCCCCTTTCTTCTCTCTATTGATTCAGCCTCGGAGATTGGAAATAAATATTTAACTAAGACGAGTTCTTTGTATACTACATGTGCCGTGGAATCCCATAGTTTGCACTACTTTTTATGCTATTTATAAGTAATAACCCCACCGTCCATCTCCGTTACGATCTATAAAAAAAAACTGAACTACTACTCTTCCTTTGTTATTTATAGAGGAAATGGGTGAGGAAGTTAAGCAGGTGAGGGTCTTTGTTCATGAAATTAAGGGAAAACAATTTGCATGCAACATAGATTTACATTGGCATTTTGTTTTGATTGATGTTTGGCAGGAACAACAGCCTCCAGCAGAGGAGAAAACAGAAGACAAGGTGGAGGAGAAGCCTGCAGAAGAAAATAAGGAAGAGACGCCACCACCGCCACCGCCTCCACCACCTCCTTTTGTATTGTTTGTGGACTTGCATTGTGTTGGATGTGCAAAGAAGATTGAAAAAACCATCATGAAGATTAGAGGTAAATTAGGAATATTCCATTATTAATCCCTTATAATGAATCACTTAATTGGGTATTAATACTCTTCTTTTTTTTTTTTGTATTGGAATTGTTTGGGTAGCAGGCGTGGAAGGAGTTGTGATCGACATGGCTCAAAACCAAGTGACTATAAAAGGAATAATCGAACCCCAAGCTATATGTGCTAAAATCATGAAAAAAACCAAGAGAAGAGCTAAAGTCCTTTCTCCTCTGCCTGCAGCTGAGGGTGAACCTATCCCTGAAGTTGTTACTTCACAGGTATAATTTCACCCAAAAGCACAGACAAACAATAATAATAATAATATTAATGTTTGGGTTAATCGTTCCAGGTTAGTGGATTAACAACCGTGGAACTTAACGTAGACATGCATTGCCAAGCCTGTGCTGAGCAACTCAGGAAAAAGATACTAAAAATGAGAGGTATATATAGTTAGTTAAGCATTGGCATAGATTGGTTGATGCCAATTTTATTGATTTTCTTTTTTATCTTTCTTATCCGTTTTACGCGGTTTGCTCCAAAATTCGAACCTATGTTAATGTTACATAACATTGTACACAATCTGTAATTTTGTTGATTTTTGAAGCTTAATAATTGATCCAGGTATACAAAGTGCAGTAACAGAGCATAGCACAGGGAAAGTTACAGTGACGGGTACCATGGACGCGAACAAGCTAGTTGATTACGTGTATAGACGCACCAAAAAGCAGGCTCGGATCGTGCCACAACCGGAGCCTGAACCGCAACCGGAACCCCAAAAAAAAGAAGAGAAGAAGGAAGGCGAAGAGAAGCCCTCGGAAGAAGCTAAGCCAGAAGAAAACCCGGATAAAAAAGAAGAAAAAACCAGCAGCCGAAGAAGAAGCCAAGAAAGAAGGCAACAATGAAGCTACTGGTGAGACCAAGGAAGGAGAAGATAGGAAAGAAGACAACAATGGCGGCAACAATGAGGATGAATCTATGAAGAAGATGATCTACTATTATCAGCCGCTCTACGTTATTGAACGAATGCCACCGGCTCCTCAGTTGTTCAGCGATGAAAATCCCAATGCATGCTGCATTTCATAGTCAAATGATCATACTAGTTGACAGTATATAGTGTACATGTATATATTTTGTTAAGTCCGTACGTGCCACTGATTATGAGAATTTTAGAGAAAAGCGGTGGACAGATCGCATGATGATCAATCAGTGAATGTGGGGAACTCGGGATAATCATAATACAAGTGAGGTTAATAATAATATGATTATTATGTATTAAAATGTATCGTATTGTTATTAATAATATGATTTGTATGAAAATGTATCGTGCTGTAAAAATAGAGTACACAAATTTGCTATATCAACCTACCTTTACAACAACATTATGATGGTAAAGTTTATTGTAAATTTTTTTATTCTCTATAATAAATTTTTATTTATAACAACAACTTTTATATCAAATTTTAGTACAATTAATTTTAATCTCAAGTGAAATAAAAAAACCAATAATTTTAGTTAAAATATTATTTTAATAATTTATTTAAATTTTCATAAAAATAAAATCTATTAATAATTTTAATTATATGAAAATAATATTTAATGAAGGAAATCAAATTATTAAATTTTATTTAAAATATGATCTAAATCTCATTGATCAATATTATTAATATATAATAGTTTTAATTTGAAAATTAAAAAATCAAATATTGTTATATGAGGACCATTTCTTTATAACAACTAAAATCTTGACAAATAAATAAGACATTGACTGTATTAGAATTTGATAAATTGAATACCGTAAAATGTTTTAATTCTATATATTTTAATAAATCACGAGTTTTTACCTAAAAAAATAGATTTAAAAAATAAATAAATAAAAGGGACACGTAATAATTTTTTAGTCTTTTAAGTTGTTATTCTTTTACCAGTTAGCTTTTGTTGCTTGCATTGGGATGTTAGCTTTTCATCTCATCCGACGCAAAAAGCAAGAAAGCAGCAGCGCCTGAGTTTCTGAAATGATTCACTATGACTTAGAAGATTCCTTAGTAGAGCATCAGCTACTGGTACTAAGTTCTTCGTCTTAACCTATATCAATTATTATAAATATCGATGACCAAAAACCAAATAAAAATAGAATCTTAAAAAAACAATGGTATTATCAAATCACACGTTAAAAGTAAAGGATAAAATCACAAAAGTGATAAAAAAGAAGGTATAAAAATGGTAGGTTTGGGAGATTCTCTCAGAGGAAACAAGAGGTATGGGTTTCACATGGTAGGACCTCTCTTTCTCTCCTTGTTCCTATATTATGCGGTATGAGTCATCCTATTAAAAAATGGCAAAGACAGGCACCTGAATCCCACACCCCCCATCTGTGTAATTCTAACGTGGCACATGCAACCTTTTAGAGCCGATCAATGCATTGCCCTTGTCTGCTTCTAAAGTTTACGAGCCTAAAAATTAATTTTACAACTGAACCCTTTGGTGCCGCCTCTATCTACTGCTTGAATCCACAACTTTCTCAACCAATCCAAGTTATCTTTAACGTCAGAAAGTATAGACTTTTGGAAGTTAAGTTAGATTAGAGACTAAAGTAAATCCATTATTAAAGGGGGAGGGTAAACATGAAAGGTTGTGGATTAAAAAGTTGAAGAAAGAAAAAGTGGTTGATTAAAGCAGCTTTTATTGACTAACTGCTATCACTGTAAATAAAGTGACCCAACTGCTTTTATTGACTATTACTACTGAAGATTATAGTGTCACGTATGCTGCTTTTTCTTTTGGCTAATTAATTTGCTATCTAACACTTGAAATTAGGGAACCTGCAAAGGCACACTTTGAGATACATATAATCCAACTGCATTTAGGATCACCTCTTGTTTTATTTAAGTTCCAATATCCGAAAGAAAGCAACTTCTTTGTTAAGAAAACAACAATCCACATGGGAGCCAAACTACATATACACAATAATTTATAAGAATTATCCAAACCCCATGATGAAAAAAAGAGATGGTTCAATCCACTTTTTATAAAAACAAACAGATATGCTGACACATCATCTACCCCCTACCCAAGTCAACATGACACCCTCTTCATTGAAAGGATTCATTTTCGCTGATTATAAAGTATCTTTTGATATATACAAATAAAACTGACCCCGAAATCAAGCTACTATGGTGAACCATGAAGCCATATAGATCATTAATTAAATTAAAGAAAAGGTGGGGTAGAAATTAAAAAGAGGCTATATTAGAGTTACTTTTCAGGGAATCCAGGCTCGTCCTACGTCTTTGAAAAACTCTTATATAAGACCTTTCCTGGATTGGGTGCAATGATCACCAAGAAAATAGCAACACCGGAAAGAAGAAAGATCTAGTTTCAATTAGGAGCTAGAATGGCGGACATGCAAATAGTTGTAGCTAGCAAGAGAGTAGAGCCGCAGTACGTGGAGATGATGGTGCCTTTGTATTCTTACGGGTGCGAAAGGAAAGTCAAAAAGACTTTGTCCCATCTCAAAGGTATACCTAATTATTCTTTTAGCTAAGACCCTTGTCATTTAATTTCAATGTTTCCCCTATGTTTTCTGCTAATCCATTCCTAGATTATTGGCCCAAAGCCCACTAGTATTGTCAAAGGAATTGGAATTGTAAATCTATTGAATGAATTTGGGGGAAAGGATTGTATGAAATAGTGACATCAAGTTATTTGTATCCCTTTCTAATAGATTTATACCACATCAGATATTTTTATTCTGAAAAAAATTTGATATCTCTGTTTCATAAAATTCTTTCTCATGAATTTGGTCCATTAAGCTCTTTTTGTGTTTATTATGTGTGTATATGCAGGAATATATTCAGTGACGGTGGAATATGATCAACAAAAGGTGACAGTATGGGGAATATGCAACAAATACAACGTGCTATCAATGATGAGGAGCAAAAGAAAAGAAGCTCGGTTTTGGAAACCCGAAGACAACGTCGAGATGGAAGATGACGAGGAGGCAGAGCCGTCACTTTCTCTTCCTCGTAAGGGATTCAACAAGCCTTCGTTGGCTCTAATGAAGGCTCGATCTCTAAGCTGGAAAGCATGGAAAAAAGTATTTGCCCGCTCCCTTTCTTTCTAATTGAGGATTTTACACGACATTGCATGCATGCATGTCTTAATGTTTTTCCAAAACAAGGAAAACGGAAATGAGTGTAAATTTTGATATTATCTATGTTTTCTTCTCTCATTTTGTAAATAAATTTAGGCTTCAAGATAGTCGGTCCTTGCGAATGTTTTGTGAAATTTGCTTAGTTTTAATGGATGCTGAACAAATAAAATCCCAAACAAATTAAGGGCTAGTTTGGATGGGTAGTGTGTTTACCTCCGGTGAGGTTAAAAATAGCGGTGGCGGTGAAATTAGTTATCTGTAGAGGTGAGATTGGATATCAGCAGGTGAGATTAAAAAACAATGAAAGGAGTGTGTGTTTGGATTCAAACGCAATTTATAGCAGTGAGGTAAAAATAAAAATGACTATTAAGGACATCGATTAGAATTGATATATAATAGAAGTTTTAAATTATTTTACTTATATAAAATTATTAAAGTATGTCAATTTATAAATTCATTTAATAAAATATTAAAATGTATCTTTTAATATTTTATTATAAATATTTTAATGAATTATATAATCAATTTAAATTATTTATTAGATAAAATAAAATTATTTTAATTTTTATAGTTAAATAAAATGAAGAGCAATTAGTACTGTAATGGCCTAAATTAAGGTTATCGGAACAATGGTTTCAACCATAAATCCGATTTAAAGAGAAATTTATTTCAATATATTTGTATGAATATTTTGATAAATATTTATAAAATGTTAGTAATGTGGTATTAAAATTTCGTTAGAAAATTCTAACATTTGGGTAGGTAATTAAATGAAAAGATTAAATTGAAAAAGGTACAAAAGTTTAATTATAGATTAAAGAAAATAAAAAGGACTAAAAGGCAATTATGTCATTTTTAAATGTTGAGGCAGTTTAAGTATGAAAAATCTGAGATTTTTATGTTTAATATATATTATTATATAATAAAGATATTTTATGTTTTAAATATAATATATTATATTATATTGTTATTATATATATTATAAAGAGAAAGTAAAAGAAAGAAGAACAGAAAAGAAACAGAGAACAAGACGAAAGCAGGGGAAGAAAAAGGGAAAGAAAGAAAAAGAAGAAATTGATGATTTAAAGCTTGGATGTTTAATTGATAAGTCAATTTAGCCCTTCTCTTTTAATTTTGATGCTTTATAAGTTTTAGAACAAAGCTTTGTTGAATTAAGTTGAAATTCTGGAAATTCTTATATTTTAAACATGAGCCATGTGGATCAAATTGATGAATTAGGGGTTTAATTGATGAAATATCTAATTAGAAATTGATTTTTAGGAACTAAATTGTGAAAATATTTGGAATTAAAGACTATTACTGAAATTTTGATTCCTAAAGGTTATAAAGCAGTTTAAAGTGATAGAATAAAGTGTTAATTGAGGAAAAATCAGCTCAATTGAGAAGTTAATTGGGCAGGGACGAAATTATCATTTATTAAAAGCTTAGGGGAAAAATGGTAATAAACAGTTTGCACTAAAACAGTTTTAGATAGCAGCAGTACACTAACTTTGAAAAATCACCATAAATTGTAAAAATCGAATTAGAAGATGAAAAAATATGAAATTAAAGCTTATTGAGTCTAGTTTCTCATAAAAGAAACAATGTAAGCAATGTATATGTAAATCATGAGATATAATGAATTTTGTGAGACAAGGTCAGAATGAATTCGGGTTCCCCTGTTCTAAATTTAGAAAATCATCAAAAATTGGATAAAAATAATTAGGGGTTTAAATTTATATGTTTAGAATCCTGAATGAGTCTATTTTCAATAGAAATAAACGGGAACATCATCTGAATCTTGAATGAATAGATAATTAATTTTTAGTGAAGAAGGTTTAGAACTGCCAGACAGCAGAATAGGGGTGACTTTGTTGAATAAACTGTACTAATTGGCTAAGCTAAAAATTCTGGAAATTTTATGGTATGAATATATGTGAGTCTAGTTTCAGGAAAAATTAACGGTTCTTCATTTGGAGTTCTGTAGCTCTGGAAATAAATAATTTAGTGACTATGACACAAAGGACAACTTTGAATAAATTTATGAGTAAAGGATTAAATTGAAATGTGAGCAAAAGTAAGAAAGGATGAATTTATTTTATTATACATGTTTATTTTATTAAATAGTACAGAAAGTTTATTTGATTATTTTTTAACATTTAAATGTTATATGTTTATATGAAATGGAAAAAAGAAAGGGAGGACCGAATTGAAGAAAAGGAAAAGAGAAGGTTAAGGAGTGAAGGAAGAATAACATATATCATTTCAACCTTTTGTTGTAAGTACTACAAGAATTTTAAATTATTGTTATTTATTTTTTTGAGATATTTAAGTGAATTATTTAATTATATGAGATTCAGCTTTAATGCCCAAGTAAACGGAATTTAGAACTACTGGGATATTAGTGGCATGCCATTAAGGAACTTTAGCGTGCTCTCTGATATTAGCACGTTGATGCTCTCGATATTAGCACCTTGGTGCTCTCGATATTAGCACGTTGGTGCTCTCGATTATTAGCACGCCGGTGTTCTCGATTATCGAGACGTTGGTGCTCTCGATTATTAGCACATTGGTGCTCTCGCTCACTTGTGCATCATAATGCACCTCAGATTCTGCTCCGTATATCCGTGTATTCTATAAAGTCTACTTTGGGCTAAGAAAGTGAAATGAAAATAAAAGTGAATCACCGATGTGTTAAGGTAATTTTATACCTTACAAAAGATAAGTTAAATTTATTTAAAGCAATGCATAGTTGAAGAGACTTATATGTGAGTAGATATGCAATAATTGATTGAGTTTAAAATATTTTGTTATGATTACTTATTTAATTATTCTTGTAGTGCTTATCGAGCCTTCATCGCTTAACGCGTTTATGTTAACGCGTAGGTACAATTAGACTAGAAGAGAAGTCCAACTAGAAGATCTCTCATCTCATCACATCCTCAAGGGCTTCAAAAGTAGGTATTGTATTTTGTATTAAAATGGCATGTACATATGTAGTTCAAAGGTGTTCCCATGTGATGGGGACTAAAATGTAGATTCTTGAAATTTTATCTATTTTCAGTTACTTGAAGTATTTTGGTATATATGAAATGAATTAATAAACAATAAATATGTTAGCAAAAATGGTTGGTAAGTTAAAATATTATATACAAATGTTTTAATTAAACAGTCTATGGCCATAATTGTTTTGGCACCAAATGTAATAGTCTTATACCGGGTCTGCATGATTGAACCGGGTATAGGGGTATTACATTTATTGGTATCAGAGCCTAGGTTTTTTGAATTCTTGGGTCGAGTATGAGTCTATTTCTACATGCCATTTTTATAAATTGATGTGATGAGATGAAGTTTAGTTATTTAATTGTGTAATTTATGAATATTGTAGAAACTTAAAGATGTCTTCTGAAAGAATAAAAGATACCGATTTTGTGATGTATACTGGAATTTATGAATTTAATAAAATAGAGTTGGTTTCCTCTTAGTATAGAAAGAGGAAATGTTAAAGAAATAAATGTTTTCCAATTGAAATAATTTAGATAATCCCGAAAGTGATGTTCAAATAATTAAGTAAAATGTTACTTATGATGAAATAGAATTTGAAAAGATGTGGATAAATGTCTTATAGTAAGAAATGATAAATGTTATGTTATATGAGTATATACATGAATCTAAATTATGAGGCCTTACGATCTCTACCCCTTATTGGTACAGTTATATTTATAGTGAAATTGATAGGAATTATAATGATTTAGTTCAAAAGTGTGGAACTGAAGAGTTTAAAGGAAAGAAAGATGATGACCCAGCTGAGACTGAAGAATAGTTAGAGAACAACAAAGAATATTTGAAGAATTGCGTGATACAAGGGATGAAAAGTTAAAATGTGCGATATTTTTAAAGGGTGAAGCTTACCAATGGTGGAACACTATCATGAATATCCATTCTGCAGAGAAAATTAATTGGAATTCTTTTGTGTCTAAATTTAAAAAGAAATATTGAGTCAACCTTATCTTGAGAAGAAGAAAAGAGAATTTCTGGATTTGAAGCAGAACCACATGTCTGTTGTTGAATATGAACGTGAATTTATCTGATTTCTTTTCTGAAAATTTTTTGGGGAATACACAGTGCTACTATTAAAGGAAGAAGTCATATATCAGAAATTGATTTATTCAGATTTGGTAACTACAGAATAAGTTAACTGAAATTTTTTGAATAAGCTTTGTGAGTGAAGTGAATGATATGGGACTGTTGATGATTATATATGTTAACGGATTAGTAATGGAATTGTAGAAATATTTGAACACAGCTGCTATAGTTGGGTATTTTACAATGATCTCTTCTGGGTATTCTACATGGGTATTCTATATGTTTTTTTATCTTCAGAGGTCTATGCAACTGTTCAGATGTGATTTTTATTGTGTAGAAAATTTGGAATCATAACGTTAAAATGGAAGTTCTGGTTGATTCTTGATCAAGATCGCTTTATTTTTCTTTGAATTTTCTAATTTGTTCGTTAGATAGAAGACTTAATGATCGATTCATATGAAGTTATTTTCTATTTTTACCGGTTGATATTCGTACATATACTAATTTGCATTATCTTTATCACAATCGTTTCTAGTGAGGATAAATGGTATTCTTCTTCCGGTTTTCTTTGGAATATTATCGATTTCTATCATTGAATGTGGTTTTATTCTCGAAATTTAATATAGCTCCACATCCGGGATTTCATTATGCCACATCCGGGATTTCATTATATTGGTTTTCTTATTATTTTATAGTCGATCTTATCTATCAAATATGATTCATCGTGTAGGGGTATTCATTGATAGAAGGTAAATATATATTCTTGTTATAAATCTTGGTTCGATTATGGGAGCTCGGTGATATGGATCTTAGATTATAGAAGTTGTATTATTATATTGGTTATTATTGAGACTACTCTTGGATTTCTTCTTCTATATTGATCCATTTATATTATTAAAATATCGATTTATTATAGTACTATGGCATATTCTATCCGATAACTGTGGCTTTGGGATAATTTGAAGTGTTGGGATTTTTTTTAATTTTGTGAAAGTGTTTTTTATGATAGCTACATAAATGATAAGAATACTACAGGAAGACACAAGGTTTGAATGGACTAATCAATGCTAGTAGAATTTTGAGTAGATGGAGGTTCTAATAATTGAAGCATCGGCTTCGTTCATCGAATCGGGAAAATAAATATAGTTGTAGATGATTTGAATGGGAAAATAATTGTTCGCTCTGTGAGTAATAAATATTCGATTGCTATTGTCTGATGAAGAATTAATTTTAGTTGAATATCCGGTATTGGTGTTTACAGAATTATTACAGCTAGTAAAGATACTAGGACGGAAATGAGATATAAGTCTATGAAAATTGACAAACTATATGGAGTATCAGTCTTTGAAATGTTTGATAAAGATCTACAGTTTACGGTTCACTTTCTGATTTCGGAATAACTTATAAGAATGCTATATGAGTGATAGTTGATTAATTTATAAAGTCGAATCGATTGATGGCTTGAAACTTATGGAGATGTACATTCCGAAATTGTAAGATTTCATGGTATTCTAGTATTGATAATTTCGATCGAGATTGTAGTTCACCTTAGGTTCGAAAACAATTACAGAAATTATTGAGTGCTTAACTCGATTTCAAGATCTGACTTTTCATTCGCAAATTGATGGATAATTCGAGAGAGTTGGTTAGATTTAGGAAGAAGATGTACCGGTGGCGGTATGAAACGTGATATTTTCGAGTTTGTATCAAGATGTCTGATATGTCAACAGGTCAAAGCAGAACATCAGGTACCTTCGGGGTTATTTCAGCCAATTACTATAACGGAATGGAAATGGGAAAGAATCACTATGAATTTTGTATCGGGGTTACCATTATCTCCGAGGAAAAAAAAAAAGAGATGTTATTTGGGTGATTATTGACCGATTGACAAAATCAGCGTACTTTATTCCGGTACGTATAGATTATTCTTTAGATAAACTGGCTAAACTTTATATATCTGAGATTGTCAGGCTACAAAGAGTGCATGTCTCCATTATATTGGACATCCCCGATTTACGTCTCGTTTCTGGGATAAATTACAAGAAGCTTTGGGTATTCAGTTGTATTTCAGTACTGCATTTCATCCTCAGACAGATGGCCAATCTGAGTGTGTAATTCAGGTATTGGAAGATATGCTCCGATGTTGTATACTAGAGTTCGAAGGTAATTGGGAGAGGTATCTACTTTTGATTGAATTTGCTTACAATAACAGTTTTCAATCCAGTATTAAAATGGCTCCGTATGAAGCTTTGTATGGTAGAAAATGTAGAACATCGTTATATTGGACAGAGCTCAATGAAAAGAAGATACATGGGGTTGATTTGATCCTGGAAACAGAAGAAAAAGTAAAAGTGATTCAAAATAGTTTGAAAGCAACATTTGATCGTCAAAAATCATATGCCGATCTTAAACGAAAAGAGATTGAATTTCAGGTGGGTGATAAGGTATTCCTAAAAGTATTTCCTTGGAAGAAAGTTCTCTGATTTGGGAAGAAGGGCAAGCTCAGTTCAAGATTCATTGGGTCGTATGAGATCTTAGAACGGGTTGGTCCAGTTGCTTATCAGATAGCCTTACCACTGGAGTTGGATAGAATTCGTAATGTTTTTCATGTCTCAATGCTACGAAGATACCGGTCTGATTCATCTCATGTGATTACTCCTGAAGTAATAGAAATCCAATTAGATTTAACTTATGAAGAGGAGCCAATTAAGATACTTGCTCGGGAAGTAAAGGAATTGAGAAACAAACGGATTCCGTTGGCAAAAGTCTTGTGCAGACATCATAATTCGGAAGAAGCAATATGGGAAAGAGAGGAAACGATGAAATATCAATATCCGCAGTTATTTACGTCAGGTAAATTTCGAGGACGAAATTTATTAAGCGGGGAGAGTTGTAATGGCCTAAATTCAAGGTTATCGGAACAATGGTTTCGCAACCATAAATCCGATTTAAAGAGAAATTTATTTCAATATATTTGTATGAATATTTTTATAAATATTTATAAAATGTTAGTAATGTGGTATTAAAATTTCGTTAGAAAATTCTAACGTTTGGGTAGGTAATTAAATGAAAAGATTAAATTGAAAAGGTGTAAAAGTTTAATTATAGATTAAAGAAAATAAAAGGACTAAAAAGGCAATTATGCCATTTTAAATGTTGAGGCGGTTTAAGTACGATTAATATATATTATTATATAATAAAGATATTTTATGTTTTAAATATAATATATTATATTATATTGTTATTATATATATTATAAAGAGAAAGTAAAAGAAAGAAGAACAGAAAAGAAACAGAGAACAAGACGAAAGCAGGGGAAGAAAAAGGGAAAGAAAGAAAAAGGAGAAATTAATGATTTAAAGCTTGGATGTTTAATTGGTAAGTCAATTTAGCCCTTCTCTTTTAATTTTGATGCTTTATAAGTTTTAGAACAAAGCTTTGTTGAATTAAGTTGAAATTCTGGAAATTCTTATATTTTTAAACATGAGCTATGTGGATCAAATTGATGAATTAGGGTTTAATTGATGGAATATCTAATTAGAAATTGATTTTTAGGAACTAAATTGTAAAAATATTTGGAATTAAAGACTATTATTGAAATTCTGATTCCTAAAGGTTATAAAGCAGTTTAAAGTGATAGAATAAAGTGTTAATTGAGGAAAATCAGCTCAATTGAGAAGTTAATTGGGCAGGGACGAAATTATCATTTATTAAAAGCTTAGGGAAAAATGGTAATAAACAGTTTGCACTAAAACAGTTTTGGACAGCAGCAGTACACTAACTTTGAAAAATCACCATAAATTTTAGAAATCGAATTAGAAGATGAAAAAGTATGAAATTAAAGCTTATTGAGTCTAGTTTCTCATAAAAGAAACAGTGTAAGCAATGGATATGTAAATCATGAGATATAATGAATTTTGTGAGACAAGGTCAGAATGAATTAGGTTCCCCTGTTCTAACTTTAGAAAATCATAAAAATTGGATAAAATAATTAGGGGTTTAAATTTATATGTTTATAATCTTGAATGAGTATATTTTCAATAGAAATAAACGGAACATCATCTGAATCTTGAATGAATAGATAATTAATTTTAGTGAAGAAGGGTTAGAACTGCCAGACAGCAGAATAGGGGTGACTTTGTTGAATAAACTGTACTAATTGGCTAAGCTAAAATTCTGGAAATTTTATGGTATGAATATATGTGAGTCTAGTTTCAGGAAAATTAACGGTTCTTCATTTGGAGTTCTGTAGCTCTGAAATAAATAATTTAGTGACTATGACACAAAGGACAACTTTGAATAAATTTATGAGTAAAGGATTAAATTGAAATGTGAGCAAAAGTAAGAAAGGATGAGTTTATTTTATTATACATGTTTATTTTATTAAATAGTACAGAAAGTTTATTTGATTATTTTTAACATTTAAATGTTATATGTTTATATGAAATGGAAGAAAAGAAAGGAGAGGACTGAATTGAAGAAAAGGAAAAGAGAAGGTTAAGGAGTGAAGGAAGAATAACATATATCATTTCAACCTTTTGTTGTAAGTACTACAAGAATTTTAAATTATTGTTATTTATTTTTTTGAGATATTTAAGTGAATTATTTAATTATATGAGATTCAGCTTTAATGCCCAAGTAGACGGAATTTAGAACTACTAGGATATTAGTGGCATGCCATTAAGGAACTTCAGCGCGCTCTCTGATATTAGCACGTTGGTGCTCTCTGATATTAGCACGTTGGTGCTCTCGATTATTAGCACGCTGTGCTCTCGATTATCAAGACGTTGGTGCTCTCGATTATTAGCACATTGGTGCTCTCGCTCACTTGTGCATCATAATGCACCTCAGTGATCTGTTCAGATATCCGTGTGTTCTATAAAGTATACTTTGGGCTAAGAAAGTGAAATGAGAACAAAAGTGATTCATTGATGTGTTAAGGTAATTTTATACCTTACAAAAGATAAGTTAAATTTATTTAAAGCAATGCATAGTTGAAGAGACTTATATGTGAGTAGATATGCAATAATTGATTGAGTTTAAAATATTTTGTTATGATTACTTATTTAATTATTCTTGTAGTGCTTACTAAGCCTTCACTCGACTTAACGCGCTTTATTTTAACGCGTAGGTACAATTAGACTAGAAGAGAAGTCCAACTAGAAGATCTCTCATCTCATCACATCCTCAATGGCTTCAAAAGTAGGTATTGTATTTTGTATTAAAATGGCATGTACATATGTAGTTCAAAGGTGTTCCCATGTGATAGGGACTAAAATGTAGATTCTTGAAATTTTATCTATTTTCAGTTACTTGAAGTATTTTGGTATATATGAAATGAATTAATAAACAATAAATATGTTAGCAAAAATGGTTGGTAAGTTAAAATATTATATACAAATGTTTTAATTAAACAGTCTATGGCCATAATTGTTTTGGCACCAAATGTAATAGTCTTATACCGGGTCTGCATGATTGAACCGGGTATAGGGGTATTACAAGTACAAAAAAGACTAAATTGAAATAGGAGTAAAAATTGAATTAAAGATTAAAGAAAATAAAAAGGACTAAAGAGGAAATTATGCCAATTGCCAAACTTGAGGCGGCATAAGCATAAAAATCTAAGATTTTTATGTGTTAAAATATATTATTATTAGATAATTATATTAATATAATATTATATTATATAATAAAGCAAAGAAATAAAAGAGAAGAAACAGAATAGGCAAACAAAACAGAGAAGGAAAGAAGGAAGGAAAGAAAAGAAAGAAAAAAGGAAAAATTAAAAGTTTGAAGTTTGGAAGAAAGTATGGGTATTTTTGTCTCTTAAAAGTACCAAATTTCTGACTGGGGTTAATTGCTGCTGAAATTCCAAGTGAAGTTTCAAGATACCAAAGGTTTACTTTTACTTTTCACTCTGACCGAATTGTTGATCCAAACAAAGATTTCAGTGAATTTCATACCTTCAACTGCACCTCACTGACATTTACAGCTGAACCAAAGGAGGCCTAATTCTCTAATACATCCATGACACGTTTTAAAATGTCATCGTCCCTTTCCTCAAACATAGCTAACCATATGGAGAGGGAAAAATAATTAATGGAAACTAATAACAGAGTTTAATTAAGTTCATCGTTTCAGACTAGAAATACAAAAACTAATCAAGTTAATGATTACTAATTAACACGTAAACCAACCTTCAATTGACGACATACTGTTGACATGTAAAGAGAAACATTCATTCCATCATTATCAACTCCAATAATTTATTGATTCATGATGACAAATAATAATAATGTATATATAATAAAATAATAATAATTCCATAGATGAAATGAAAGATGAACAAAAATCCAAAGTAAAAAAAAAAAGGGTGGGGATAGTCTGGTAGATACTAACATGATAACCCACTACCATTGCCAGTTTATAAATTTGGCTGCATCTTCCTCTCTTTTTTATTTTCTCAGGATTCAAACAAATTCATTGGATAAGCGTAAAGTGAATTCACTTTTTTGCTTATTATAAATAACATTTTGGAATTGTAGGTCTTTAAAAAAAAAAGTGGGGGTTCAGTTTTTTTTTTTTTAATTATAAGAAAGCTTTCTCTGGAGAAGATGATAAAAGTGTCGACTATGGCGGAGCTGTTAGGAGAATGCACGGCGGCGCTAGCGACGGTGAGGGAGAGGGTGTTAGCACCATGGCCGACCCTTCATTTCCGTCGTCTCAGCTTTTCATATTCTGCTGATGCTGCCATCCTCAATCAGGATTCTTCTTTCCTTGTCTACTTTTAGTATATACCAGAACCTCTTATTATTATAATTATTATTGTTTATTTATTATTATTTTTAATTGTTAATCACTTATCAGAACTCTTCCATGTAAATTTTGAGGAAACCCATTTTGTTTGTTTTTTTTTTTTCAATTAAGTGCTTAATTATATATGTGAGGGTACTTAATTTAATTCATGGGTGTGGCCAGAATTCTATATTAATTTCTATGCATTTATGTCCCTACGACCAGTTCTTGAACAAGCTTTTCTCTTTTTTGTCCATATTTTTTGGAAAATACTAAAATAAATGAAAAATAAAGAAAAGATTGCAAATGTGAGTTGTGAATTTCAGTGTGTTAGCTATTATGCATATTTGTATTATATTCTATATATAATCAGTATATATAGATTGTTTCTATGAATTAATGTGAGACATTTTAAACATTATTGGAAAAGGTCAAAGAATATTTTTTTAATTTTAATTTGATAGATGAGGGTTGCTTTTTATTTTTAACAGTAAATCCATCACATTTTATTATTTCTTTACACTTTTTTTAGGTAAATATCCCATATATACTAAAAAAAAAAGAAAAATTACGGAAATGTGCCAGTTTGAAGGATATTTACGGGAAAGTACCATATCCCCCAAAAACGTGTCCACGTCGCGTTTTGGGGATGCTGAGAAAACGCGCCTTAGACGACGCTTTTGTCCACCTCGACAAAAGTGCACCCACGTTAGCGCGTTTTTGCTGAGGTGGACAAAAGCGCGTCATCGGGGCGCTTTAGCCCTCCAACGGTCAAATCCCAACGGTCAAAAAAAAAAGTATAAAACCCCCCCAACCCTTTATTTTTTTCACACTTCAATCTTTTCTCAACATTCTCTCAATTTTCTCTTAATTTTCTCTCAATTTTCTCTCAAAGTCCTTGAAATTTACGCTCAAATTTCTAATAGTCCTTTACTATTTACGAAAAATCCCTTTATAATTTTTTTAATATATTTTTTTGGAATATTTTAAATTTTTTTATCGGATTACAATGGCCGGGAATTACGTCGCCTAGACAACAAGCGCATCTCCGTCGAGCAAATGCAAATGGTAAGTTTTAAATTTAATTTTTCAATATTATTTAATTTGTTTTTCAATTATGCAATTTTAATTATATAATTTTTTAAACAGTCTGTAGATCGAGTGTTGGAATGTTATATTCGCTACATGCATGGTCCCCCATCGCCGTTGATCGAGACTTACTCGCGGAAGCGGGTTTTTGGCACGTGGCCACGATAGGTAGGGGTTCAAGTTGGGCGACCTTTGATCGGTAGCGTTGATAGAAGTGGAGACCGAGGCGACACTTTCCATCGCCATGCGAGAGTGTACCATCACTCTAGAAGATGTGCGATTGCGGTTGGGATTACCGGTGATCGGGTCGATAGTCACCGGTCCGCAACATCTACCGATTGATGGCCGTATGCTACGAGCTTCGGGTGCCATTCGGATAGAATTCAAGAAGCTTCGGATCGATATGGCTCGTTACGAGACGATTCTCGAGCCGAACGAGGGTTCGACCAAGTAGAAAGAATACGATATGCTCGGGCATACATTCTTTAGATAATTGGAGGCTATCGATGCTGGACCTCTCTAGAAACCTCGTCCACGAGATGGCTCCGAAACTTGTTGATTTCAGAGCAATGGTGAATTGACTTAGGGTCTTCCGTGCTATCGAGGTTGTACCGGGAGATGTGCAGGCGACGCTGACAGAGTAAAGCCAAAATCGGAGGTTGCCTATCACTCTGCAGTCATGGGCATGGTTTCGATTTCCATTTTACGTCATCGACTCGACCACCATATTCATTCCACCGATAACGAGGTAAATTTAATATTATATTTTACAATTATTTCAGAGATTTATAGTATAAGTGCATGCTAAAAGTTTATTTAATTAGGTGGAACCATTCGGCAAGTCATGTTGGAATACCTAACTCGCTTGAGGATATACAGCTCCTATTGGACCAACGGTCGGAATCACAAGTAAGTTTTGAATTTCATTATTATAATTTAGTATTTCGTATGTAGTCTCTAATATTATGTATATAACTAATATTTTGGTAATGTTAATATAGTTTCAATGGACACCGTATGAGGATCCAGAAATTTGGGCGGTAATTTCGGAGGAGTTCTTCCAAATCCGAACAGTTGGCACGTTAAGGTCCCATTGATCACCTACGAGACCGTGGAGATACACCAGTCAAATCGAGTTCTGCGGTAATTTGGATTCCGGCAACCGATCCCCGTGCCAATAGAGGTGCTCGATGATGAGCACAAAGTGGACTTACGGTAGCCGCACACGGATTGGCCAAGATTTTGGTCAGGTCATATCGAGACGTGGGAGAACCGGTATGACTTTTTACCTATCCGGGAACCGATCATCATTCCTGAGTTAGCGTGCGTGCCGGAGTACATGCCATGGTTTAGGATCCATGGCAAGCCGTATCTGTTGTCAGAAGAAGAGAGGCGACGACAAATTCACGAGCGAATGAAACGTCGGGCCCCTTTAAATCCAAGAAAAATGGGTGAAGAGAAGGGGCCATCAACAGCGCCTACACAGTCACCGGGCCCAGCAACAACGCCTACACAGTCACCGGACCCATCAGTTCAGCCGACAACACCGACATCACAGCCTCCACCGTTTATGCTAGGTGCGTACCCTACTCCTTATATGTATCCTCCTAACCCGTATATGTTTCCTTTTCGCAGTCCCACCCCAGGTTGGAATGCATGGCCGCGTTCGAGTCCGTTCCCGACTACTCCCGCTAGCCAGCCGATCGTGAGGCCGACATCGTATGTAGGATTAGAGGAGGGGCCGTCGGGAGCGCTTTTTCTACCAGCTCCTTCGGCACAGACGGATGCGATCCACCCCGCCGTGGTTTATGCAAACACCTCTGGGGTCATTATTTTATCAAGGTGCGTCATCATCGCAACACCTGTAACCAGACCATCAAGCGGAGGAACTCGATTCCCCATCCGAGGTTCCACGACCCCCGCCGAAAGCTAGAAGAAGGAAGAATCCACAGTAATCGCCGACCGCCTGTGGCACTTGGTTTCCACCCAAGACGCCCTAAACCCTAATTTAGTTTTTAATTTTATTTTTTGTAATTTAATTTTAATATATTTAATAAAATTTGAGTTTAATTTTTTATTTGCTGTAATTTAAATTTTGTAATTTAATTTTAATATCTTTGATAAGATAGAAATGGTTTAATTTTTTTGTAATTTAATTTTTTATATTTAATAAAATTTGAGTTTAATTTTATTTCTTTTGTAATTTAATTTTTTAATTTAATTTTAATATCTTTGATAAGATAGAAATGGTTTAATTTTTTTTGTAATTTAATTTTTTTATATTTAATAAAATTTGAGTTTAATTTTATTTCTTTTGTAATTTAATTTTTTAATTTAATTTTAATATCTTTGATAAGATAAAATGGTTTAATTTTTTTGTAATTTAATTTTTTATATTTAATAAAATTTGAGTTTAATTTTATTTCTTTTGTAATTTAATTTTTAATTTAATTTTAATATCTTTGATAAGATAGAAATGGTTTAATTTTTTTTTGTAATTTAATTTTTTATATTTAATAAAATTTGAGTTTAATTTTATTTATTTTGTAATTTAATTTTTTAATTTAATTTTAATATCTTTGATAAGATAGAAATGGTTTAATTTTTTTGTAATTTAATTTTTATATTTAATAAAATTTGAGTTTAATTTTATTTCTTTTGTAATTTAATTTTAATATCTTTGATAAGATAGAAATGGTTTAATTTTTTGTAATTTAATTTTTTAATTTAATTTTAATATCTTTGATAAGATAGAAATGGTTTAATTGTTTTTGTAATTTAATTTTTTATATTTAATAAAATTTGAGTTTAATTTTATTTCTTTTGTAATTTAATTTTTTAATTTAATTTTAATATCTTTGATAAGATAGAAATGGTTTAATTTTTTTGTAATTTAATTTGTTTTATATTTAATAAAATTTGAGTTTAATTTTATTTCTTTTGTAATTTAATTTTTTAATTTAATTTTAATATCTTTGATAAAATAGAAATGGTTTAATTTTTTTTGTAATTTTATAATTTAATTTTAATAACTTGAATAAAATAAAAGTTCTTGTACAAAAGTTCACCGCTTTCCTCCAAAAAATAGATATTACATAGCCACCAGAGACAAAAAGCTAAGAACACGGTCAACTATTCGATTTGGACACGAGCGAGATGTATGGCGGGTTCCTACACCATCCGCACAATGACTTTGGTTGCTCGTTTCTGGATATCTATATTGTTGCGTATTCTAGTCGAGTATGGTCGACCTTTTGGTTTCTTGCCTCAATTGTCTATCCGCAATAAAGCTTATACAAGACAAGCGATACCGATAACCACTTACGCTCATCCGGGATCGTGGAATACGTGTCTCCACACGTTGTACATATTTTCTAATTTGTACACTTCACGACATAGCTCATGGGATTAAGATGGAGATTCGACAAGCCGCAAGTACATGAGCACATGGGTAACGGCGTGCATCAAATATCCACGATCGCAGTCATATTTGTCAAGTGTACACGATAATGCCCGCCAATAATACCTTGGTTCGGTCTGTCAAACTCTGTGACACGAAACTATAGGTTGTCGCGGTCGTGACACACTGTGTGCATGGTGTTCGCCCGTGCCTTCCCACGATTTATTTATTGCAAGACCTTCGGGCTCCATACATGGCCTCCTTGCATCTGCCCTCTATAACTCGCTGCTCTCTTCGAAAATAGTGCCGCTAAACCAAAATATGCCTCCTGCACAACTGATGTAATCGGCAGATGACGGGTTCCTTTTAGAACAGAATTTATGCATTCGGCCAGGTTTGTGGTCATATGACCATATCGTAGGCCGCCGTCATATGCTTGTGTCCACTGTTCGAAAGGAATATTGCATAGGTAGTTTGCGTATTCGGCGTTATCTGAGCGCAAACTGGCCAGCATCTCCTGAAAACGGTCTTTATTGATCTCGTACCCTGCCAATATACGTTGATAGCGAATATTACATACCACTCATCAATTGAGAATAAATTGAATATTACAAACGAAATTATATTAATAGATATTTCATACCCATATCGGTCACTTGTTGTTTCTGTCTTTTAGATCGATGTTGCCCATAGTAGTTGGATGAAACATGCCTCAGGCAATATCGATGGTGTGTGCGATACCACATGTTTTCTTGGCGTTCTATTGCCGCAAGTATTCCAGGGCCCCGATCCGATATAACGCATATGTCAGGTTGGGGATAGACATGCCTCCTTAACCTAGATAGGAAGAAGTCCCAGTCATCAGCTGACTCCCCCGGTGTTATTGCGAACGCAATTGGAAGGATTCTCCCACAGTCGTCTTGTGCCACAGCTAGCAATAGCCGATGCGTATATCTACCATACATAAAGGTACCGTCAATTTGTACCAATGGCTTGCAGTATGTAAAAGCATCTCGACATTGCTTAAATGTCCAGAACAGACGCTTGAACACTGCGCATCCACGAAAGCGACGATCGTTGTAGTCGCCGGGGTTCCATTTCAAGGTCCGTCTTTGCGCTGGGACATATCTCTCCAAAGACTGACACCACCGCCACACTTCATTATATGAAGTGTCCCACCGACAAGTGCAATTTTTCTAACGCTTACGCTTGGCTATCCAAGCCTTTACAGAAGAGGCGTGTACCCAATTGGCTAGAATATTGCCAATTAAGGTTGGCACCGTAGTATTGGGATCGACCTTCACCGTCGGGATTATTAAGTTAGCCAACATGTCTGAATCCATCCTCGGATGATCTTGTGTTACACCTGCCATCGAAGTACATTAAATAATGCAACATTACATAATATTAGTGTTATTCGAAATCATTGAACACATAGTGGTACTGTACCGACAAGACATGTATGTGGACCTTTATACTTTTTGACCTCCCACAACCCTGTCCTTTTCCTCAACGACGCCATGATTTTCCATGAACATGTGCCGTCTTGCACTGCACACTTCACCTCGTACTTATCGAGCCTGGATTTAACCATATTGTAGTTAACCCCGTTCCTGATGCTGTATTGTTTCAATGCAGCAAAAAAAGTATTCTTGTTGGAAAACTGGTTACCAACTTCTAATTGGTCCTAATCCAACGAAGAATTTGTACGTCACGCGTTCGGTGTGGTAGTTCAGGAAACTCCAATGCATCATCTTGAGATAGATCGACATTATGCATGTGGGCTGGACGTGAGTACGCCCTGAATAGCGGATCTTCTTCTTCTTCGTCTGAACCGCCCTCAACATCTTCAGGTACAATTGGAACGGGCTCCGGTTTAGAAAATAATCCAACTTCTGCACCGTTGGGCCCTGGCTCCCGAGGTAAATCCACATCGGATTCATCGTCTGACCCTCCATAACCTGCAACAAACGAGGGCCCCTCGTCAGTGGATGTCGTCGAGAGTACATCATCCTTCCTTAAACATCTGTCGTAAAGATCCCAATCATATGTGGATTGCCAACCACTAGAAGTTGATGACGTCCCCCAATACGTATTTCTATCATCGGAGTCGAAGAACGAATATGCATGTCCCATCCACCAACCAAGTGTCATGCAAGGGTTATGTTTTCCATACTACCACCGCACACGGATACTTCTGTGTTTTGCCTCCCACTTACAGAGTGTCGGCTTAGGGTCGTGTATTCCCCTCGAACGGTAGTAGATGTTGAGGTCGTAGAAAGATCACTTGGAGATGAAAATTCTACATATAACTCGGGATAGGGTGATCCACTGGCAAGATGAGTCTTCACTATTGCCTCAAGGCTCCGAGGACCTTTGATGTCGAATGAGTCATATCTCACCGGATCAACCGAAGCGTAAAATTTATACTTACTAGACTGAACTTTCATTGGCGTTGTTCCGAATAGTTTACGCCTAATTCTTTTGCGAAGTTCTACCAAATCGATGTTCCGATTAAAACTCAGTCGCGCTGTGTTCTCCGATAAGAAAACAACACCATTTTCGGTGTCATGAACTTCACCATCATAGTAAATAACAACATTAATCGTTCACTCATTTTCGCTTTTTTTCTTTTGCCTCGAATTTGCCTTCCACCAACCGAGAATGAAATTTGGTGATTATAGCCTAAGTTTTTGGAGACAATCAGTAGCAAAAGAGCATCCACATGGGAGCTCTTTTCGGTACCCTCTTGACCGACAAGGCACCTCGCCGAAGCGTTTTTAACCGTTTGTTTAGAAACGTCTCTCAAAATTATTTACTTGGAGGCCTCAGTAGCAAAAGAGCGTCCACGTGGGAGCTCTTTTGGTACTCTCTAGCCGACAGACACCTATCTATTGAAGCGTTTTTATGCTTGTTTGTTGAAACGTCTCCCAAAATTATTTTTTCGGAGACTCATGTAGCAAAAAAGTCCACGTGGGAGCTCTTTTTGGTACTCCTGCTGACAAAGCACCTATTTGGAAGCTTTTTGGCCACCGCTTTCTTCAAAACGCCTCTCAAAATTATTTTGCCGAGACTACCGCACAAAAATTCAATTAGTTATTCATAGGGAATGGATGGCAAAACGCTGCCCATGTAAGCGCGTTTTGGGGATGCGAGCTAAAGCGCGTCTTAAGGGCGCGCTTTAGCTCAGATCCTCCAAAAACGCTACCGACGTGGACGCGTTTTTGGGGGAAATGGTACTTTCCCGTAAATATTCTTAAAACTGGCACATTTCCGTAATTTTTCTTTATTTTTTGTATATATGGGATATTTACCCCTTTTTTTCATTTTAATTCTAAATTTTATTTAAAAAATAAAGGATATCTCTTTACATCTTTTATGACTTAAATATTAGGTTAATCCCACTCACTAATTATTGTAGATTTGGCGTTTTGAGTCACGAGAGTGAATGATGTCAACTTTTTGGAGAACCCCAAAATAAAAACAAAGGGCTAAAACCATTATCATGTCATGAAGCTAGTTTTGAAAATCACCATTGCCATTATTGTCTCTCATATCACTCACGGCTATTTTATCTAAATAACCTAAAAAATTTAATATTCACCAAAATGACCTAAAATAAACAGTAGATAAGGGTTTTGACCTGTCAATGGCCGGCACCACCTGGTATTTTGAACCCATGATTGCTTGATTATTGTGTCAAACTGTAAAAAATTATTTTTTTTGGTTCTGGCTTGTCAATGGCCGGTACCAGGGTTTTTTTTTAAATCGTATCATATTGGTATACAAAAATTTAAAAAAACAAAAAAATTTGGGTGCTGGCCTGTCAATGGCCGGCACTCAAAAAAATTTTTTGAACTATATATTTACCTATTAATGAGTGGCCATTGACAGTTACCCATCTATAAAAAGAAAAATTATCAAATTATTTTTCCCATGCAAAAAATAAGTATATTATAGCATACAATAAAAAAAAGATGGCAAAATTGAACTATATATTTACCTATTAATGAATGGCCAGACATACGGTTGGTGGCTCACTGATGCAATAAACGGCATTCGGTATAATGCCCAAGACTGCAATAGAAGGCAGCAACCGCCTATTGTTTTCGTAGACGACTTTGTCGCTCGACAAAACTCGCGGTATAAGCATGCCAACACTGCAAAGCCCCAACTAAATCTTCCGGTAAGCTCGAGATCCTCTAATAAAGGGAGATACATTCTTGAGACTCAATTTTGATTGACGTCCGGCAAAAGTATCCCACCTATCAGTTGAAGAATGAACGCTCTTACAATGTATATAATGTCCATCTGCGTTGGAATGCTCGAAAGATCCTGGAAGTTTTCTTTTAACTAATTAAATTTAATATGGGTTAAGCGTCCTTCCTCGTTGTTCGGGGGCACTCTTCCAAGTAACCGCTCGCAAATAGCTCACGGATCGGGCACTCTTCCAAGCCCGGTCACTGCTTCGCCATCTATAGACAACTTAAGTTGTACTGCTACGTCCTACAATGTAATATTTACCTCCCCACACGGAAGGTGGAACGTATGTGTCTTCAGTCGCCATCTTTCAACTAATGTCGATATTAAATCAGCCCTTAGCTCGGATATCTGAATGTACGCGGCAACCCTAAAACCCGCGACATTCAAATACGGTATAATTCTTCGATCGGGAAAATAACCCGAGATCATGCATCTAGGGTCGCACAATTCTGTATAAATCCTGCGTTTGTAGTAAATATATAATGTTATATTTCTCGTTTTAAAAATAATTTAAAAGAATATTTAAAATTAAATAATACATTTTATTTATCATTTACCTTATGCACATTACTTGCAATGTGGTTGTTGTCATTTAAAAGAACTATAGATGGCCCAAATTGCGGGCCCAATTACAAAAAAATAAAAAATTTATTACAAGCCCAATTACAAAAATAAAACAAAAGCCCAAAACTAAAATAAAAAAACAGCCCAAATGGCCCAAACCCGAAACCATTCTCACCAAAAGCAGAAGAAGACAAAAAACCCTAGCCGAGCCCGCCTCGACTCGACTCACCACCGCCTCTGCTGCCTCAGCTCAAGTCAGTTGCGCTCATACCACCAAGAAACACGCAACAAAGACAAAGAAAGAGAAGAATTTGTCTTCTTATTTCGATTTGGCTATAAAGCCACAAAAAACATTGTAAACAAGAGAGGCTTTTTTTCGGAGAAAAAAACAAAGAAATATAGCAGAAAGGAGTTCCTTTTTTTCTTTCTTTTTGATTAATAAAAAAAAGAAACAGATCCACTTTTTTCAGCATCCACTTTTTTTCATCATCAATACAAACACAAAAAAAGGTTTCAAGGCACAAAACGGCAGATCCAAACACACAAAAAAAAACGCAAAAGACTCAAAAGTCGAAAAGAAGCGAGAGGCCTAAGGTGATCCTTTTTTCAAAGTTATTATTAATTTTTTCTCGATAAACATACATATAACGATATTTTTAAAATATATAGTCTAAAAGGAAAAACAAGATAAAATAAAAATAAAAAAAAAAAAATAAAAATTTATTTTTTTACCACTGCAGTGGGCGGTGGCTTGAGTCTCACCGTGACGGCGAACGCGGCGGCCTCCTGGGAAATCGCACCACCCCAGCAGAGAGAAGAGAGTAAGAAAGAAATTTTTTAAACAGGCTGAAAAATGATTTTTTTTGAGGGATTTTGGGCTTAAATAGGCCCTAGAAAACAGCCGCTTGGGGTTGAATACTGGACTCAAACCACGCCTGCTTTGGCGAGATCCATGTGACCCGACCCACCCAGAGGATCCGCGTGTTTCATTTAAAGGGGTTATTTATGAGTTGGTCCTTCCGCCTTTTATTATTTTCAATTAAATTTTTATTGTTTTAAATTTGGCCGAACATTTGGTTCGAACCCAATTTGGTCCCCTTGTTCTCAGAAGCCTCGGCTGAAGGATTATTCGTGCATGGTCCCTCTGTTCCTCGGCATTCAAATCGATCCTTTTGTGATTTTTATTTGATTGGCCCTGAAATTTCATTTTATTTTCAATCTAATCCTTACTTAGTTTGAATCGCATTTTTCATATAATAGTACTATTATTACTATATTATCATATTAGTATCATTACTAGCATTATTATTATTATTATATTATTATTATTTTATTCCTCTATTATTAATTATTATTATTTACTATTACTATTACTTTATTACTAGTATTATTATTATTTTATTTTATTATTATTACTCTTATTTATTTTATTATTGTTCATTTATTAATATGTTATTATTTTTCATTATTAATGTACTCTTATTATTATCATTGTTTAATCTGCACCATTTATGAATTTTGTTTTATATTATTTTATTCATTATTTATTTATTTGTTATCTTATTCATTTATTTGTCATTTCATTTACTTATTGTTTATTAGTTTATTGCTCTTTACCTTTTTTAATACTTTAAAGCACTTTAATTATTTATCATATTTTTTAAATTTTTATTTATTTATTGTTATTGTTATTATTATCATCCTATTTGTTTCTATGGTTTTATTATTGTTATTCTTATTTCATTATTTATTTGCTCATTCGTTTATAAGAATTAGATTTATTCATATATTCGCTTAATTTGTTAGTATCATTACTTTGTCTAATATTACTCAATCAGATTTTCAAAATAAAGATAATGTTCGGTATTTGAAAATTCGGGAAGATCGAGCCCTAACTTACTGGGTTCCGATTTTACTCGTTTATGTTAAGAAACGGGATATCTCTTTTAGAATAGCAATTTAAAACAAAAATACTTAATCTCGAAAACTCGAAATGTCGCGCCCTAACTTACTGGACTCGACACTTAGATACTTCGAGATAAGTTTCTTTTCTAAAATAGAGGCAATCTTCCGTATTTGAAATCTCGGGAAATCGAGCCCTAACTTACTGGGTTCCGATTTCTCACTTGACGAATAAATGGAAGATCCTCTTCAAATAAAACCAAGTTTCAAAAGGTGAGCTTAGTTTGGAGTTTAAAGTATTGTGCCCTAACTTATCGGACGTGATGCTTTACCTCTTGAAAATAAGAAAGCCTTAACGCCCTCTCAATTTTAAAATGAAAAGCATTGTATTTTCAATCCTTTTAAGTTTTCAACAAATAGGACATCAATCAATCAGTTTGGTACCAATTTCAGCGTGTCGAGGGTGCTAATCCTTCCTCGCACGTAATCGACCTCCGAACCCGCTTTTCAAAGTTCGTGGACCAAAAAGTACTGCTTTTAGTAAATTAAATGTTTTATTAAAGCGAAGGTGATCCGATCACACCAAATAAAGATCGGTGGCGACTCCTTTCCTTTTCTTTTTAAAAATTGAATCGACCGCGTCGTTCCACTGCTTCACCAAAAAATGGTTACTGACGACTTGGCGACTCCAATCGGGACGCGAGGTCAAACCATAGATTGATTGATTTTGTCCTTTTAATTAAAATGGTTTTGAAAAAAATCATGCTTCTTTTAACGCACTTTCAATATTAGCCTCAGTAAATACTTTGGCATTGCATTGCATGACCGTTGTGGTCACACCTTTAAGTGGGAGCGAAGCTATGCCTTCGTGAGGTTTTCACCTCCGCATGGGCTAGTGGATCGCTTTGAATACATCCGTACCTATGTCTCCGTGAAGTTTTCACTTCCGCATGGCCATAGGGAAATGTATTCCCCTGAACCGAACTCGGTCCGTATGAGCCTATAATGGGTGAGGATCGAGGAATCTGCTGGTTCGGGTACCTCGAACTTTAGAACTAAGCCGCATATAGCAAACCCTAAGAGCCCACCTTAGGTAGAGCCATGGCAAGCCTTAGTGGTCACCCGGATAGGCGTTTGCTTATTTTACTTACTTTATATTCCATGGTACTAACTTTTTACGTTTCTTTCTTTTTGTGCATATCATTTCATATTTTAAAGAGACATCGATTCACGGTCCGTTTCTGAGTTGGAAAGCTGGTTATGGAAAGCGAATTCCTTGATAAAGTAGAAGACAATACGGCCGTCCGCATATGGTCAGAGCAATGCCAAATAGAAAAAGGAGATAGCTTAGTCGAAGGGTATGTGTCGAACTATGGAACGTCACTAATATCGATTGTCACAGAATCTAGCTCCAAGAGTTGAAAGAAATTTAGACTCGATGGGATGATGAAGCGAAGCAATTGTTCTATGGTACTTACGGTGACTGCGCTTACTTGCTTGAGGTCAAAATAGACAAGCACTGCTCCGAGCAATGACCCGATTCGAATGCCGCATATATATTGCTTTCTCCTTCGGAAAGTGGATCTGGTTCCCAAAAGGAAGAGTATACGACCTTGTTACATTGCCCGAGAATTCAAGTTGACAAAGCTTATTCAAAGGCGGTTAATGGCCCAACCTTCGAAGAAGTTGATAAATATCACCGAATGAGTGGCGGTGGGTCTCACTAGGATGCGAGAAGAAGGGCGAAGGTAAATGCATACCCCGGTTATGTTTGAGAGACTGATTCTGGCGCATCCCGATGCGAAGAAAAAGATAGACATCTTGGCCTTGTGTATTTACGGCCTGGTAATCTTCCCCAAAGCTTTAAGGCATATTGATGAAGCGGTTATCGATCTATTCAGCCGGTTGGACAAAGGGGTCACACCCGTTCCTGCCATCTTAGCCGAAATATTCAGATCCTTGACCGCATGTCGGAGAAAAGGTGAAGACAGGTTTATTGGGTGTGCGCAGCTGTTATTGGCTTGGTTCCATAGTCACTTTTGGAAAATAGAGAAAGTGTCTTACCGGTTCATGTCACAAAAGTACTCTCCGCTAGAAGAGATAGCAACTACGCCTAGAAGAGAGGATGTGTCCGAAGAAAATTGGATCGCACTCTTTCAAAACCTTCAAGAGAACGACATCGAGTGGAAAGCTCCTGATGATTCCCGCGGATCCTTTATCGTTATGAAGCTTTGATCGGGTTCCCTATTGGGAATTTGGGGTGCCACCGCCACGCCTTTGCTGGTCCTAAGACAAGATGGTTCAAGGCGATTCATACCAACGACATACTGCTAGCTCAATGCGAGTTTTCATATGAAGGGAAAGCTATAAGAAAAGGGTTAAAGAGATTTCTAATGCCCGAATCGATTCACGAATGAGAAGATTGTCTACAGCCCGAGGACGACCACGTAATATATTGAATAGAGGGCTAGGAGGTCAATGATAACATTCCCGAGCCAAACCCGTAAGGTGCCCGATCAAGAGAAGAATGCATGCAGTGGTCCCATCGAATTAGAGATTGTGAAGTAAGATTTTGAACGGATGAGCTCTAACTCGGAAAAGGATAGAAAGGTTGGAGGAAGAAAAGATGCTCCTCCAGTTAGAAGTGGACGGTCAAAATCGGGTCGAGAACTTCGAAAGGAAAAGCGAAAAGTAGAGAAGACCGAGATAACTTGAAGATGGAATACAAAGGATCGCTTAACGATAAAGAATGCGGATTAGGGAAAACTTTGAGCAAAGGCAATAAGAGGTCCGAGAGGAAAGAGCCAAAGTTAGCAGTTGGGAGAAAAGTTTCATGAAATACGACCTTGAAGGAAGACTTAGAAGGCGTGACGTAAGACCAAAAGAGAAAAGGGATTAGAAGCTAGAATAGCCGAGCTTGGCGATCTCACACCATTATCGTAGTCGAGACTCTAAAGCCAACTAAAGACAAGCTGAACAAAATAGAGGAAATGAAAGGTGGGTTGAAGAGTTGGAATCGGTATTACATAGTAGTGAGCTCGGATTGAGCTTCTGGAAACGAGAGAAAGGCGTTGGGAGGAAGAGCTTCACCATTCTTGCGAGCAAGTTTGAAGCCGAGACTACCTCATAGGAGAAGCAATAATCCAGATTCGAGAAGTAGCTGATCACCTACAGACTTTGGCTGAGGAGGCTAACATATTGGGTATGAGATATGGGCTACCACCGGGTCGTGATGAAGAGCTAATCTCTCTGCTTGGAAAAATCAAAACCTTAGGTCTTAGGGCTAGGACATATTTGTAATCTACTTTATGTAAAGGGTTTTGCCTTCTAATAAAGTTTTCTAAAATGAAGTTGATCGAATCGATGTCTTCTTCACGCATTCATGCATTTGCATTACATCATATTACATGCATTAAAGATTATAAAAGAAGCCTAATTGGTTAAGATTAACAGAGAAACAAGAGAGAAATCGAACCTGGACATCACTACGGACTCGTATAAGACAAAGAAAATGGATCAAAGATTTGAACAATTTCGTAAGGAGATGCAAGAACAGATGCAGGAGCAAATAATGAAACTCCAAAGAAGATATGATAGAAACGGATGCAAGAGTCCCAAAACAACATGATGAGCAACCGGCGCAACTATTAGCCAATGAACGAGGAAAAGGCGCCGCTACTAGTTCAGGGAATAATGACGACCTCGCTACCCTCCGGATTTACCCGCCAAATACCCAAACACCACCGTAAATAGGTCCCCAAAGGACGCCTTTTGTTATCGTGCCACAATGCGCGTTGAGACCATGATGCCAACAGATTTTCCAATTTGTTCTGCACTAATCCCGAAAAAGGTCCGCTAACCCTATAGTCCCGACTTTGATGAAATGGTGAAATGGATAAGGCAAAATGAACCTTCCGCATAACTCGAGGATCGTTGCAAATGGTTAGAAGAAAAGTTTAAGAAATAGAGATCACGACCATCACTACGGAGTGGACGCTAAAGACTTGAGCCTAGTCCCAAACCTCATACTTCCGCCAAAGTTTAAAACCCCAGATTTTAAAAAATACAATGGGACCGGCTGTTCAAGCGCACATCACGATGTTCTGTCGACGAATGGCGGGATATGTCAACAACGATCAATTACTTATTCATTGTTTTCGGATAGTTTGGTAGGGCGCCAAATGGTACAATCACCACCAGCATCGGATCAAGTCGTAGAAGGATCTAGCAGCCTTCCCGAAACAATACAGACGCACGTAGCGATATAGCTCCCGATCGAATCACGCCCAAAATATGGAGAAAAAGCCAAACGAAAGTTTCAGCAATATGCCCAATGGTGGAGGGAAGTAGCCACACAAGTTCAACCACCGCCCTAGAAAAGAGACAACCATGTTGTTTGTCAATACGTTGAAAGCTCCTTCATTAATCACATGCTTGGAAGTGCCACAAAACCTTTTCCGATATTGTCTTTGTCAGGGAAATGATCGAGAATGCAATCAAGCGGTAAAATAGAGGTGGAGAAAGTACTAGAAAGACGGTCCCAAGAAGTGGGAGAGTGATATAAACAACATAGGTAAAGGTTATTCAAAACTCACATCGTGAGCCGACCAGGACTATGACCCCGATCATCGTGAGCCCTTTAGACAGAGTCCAACACAAGGCAAAATACGGAGAAAATCCAATTTACGCTTATCCCAAATTCCATACAAGGAAATGTACCGTAAATTATTTGACGACACGTTGTCTCCCCATTACTTAAAACCCTTGCAACCCCTGCACTCTAAGTGGTATGATGTGAACGCATGCGGTCATGAATACCATGCAGAATCGTGGGACATTCTATAAACATTGTCTCGCTTTTAAGAAACTAGTGGAAAGACTGATCCAGATGGGAGTTATAGAGTCGATGACACCTCTTGCAAGGGGCACCCGCTACCTAATCACGGGGTCAACATGATAAGCGAAGATGCGAGAAGAAGAGTTAAAAAGGATATTTCGATGTGAAACCCCAATGAAATAGGTCTGAAAGGAAATGATAAAAAGGGGATTGGTTGTGACATGTCCAAGGGAAGAACATGAAGAAACACGAAAGGACTGTGAATTTCATGACTCGGAAGGGCACGAAATCCAAAGTTACACCGAGTTCGAATGCCGGTACAGTGACGATGGACAATAAAGAGCTAGAATTCTTTGAAAGCAATGAAGGCTAGGAAAGAGGGTAACATCTGACGTTGGAGGATGAGTCAAAGAAAAGCCTCGAGGTGAGCTATCCTTAGTCACCATCTCCGATCAAAAGGCGACGGAGTAAAAATCGTGATTCAAAGCCTACTACTTTTTCATCCAAGACAACCAAAAGACTCTCGGGGTTATAATTGCAACGTGACGACTCGAAAAGGGGGGTCCGCCCACAAAAGAGAGCCAGAATATCCTAAGATCGTGATCAGAAAACCTCTGATCTTTCCATATAAGGATGACAAGAAGGTCCCTCGAACTATAATCGCAATGTGACGATTCCTGAGAATGGAGGTTCACCCAATACTACAGAAGAAAGCCAAGAGGAAGGCTCCTACACGCGCAGTGGAAAGTGCTATGACCTATCAAACGCAAGAACGGAGCACTCAAAAAGGAAAAATTTGATGGGCGAACAAAAGAAAGAAAAAGGGACCAAGCAAGAGACGATATAAACGAGCCAAAGAAGGAGGAAGAAGTTAGGAATTCTTAAAGTTTTTGAAGCATAGTGAATACGGTGTCGTAGAGCAGCAACACGTAAATAGCCGGCTCCAGATATCGGTGCTAGATTTACTATTAAGCTCAAGCACATCGTAATGCAATCGATGAAGGTATTAAATGAAACTTATGTTGCAAATGATATAACAGTTAACAAGTCGGATCGCTGGTTAGCAACATAAGTGCCGATAACTTTATTTTCTTTAACGATGATGAGATTCCTCCTGAGGTACGGTTCCATCAAGGCTCTCCACATTACCACGCGATGCAAAGGATACACATTAAAAGGGTACTAGTCGACAATGGATCAGCGCTCAATGTTCTACCACTATCAACATCAATCGATTACTGTTGATAGTTCTCATATGGGCCCTCGCCACAACATAGTAAGGGCATTCGATGGAACCGAGAGGAAAGTCATGGAAGGATCAAGTACCTCTTTAATCGGACCAGGCACATATGAGGTGGACTTTATTGTGATGGATATCCAGCCGTCTTATAACTGCTTTCTGGGGAGACTTTGGATACACTCGGCAGGGGCAGTCCCCTCATCATTGCACCAAAAGTTGAAATTAATCGCAGAGGGCCGTCTAGTGACCATAAATGCTGAAGAGGACATCATCGCAACTGTAACAAATAATGCACCTTATTTAGAAGCCAACGATGAAGCAGCTGAGTGTTCCTTCCATTCTTTGGAATTTGTCAACGCAACATTCGTCGCCGAGGGGAATAAGGTCCCAGTACCGCAATTATCCAAAATCACGAAAATGGGTCTACAACTGATGGCCGGGAATGGAGCTGTGCCAGGGAAAGGACTTGGAAGGTACCTTCAAGGAGAAATCGAGGTCCCAAGACTAAAAGAAAAGCGAGACTTCTTCGGTCTAGAATTCAAGCCGAACGCAAAGCAAAAAAGAGAAGAGTCAGAAAAGAAACAAGAAAGAAGGAAGGTATGTCTGAGGGGAGATGAGATGAAATGGCAACCGATGATAATTCCTCATATTCGTGAGACCTTTATATCAAGAGGGGTTATCTATCCGGGACGAGAAACACAAAATGAAGAAATCGTGCATGTCAACGCTATATCTGAGGGGAAATTGAGGAAAAAATCGAATGGCATCCGCCTATACGTAGGGTAGCGTTCTAAACAATTGATCAAGGAGGAGATTCCTATAGCCTTTAGAACTCATTCGAGTAATACTGAACACACTTATTGCTTTAAGTCTAGAAGCAATAAGAACCCCTTTTGTGAAACATGAATTTGTATAAGCCATCGTTATTTTCAATGAAATACATCTCCGCTATCTTTTGAGCAAATTTTCTTTTATGTTCATTTCATTCATTCATTATTCTTTCTTTAAATATTCTTCTAAACATTTCTATTCTTCATTTATCATACCAATAAACATGCCAAGATTCTATGATTCTATGAGCCTTTATTCATTTCCATAACAGGTCTCCAGATATCAATGATTTGAGTAACGCTACCAATGACTCAGAATGTCCTTTTGAGCAAGATATGGGTGCGGAAGATTTTCAGGATTTTGGAGATGACCAAGGCTGTGATTTAGCTCCTGAACTGTTAAGGATGGTAGAACAAGGGGAGAAACAAATCGTACCTCACAAAGAATCAGTGGAAATAGTGAACCTAGGAAATGGGCAAGAAAAAAAAGAAGTGAATATTGGAGCTAGTATCACAGCAGAGACAAAGCAAGACCTCATTAAGTTACTCCAAGAATTCAAGGATGTCTTCGCATGGTCATATCAAGACATGCCCGGGTTAAGCACTGATATCGTGGTACACCGTTTGCCCATAAAAGAAGAATACAAGCCACCCAACGTAAACTTGGAGGATGAGGCCGACGCTTTACTAAAATAAAAGAAGAGGTCAAGAGCGCTTTGACGCAGGTTCTTGCAAGTGGTTAAGTACTCGAATGGGTAGCCAATATCGCCCCTCGCCCACAAGAAAGATGGGAAAGTACGAATGTGTGTGGACTACGAGATCTAAACAAGGCTAGCCCAAGGACAACTTTCCGTTACCTCATATCGACACCTTGGTGGACAATACGGCGGGTTATTCCTTGTTCTCGTTCATGGATGGGTTCTCAGGATACAACCAGATAAAAATGCTTCCTGAAGACATGAATAAAACCACATTCATAACCGTGTGGGGAACCTTTTGCTATAAGGTAATGCCATTTGGGTTGAAGAATGCGGGAGCAACATATCGTAGAGCCATGGTGACCCTATTCCATGATATGATGCACAAGGAAATTGAGGTTTACGTTGACGATATGATTGCCAAATCTCGGACGTAAAAGGAGTATATCCAAGTCTTAAGGAAATTATTTTGAGGTTGAGGAAAGTCCAATCAAGCTTAACCCAAGAAAGTGTACCTTTGGAGCCGTGTCGGAAACGCTAGGATTTATAGTCGATGAAAGGGATTGAGGTTGACCGGACAAAGTCAAGGCTATACAAGAATTGCCTCCGCCAGACGCAAAAAGAAGTTCGAGGTTTCTTAGGAAGATTAAATTACATTGCTCGGTTCATTTCACAACCGATCGAGAAATGTGATCCCATATTTCGCCTTCTTAAAAACACAACCCGGTGTGTGGGACGAGGAATGTCGAAGACCTTCGACAAAGTAAAGCGACTGTCCAATCCTCCAGATTGACACCGCCTAATCCAGAGAAGCCTTTAATCCTCTATTTGACTAGACTTGATAATTTAGTGGGATGTGTGCTCGGCCAAGATGATGAGTCAGAAAGAAAGAAAAAGTAATATACTACCTTAGCAAAAGTTCACTGAGTGTGAAACAAGGTACTCACCGATTGAGAAAATATGTTGTGCCTTGGTCCGACAACTCGAGACCGAGGCAAGACATGTTGTATCATACGACTGGCTCATCTCAAGCTAGACCCATCAAATACCTAATGGAGTCAACTACTCTTAATGGATGATGGCCTGATGGTAAATTTTACTTTGAGTTTGACATAGTTTATGTAAACCGAAAGCGATAAAAGGAGTGCAATAGCGGATTTTCCGGCTAGTAGAGCTCGGCGATTATGAGCCTCGGACTTTGATTTCCCTAATGAAGACCTAATGTACGAAACAACCATCAAGAAGATACCACGGAAAGTCGCCTTGAAACTAAACTTGACGGGCATCGAACGCTATGGGCAATGGAATTGGGGCGATTCGTGTCCCCAAACGGAGATCATTACCCATTTACTTGTAAATTGGATTTTGATTGTACAAACAATATGGCAGAGTATGAAGCTTGTATCATGGGCATCCGTGCTGCTATTGAACGCAAAATTAAGGTGCTGAAAGTATACGGAGACTCTGCATTGGTAATTTATCAACTTAAAGGAGAATGGGAGACGAGAGATCCCAAATTGGTCGAATACAAAAGATTGGTCCAAGAACTAATCAAAGAGTTCGATGACATCACTTTCAGTTATTTACCAAGGGACGAAAATCGATGGTCGATGCTCAGCCACATTGGCTTCTATGGTACGAGCAAACAACAAGGAGGATATGAGGCCTATACAAATGAGCATTTATGAGGCCCAAGCCTATTGCTACAATGTCGAGGAAAAAGGGAAAATTGGCCCACCATGGTACTACGATATATTGCGGTATGTGAAGAATCGTGAGTACCTCGATCAAGCCACGAGGATGGAAAAAGGCGCCGAGGAGATTAGCATGTGATTACGCCTTGGATGGAGAAGTCTTATACAAGAAAAGGAAAGATCAAGTCTTTGCTAAGGTGTGGACGCCTACCAAGCTAAGTTAATCCTAGAAGAAGTCCACGAAGGTGTCTGTGGAACTCACGCTAATGGTTTCACAATGGCCAGACAAATAATGAGGTTCGGATATTATTGGTCCACCATGGAGGGAGACTGTATCAACTATGCCAAAAAATGTCATAAATGCCAGATTTATGGAGACAAGATTCATGTACCCCCGTCACCTTTGCATGTTATGACTTCTCCATGGCCATTTTCCATGTGGGGCATGGACGTCATTGGGCCAATATCTCCGAAGGCATCGAACGGGCATCGATTCATCTTTGTGGTCATCGACTACTTCACGAAATGGGTAGAGGCTGCCTCATATGCCAACGTCACTAAATCAGCGGTTAGCCGGTTTTTGAAGAAGGAAATCATTTGTCGATATGGAATGCCCGAGAGGATCATATCGCATAACGACCAATTTAAACAATAGCACAATAGCAGGTTTGTAGCCAATTCAACATCAAACACCATAATTCATCACCAGACGCCAAAAATGAATGGGCAAAGGAAGCGACCAACAAAAACATCAAAAGATAGTGGGAAAAATGATCGAGACTTACAAGGATTGGCATGAAAATTACCGTCAGCTTATGCTTATCGAATGTCCGTCCAACCTCTCTTGGGACAACACCTTTCTCATTGGTCTATGGGATGGAGGCGCTTCTACCTATCGAAGTGGAAATACCTTCTCTTGAGTATTGTCGAAGTGAAGCTAGATGAAGTGAATGGATCCAGTTCGATATGATCGCTTGAACTTGATTGAAGAAAAGAGATTGAGGGCTATCCATCACGGTCGATGTACCAAAAGCGAATGATACGAAGCTTACAACAAAAAGTTCGCTAAGGAATTCCACGAAGGGATCTCGTCTTGAAAAGATCCTTCCCATACAAAAGGATTTCGGGGAAATAGATGCTTAATTGGGAAGGACCATATGTGGTGAAAAGGCTTTCTCGGAGGGCATTAATTTTGGCCGAGATGGATGGGAAAATCTACCCAATCCCATAAATTGATTCAGCTAAGAAATATTATGCTTGAAGAGGAGAAAGGCTAAAGTGAAAACCCGAAAAAGGCGCTTTAAGACCTAAAAAAAAATGGAGAGGCTAAAGTGAAGACCAGAAGGGCGCTTTGAGACCAAAGGGCTTTGAGTCGAAAACTCGATAAGTATGCCCAAATTAGCACGAAAAAGAGGTATGTGACAATCTTTTTCCCCCCAGAATTGGCAAAAGGAGGAATGTTGCACCTCGGAACATCTACAAAGCACTGCAGATCTCCCAACGTCCATGATCTTCGGAAGCATCCGGTGGTGAAGCTCAGGCTGCAATATCTGGGGCACCTACTTTTTCTTTTTACCCATTTTTTGTACTCCAATAATGTTTACTTTTGTTGAATTAATCCAATGCCATTCTTTATAAATTCCATTGTTATTTTAAATCTTTGAGTTGTTTGCAATTGAAATAACGACCCATTGACCCATAATGCTTCCGTGAAACGAGTCCCGCCTATTACTCGAAGCTTTTTAAACAGTAGAGGAACCTAAAACAAGACTGTTGTTTAGGAGCCACCGCACTTAGGGGTTGGAAACGTTCAAGGAAGAGGAGCCTAAAATCATGACTGTCTCCCTGGACTCTCTATCGACAAGACGCTATGCTCAGGCGTGCGTGACCTCGACGAGCGAGCGAGCAATTACAGCCCTAAGATTTTTTTTAAAAGGAAAATAAATCGTTCTCATGATATCCTACATTCATGCAAATATCCTCCGTAATATCATTTAGTTAGAGCCTCCGATTTATTACAATCATTGCATCTTAACGAAAGATCATCATTCTCATGACATTCGCATTCATGCAAGTGTCATCTATTAGTTAGAGCATTCAGTCATTCGACCATAGCATCCTCACCATTTGGCATAAACACAAACATATAAAATCAAGTCTACAGTGATAGGTCCCTAGAGGATGTGTAGCAACACAATCGAAGATTATCCTATTACCATCGACCAAATGGTGGAATGGTGGTCCCATTGCCAACGACCAACAAAGGAATAGGTGGAAGATTGTCTTATTGCCACTAACCAGCGGTGGAATAAGTTGAAGATTATCTTATTGCCAATGACCAGCAGTGGAATAAGTTTATTTTATTGCCAATCGACCAAAGAAGGGAATAGGTTGAAGATTGTCTATTGCCATCAACCGGTGATGGAATAGGTTGAAGATTGTCTTATTGCTACTAACCAAAGGGTGGAATAAGTTGAAGATTATCTTATTGCCACCGACCAAAGAAGGAATAAGTTTATTTTATTGCCACCGACCAGCGATGGAATAGGTTGAAGATTGTCCTATTGCCATCAACCAGTGATGGAATAGGTTGAAGATTGTCTATTGCCACCGACCAGCAAAGGGAATAGGTTAAAATTGTAGATCTTGTCGCCTCTAACCAAAGTGGGGCAAGATCAAGGCAAATCATGGCTCCCCAACCAAGAGGGGAACACGATTTAGGCCACCCTCCTATGGCCACTAACCAGCAAAGGAATGGGCCAAAATTGTAGATCTTGTCGCCTAACCAAGAGTGGAGCAAGATCGGCAATCTTGGCTCTCTAACCAAGAGAGAACATGATTTAGGCCATCGCCCTATGTCCCCACCAAAGAATGAATAGGTCAAAATTTGTAATTCTGTCCCTAACCAAGAGGAGCATGGTTAAGCTTTAGTCCTATTGCCTTAACTAGAGGTGGGATAGGTCAAGACTAAAGACCTCATCTCTCGGAGATGCAATGAGCAATCTAAAATAAAACAAGTCACATCCCATTGGAGTCGCAGCAAGAACAAATTGAGGCCACATAGCGGTGGAGTGGATTGAAGTAACAAGATGCGGTAGACTGGAATGGGGCTACATGAAGAAGAAAAGCACCAAAGAAGACAGGACTCAGCAGAACCGGGCAAATTTGGTCCCTCTTTATGTCTTTGCTCTATTCCCGTTACACGACAATGAGCAAAGAGGGGCAGCTGTAGATGGCCCAAATTGCCCGGGCCCAATTACAAAAAAAAAAAAAATTTATTACAAGCCCAATTACAAAAATAAAACAGCAAGCCCAAAACTAAAATAAAAAAACAGGCCCAAATGGCCCAAACCCGAAACCATTCTCAGCCAAAACAGAAGAAGACAAAAAAACCCTAGCCGAGCCTCGCCTCGACTCGACTCGCCACTTCGCCTCACTGGCCTCCGTCACGCCGCTCCGCCACCACCTGCAAAACACGCAACAGCACAGCAAAGAGAAGAATTTGTCTTCTTATTTCGATTTCGGCTATAAAGCCACAAAAAACATTGTAAACAAGAGAGCTTTTTTTCGGAGAAAAAAACAAAGAAATATAGCAGAAAGGAGTTCCTTTTTTTCTTTCTTTTTGATTAATAAAAAAAAACAGATCCACTTTTTCAAAGATCCACTTTTTTCATCATCAATACAAACACAAAAAAGGTTTCAAGGCACAAAACTACAGATCCAAACACACAAAAAAAACGCAAAAGACTCAAAAGTCGAAAGAAGCAGAGGCATAAGGTGATCCTTTTTCAAAGTTATTATTATTATTTTTTTCTCGATAAACATACATTTAACGATATTTTTAAAATATATAGTCTAAAAGGAAAAACAAGATAAAATAAAAAATAAAAAATAAAAAATAAAAATTTACCTTTTTCTATACCATCGTGGCGTGGTCGAGCTCACGCCGGCCATGGCACAATCACGCTACCGCCAAAATCGCACCACCCTCCCCGGCGAGAGAAGAGAGTAAGAAAGAAATTTTTTTTAAACAAATGAAAAATGATTTTTGAGGATTTTGGGCTTAATAGGCCCTAGAAAACGGGTTGCTTTGGGGTTGAATACTGCACTCAAACTCACGCCGCTTTGACGAGATCCGCAGCGACCGACCCACCGGAGGATCCGCGTGTTTCTGTTAAAGGGGTTATTTGCGGAGTTGGTCCTTCCGCCTTTTTATTATTTTCAATTAAATTTTTATTGTTTTAAATTTGGCCCGAACATTTGGTTCGGCTTCCAATTTGGTCCCCTTGTTGTCAGTAAGCCTCTACTCAAGGATTATTTATAAGATGGTCCCTCTGTTCCCTGGCGCTGCTCAAACCGATCCCTTTTTGTGATTTTTATTTCAGATTGGCCCCTAAAATTTCATTTTATTTTCAATCTAATCCTTACTTAGTTTGAATCGCATTTTTTTCATATAATAGTACTATTATTACTATATTATCATATTAGTATCATTACTAGCATTATTATTATTATTATTATTATTATTATTATTATTATTATTATTATTTTATTCCTCTATTATTAATTATTATTATTTACTATTACTATTACTTTATTACTAGTATTATTATTATTTTATTTTATTATTATTACTCTTATTTATTTTATTATTGTTCATTTATTAATATGTTATTATTTTTCATTATTAATGTACTCTTATTATTATCATTGTTTAATCTGCACCATTTATGAATTTTGTTTTATATTATTTTATTCATTATTTATTTATTTGTTATCTTATTCATTTATTTGTCATTTCATTTACTTATTGTTTATTCGTTTATTGCTCTTTACCTTTTTTAATACTTTAAAGCACTTTAATTATTTATCATATTTTTTAAATTTTATTTATTTATTGTTATTGTTATTATTATCATCCTATTTGTTTCTATGGTTTTATTATTGTTATTCTTATTTCATTATTTATTTGCTCATTCGCTTATAAGAATTAGATTTATTCATATATTCGCTTAATTTGTTAGTATCATTACCTTGTCTAATATTACTCAATCGATTTTCAAAATAAAGATAATGTTCGGTATTTGAAAATTCGGAAGATCGAGCCTAACTTACTGGGTTCGATTTTACTCGCTTATGTTAAGAAACAGGATATCTCTTTTAGAATAGCAATTTAAAACAAAATACTTAATCTCGAAACTCGAAATGTCGCGCCTTAACTTCTTGGACTCGACACTTAGATACTTCGAGATAAGTTTCTTTTCTAAAATAGAGGCAATCTTAGTATTTGAAATCTCGGAAATCGAGCCCTAACTTCTCGGGTTCGATTTCTCACTTGACGAATAAATGGAAGATCCTCTTCAAATAAAAACCAAGTTTCAAAAGGCGAGCTTAGTTTCGGAGTTTAAAGTATTGTGCCCTAACTTCATCGGACGTGATGCTTTACCTCTTGAAAATAAGAAAGCCTTAACGTCCTCCCAATTTTAAAATGAAAAGCATTGTATTTTGAATCCTTTTAAGTTTTCAACAAATAGGACATCAATCAATCGGTTTGGTACCAATTTCTAGCGTGTCGAGGTGCTAATCCTTCCTCGCACGTAATCGACCTCGAACCCGTTTTCTCAAAGTTCGTGGACCAAAAAGTACTGCTTTTAGTAAATTAAATGTTTTATTAAACGAAGGTGATCCGATCACACCAAATAAAGATCGGTGGCGACTCCTTTCCTTTTTTTTAAAAAATCGAATCGACCGCGTTGCCACAAGCTTCACCCAAAAAAATGGTTACGACAAGAACATTCGGATTACGATCCATGAAGTGATCGGCGGCACACTCGGCGGTGGTTGAATGTGAAAAGCGGTGATCGTCGACGGTAGTTGAGGGTTAACAGCGGCGGTCGTTGGAGTTGCTTATGTAAAGTGGGGGACCATTTTGCCTATTTATAGTTGGAGATGCCTATTGAAAAAAAAATTGCCCATTTAGATGGGTCATTTCAAGTTTTTTATGGGTTGTAAGGACTGAAACTCCATTTTGATGGGTCTCTTCAAGTTCTTTTTTTTATTCAAAAGCTATTTTATTGTCACTAACTTTTATGTAAGTTTTATTTAAATTTTCTTAATATTGGAGTAATTTATTTTTAAATTTTATTTTTAAAATTTAAATTTAAAATTTTGTAAAAAAATTTTTGTGGCTTTTTAGGCCGAGGCCCCATTTAGATAAATTAAAATTATTAAAATAAAGCTAATTTCAATTTTTGTATTTAATATTTTATTTAAATATTTTCATTTATTTAATATTTTGGTCTATTAAAATTTTACATTTTTCTAAAAAAAATCTGATTTCATTTTTTTGGGTTTTTTTTTAGCCTGACACTAAAATTATTAGGCTTGATAACAGTTATTTCAATTTTGAATGTAAAAAAAATGCTCAAAAAATAAAGAGATGTAAGGTTGGCAATTGGAAGGCCTAATTGGCCAGTGACACAGGCCTGATGCAGATGGGTCATTTCAACCCTTTTTTTTCATTTCATTTGTATTTATTTTTCATTTCATTTCATTCTTATTTAATTTTCATTTAATTTTATTTTATTCCATTTCAATTTCATTTCATTCTAATTTCATTTTGATTCCCATTTCCCTTTCATTTCATTTAAAAATATATATTTTTTCAATTTCAATTTATTTTTTCTTAATTCATATATTTTATTTTAACTAAAATTTAACATTTTCCGCATTTCATATGAATTTTATATTTTCAATGCAAATTTTTTTTCTCATTCGTTTTATATTTAAATTTTAAAACTTCAATGCAAATATTTTTCTCCTTACTTACCTATTAACTTTAATTTACTTTCAACATTTTTGTCATTACATTTAAATTATCTAATTTTTTTAAATGTTTACAATATTTTTACAAGAACATGCGCTGAATAATATATCACTCATCATCTTGGAGTCCAGCATTACGAGAAGATTGACCGGAAACATAGACACGATATGGGCATGTTGATCGGTTGTGTCCCGATGTTCGACACACAGTACACAGTTTGGGTTCACCCGTCTCCCTAACATCCATGTCATTTCAAATTCTCGTCGATTGTGGTTGACCTCTAGGATGTCTGCGAAGACTACGATCAGGCACCATCTAGATAGCAGGCGATAGAACTTCTCAGTTTGAGACATCGGGCATTACAGGAAATTCGTTCCCCATATACGTAATGTTCGTTGCAACGTGTAGATATCATTTATGAATTTTTCAACATTTAAGTTTTCTCTCGCACACGCTGCATGAACATGCGCACACGAATATCGAAGAGTATGAAATAACCTGCACTCGCATCGCCTGTTTCATAGATTAACTGCGTACGATCTAGGAGGAAGACCCAATGACGGCCGATGTACTCCTGAACTCGGAAAGTCTCTAAGTCGCGAATACAATTCTGCGTTCATTATTTGTGCCATTCGACTACTTAGCACTATGGCCTTTCGGACGGCCTCTACGTGTACGTGCCCCACCTCGATTTGCTTACCTTGTCTCAACCCCATCTTAGGCATCAATGTCGCCAGCCTATAAAATGTTGTCGAGAAAACAGAAAAAATCGAGAGATGGCATGTGCGCCTCAATAAAGAGTTGACTGCCTCTACCAGGTTAGTCATCATCTGCCCATATTGAAACCCCTCATCGTAACTTTGAGTCCATTGCCAGTTCTACATGCTGCCCAACCATGTCCGAAGATTTGTTGGTAAAGATGACATCTGAGATTCAAGCCTTGCAAACCTCTGCTGAATCTTCTTGGTTCTAACTCATGGGCTGCATATTTAATTTGAAATCACCAATTTAAAACAAAAAAAATTTGCGAAGTAATTTTTGAAATAAATAAAAAATAATTTTTTTTACCCATGCTCACGAGTACTTTTTTCCAATCTTTATTCTTATAATCTCTATAAAAGTTTGCCGCGATGTGGCGGATGCAATAAACAGACCTCTACGGAACCCTCAATCGTCTTATCGCAGCAAGTAATTCTTTCGATCTATCTGATATAAGGCAAATATTGTCTTTTCTGACGACGTGCCTCTGGAAATTTGTAAGGAAAAATTCCCAAGACTCAAAGCACTTACGTTCCACGATGGCGAAATCGATCGGAAGCACATTTTGATTGTCGTCTTGTGCAACAGCAATTATGAGGATTTGCGTGTATTTGCCATACAACCATGTCCTGTCTAGCTATACCATCGGCTTTCACTGAGGGAAGCCCTAACACACGGCTCGAATGTCCAAAACAATCTGTGAAAAACTCGTTTCCCCGATTTTATCTCCCCGTCAGGGCCTTTATATGCAATGTTTGCAAATCAGTCACTGTCCCGGGCATATATTCCTGCATCCTGGCTATCTACCCTTGAAGCTCGTTGTATAACGTATCTTAGTCACCATACAACTCTCGCATCGCCATTTGCTTTGCTTACCATGCCTTCCGGTACGACACTTTGTACTTGAATCGAGCTTGCATATCCGCAATAAGGACCGACACTTGAATGGTGGGAAACTCTTTCACCAAAGGGATGATGCAGTTGCATATAGTTATTGCATCTAACTTTTCATGGTCTTGAGACATATGAGCGGACCTGCATGTGTGTGGACCTTCTTGTTTCCTTATCATCCACATCTATGTCCGCTGCATTAACGCGGCTCGAACACGCCATTTACAACCACTCGACGCTTTCCAACATTCTCCTACGTACAAAGACTGCGTCGACTTCGTTACTTTATAATCCACACCTAACATCAACCTAAGTTGTTTTATAGCATGTAAACAGTCTTTTTTGTTATCAAATTATTTTCCTACAAACAACTCATCTTCGTTGAATTCATTGTCAACTAGGTGAGCCGGCACAATATTTGTATATTTTGGAAACTCGCGTGCAAGAGCCGCATCAGGATCCACGTCGGTCATGAAGGACCCTGGATTATTTCTTATAATTATACCAGGTCCGTGTTTTCGGCCGAATAGGGGTTTGCATTTTCACCCTCCACTGGCCCTTCTTCATCTATGTCTTCAGGGATGTCATCTAAATCAGAGTCAATAAAATCATCGTTGGGATCACGGTGGGACTGGTCATCGTTATCGGACCCTTCATCACTATTTTCGATGGTGGCCAACACCTCTGATGGATCTCTAGACGAGGACACGAGTTTGGGATGTTATATGAACAACCACCGGTGTTTGGATTTTCGAAAGTTGGCGTTCGCCATCCAAAATCCGACTAATTTTCCTAAGAGATGTTAAGATCAAAATCAATTCCGAAGCGCTTCTTGGAATTACCACTTGAATGGGATCTGGTTCAGCTATCTCCGCTAACAACTCAACCGGGCTGGGATTTTCTATCTCAGTAGGGCAATAAATTGCCATCATTGTCCCTAAATCATCATCATCTTCAAGCTCTATTTCTGAGAACTTTAGTGAATCAGTTGAAACCGAAATTTATAAAACAGTCTCAACATTTGCTTTTCGCAACGGGTTGCTCTCTTTGAACTAATTTTTCGTTTTAAATCCGACAGTGAAATCCGCTTGTTGAATCTCATTCCTATTTTTTTCCGACTTTGAAATACACAGCCTTCTTCAGTTGTATTTATCATTTCTCCATCTAAATGAACATAAACAAACAACATTTGAGAACTCAATTTAAAAAATTTTTGCTTTCTTCTAAACAAACAAAAAAAAATCTAAACCAAACAAATTGTAAGATAAAATACCTATATATATAAGATAAATTTGACACCGGTCATTAACAGGCCAACACCAAAAAAAAATTACGATGCAGTGGTGCCGCCATTGACAAAGCCAAAGACCTAAATTTTTTTTTTTTTTCAATGCAGTGGTGCCGACCATTGATAAAGCCAAAGACCTTTATCTACTGTTCATTTTAGGTCATTTTAGTGATTGTTTTTAAACTTGGGTCATTTTTATAAATATTAAAATTTTTTTAAATTATTTTAGTAAAATAGCCATTTTTCTGTGTTATTATTTAAAACTGAAAAAAAAAATTAAATGAAAAACCGAAATGGTAAATTGGATTTCGATGGCATGACATTTTATCTAATTCTTGTTTAGAATTATAATTTATTAGGAACAGGTTCTATTACCATTTGGAAATGAATGGTTGGATGATAAATTAACTGATCCAAATATACAAGTTTTATGTCACTGTACAGTATTTGATACCTGTATCTGGATGAAGTCAACTTAACTGTAAATCAGACATAGTTAATCTATCACCTTGAGTAAACCAACGAATCTTAAGACTATGCATCTTAACTAAAATTTTATGGGACCATGTGGAAGTACATTGTCAATAGTTTCAAGATGTATCATCTTAGGATGTAGTATTATGGTCATTATTAAAAGTATCGAATTAAATTTTCATGTAGACATGTAATTAAGCTTATCTCCCACTATAAAAGCATTATGCAAACAATTCATATTTTCTCACATGTTGTTTCTCAATCCCTAAACTCCCCCACCAAAAAGCTTCTTTACTGGCCCTCACTCAAGAACTCCATTGTATAAACCAGTACCTTCCTCCCTTATTAATCCTACCGTTTAACGTAACTAATATTTGATCTTTATGCCATCGATCGTTACTAATACAACACATGTTTATGCTCCTTTTTGCTTGCATAAATAATGTTTAGTATTTTTGGGAGTGCCAATAAGTTTTCCAGAAAACTATAATCGAGCTTCTCCAATTACGAAACAAATTAACAGTGGAAAGAGTGTCCATGTTGACGTAACCAAGTAAGCACAGTGGCATTAATAGTTCACCACTCTCTGGAATTTGTAAGTTTGAAGACAAGTCACAGAACTTTCTGTCCTGGCATTCACCCGATGTCAGCTGTTCCCCAACCCACCATTTCTCTGCCAACCCCCAACCTCAATTCCATCCCAAACCCCACAACCCTCCTCAAAACCCTCTCTTCTTCCCACTCCCTCGCCCACTTCAAACAAGTCCACGCCCACGTCCTCCGTTCCACCCACTCGCCCTCCCATTCCCTCATCCTCAAACTCCTCTCTTCTCCTTCCCTCCCTTACTCTCTCTCCATCTTCTCCCACCTCCCTCACCCTCTCCCTTCCCTCTCCACTCCCTTTCTCCGTCACCTCTCTCGTAGTTCCAAACCCGAATTCGCCTTCTTTGTTTACCAAAGACTCAGGAATGAAGGGATACCAATTGACAGGTTCGCTTTTCCTCCGCTTTTAAAGGCTGCCTCCAGGGTTGGCTGGTTAGCTGAAGGGAAAGAGATTCATGGCTTTGGCTTTAAGTCGGGTCTCCATTCCGACCCGTTTGTGCTGACCGGTCTTATGGTTATGTATGTCGGCTGTGGGAGAGTTCCCGAGGCCCGGTTGGTGTTTGATAAAATGTCTTACCGAGATATTGTTGCATGGAGGATTATGATAGATGGGTATGTTTTTCAATTTTTAAAAGTTCCCTATGCTTTAAATAAAAGATAGATACTTCTGAATACAAAAAGGCTTGTGTAATTTTGATGAGACCTATTGACCCAGAGTGCCTACATGTGAAGTAAATAATGATTTTGAGTAATTAAAGATTGAATAAAATTTGTATTAATAGTGAAGTAAACTTATGAGAAAGTAGTAGAAAACTTTATTCTTATTTTTATTTTTTGAGATAAACCAATGTGGGCTTGTTTAATACTTCAGTTGTTAACAGCTACTGCCAGAGTGAACTTTTTGATGATGCATTGGAACTTTTTGAGGAGATGAAGAGGGCTAATATCAAGGCTGATATATTTGTTCTCTCCGGTATTCTTTCTGCTTGTGGTCGATCTGGGAATCTGGATTGTGGGAAAGCAATACATGACTACATTATTCAGAAAGAGCTTGTGATTGATGCTCATCTAAGGTGCTCTTGTGACAATGTATGCAAGTTGTGGTTGTATGGATATGGCTCAGCAGTTGTATGATCAGATGATACCAAAAAACGTGGTTGTTTCAACAGCCATGGTTTCAGGGTATTCAAGACATGGGCGAGTCAAGGATGCTCGATTGATTTTTGACCAAATGGTAGAGAAGGACTTGGTGTCTTGGAGTGCAATGATATCTGGTTATGCTGAGAGTGATCAACCTCAAGAGGCTCTTAGATTGTTTAATGGACTGCAAATACTAGGAATAAGACCTGATCAGGTGACCATGCTGAGTGTTATATCAGCTTGTGCAAATCTGGGTGTACTAGATAAAGCTAAATGGATACACGTATATGCTGATGAGAACGGTTTTGGAGGAAGTTTACGTATTAATAATGCTCTTATTGATATGTATGCCAAATGTGGGAATTTGGAAAGAGCAAGAAATGTTTTTGAGAAAATGACAAGCAGAAATGTGATATCTTGGACCAGCATGATCAATGCATTTGCTATACATGGGGATGCCAATAATGCTTTAAGATACTTTCAGAAAATGAAAGAGGCTCGTGTTGAGCCAAATGGAGTTACATTTGTGGGCGTGCTTTATGCTTGTAGCCATGCAGGGCTGGTTGAGGAGGGCCAAAAGATCTTTGCATCCATGATTAATGAACACAATATCACTCCTAAACATGAACATTACGGTTGCATGGTTGACCTCTTTGGCCGTGCTAATCTCTTGAGAGAAGCTGTTGAGATTGTAGAGACGATGCCTTTCGCACCCAATGTTGTCATTTGGGGATCCCTCATGTCTGCTTGTCAAATTCATGGTGAGACTGAATTAGGAGAATTCACTGCCAAAAGGGTACTCGAGCTTGAGCCAGATCATGATGGGGCTCTTGTTCTACTATCAAATATTTATGCCAAAGAAAGAAAATGGCAAATTGTTGGAGACTTGAGGCAATTAATGAAAGAAAGAGGTATATCTAAGGAAAGGGGATGTAGTAGGATTGAATTGAACAATGAGGTGCATGAGTTTTTAGTGGCAGATAGGAATCACAAACAAGCATATGAGATATATGAAAAATTGAATGAGGTGGTTAGTCGATTGAAGTTGGATGGCTATGCTCCAAATACCGGTTGTGTTCTTCTTGACTTAGAAGAGGAAGAAAAAAGGGAGGTGGTTCTATGGCATAGTGAGAAGTTAGCACTTTGTTATGGACTCATAAATGGGGCAAAAGATTCACGCATTCGGATAGTTAAGAATCTTCGAGTTTGCAAGGACTGCCATACCTTTTTGAAGTTAGTTTCGAAGGTGTATAGGAGGGAAATTGTTGTCAGGGATAGGACAAGGTTCCACCATTACAGAGATGGAGTTTGTTCTTGCAGAGACTATTGGTGATGTTTCTTGAGCCTTTTCTCTGCTCGGAATTGTTTATGGATTATGGTAAAATTTGTATTGGAGTACCAACAGTGAGTTGCTTGGAACATGACTGCTCTCCAAACCTTGTAAAAATTTGTTAAAAACTTCATTTAAAGGAACCTTTTCTTTTCTTGTTCAACTTGGATATTCTTCTTTCGTGTTTGCAGCCGTTGAAAGTCTGATTTTATAACATCATTCTGTTGAAAAATAAAAAATACAAAATCATAAGCTACAGCATATTCTTGGTGGTCCATCAAACTACATGAACATAAGCCAATTTGTTGCAACACACTAGCTTTTCTTAAATATGTTTGAAATTTGAAGTTGATCTTAGCTGCAGGAGCAAGATATGGTGAAAAAGCATGGAAACATTAAAATAAAGATGGATTCTATTTTTAATATGATTATAGTCGCACACCTTATGGTATACAGCATATTTTCTGCATTTATCATCTGTTCATGTCACCAAAAATCAGATGACTGTCGTATTCGATACGAATATGTTTGGATACAAATGTCAAATACGGGTATTTCAAAACATATGGGTATTTTCCATTTTTGTCGCTTGAATCCTTCCAGTTGCCTCCAATAATGTTCTTTGTCCAGTTTTCAATCAAACCCACTCCTGTTGTCGTTTCTCTTAGTTTCTCAAAGGCTCCAATAATGTGCTGCCCCTTAAGTGACAATGACATTCCACAGCATTTCCATCTCACATGAGACTACATACTTTTTAACACTCAAGATAAATCATTTTTATTCAACTATAAGTATCTGTGATAAATCATTTTTATTCAACTATAAGTATCTGTGACTGTGTTGGGCTGCATTGAATCATAAGCATCATCTGTTAAAAGATGATTAAGATGAGACCAAGCAAGCTAAGTCTAGTCTCTGTGATTTTGTCTGTGCTTTTGTTTTCCCAGTGTGTTCTTTCGCAGCTTCAAGTCGGATTTTACAAAGATACATGCAGGTTTGTAGAATTCATTGTCAAAGAAGAAGTGGTGAAAGCCATCATTAAAGATAGAGGATTAGCTGCAGCTCTTATGAGAATGCATTTCCATGATTGCTTTGTTAGGGTGAGTTTGGATGGTTGAGTCACTTCTACAACTTTACAGAACTAGATTAATTTAATCAGTTTATTTTGTATCATAGGGTTGTGATGCATCGATACTCCTTGATTCAATTCCGTCCAGCACAGCGGAGAAAGACTCTTTTGCTAATAACCCGAGTTTACGAGGATATGAAGTCATAGACAATGCAAAGGCTAGACTGGAAGTTGTTTGTGAAGGAGTAGTTTCCTGCGCTGACATAGTTGCATTTGCAGCAAGGGACAGTATAGAGATGGTAAAAACACGTATGCTTTCATTATTTAAGCAACTAGAATTCAATAAAAAATTTTCTTTTCTTGTCGAATTTTTGTGCAGGCTGGAGGACTCGGCTATGATGTCCCTGCAGGAAGAAGAGATGGTAGAACTTCACTCGCCTCAGAGATAATAGGAAACTTACCTCCCCCAACCTTTAATGTCGACCAACTGACTCAAATGTTCGCAAATAAGGGATTTACACAAGAAGAAATGGTTACTCTCTCAGGTAAGGATTTAGATTCAATCAATTTGACCATATATTGATGCTATATTAAATCAAACAACTCTATGATCAACAGGAGGACACACCCTTGGGCGGTCACACTGCAGTTCATTCAGTGACAGACTATACAATTTCAGTGGGACAATGAAACAGGACGCAAGTTTAGATCCAACATATGCAGCCAAGTTGAAGCAGCAATGCCCTCAGGGTAGCACGGATCCTAACGTGGTGGTACCGATGACTTCGACTCCGAGCATTGCAGATGCAGGTTACTACATCGATATCCTAGCAAACAGGGGCTTGTTTACATCAGACCACACGCTGCTAACAAGTCCAGCTACAGCGAACCAAGTGGCTGAGAATGCAAAGAATCCTATACGGTGGAAGGCGAAATTCGCAGCGGCAATGGTGAAGATGGGGCAGCTTGATGTCTTGACAGGATCCGAGGGAGAGATTCGAGCCAACTGTAGGGTGACCAATAGCTAGAGATTTGAACACATCAAATGTGTGATGATGAAGTTAAAAAAGTGAATTTGAAGCTTTTTAAAGCTGGATGTCACATAATTTGCAATAGTTAAAAGTCATAAGCACCAAAATTTGGATTAGTTGAAAGCACTATGGTTGGTAAAATAGGATTATCAAGGAAAGTGACAACCATATTATCATTACAATGAACCTTTTTCAATTTTGAATATTGCAGTGACACGCAGTCAAGGAAAACATTCTGGATATTTTTGCATGATAACTTGTCTACATTTTGACAAGAAAACTTGGTTTAAATATTGAAGTGGGTGGTGAATTCTTTCTAGAAGCTTTAGTATCAGATGATATTTTATTACAAAATCATTAGTTTTCATTAAATAATCTGGGATAAATTTCATATGCTTTCCCCCTTTGCTCCATTCAGCTTCTTAAAGAGATGATTAAATTATATTTGCCCCTCAAAGATTTTAACTTTTGAAATTATCCTTATATCATTATTTTAAAATAATGTAACTTTATTTATTTTGGCCTCATAAAATTTTAATATAATCTATTTTTAATTTAATGCAATAAATTTGGTAATATTTTAAATATACAGCTTAATTTTATTTACATTTTAATTAATCAAATGAATGTATTTACCTTAATTCATTTTTTAGAAATATTTTCAGTCCATGCAAAAATAAGATTATTTACTAAAATTTAGATATTATTTTTAATGAAAATATTGACTAAAACATTATATTTCACTAATGTTACGTAACAACCCGTGTGACAAACTACATATATTTCAAGTTGACATGGCATTATTTGTTTTATATGTTATATTAATAAACAATTTAAATTTTATAAAAATATTTAAAAATTAAAAAAAAAACCACAAAAACAATAAAATAAAGTACACATGAATTATTAAGTGACATGAAGTATTAATCCAAAAATTATTTATTGATTTCTATTTGAAATTGAAATCTATGACTTAAGCCTCGCTTTATTGCCCATCAACGACGCATACTAATGGAGTTTATGTTTGCTTGCATTCTTAAAAGTTAATTGCAACGTAGAAATATAAATACATGATGCGTTTACTTACTGTTTTATATATATTAATGAGAGAAAAAACAGAGCCCCCTTCATCTGCAACGTAGTTCCTGTGGGTTAGAGAGAGCGATGGAAAAAAAAAAAAAATGAGGTACAATGCTAATGAACAATGGGGAAGTGGGTGGACCTTAACCCTGATATACCGTCTCTAATACTCCTCAGAATCTCAACTCACCAGAGGGTGTCAACCGCCTCTTTGGTCTTCAAGTCCTGGTTGTCATGTGTGTTGGATCTGTTCTTCTGGTCCGACATTGACCTTCTAGATGGTACCGTCGCCACCCCTATCTGAAAATCAAATACGTTGATTCTACCGTCAGGAAGCTCATCCGTTGCAGCAAGGGCACCTTCCGCCGCCTATTTTCCGTCCGCCTTGGTGACGCCGGCTTCGCTTTCACTGCTAACTGGTACTGCTATTTACCATTCTGAGTCGTATCTTCTTCATGCATTATCTTTATAAAAAGTTTTGTTTTTGTTTGATGCTGTTTCCTTGTTTTCAGTGGAAGGTGTCTTAAAGTGTTGGAGATTCCCATGAGTGAAGTAAATGACAAGACAGTGGTAAAGTTTGCAGAATCTCTTGCAAACCTGACTGTCTCGAATATTAGCTACTGTTCGAAGATTACTCACGTAGGTATCGGAGCCTTTGGGAAGAACTGCAAATCATGGACTCAGTTAAAGAGAAATATGCCCCCACGATCATTGTAGAGGTTATTAAACACATCAACGGTCAATGAGCCTGAGGCAATGGCCATAGCTGATACAATGCCATTGCTCCCGCATCTTCACCTCGGTTTTGGCTGCTTTAGTGAGCGTGGTTGGTGCAATCCTGGCCAATTGTAAGGCCCTCACCCACCTTGAAATTCATGGATGTTTGAATGTGAAACTGGAAACTGAATTGGAGGACAGGTGCCGGCAACTGTTTGCTTTTAGGAGACACCCTTCTTTTCACAAGGATGAACAAGATGATGGCGATGCTGAATATTCTTCCTCGGATTCCGAATGGAAGATCTTGTTTCTTCATCCAGGCTAATTGCTTCTGCGCTAGGTGTTCTTTGCGCTTACACGGACATGGTAATCAAGTTTAGTATTCACTTAACCAAAACTTGATTCATTAAACATTATACTATAGTGCAGGTAAACTTTTGCTTCTTGTCTAAAGATAGTCTTTTAGACATGACTCTCCTAGAGAAATCAGAAGTTGTCCAAGAAAATTGGCTGAGTTCAATTGAACGAGAACGATAAATTTTCGTATCTTCTTTTATTTGTTTAGTATGGTTATATTCTCTTAATGGTGACCCTGCTTACACCAGTAACAGGCTTCATGCCTAGCTTTAACATGGTCTTCCTGGCTCTTTTCTCACTTCTGGTTTGCTTTGAACTTCCATTAGCACCTGCAAACAATATTCAAAGCAAACTTCAGGAAATAACACCGAGTATATATATCAGACAAAGAAATAAAATATAGAAATGGTAACATGCATATTTTTGGTGGTGCATTAAACTACATGAAAAAGGATGGTTTTTTTAGTCAAATTCTGCTATTAGACCTTGTATTTTGCTCAAGTTATGGATTAATTACTTGTACTTTAATTTGGTCATTTTCAGTCCTTATACTTAAGGAATTTGAAAATTTCAATCCTAACTAAATAATAACTATTAAATTAATTAAGTTATGTTATTTTTAAAATTTGATGTGTCAAACATATTATTTTATATGTAATGTTATGTTTGTTTTTATTTTCACATAATAATCACAAAAAGTCAATTAATAAATTTAACAACTGTTGTTTATATTAAGGCTAAAATTTTAAAATTTAAAAAATATAGTCACTAAGAATGATCCAATTGGTGAATGTTAACTAAATTTATAACTTTGCATATATACAAGCAGGGGCGAAGCCAGGACAATTTTTTAGGAGGGCCGGATGAAATTTTAATTTTTTATAGTTTATATCTTTCTAATTTGTAAAGGATTAAATTGAATTTTTATAATTTTAGGAGGGCAAAGTATAATTTTATCTTTACTAATTTAAATTTTTTAAAAAACCTAAAGAGCCTAAATAGAAATTTTATCTTTTAGGGGGTCGGGCCCATGCCAGCCCCCCTTGACTACCCCCTATATACAAGACTAATGACATAATTTAACCAAATAAATTTAACTGTTATCACTGGGTTAGGACAAAAAATTTAAAATTCAAAAAATATAAAAATTAAAATTAATCAAATTAAAGTACAAATACTAAATCCACAATTTATATAAAATATATGATCTAATTGAATAAGTTAAACTCTTTTTTACGAATCATGGTCTGAGGACTTGATGTGGGCTGATATTACAGGCCCTTTCCTAAGACGAAACAAACGAAAAAGAGTACACGCGTCAGCCAGCCATTGTCTCTCTCTTGACTTTCAGGTTTCATACCATGCTTTCAAATGGAAATGGCAGAGGGTGAGTTTCCTGGCTGTTTTAGGGAAAGAAAGAGTAAGAGAAATGGAAAAAAAGATGATGTTACGATAGTAATGGAGAATGGGGTAAGTGGGAGGACCTGAACCCTGAAATATTGGCTCTAATACTGGTCAGGATCCCAGCTGAGGAGAGGGTGGTAACAGCCTCTTTGGTTTGCAAGTCCTGGATGTCATGTGTGTTGGTTCCATTCTGCTGGTCCGACATTGACATTCAAGACTGGTGCCGCCGCCGCCATCTGGCTGTCGAATACGTTGATTCTGCTGTCAGGAAGCTCGTCCGTCGCAGTAAGGGCACCTTCCGCCGCCTCTCTGCCTTCCGCCTTGGTGATTCTGGCTTCGCTTTCGCTGCAAACTGGTACTGCTATTCATTACTCTCATTTCGTATCTTCTTCATACGTTCCCCTTCAAAAAAAAAAAAAACAAAAGTTGGGTCCTATTTTCCTTTGTCGCTGAAAGGAAGAAAAGAAAAGGTAATTTTTTCCATTAAATTTCGTTCCTTTTTAACAAAAACAGGGTAAAAAAAGCAACTTTTGAATGTCTGTTTTATAATGGTTGAAAAAGATAAAAGGATTGTAAGATTTCCAACATAATCAGGGTCTCTCTCCCAATGGTCGCAATGTTCATGTTAAAATGTTTAGGGTATTACTGATTAGTGACAATGGATATATGACTGTATATAGTTTCAGACTTCAAAATTTTTTGGTCAGCTTACATATATAAACATATTTGATAGAACTATGGCTGGAATGAATTACTTCCTTATTTTTTTTCTTCAGTGGAAGGTGTCTTAAAGTGTTGGAGATTCCCATGAGTGAAGTAAATGACAAAATAGTGGTAATGTTTGCAGATCACTTGTAAACCTGTCTGTAATGGATATCAGCTATTGTTTGAAGATAACTCACGTAGGCATCGAAGCCTTTGGGAAGAACTGTAAATCATTGACTCAGTTAAAGGGAAATATGCCCCCACAAGAATTGGAAAGGTTATCAAGCACATCAAAGGTCAATGAGCTTGAAGCAATGGTCATAGCTGATACAATGCCATTTCTCCAGCATCTTCAACTCGGGTTTGGCTGCTTTGGTGACACTGGTCTTGGTGCAATCCTTCCTAAGTGCAAGGCCCTTACCCACCTTGACATCCAAGGATGCTGGAATGTTAAACCGGAAGGTGAGTTGGAGGACAGGTGCCCGCAACTGCCGGCTTTTAAGAGCCCCTGGGTTTATGACTTGTTCACTGATAATGATGAACAAGATGATGAGAACGATGATGATGAATATTCTTCCTCGGATTCTGAATAGAAGATCTTGTTTCTTTTGTGATAGATGGTTTTTGTTTCTTTTGGTAACACCACTATCTTGCTTGCACAGTCACAGTATTCACTAAACATTATACTCCTTGTTTCAATGAGACCAATGATCCTATAATCTTCTTATATATATATATATATATATATATTTTCTGGTTTATATGGTGATTTCATCAAATATTTGCATGTCTAGAACTGCCCGTTCACGAGTGTATTATTTTGCCGGTTCTAACAAGCATAAACCAACAAAAATTATTAACTTTACGCCCAAACACTCGTACATGAATTCATTTGCTCCAAATTCTCTACTGCATGAAACCAGTTTAATTGAGTTGCAAAATTTGCTTCTAGAAATGGGCAAAGGAAACAATCAGTTGTAGTGACACTGATCATAAGTTCCAAGAAAACTGTCTCAATGACAAGCGAAAAAAATGGAAGGGTAAAAATCTAGCCACCTTGACTATAACAACTAAAACATCGATACTAATTCCGAAACACTCATTGACAGTCGACCAGGGCCGACTTATACGATATAGACTACCTAAGTGGTAAGCTCCATAATAGCACTCACAATGTCACCATTGTTACTCTTGAGAGCCTTGACAGCCTTGGCCCTCGAAACCCCAGCCTGTGTCATGACCAAGTCAATGTCCCTAGGCTCTACACCAGTCTCATCAACTTCTTCCTCTTCCTCATCAGCCGGTGCAGCAGCTGCAGTAGAAGTGTCTGGCTTAGCTGCCAAAGAACCAATGTCTGGCATCCTGAACTGCTGGGCAGCTTGTGTCTGGAGCTGAGAGCTCAAATCCTCTATCTTAGCCTCACCAAAAATGATATAGGTCTCTGAATTCGGGCTCTTGAAGACATCAGGTTTCGAGATGAAAAATAGCACCTGAAACCAAGAGAAACTAGGATAAATTACCATTCATCAGGTAGCTCAACCATTTGAATCGAAAAGAACATCAGCAAATACCATACGTTTTTTGTTCTCTTAATGGTGACCCTGCTTACACCAGTAACAGGCTTCATGCCTAACTTTAACATGGCCTTCCTACTCTTCTTCTCACTTCTGCTTTGCTTTGAACTTCCATTAGCACCTGCAACCAATATTCGAATCAAACCATAAGGGCTACTGCATAGAAATATCCAAGTAATTAAATTGGATAAGTCAAGTAGCTAAAAAGGTCAGGAACTCACACCAATTACCTATAATAGCCAAAGAAATAACACCAGCAAATACAAAAATGACGGCATACATAGCCACTAACAAATCAGATATATACAAAACAAAGCACTGCAAGATAATGAATGGTAACAAGATTTCAAGAACCAGAAAACTTTAATCTAATTCCAAAGACTGTAAGTTCCAAGCATAAGATATGCACGAGATGGTTGGATGAAATTCAATTACAGAGCATTTGATACTTGCAAAACATTAAGCCGTTTTGAACAGATGTACATAAGTTTCTTTCATAATAACATATACGGGTCAAATTCCAAAAGAATACAGCAAAGCTTCCTTTCTTTCATAAAGTATCATTTGAGATAACAATAACAGTAATAGTACAGAAACGAAAATAAAGATTGAACCCAAAACCAAGTTAAAAAAAGGAAATAAATCAAGTAAAAACTCCGGAAAATAATAAACAATGTGATAAACCTTGGGCACCATCTTCCTTATCATCGTCGTCATCGTCGTCGTCATCCTCGTCGTCGTCGTCATGTTCTTTCTCATCTTCTTTAACATCTTCAACCACAGCCTCCTCGCTCTGTAAATCATACATTATTAACATATATTCGGAGGAAACAAAAAAAAAAAGATAAAATAAGTGAAATAAAGGGGGGAAACCTGAAGCTCTATCTTGGATTCCTCAGTAGAATGAACCTGCTCAGTCTCAGGATTGGCGGCTTCAACCACAGCAGCTGGCGACATCCTTAAGTTTCGTTAGATAGGGTTTCCCCGACTAGGGAAGATAATACAAAGGATAATCAGAGAATTTGAGGGGCGTCCACACTCAATCGAAATTAGCCCTTCTTATGGGTTCTGTGTGTGGTGACGAGGGTTTTGAGGAGGATCCCCTCTGCTAGCTCTCGACATATGAAATATTAGGCCCAACCCAAAAAAATATACCCAAGCCCATTCTTTGAAATGAACCTATAGGTATTTGTTTTTTTTTTTTTTAAATATGCCATAAATCTTGTATTCTTCGTAATGTTAAAATTTAATTTATCTACTTTTCTTTTAAGAATTTAGTTTTATACTTTTAAAATTTTAAAATTTAGGTATAACTGTTAAAACAGTTAAAAATATTTTGTTAAATTTATGATCATTACAATATATTTTTTAGTTATATTGCTATCAAGTGTGGGTTTTTTAATTTAAAAATATTAGAGCAACAAATTTAATAGAAAAAACTTAATAGTATTAACAGTTAGACTAATCGTTTATCGATGTTGGCCTGCCATGTGGTACTATTAGAATACACCACGTGTCCTTTTAAATATTATATATATTATATTAGTTAAAATGTAAAAAAAACCATATATAATATATAAAAAGTTTAAAAATATTTTATAAAATTCTAAAATATACAATTATAAATTTTAAAATTAAAAATAATATATATAAATTAAAAATGTTATAAGAAGTAAAATAAATTTTAAAATTTCAAGTAAATGAAGAAAACCTTGAAATTTAAATAAATTTTAGAATGTTATAAAAAATAAATTTTAAAATTTTATTTTTACAATATTTTGACATTGTTTTAATAATATTATTAATTTCAATTAATTTATTTTCAGTTATCATATTTTTCTATTTTTACTTTTATTTTTATTTTATATTTTTAACGTGTATATACATTTAATAAAACAAAATATATATTTTTACATAAAGATACCACATGGTGCTTTGTTATTAGCTATAAGATTTTTTTTAAGTAGACTTAAAAAATATAACAGAGAGACATACTTTAGGTACCAAATTGATAAGTAGCTGATACTTTAAATATCAAATTGGGATAAAAATTTTAATTATAAAAATGAGAAAATGAGTATACTTTAAAATTAAAATCGTGAATAAAACCTTTTAAATTTAAAAAAATCAAACATATCAAATTAAAATATTGTTATAATATAATTAATTCTTTGTTAGAGCTAGAGGTGTGCATGGGCAGGGCCGGGCAGTTTGGCCGGGCCCAACTAAAATTGTAAGCCCGTTCATTGGGCTCGAGGTGGGCCCAAAAAATGGGCCTAAAATTTTGTCGAAACTCGGCCCATATAAAAATGCTAAAACCCGGGCCCACCCCGGCCCACTCCTATTACTTTTTTATGATATTTTATATAATTTTAAATATATATAAAACATTAAAAATACTAAAAAAAATCAAAATAAATATTTTTAACAAATTGAAAATAAATTTTAAAAAATATGTAGACTTAAATAACACTAAAATAGATGCAACTTAACAAGCAAATGCCTCTAAAATAATAACAAAATTAACAAATGTCTTTAAAATAATAACAAAACTAACAATAAAATAAGTGTTATATAATATCTAAACAATAACAACAAAATAATAGAAACATAATAGTAAAATGATAGTAAAATAAGGAGAAAGACAATAAGAAAATATTATTAAAAAAACAAATTTTTTTCATTTAATGAATTCGGGCCGGGCCCGAGCTAAAAATGCCTTACCCGAGCCTAGTCCATTTTTTAAACGAGCTTTATTTTTTTGTCTAAACCCATTTTTCGAGCCTATATTTTTGCCCAAACCCTCCCACATTTCGGGAGGGCCGGGCCGCCCGACCCATGCACACCTCTAGTTAGAGCACATAAACTAAAATTCTTTTAAGTAAAATAAGAGAAAAATATTTTAGTACGGTGAACTTGAATGGGTAATTTACTTATTTAAGTCCTCAAAATTATTATTTTAATTTTTTTACTTTTTTAAATATAGTCTTTAGTTTTTTTAATTTAATTTTTTGAAAATTTAAAAATTATTTTGATTTTTTTGCAACTTTTGTAGAGATTGATTACTCATTTTGAAATTGACAAGAATTAAAAGAATATTTGTATCAATCCATTATGTGAATTATAAAACTCAACTCGAAAAAACTTTAAAAATTAATTACTTATTTGAATTAATTTGAAAAATTAAATAATCCTATTGATTAACTTAAAATTAAAAAAATCAAATTAAATCAAAGTTTAATTCACCCTAATTACTTATTCCGGCAAGAAGGCTAGAGATATAATAATTATCCTCACACAGGTTTTAAAGTTATTTGGCTCGAGTGACTTATGCGGGCAAGGGCAATTTCGCCACTCTAGTTGACTTGGCCATTTTGAGGTGCCATCATTGTTTCTCCAATAGCCACCGTCTTTCATTTTGATTGATATCGTGGCCTTGCTTGATTGGTGTTTGGTGAGGCATCATTTTCCTTGTCATCATTTCGCTTGGAATGTCACTTTCATTTATCGATTCAGTGCCTAAAAATAGGGTGCTTGTCCAGTTTCGAGATTGGTATCTCTCCATTATCCTTTTGTTCTTGACTTTGTTTGTTGCTATCTCATGCTACACCGTTGTTTTTTCGTTCGGCTATTTTTTGATAGAGGATATTACGGTGGAATGTGCATCAGCCCTACCGATGGTCCTCAACTTCACCACTAAACCTAATGCACCACTCATGCTAGACCGGAGCTTTCGCCTCCTGCCTAGCTACTCAGTCCTCACTTGCTCCTTGCGCACCCTTCCTGTTGGCAAAGTGGAGAGACTGTATGGCCTTGGCCCTGTCTGCAACTTCTTGACCAAGAACGAAGATGGTGTCTCTCTTGCCACCCTCAGTCTCTTGAATCAACACCAGCCAGTTCTTAACATTTTTAGAGCCTTTGACAAAATAATAAAATGAATTTTTAGGATATTAAAAGTGAGAGAAAATTTGTTAGACCCCTTAAAAATTGAAAAACAATATTTTGTACTTTTTTTAGTCTTAAACCCTGAACGATCTCACCTCTAGACCACCCTAGAGCCGGGCCTGATCAACACAAGGTCATTAATTATGACGAGCTGGTAAGCAAGCGCTGCTGATACCCCTTTTTAATATTTTACTTCCTTATTTGTTATTCTATTTTTTATTTGAGCAAGTATCAACTTCTTCGTTTTATTTGTAATAAACTGTGACTGGACTGAGATCACCGTACGTTGGACTGTCTGTTATGATCAGCTACTACTTGAAGGGCAGTGCTGGAAGATGGAATTCCATTCAACAAGACCAGTGGTGGTATGACAGCACAGATTCTAAACTCAACAAAATTTTCAGTAAGGGGATGTTTGATACCTTTGCCATGAAGAAGATTCTGATATATGATGGCTTTGAGGGACTAAAAACACTGGTGGATGTCGGCGGTTGGTACAGGAGCCACGCTTAGCGTGATCGTCTCCAAGTACCCCACCATAAAGGGCATTAATTTTGATTTGCCACACGTCATTGAGAACGCTCCTACCTATCCTGGTATATATTATATATATGATATTATCCATGTTTCGCAAGTATTTTTTTTAAAAGCTGAAACAGATTGATTTTCACGTCGTTGAGATTGGTTGTAGGTGTGGAGCATGTTGGTGGAGACATGTTTCCAAGTGTTCCAAAAGGAGACGCCATTTTCATGAAGGTGAGTTAGAGAAACATGTAAATTAAGAATATTTGATCTTGATGAAATCATAACTTACGCTCTGGACATGTATGTGTTGATGCATGCAATGGATATACGTCAATTGGAGCGACGATCATTGCTCTAAGTTTCTGAACAAGTGCTATGAAGCTGTGCCAGACAATGGGAAAATGATTGTTGCCGATAGTATTCTTCCAGATTACCCAGATCCTAGCCTTGCCACAAAGGTAGTTGGACTTTTCGATTGCACCATGTGAGCTACCAACCACGGTCGGAAAGAGAGGACTGAAAAGGAATTTTGGCCTTGGCAACAAGATTTGAACCATGATTTTTAAGTTACTAATAAAAAGCTTAATTATTATTCCTTATGCTATTGAGAATAATATAGTTTAATAGAATGGGCTCTAATATATGAATTAATAAGATGCCAAATGTTCAAATTTTAATTCATCACTTGAAAATAAAGGGGAAAAAATGATATTTTCCGGTTTAATTTGATGACCAATTCAAGTTTTTCTGGACCGGGTATGTCATTCACTTGACAATGACTCTATCCTTACAAAAATATAACAATGTTAAGCCACCTACATTGAGACATCCCCAGTCCAAACTTGTCATTACATGTTAGAAGCTTATTTATTCCGTGAAAGAAACAGGCACACTTACTTGAGTTTGACCAATTTTCAGTCTCAATTCCCTTTGGGACTTCCAATCCTCAACATGCTCTGATGCATGACAATGTTTCGTCCAAAACTTACATGGCGCCACTGAATCACAAACATAACAGTAACACTGCAATGAATACACCCACATTTATTTCATCAAATGCCAATACTCAGACCATATAACAAACAAACCTAAAGCAAAAGAGTGTTTTTATAGTACATACCAGGTAACAATGCTTCTCATGAGGTGTTTTATCAAAGGGAAATCGCAGACAAAGATGCCTTGAATGTGGATAATCTCTACAAGCAACCTATATTCAACTCAAAATTTTGTCATTAACGTTATCACAAATTTAAACAACAACATAATATCCATATAAACAAAAGGAATAAAGACAAACCTTGCCCTTCTCAGCGACTACAGTGAGATCATCATCATCATCATCATCATCATCATGGACGTCTTGGATGGTGATGGAGAGCTTGGCAAAGTCCATCGAATCAAAAGGGTTAAAATCAAGAATAAAACAATCCTCCATCATGTCCATGTTCTTTTTCAGTAAAGTTCTCCCGTCATCATCCTCCTTTTTACATCTAATGTTGCTTAGCATCCTATCTTTCTCAGGCGATGATGATATGACTATTACTTCCTTGCCCTCCATTGTTTCTTCCCTTCTGCTTCTTGTTGATGGCGTCGCCAATTATCTTCGGTACTATATTAAAGAACCGTTTGTTTGCCGTAAATACACCTCGGGAAACGGAAAGGATACCGTTTTGAGTTTCTTATTTTTATTTTTCTGAAACTATTCATGCTCCTCTTCTTTAACCATAAAATTAGTTAAAGCTTAAACGACAAATGAACGTATCAAGGTCGGGCCGAAACAGGGCTTTCACATTTCATATAAATCCATGTACGTTACTATAAAAGCCCAGCTACATATATCCCTGTGGTGGCCTTGGGCCGAGACTCACGTTAGGTGTGTATATATAAGATAATTGTGCCATCAACTATAGGTGCTGTACAAGTCCATTTTTGTTTGGCTCAGACTCAAATCGATTAAAACCCACTTAACCAACAAACTTAAACTACCCAAACCAAACCCAAATCTGATGGCCCACTAACCCAAACAACAAACCCAAAAAGCTTAAACTAAACAGACCCAAATAAAAAAAAAAAAAGAAATACCAAACCTTAGGTGCGCCGCACCTAGGTCTTCTGACGCCTGGCTTGGACGCCACCAGCAGTCCCGTCCACCGCCTTGCCACCGCCCCCCACTCGCTCCACTTGCACCTGCGAAATAAATGGAAAAGACAAAGAAGTCATAAATTAAGCAACTTGTAAATGGCTATAAAAGCCGAAAATCTATTGTAATACGGGGGATTCGAAAAATACAAAAATAAAAAAGAGATTTAAAATGCCAATAAGAGATCCAAAACCCCAAAAACAAAAAAAAAAATAGCAAGCAAATCGGAAGTGAAAAAAGGTTTTTTTTCTTCTATTCTTCTTTCCCTCTTTTGTTTTATTTTCCTTTAAAAAAACACTATTTTCTTATATACCTACATACATACGGACATATATTATTATCAGAAATAAATAAAAAAAATCAAAATTTTACCTTTCAGCCGCCATAGGTGGCGGCTCCGGTGCGGAACCCACGGTGGTGACTGGCCGGAGATTAGGCCGGAGAAAAGGGGAGAAGCAGAGAGAAATCTCAGTTTATTTTCAGGAGGCTAAAAAATGAATTTCAAAACTATTTTTTTCGTTTATATAGAAACCCGAAATGACGTCGTTTCGCTGTGGTTCTTCCAAGGCCAAAACGGCGCCGTTTAACCCCTTGACCCGCGCGTGACCCAACCCACACCGAAGGGATCCGCTTTTTTGCTTTTGGGGCTAATTTCTCATTTGATCCTTCCGCATTTTCAATTTTTAAAATTAGATTTCTTTTTTATTTTTAATTTTGCTCAAAACTTTCACATAGTTTTAAATTTAATCCCTATCTAAACGCTGCGTTTAAAGGACTCGGGTAAATTGCGCTTTTCGTACCTCACCATTTCGCGCTTGTTTCAGTTTAGCCCCTATTATTTATTTTACATAATTTGTCCCTTTTATTTCCTTTTTAAATTCAATTTAGCCCGTTTTTTCTAATTTTGCAATTTTTATTTTTATTACTATTATTTTATATTTTATTTTACTATTAAATTATTATTATTATTTTATTATTACTATACTATATTATTTTTATTATTTTATTATCTTATTATTACCATTGTTTTTGTTATTAATAATGTATTATTCATCACTATTTATTATTACCATTATTTTTATTTTTATTATTTAATGATCACTACTATTATTTTTTAACTATTATTATTATTATTATTATTATTATTATTATTATTATTATTATTATATTTGCTATTATTATTACTTTACTACATACCCGTATTATTATTTTTTTATTTTTATTATCTATTTATTTTTTATATTTTCTATTATTATTATCATTATTTTTTATTAATGTATTATTATTTTCTATTTAAGCTATTATTATTATCATTATTAATATATATTAACACATTATAGTTACCGTTTCCTTTTATTTTTACTATTATTATTGTTATTATTACTATTATAATTATGTTTTCTCTTGGTATTTATTACTTATTATTATTTTATTTTATTTTATTTTGTAGTTACTCTTATTTATTTTATTTACTTGTCTTACTTTTATTTTTGTTCGTATTATTATTTTCACACTAATGCATTTATTACTATCTTGCTACGCATATCGGTATTGTAATTCATTCTACATTTTATTGTCACATTAACATTTACCCGATACATCAAGTTTTAAAATAATTGATATTTTGTATTTAGAAATTCGGGGAATCGTGCCCAATCGTGCTGGGTTTGGATTTTCCATTCGTCTAAATAACTGAATATCCTTTTAAAACAAATGCATAAATTTTAAATAAAAACCTATTCTCGGGAATTCAGAAACGTTGTGTCCTAACTCACTGGATGTGACGTTTAGTTATCTTGGGATAAGGATTTCTAAAGAATAAAGTAATATTTCGCGTTTTGGAAATCCGAGAAATTGTGGCCAATCGTCCTGGGTTTCAGTTTTTTGGTTTGGCTAAATAGTGAAATACCTCTTTTTTTAAATTGCAATGTATGAATTTTGGAAATCATGAAATGATCTTGGTATCGAGGGTTGAGACATCGTGTCCTATCGTGCTGGATATGATATTTCATTTTTTCGGAACAAGAGAATTTCGATATTCAATTTGAATTATCCAAACATTTTCTAAAGGGTTCGTATTTTAAAATTTTTTCCAATTTTCGACATTAGGACATTAATTAATCAATTAGGTACCAATTTTGGGTGTATTGAGGGTGCCAATCCTTCCTCGTACGTAAATGACTCCCGAATCTATTTTTCAAGTTTCGTAAACCAAAATCGTTGTTTTGATAAATCAAACTGTTTATTAAAATAACTATTTTACGAGGTGATCCGATCACACCTCATCAAAAAGGATTGGTGGTACTCCCGTTTTATTTTCGTTTTCAAAACCAAAGCCGACCTCCGTTGTTTCCAAAAAAATGGTTACGACAGCTTGGGGACTCCACTAGGGACCATAAAGAGAGTCAGGCCGTAAATTGATTATTTTCTGTCTTTTTTCAAAAATTTGAAAATTCGATTTAAAATTTTGATTTGAAAATTACAATCCTATTGTTGCATTTGTTTGTGTTATTGCATATGATTGTTATTTCTTGCGCACATTGCCTTGCATGACCGTTGTGGTCACACCTTTAAGTGGGAGTGAGAAACTATGCCTTCGTGAGGTTTTCACCTCTGCATGGGCTAGTGGATTGCTTCCGGGATACATCTGTACCTATGTCTTTATGAGATTTTCACATCTGCATGGCCATAGGAAAATGTATTCCCTTGAACCGAACTTGGCCCATATGAGCCTATAATGGGTGAGGATCGAGGAATCTGCTGGTTTAGGTACCCTTCTTTAGAACTGAACCCCATATAGTGAGCCTTAAGAGCCCACCTTATGTAGAACCATTCCAAACCCCTAGTGGCCACCCGGATAGGTACTCTGTTTTGTTTATTTCTCATGCACTAACATGTTTTGTTTATGATTGCATTGCATTGCATTACACCGCATCATCTTAGAAAGGAGGTGTTGATTCATATTCGATTGCTAAATAGAAGAGTTTGTCATAAGGAAATGGGTTACTTGATAAAGTGGATTGTAATACGGTCATTCAAACATAGTCCAGGTAAACAACGAGAGAGGGCTGATAGTTAGCAGAAGAATACAAGACTTTGCCCGAGGATTCAAGCTGACAAAGACTATTCAAGAGCCGTCACGTCTCGACTTTCTTAAAGAAGCTTATGAGTACCACGGGGAATAGGTAAGTGAAGAGTCACAGCATGGATCAAATAACAAGAAGCTAGAAGAAGCATCTATTGAAGGTTCACAGGACACGACCATAACATCCAGATACGAAGAAAAGGATTGGTGTTTTCACCTGGACTATGAGGACAAGGCCGTATATGCAATCCGTTTTATGTGAAGAAATTTATTTTCTAGAAAAGTTCTTCTAATGGAATTGAATTTAGAATCAACGCCTCTCTTTCTTTTTGCATTCATTTCATGCAAATGCATTTAAGGCCATAGAGAGAACCTAATTAGTTGAGATTAATACAGAAAAAGAGAGAGTGAGAGAAAAAAAAATTTGGAAACTAAATACTATTATGGTACATGTTCCAAAGCAAAGAAAATAGATCAAAGACTTGAATAATTCCAGAAGGACATACAAGACCAAATGCAAGAGCAATTGGCAAAGCTTCAACAAGAAATAAGAGACCAAATGTTGGAAGTTCAAAGAAACATGATGGCTCAAATGGCCCAGATGCTGAACGGGGCGATGGACAAAGGAAAAGGTCCCATAGCCATGACTGGAGAACATAGCGAAGGCATTCCCCTAGGTTTTACCCCACCACATGCACAAATACAGCCTGAAGAGCATTCCTAAAGGCCATCTGTCTCGATTAGGCCTCAACAGGGGCAAACTGATACTAGACCGCCCATGAACTTCCAAGCAGGCTCGAGTTTCAACCCAGGAGATAGTCCAGCTAAACCTGTGGTCCCCGATCTCGACGAAATGGCAGAAATGGACAAGGCAAAAGTGGACTTGTCAAGGCAACTCGAGGTCCGTTGCAAGTGGTTAGAAGAGAAGTTCAAAGTAATGGAGACTGCTGACTACTGTTACGGGGTAGAAGCTAAAGACTTAAGTTTAGTCCCAGACTTGGTACTTCCATCAAAGTTTAAAACTCTAGAATTTGAAAAATACAATGGGACTAGCTGTCCCGAAGCGTACATCACGATGTTCTATCAAAGAATGGTGGGACACGTTAATAATGACCAATTACTGATTCACTGCTTTTAGGATAGTCTGGTCGGTCTGCGACCAGGTGGTACAATCAGCTCAGTCGTGCCCAGATTAAGACGTGGAATGACCTGGCACAGGCCTTCATGAAACAATACGGTCACGTGATAGACATAGCGCCTGATAGGATCACGCTGCAAAATATGGAGAAAAAGTCGAGCGAGAGCTTCAGACAATGCGCCCAGCGATGAAGAGAGATAGCAACACAAGTTCAACCACCTCTCCTAGAGAAGGAAAACTATCATGTTTTTTATCAATACCCTGAAAGCTCCATTCATCACCCACATTATAGGAAGTACCACCAAGAGCTTCGCTGATATAATGATGGCAGGAGAAATGATTGAAAATGCCATAAGAGGTGGCAAGATTAAAGTAGAGGAAACTACCACAAGGTCTGATCCTAGAAAAAAGGATGACGAGGTGAATAACACGAGTACATACAAAGGGTACTCGAAGGTAATTACTGTTAGCCAGCCAAAAGTAATTACTGCTGGACAACAAGGGTCGATAAGATAAGAATTGGGCGTAAGGTAAAACTCCAAAAGCTCCAATTTACGCCAATACCGATGACGTATAAGGAGCTATATCAAAGATTATTCAACGTACATGTGGTGTCCCCATTTTATCTAAAGTCGTTACAGCCCCCATATCCTAAATGGTATTACCCAAATGCTCAATGCGACTACCATACGGGGATAACGGGTCACTCAATTGAAAATTGTACTACGTTTAAAAGGTTGGTAGAAAGGTTCATTAAAATAGAATTGTGAAGATCGACGATTTATCAAAACCTAACCACTTTGACAAGGCAGCAAATACGATAATTAAAGGAGGAGATAACCAAGTTGTGACTCCTTGAAGAAATCAAAAGTGAAGAGGGAATCGAGGAATGAAGTTTCCAAGCCCTTGCGAACTTGGAAGATTTTAAACAATGGGACTGTTGAAGAGATCCCTGTGTTTTTAGAACTAATTTAGGGTAATATTTAAAACACGCTTGTTGTCTTAAGCCTAGAGGCAATAAGAGTCCTTTTGTGAAGTAGGCTTCTGTCCAAAATCTTTATTTCAATAAAAATGCAATTTTGTCTCTCACTTGGAGAGAATATTCTTTTATTCATTTATTTTTTCCATACCATGTAAATAATTATTCTTAGATTCATTTTTTCATTGAATATTCATTCGTACCTACAACATGTCCCTAGATATCAACAACATGAGCGACACTGTTATTGACTTAAAGTCTACTTTTGAGTAAAATATGTGTCTAAAGGGATCTCAGGACTTTGGAGACAACAGAGGTTGTAACTTATCTCCTAATTTGTTAAGAGTGGTAGTATAAGATAATAGACAGATCCCACCTTACAAAGAATAAGTAGAATCTATGACTTTCTTTATATGGGGCATGGATGACAGCAGGCCAATCATGCCAAAAGTTTGACAGATATCGATTTACCTCTGTGGTCGTCGATTACTTCACCAAGTGAGCGAAAGCTACTTCATATGCCGATGTCACAAAGTCCACAGTCAACAAATTCTATGTCGGTACGAAATCCCAACAAAGGCCGTATTTGACGATGCATTAAACAACACGACATCATAAGTTTGCAGTCTGCTTAAAATTAAACACCGTATCGTCCCAAAATAAACAGTAAAAAAAAGAGATCATTGTGAAAATGATCGAGACTCATATGTGCTTGTCGAATGTCTGTTAGAACTCCCCACCGAGGCAACACATTTCTCACTGGTTTCACCCATTGAAGTCGAAATTTCTTTTTTTTGAGTTCTATTAGAACTGAAGTTGGATGAGGTAGAATGGATCCAATCCTGATGTGATCAAGTGAATCTGAAGAGAAAATGTTAAAAGTTATTTGCCACGGTCAGATGATACGAGTTTACAACAAAAAGGATAGCCCTAGAAAATTTCATTGTTGGTTTTGAAGAAAAATTTTCCCATAGGGACTTCAGAAGAAAGTGAATGCCAAAATGGGAAGGACCTTATACAACAAAAAGGCTTGTTCTAGGGAAACATGGGTTATTGACCAAGATAGATGGCAAGGACCTGCCCAATCCGGTGAATTCAGATACAATTTTTCCAAAAAAAATACACACACAAACAAAAAAAAAAGAAAAAAAGAAAAAAAGAGAGGCCAAGGCGAAAACCCGCAAAGGGCTCTTTGAGACTAAAGGGGATTTGAGTTGAAAACTCGAAAATGGTAGCTCAAATTTTGATCGAAAAGGGGGCATGTAGTAGTCTCGCTTTCTCCGAATTAACAAGAAGGAGAGATGTTACGTCTTGGGGCATCGACAAAATACTCCGAATCCCCTAAACATATATTGAACTTAAAATGGTCCTCAAGAAGCTTAAACAGAGAATCTCAAGCTGCGATATCTAGGGCACCTATTTTTCATTTTACCAATTTTAAATTTGTTATTTGTGATTATCTTATTCTTTTCAAAATATACTACCAATAAATCTCTTTCTTGATTGCATTTGCTAGCTTTGATTAACTTGTTTGTTTCGAGCTATGCTCCCAATCAAATTCCTTTTTGTCCATTGTTACGACCTTTTTCAAGCATTTTGCATTGAAATAACGATTAATGGACTTATAATACTTTCATGAAAGGAGTTTCGCATATTACTTTGGAAGCTTCTAAATAATACAAGATCTGAAACATGACTGTTGTTTAGAACTCACCAATCCTAAGGTTTGGAGAAAGATAATTACCTCTTTGGACTTTTTTTATTGATTGAACAAAAAGTAAGACATTTCGTCGGTGATACAACCTCGACAAATAACGAGCAATGTCAATTAGGGGTACAAGGGGATCATTCTCGGGAAAAAAATGATACTTTGTATTCATGCAAATATCATGCATATACATCTGGTCATTACACCCAGAAAATGGTGTAACAAATCAAATTGATACAATTTTTTATATCTCCTTGGGGTAACAGATTGGATGGAGGAAACCAACTATTATTCCCCTGAAGTTGCAGTGGGAGGTACAAACTTTATGTCCCAGTAGATATGGTGTAAGGGACTCTAAAATCACAGCGAGGCAAGCTTGCTGAGCAGGATATGATTGTTTCTTTGGGTTTTCTGTCAAAGATACCAGCTGAACGAGAAAGCATGGTAACACATCAGCGATGGAACTTTGATGAACAATGAGTAATGACGCCTTATCATGCAAAACACATTTAGTTAAGAGCATCTGATTCATTCGATCATTGCATCCTAATCATTATACATTTTGGGATCATTCTCATAACATTCTGCATTTATGTAAATGTCATCCATAACATATTCGAGTCTACAGGACATGTCCTTCATCAGAGGACGGTGTAGCAAATCCCTAGAGATAGTAGTAGAGAAGACTGAAGATTGAAGTCTTCCTGAAGATAGTAAGGAAGTAAAATTGGAAATTTCAGATTTTGTTCCCTATAGATGGTAGTGAAGCAGACTGAAGATTGAAGTCTTCCTGAAGATAGTAAGGAAGCAAAATTGGAAAGTTCAGATTTTGTTCCCTAGAGATGGTAGTGGAGCAGACTGAAGATTGGAGTCTTCTTGAAGATAGTAAGAAATTAAAATTGGAAAGTTCAAATTTTGTTCCCTAGAGATGGTAGTGGAGCAGACTGAAGATTGAAGTCTTCTTGAAAATAGTAAGGAAACAAAATGGAAAGTTCAAATTTTGTTCCCTAGAGATGGTAGTGGAGCAGACTGAAGATTGAAGTCTTCCTAAAGATAGTAATGAAGCAAACCAAAAAGTTTAGATTTTGTTCCCTAGAGATGGTAGTGGAGCAAACTAAAGATTGAAGTCTTCTTGAAGATATTAAGGAAGCAAACCAAAAAGTTCAGATTCTGTTCCTTAGAGATGATAGTAGAACAGACTGAAGATTGAAGTCTTCCTAAGATAGTAAGGAAGCAAATTGGAAAGTTCAGATTTTGTTCCCTCAAGATGGTAATGGAGCAGACTGAAGATTATAGTTTTATCTCCCTGAGTCCGCAGAGGAGCAGACTAAAGATGGCAAATCTGGCATTCCTAAAGTTGCAGGAGCAGATTGAAGATAGCAAATTTGGCATTCCTAAAGTTGCAGGAAGTAGATCGAAGATATAAATTTGGCATTCCTGAAGTTGCGAGCAGATTAAAGATAGCAGATTTGGCATTCCTAAAGTTGCAGAAAGTAGATCGAAGACATCAAGTCTTATCACCCTAAAGTAGCATGGAGCAGATTGAAACTACAGGTCCCATCTCTCCGAAGTGGTGGTGGTGCGAGCCAAAGCAACAAGATGTGGTGGACTACAATGAGACTACTTGAAAAATATGAGCACCGAAGAAGTCAAGACTCAGTGAGACCGAACAAAATTGGTCTTTCTTGAAAGTCTTTGCTCCATTCCCATTACACGACAATGAGCAATGAGGGGCAGCTGTATAAGCCCATTTTTGCCCGGCCCAGACCCAAACCGATTAAAACCCACTTAACCAACAAACCTAAACTACCCAAACCAAACCCAAATATGATGGCCCACTAACCCAAACAACAAACCCAAAAAGCCCAAACTAAAGAGACCCAAAAAAAAAAAAACAAAGAAATACCAAACCCTAGGTGCGCCGCACCTAGGGTCTTCTAACACTGCTTTTGATGCCACCAGCATCCCAGTTATATGACCCAAATTTGGGTCTAGTCGAACGATGGTTTCGAGACCACAAATTCGACGAGTAAAATTCTATTTTATTATATTTTTATGGTCTACAATTTTACGGAAAGATTTCAGTAAAATTTCGTTCAAAAATTTTGACGTTTGAGCACTCAATTTAGTCAAAAGGATTAAATTGTAAAAAGTGCAAAAGTTGAGTTCTATATATTAGAGGTGTCAAATTGCTATGAGTTTTAAATTGGAGGCCCTTAAAAGAAAATTAGACCATTTAATAACTTGATGGACAAAAATGGGCATGAATAGGACAAAAGTGAAAGAAAAGTCTTAAGGGTATTTTAGTCATTTAGTGTTTTAAATGAATAAAAAGACAAAATACAAGAAAAAAATCTGCTTATCTTCTTCAAGTTGCTGCCAAAAATTTCTAGACTCCATGGCTAAGGGTTTCAAGCTTTTCAAGTTTCATAGTAAGTGTTTTTAAGCCCCGTTTTTAATGTTTATCGTATTTTTAAAATCCCGGTAACTTAGTCTAGCTATTTCTACCATTATTTTGAGCTAGATTTTAATTTTAAAAATTGACCCATGTTGAATAATTGTGAATATTTGATTTAATTGACAAAGTATAGACAAATGAGAAATTTTCGGTTGAACCTTAGGAATAAAAATGGATACTGAGTGACATGTTCACTAGAAACCTATGTGAAATCTAAGTGAAATAAGTGATCCGGGTCTTTGATGCAGACGTTCTACCGTGGTGAGTTATCGACATGTGTTACGGATACTCGACGACTTGTGTGAGCAACACCGAGTAGTTACGTATGACCGACGACTTGTGTGAGCGGACCTGAGATTGTGATTATGTGAAACGGGTCTTTGGTCTTATAAGTTCTACCGATGGTGGGTAATCCTGCATGTGTTGCGGATACGGACGACTTGTGTGAGCAAAGACCTTGAGTAGTTACGTATGACCGACGACTTGTGTGAGCAGACCATGAATATGAATAGCTCGAGAACGAGCCTATGTGTGATAAGCGATATGAAGTAGCTTTGGCTACAAGTGTGGCACTATGTGCAATATTCGATGTATCCGTAAATATTCTAATGAGTTCAACGGAAATTGACTAAGTGAAAATACAATGTGGCTATGTAACGACTAAGTGTAATTGAATATGATTATGTGATAAATAAGTGCAAGTATATGTGTAAAATTATGAGCAATGTGCTCGATATGTGATCAAACTTTGGTAAGATTGATACGAGTAAGTGTTCCAATGAAAGTTACCATAAAGAAAACATGAAAGAGTGAAATTTAGAAATAAAATAGTTTTGGACAGCAACAGTAGAGAAACTTTGAAAAATCACCAAAAATGGTAGAAATGAAATTAGTAGTTGAGTGAGATATTAAATTAAAGCTTATTGAGTCTATTTTCACATGAAATAAACAGAGAAAGCAAAGAAATTCTGTATTTTGAGATATTTAAATTTTTGTGAGACTAGTTCAGACTGATTTTGAAATCCCTATTTTGACTTGGAAAAATTATTAAAATTGTACAAAAATAATTATGGGATAAAAGTTATATGCTTGAAATCCTTAATGAGTCTAGTTTCAAATGAAACAAATTATAACATCATTTAAATTCTGTACAAGGATAAAATTGATTCGAAGTGAAAAGTGGTCAGAATAGTCAAACAGTGAAATAGGGGAAAATTTAATGAATAAACTGTACTAGTTGGCTAAGCCAAAAATTCTGGAAATTTTAGGGTATGAATATATATGAGTCTAGTTTCAGGGAAAATTAGCAGTTTGAAATTTGGAGCTCTGTAGCTCAAGAAATAAATAATTTAGTGACAGTGATTCAAGTAGACAAATTAATGTGAATATGAGTAATAAGGTATAAGCGTGTGATTTAATAATTGTATCACTTTAAGAACTTGTTGTGAGGATTTGTCATGTTGAGGCTTTGAAAAGGCTACAAATGAGTAAGTTGGGAAAGTAAAAACTTAGCATTATTTATGCAAGTTATGACAGCTTAGTAGTAAGCTAAATTCATTGCTAATGCTTATTATTTTTACATGTGAACTTACTAAGCTTTATAAGCTTACCCCCTATTCTTTCCCATGTTACAGAGTCTTACTAAACAAGCTCGGGTTGGAGGTCATCGGAGATCGCTTCACACTATCAAGCTATCTATGAGTATTTTTATTTATAAATGATTTAAACCATGGCATGTATAGGGGCTTGACTAAGTCATTATGTATATGTGTTAATTAATTTGACAAAATGTATTGTTAAGTCTGGTAATGCCTCGTACTCGGTTCCGGCATAGAATACGAGTAAGGGGTGTTACATTTAGTGGTATCAGAGCTATGGTTTAGTCGATTCTCGGACTACCATAGTGAGTGTGAGAGTCTAGCTATACATGCCATAATGAGCTGTGATAGTGTGACGACTCTACACTAATCGATGTAAATTATTTTATTAGATGATCACGCACTTCAACCGAGCTAAATTTGATAGTACAAACAGTGTGTTTATGATGAGTTGAGACTCGTGAAAAAAAGAATAATAGTTTAGGATGTTTATGTGAAGATGTATAAATTGTGGATAGGAATTTCTTTTGAAATATGAAAGATGAGATGAAAGGAATGATAAGTGTTCATGTTTGATTGGCATTTGTATGATGCTATGAATATAACACGTGAAATTAAGTGAATATTATGAGTAATTTTACTTGAGATTTATGAATGAAAGTATAAGTGCACTTGTTTGTATAAGATGATAGGAAGGTTGTGTAAAATGAGTATGCATGTTAAGTTACTTGAAACAAAATATATATTGATGAGTGTTAAGTTATATGCATGAATATACGAGAGGCAAGTCAAAGGCGTTACAACTTCACCCCCTTCCAATAAGGTATGTTATAAAGAAAATTTATGAAATTCAGATCGAATGGGTTTACAAGTGGAAGACTAAATAGTTGAGTTGTATATTAATTGACAATGTGATCAGAGTTGAGAATGGTTTAGTAAATGAACACAGTTGCAGAAAAGATGTCAGATTAATATGAAGATCATTCGGATTTCAAAATGTTATAGTTAAAGAAAGGTCAGGCTCTGTTAATTAACTCATCCAGGTATGAGACCTAAAGTATGTAATTGCTGGAATTTATTCTGAATTTTTATTTGTTTGCAATTGGAATAAGATTAGATTAGTAATGACAGAATTAGATAGTGCAATCATGATCGAGATGTTTTCTTTTCAGCCGGGACATTATCTACTAAAGTAATTGAGAAGTTAGTCTTATTATGGCACTATGATTTTTAAGCTATATGAGTATTATGGCATCAGTATAGTTAAGTGCTTCGATGAGTAACAGTTGAAGTAAATTCTACTATAAGTTTAATCTTTCTCTAGATTTGAGAATAAAATGACAATGAGAAAAGTGATTAAATGATCAAATTGAGCGGAATGTCGGATTTGAGTACTTCTGATCAGTGACAAGTGATAAGTAGTAGCTTCAGCTACACTTATCTGATCAGTGATAAGTGACAAGTGATAAATGTGATCCGTGTAAGACTGTGGCAGGGCTACGGCTTCAGAAAGTGATAAGTGATCATACGTAAGACTATAGTTATACTATGGCAAAGTGAAAGTGAAGTACTCAATTTTCCATAACCGTTCCCTAATTTGATTAAGGATGATAAGTGAAAAAAAAAAAGGGCCCAAAAGAGTTAAAGTAAATGTTTTGGGCATATGAATATGAACCTGATACTTCTGACTCCGTATTCAGATGTTGATATGTCGACAGAATTAAGTTGAATGTTAAGTGTATTCAGGATTCATGATATCAGTGATAATATTAAAATGATAATAAGGCAGGACTATTGTGAATTCCGTATCAGGTTTCCCTCAATCTTCAGATCAAGAGATATGCTAGTGGGTTGTTTTCGAACGTTTGATGGAATTAGTATAATAATTTCAATATGTATCGATTCTTTATTTGTGAAATTGACTTAGTTATATTGGGATTTAGATCGATGATGAGTGTTTCTAAAAGTATCGTCTTAAAAAGGGTTATTTAGTGATGTTGGAAATCGTGAGAAAGATATTAAACTTCATTCGGTAAGATTTTCGGGACGAAAATCCTAAAAGGGGAGAGTTATATGACCCAAATTTGGGTCTAGTCGAACGATGGTTTGAGACCACAAATTTGACGAGTAAAATTCTATTTTATTATATTTTTATGGTCAACAATTTTACAGAAAGATTTCGTAAAAATTTCGTTCAAAAATTTTGACGTTTGAGCACTCAATTTAGTCAAAAGGACTAAATTGTAAAAAGTGCAAAAGTTGAGTTCTATATATTAGAGGTGTCAAATTGTTATGAGTTTTAAATTGGAGGCCCTTAAAAGGTAATTAGACCATTTAATAACTTGATGGACAAAATGGGCATGAATAGGACAAAAGTGAAAGAAAAGTCTTAAGGGTATTTTAGTCATTTAGTGTTTTAAATGAATAAAAGACAAAATACAAGAAAAAATCTGCTCATCTTCTTCAAGTTGCTGCCGAAAATTTCTAGACTCCATGGCTAAGGGTTTCAAGCTTTTCAAGTTTCATAGTAAGTGTTTTTGAGCCCGTTTTAATGTTCATCGTATTTTGAAATCCGGTAACTTAGTCTAGCTATTTCTACCATTATTTTGAGCTAGATTTTAATTTTAAAAATTGACCCATGTTGAATAATTGTGAATATTTGATTTAATTGACAAAGTATAGACAAATGAGAAATTTCCCGGTTGAACCTTAGGAATAAAAATGAATACGAGTGACATGTTCACTAGAAACCTATGTGAAATCTAAGTGAAATAAGTGATCCGGGTCTTTGGTCTCATGCGTTCTACCGGTGGCTAAGTTATCCGACATGTGTTACGGATACTCGACGACTTGTGTGAGCAAAGACTGAGTAATTACGTGTATGACCGACTTGTGTGAGCGGACGAGATTGTGATTATGTGAAGCGGTCTTTGGTCTTATAAGTTCTACCGTTGGTGGGTAATCCTGCATATGTTGCGGATACCGACGACTTGTGTGAGCGACACCGAGTAGTTACGTATGACCGACGACTTGTGTGAGCGGACCCGTGAATATGAATAGCTCGAGAACGAGCCTATGTGTGATAATCGATATGAAGTAGCTTTGGCTACAAGTGTGGCACTATGTGCAATATTCCGATGTATCCGTAAATATTCCAATGAGTTCAACGGGAAATTGACTAACTGAAAATACAATGTGGCTATGTAACGACTAAGTGTAATTAAATATGATTATGTGATAAATAAGTGCAAGTATATGCGTGTAAAATTATGAGCAATGTGCTCGATATGTGATCGAACTTTGGTAAGATTGATACGGAGTAAGTGTTCCAATGAAAGTTACCATAAAGAAAACATGAAAGAGTGAAATTTAGAAATAAAACAGTTTTGGATAGCAACAGTAGAGAAACTTTGAAAATCACCAAAAATGGTAGAAATGGAATTAGTAGTTGAGTGAGATATTAAATTAAATCTTATTGAGTCTATTTTCACATGAAATAAACAGAGAAAGCAAATAAATTCTGTATTTTAGATATTTAAATTTTGTGAGACTAGTTCAGAATAATTTTGAGATCCCCTATTCTGACTTGGAAAAATTATTAAAATTGTACAAAAATAAATATGGGATAAAAGTTATATGCTTGAAATCCTTAATGAGTCTAGTTTCAAATGAAACAAATTATAACATCATTTAAATTATGTACAAGGATAAAATTGATTCAAGTAAAAAGTGGTCAGAATAGTCAAACAGTGAAATAGGGAAAATTTAATGAATAAACTGTACTAGTTGGCTAAGCCAAAATTCTAGAAATTTTATGGTATGAATATATATGAGTCTAGTTTCAGGGAAAATTAGTGGTTTGAAATTTGGAGCTCTGTAGCTCAAGAAATAAATAATTTAGTGACAGTGATTCAAGTAGACAAATTAATGTGAATATGAGTAATAAGGTATAAGCGTGTGATTTAATTATTGTATCACTTTAAGAACTTGTTGTGAGGATTTGTCATGTTGAGGCTTTGATAAGGCTGCAAATGAGTAAGTTGGGAAAGTAAAAACTTAGCATTATTTATGCAAGTTATGATAGCTTAGTAGTAAGCTAAATTCATTGCTAATGTTTATTATTTTTACATGTGAACTTACTAAGCTTTATAAGCTTACCCCCTATTCTTTCCCATGTTACAGAGTCTTACTAAACAAGCTCGGGTTGGAGGTCGTCGGAGATCGCTTCACACTATCAAGCTATCTATGAGTATCTTTATTTATAAATGATTTAAACTATGGCATGTATAGGGGCTTGACTAAGTCATTATGTATATGTGTTAATTAATTTGACAAAATGTATTGTTAAGTCTGGTAATGCCTCGTACTCGGTTCCGGCATAGAATACGGGTAAGGGGAGTTACACCCGTCCACCGCCTTGCCACCGCCCTCCACTCGCTCCACTTGCACCTGCAAAATAAACGGAAAAGACAAGGAAGTTATAAATTAAACAACTTGTAAATGGCTATAAAAGCCGAAAATCTATTGTAATATGGGGGATTCGAAAAATACAAAAAGAAAAAAAGAGATTTAAAACGCCAATAAGAGATCCAAAATCCCAAAACGAAAAAAAATAGCAAGCAAATCGGAAGTGAAAAAAGGTTTTTTTCTTCGATTCTTCTTTCCCTCTTTTGTTTTATATCCTTTAAAAAAAACACTATTTTCTTATATACCTACATACATACGGACATATATTATTATCAGAAATAATAAAAAAACAAAAAAAATCAAAATTTTACCTTCTAGCCACTGTAGGCGGCAGTGCCGGTGACGGAACCCACGGTGGTGACTGGCCGGAGAAAAGGGGAGAAGCAGAGAGAAATCTCAGTTTTTTTTAGAAGGCTAAAAAATGAATTTCAAAACTGTTTTTTTTGTTTGTATAGATACACGAAACGACGTCATTTCGCTGTGGTTCTTCCAAGGCCAAAACGGCACTGTTTAACCCTTTGACCCGAGCGTGACCCGACCCGCACCAAAGGGATCCACGTGTTTTTACTTTTGGGGCTAATTTCCCATTTGGTCCTTCTGCATTTTCAGTTTTTAAAATTAGATTTCTTTTTATTTTTAATTTTGCCCAAAACTTTCGCGCAGTTTTAAATTTAATCCCTCTTTAAACGCTGCGTTTAAGGGACTCGGGTAAATTGCGCTTTTCGTACCTCACCATTTCGCGCTTTTTTCAGTTTAGTCCCCCTATTATTTATTTTACATAATTTGTCCCTTTTATTTCCGTTTTAAATTCAATTTAGCCCATTTTTTTATTATTTTGCAATTTTTATTTTTATTGCTATTATTTTATATTTTATTTTACTATTAATTTATTATTATTATTTTATTATTACTATACTATATTATTATTATTATTATTATTATTATCTTATTATTATCATTGTTTTTGTTATTAATAATGTATTATTCTTTGTCACTATTTATTTTACCATTATTTTATTTTTATTATTACTATTATTTTATTTTAACTACTATTATTATTATTATTATTATTATTATTACTATTATATTTGCTATTATTATTACTTTACTACATTTCGTATTATTATTTTCTTTATTTTTTATTATCTATGTATTCTTTTATATTTTCTATTATTATTATCATTATTTTTATTAATGTATTATTATTTTCTATTTAAGCTATTATTATCATTATTAATATATATTAACACATTATAGTTACTGTTTTCTTTTATTTTTACTATTATTATTGTTATTTTTTATTATTACTATTATAATTATGTTTTCTCTTGGTATTTATTACTTATTATTATTTTATTTTATTTTATTTTTAGTTACTCTTATTTATTTTATTTATTTGTCTTACTTTTATTTTTGTTCGTATTATTGTTTTTCACACTAATGCATTTATTACTATTTTGCTACGCATATAGGTATTATAATTCATTCTACATTTTATTGTCACATTAACCTTTATCCGATATATCAAATTTTAAAATAATTGATATTTTGTATTTAGAAATTAGGGGAATCGTGCCCAATCGTGCTGGGTTTCGATTTTCTATTCGTCTAAATAACTGAATATCCTTTTAAAACAAATGCATAAATTTAAATAAAAACCTATTCTCGGGAATTTAGAAACGTTGTGTCCTAACTCACTGGATGTGACGTTTAGTTATCTCGGGATAAGGATTTCTAAAGAATAAGGCAATATTTCGCATTTTGGAAATCCGAGAAATCATGCCCAATCGTCATGGATTTCGGTTTTTGGTTTGGCCAAATAGTGGAATACTCTTTTTAAAATTGCAATGTATGAATTTTGGAAACCATAAAATGATCTTGGTATCGAGGGTTAAAACATCGTGTCCTATCGTGCTGGATGTGATATTTTATCTTTTCGGAACAAGAGAATTTCGATATCTAATTCGAATTATCCAAACATTTTCTAAAGGGTTCGTATTTTAAAATCTTTTCTAATTTTCGACATTAGGACATTAATTAATCAATTAGGTACCAATTTTGGGCGTATTGAGAGTGCTAACCAGGGGCGAAGCCAGAACAATTTTTTAGGGGGCCGGATAAAATTTAATTTTTATAGTCTATATCTTTATAATTTGTGAAGGATTGAATTGAATTTTTATAATTTTAGGAGGGGTCGAAGTGTAATTTTACCTTTATTAATTTAAAATTTTTAAAAAATTCTAAGGGCCTTTTAAGCAATTTTACATTTTAGGGGGGCCGAGGCCCATGCCAGCCCCCCGGCTACGCCACTGGTGCTAACCCTTCCTCGTACGTAAACGACTCCCGAATCCATTTTTCGAGTTTCGTAGACCAAAATCGTTGTTTTGATAAATCAAACTGTTTATTAAAAATAACTGTTTTACGAGGTGACCCGATCACACCTCATCAAAAAGGATTGGTGGCGACTCCCGTTTTATTTTCGTTTTTAAAACCAAAATCGACCCCATTGTTTCCAAAAAAATGGTTACGACAGGTGCTTTTAATTATTATTTCAGAAACAATATAAAAAAATTGGATTTGTGGCTTTTTAATTAATTTTATTATAATAATACAAAAAATTTAATAATACTTGTGGAATGAAACTATAGTTATAGGGTTATTATTAGGGGCGAAGCTAGAAGATTTTTTGAGGGAAGACCGGATAAAATTTTAATTTTTTATAGTTTATATTTTTATAATTTGTAAAAGATTAAATCGAATTTTATAATTTTAAGGGGTAAAGTGTAATTTTATCTTTACTAATTTAAAATTTTTAAAATTTTAAAATTAAAATTAAAATTTTATATTTTAAGAGGATCGAGACTCATGACAGCCCCTAACTACCCCTGTTATTATATTGAAATGATATATTATATATGTCCACAAACAAACAACTGCTTGTTTCAACCGAAAGAACGAAGGTGACCTTATCAAGAAGGCCCAGATGCCGGTCAGAGTCGCGCAAATGGTGGTGTCACCCTCACTTTATCTCTTTTCTTCAACCCTAATTAAGTGGGCGTATATGTATATGTAAATATAGTATATAATCACATATAATCTATTACTAAATTCACATTTTAAAATAAAATATATTTTTTAAATTTATGATAATTATATATTTAAAAATAAGTATAATTTAATAAAAGTTGTGATCACTATTATGCCTTTAAAAATAGTATAATTTAATTTAAAATTATTAGTTAGAAATTAAAATATTGTGCTGATTTTAAAATAGAGTTATTACTTAAATAGAATGCTAAACATATAATATAAGAAAACAAGTTGTGATAATTATAATATAAATTATAATTATTAGTTAAAATTTTTTATGCAAATAAAAATTATGTTAATTTTATTTTTGTAAAATATGGTTATTACTTGAATATAATTCTAATCATCTTAATTATACATAATTAATATATTATCCTAAAACTCTAAACCCCAACTCATAAGCCCTAAACCCTAGAACTATAAAATCTTAAACTATAAACCCTAAACCCTAAGCTATTGTTTTGAATAATGTTACTTTGTATTAATTACACAAGATAAAACTATATTATACATTAAATATGTTTAAAATGTCTTAATTATGATTTGATTATAATATTTGAATTGAAAATTTATAATATTTAAATTATATTCAATAATTCAAATAATAAATTTTACGTTAATTACAACAATTAAAAATATAATATTTAAAAATCAATTAGATATTTAATGCGTAAAATTATATTTGAGGGTAATTTAATCTTTTATTTAAAAATTGATACAAATATGTGATGAATTTTAACCTAAACCGATTGCATTGGTAAAACATTTAACTTACCACTCAAGTAAAATTTTATTTTGATATTTTTATACATTTCAATTTTTATTATACACGCTTTATTTCCTTATCAATTGTACCTATATCTATATTGTTAATAAAACTCACACCAATTAAGTTAATAAAACCTTAAATGTACCACTCAAGCAAAATTTTATTTTGAAATTTTTATACATTTTTAAATATGCACAATTTGTTATCTCATGGGTTGTATATATATATATATTGAGTTGGTATCACCAAGCCAACTCGATACTAACTCACAATTGACAACGAAATCATGACAAATACTTGTAATGCATTTAGTATTATTATTTTTTATGTATTTGTGATTAAATTCCACTTAACCCATAATTTAATCTAATTTTAAATTTAATATCATACATATTTAATGTGTTATTATAATTAATTAATTTTAAGCTATACATTTAATTATTTATTATATATTATTTTAAATATATATATATATTTTTTAAATCTATGTTTTCCATATACAAGTCTGTTAGGAATTTTAGTATAAATGAATGCAACTACTTTAGCATTTGGTGTTATGTTCTCATCCAGTTTACAAGGCCAATTTGATATACATTGTGAATATTAGAATAATGTTGTCATTAATAATACTTTATTAATAATAACATTATTTGTATTTACTTTTAAAATTAATGAAATATCATTCATCTAATTAAATATTAAAATTATCAAAAGATGTCTCATTAGTCCATAATTTTTTTTTGTTAAAATTGCATTATATCTTTTTTTTTCTTTTAAAAAAGGTTGGTGTGCTGAGAATATGGCTTTTGCAATATAAAATCATTCAACTCTAATTAATGGGTAAATGATATATTCTCATTAGCATTACGTGATAAATAAAAAGTAAACGTGACCACGAATTATTTATTTATATGATAAATAACTTAATTATTATTTTATAATATTTGACTTTTATAAGTAAAGATGTAATAATTATCATAAAATAAAATAAAATCATATTGGAGAAATAAATTTATCCCAAAAAATTAAAACATTCCCTAAGATAATAGGACAAAATTATTGAAGGAACACTTTTTTATCAAGCAAATACCAAAAATTTTATATTTTAACCAAATTAATAAAGTAATCTCGGAACTCTATTGTTAAAAACAATCTTCCAGTTCTTAAAAGTAAAGACCCCTAAATGTGAACTTACATAGAGTTGGTGGGAGAGTTTGGTGAGGACAATAACGTGTTGACCAAGACAATTCGGCTACGTGTATTTGTAGCATATATACGGTGATATATTTTTTGTCCATAAATTTATATAAGACATGGAATCACGTTGATATTTTAATTGAGATGTTGACAATAAACCAACATAAAATGGTGGAATCACCGCAATAATAAGAAATATTTTATTTTCAAGAAGTAAATATAAATTTCGAAAATATTAATATGTTTTTTAAATCGTAAAATTTACATTAAAAGAGGTCAGATCATGTTGGTTGGAATTTCTTGCGGTCACCAATTGCAGCTCTTATTGGTGTAGCAGTAGTTAGGTGAGATGTTATGTCCTTCTACCTTTTGTTTTTTTTAATAACGTGGGGTGAGATGTCAATGCTGATCCATCTATGAAGTAAGCCACAATCTTCTATTCTAATCTCTACGTTGACAATTGCATAATAAAATGTATATTCTTTTGTATTATTTGAATTTGTTTTTTCTTATTATTTAAATAATTTCAATTTTGAGTTTTTTTTTTTTGATTATACCAACTTAAATAATTGTAAATTATGTGAATTTTTATCATTGTATAGTGATTTGAATTTTTAACATGTAAGTCCTTGTTAATTATCATGTTCGAATTTACTATTTTCTAATTAATCCATTTTATTTAGATATTTTAAATTAGCACACTGAACAAAATTCCTACCACCACAATAAAAAGTAGATATAAAGTGTTTATAAATTGGTTAAAATGTGATATAAGTTTATGTAATTTTTCATAAATTTAGAATTTAATCATTATGCTTTTATAATTAGAATTTAATTTTTTAAATTTTAGATTTTAAAATATAAGTTCAACTGATAATACTATTAAAATTATTTTATTAAATTTAAGTTCATTACAATATTATTTTTTAATTACAATACTATCAAGTGAGTATTTTTTATTTAAAATATATCAACAAGTTTAACAATTTTAAAATTTTAAAAATAGGACTAAAATCTTAAATTTATGAAAAACACAAACAACTATTGGTTTCGTAATATAAAATTGCACCAAAAAGCCTAAAGTGGGGCAGCTTTCATTAATAATTATTATTATATTTTTTTGCCTTACAAAATAAGATGGGGATCGATTAGTGATGTACAAAAATAATTATAAGAAAAGTAGTATTAATAATATGCACTTATTTCAAACAAATTGAAAATCTCAGGGCTTTAATTTGAAGGTTGTCTCCGCATATGGGTTTTACCTACAATTTCATTTCTTTTTGTTGCTTTCTAAAATTTGTATATTCTTTCTTATTTTACAAGTTTGGACAGCAACTTGGCATCAAACAAGAGTTTAACTTAATTAATTAACTAAACTAACACTAATCTCACTTCATCCCTTTGCAGGCCATATAGTTTATGGGTCACTTTGTTTTAAACCAATTTATACACCTTCTACTATTAAATAAATTATCTAAGTTTTTATTATTAAAATATTAAATAAAGTCAGATTTCAATATAAACTTAATATTTACTTTTAAAAATGTTAATATTTGAAAAGTTTTTTTATGATTATATAAATAAAATATTTTGTTAGAAATTAAACTGATAAAAAAAACTTTTATGTCACCTTTTAAAGAATAAAGGTTAACTTTGATTATATAATAAATACTTTCACCTTTTGTCATGACTCTCAACAAAGCATAACAAGGAGAATGTGTTCTATTGGTAAAAATATCATAGAAGTCCTTATATTAGAAGTCGAATTGTATTTTAATTTATTTATTTAAAAAATGGGTAAAGTAATTATTATACGTTATATCAAAGAGAAAATTTGTTCTTTTGTTAAAAATTTCTTTTAGTTTTATTGTTAAAAATTAGTCATCGTACATCAGCACGAGATAAACGTGGCACATCACGTATTCTTTTCAGCTTATTCATCATTAACTACGCCGGTTTTAACCGTCTGAGATGAATAAAATTTTTATCTAATTTACTTTTTGATCTAATGTACAAAAAATAATTTACCTATTTTCGATGCTTTTGACAATCTTTATCATTCAATTGAAAAATGAATTTGCAATTAAAATAAATCACATTAAATTATTAAACAAATTTAATAGAAAAGATTAATCTCAAAACAGAAAATCTCAATTTAAAAACTGAATTAATTTGAAAACGAGAACAAATGAACTGCCATAAAAAGTGAGGGGGGAAGGAGCGCGTATAAATTACTATAAACAGGAAAAGTGATCTTTAAAATGGAGACAAAAATGGTGAGAGAGAGAGTTAGGTAAGTGGGGTCAATATTTTATATGCGTAGAGAGGAAATTGGGTTCCATAACCAAAGCTGTTGAACCGAAACATTATATATAACACCACTTTTGTGTTATCAACGATGCCCATCTTCTTTATTCTCTGCAATCTCTTCTTTTTGGAGTTTCATCACACCAGATATTACAATGGATTCAATCGGTGAAACTCAAATGACACCCACCCAAGTCTCAGATGAGGAAGCCAACTTATTCGCTATGCAACTTGCCAGTGCATCAGTCCTCCCCATGGTCCTCAAATCAGCCATTGAACTTGACTTGCTCGAGATCATGGCCAAAGCTGGTCCAGGTGCTTTCTTGTCCCCAAAAGAAGTGGCTTCCAAGCTCCCCACTACCAACCCTGATGCACCCGTCATGCTGGACCGTATCTTGCGTCTCCTGGCTAGCTACAACGTCCTCACTTGCTCCTTGCGTATCCTTCCTGATGGCAAAGTGGAAAGACTCTACGGCCTTGGCCCTGTCTGCAAATTCTTGACCAAGAACGAAGATGGTGTCACTCTTTCCGCCCTTAGTCTCATGAATCAAGACAAGGTCCTTATGGAGAGCTGGTATGCCTCAATTCTTCAAAACTTTAAGCTTAACTGGTTTATCTTTTCATTTATCTATGAGTTTGACTTTGATGAATTGATAACAACAACAATCATTCATGATTATATGTAGTTTTTGCATAGTGTTCAAATATGAATATGCTCTGCTTGCTTGAAATGTCAGCCTTAACAGCTATTTTAGCTAACTCCCAACGTTTGTTTAGATTTAAATCTAGAAATTGAAAACCAAGGCATTGTTAATAAATAGGAGAGGATGTATATTTCAATCATGTTATTGGATAAGTGGGTTGGTTCAACCTCCATATGGAAAAAGTAAAGTGATTGCGTTTATTTATTTATTTTTTGTCGTTAGCTTGATCAGCTATGTCAAACTTTAATTTTTATAATATGTATTCAACATACAAAAGATGCAGTGCTGGATAATATACAGGGGATCCAATTCTCTGTTTCACAATTTTCAGGGGAGGTACTAATTGAACCTTCATGTTGGACTGTTTCCAGGTACTACTTGAAAGATGCTGTGCTGGATGGTGGAATTCCATTCAACAAGGCCTATGGTATGACTGCATTTGAGTACCATGGCACTGATCCTAGATTCAACAAGGTTTTCAACAGGGGAATGTCTGATCACTCTACCATCACCATGAAGAAGATTCTCGATACATATGATGGTTTCCAAGGACTAAAAACATTGGTCGATGTTGGCGGTGGTACCGGTGCCACGCTTAGCATGATCGTCTCTAAGTACCCCACCATAAAAGGCATTAACTTTGATTTGCCTCATGTCATTGAGGATGCTCCTAGCTGTCCAGGTATGCAATTATCCATTCTTCACAAATTGTAGGCAATATTGCATTGTTCCTGTTTATCATGTTTTTGCAATGAGATTGGCTGTAGGTGTGGAGCATGTTGGTGGAGACATGTTTGTAAGTGTACCAAAAGGAGATGCCATTTTCATGAAGGTATGCTCAGTGCCCCCACTAAGCTTTACCTACCGCATTATGTTATGTTCTTGACATGTATGTGCTTATACAGTGGATATGTCATGATTGGAGTGACGAACACTGCGCCAAGTTTTTGAAGAACTGCTATGAAGCTTTGCCAGACAACGGGAAAGTGATTGTTGCCGAATGCATTCTTCCTGATTACCCCGATCCTAGCCTTGCCACGAAGATGGTTGTCCATATTGATTGCATCATGTTGGCTCACAACCCTGGTGGGAAAGAGAGGACCGCAAAGGAATTCGAGGCACTTGCAAAGGGTGCGGGATTTCAAGGCTTCCAAATCAAATGTTCCGCTTTTGGCACCAACATCATGGAGTTTCTCAAAAGTGTTTGAATCTTACATGCTTTTGGATTCTGAAGCTTGGTGATTGTTGTCTCAAAGGTGGATTTTCTGGAATTACATACTTTTTGTTTGACAGAAAACAATAAAGAATGAAATTTCATGGTTTTTACGTAGAAGAAATACCATATTATATCCACTACCTTACTGTAACTATTAAACAAGGTTAAAAGGCATAAAGCCTCTACTTTGAGAATGATTCATGGAGAAGATGATTGTTTAAATACCCCTTTTCTTTGCTGCCATTTTCTTTCTGCAAAACTCGGTAAATCATTGTCAAATCCTGACAGCTAAATCAGTATATAACTTCGTGAATCCAGCATCCAGTTCACTTTGCAGTGGCAAATGTTGCCTGTAGGCAGAAAAGCTATCGGTAGCTGGCTCAGCTCGAATTATCTGGAACGTTTCAGGAACAGCAAGAACCTTTTTCATGAAAGATAATATAAATCATCTGCATAAAATCATTTTATAACAGATAATGTTGTGCTGTATGCTAGAATACAATAATAAAGATAAGTGCAATATCAGTGCAAAACAATCCCATGCTACATATGGATCATAAGTTACAGAGTAGGCTTGCTAAAATGGCTGCAATGATGGCCAGCAATACAGCAATATGCTGCATTAAAAATGGCGTACTGCAATGAATAATAATAATAACAACAATAATAATAATAGGGGCCGTCTAGTGATTCTGCAGTAATATACATGCATTCAGGTAAAACCGACAAGTCTGTGGAAACAATAGAAGTCAAGCATCCGAAGCGGGCAGGGATGAAAGCCGATATTTGTTTTTGAAAAGTTCCAAACAATGTTCTTGGTCCAAGTTCCTGCTCCAAAACTTACTGTAGTACTCTGCATAAGTAAAATCCCTGTATACAGCTCCACATCCGTCCTCGGTGAGAGGCTTTGCGGGGCTGATCAAGGCACGGTCAAACGGGCAGAGGAAAGATGCAACTGACATCCTTTCCTTATTGGCATTCACAACCGCTCGATGCCACACGCTCTTGTACCTCCCATTACTCAATGCCTGCAACCATCCATACATGTCACACTTGATCATACTTAGCTACCATTGAAAGTGGTATATTATGTTTACCTGTAATTGATCACCGATGTTAATAACAAGAGCATCCGGTTGAGGATTAACGGCCAGCCATTTGCCGTCTTTGAGTACTTGGAGTCCCGCAACTTGTAAGTCCTGAAGCAAAATTGTAAGAGCATTGGGGTCTGTATGTCCAGGCAATCCATAAGTCAGCTCTGGTTCGGGACATGGTGGGTAATAGTTGACAGCCATATGCTGGCCTTGCTCACCAAGAACATTCTTAATGTAGTCTTTTTCCAAGCCCAAGCTCTCGGATATTAATTCTTGTAATCTATACCCAAGTTCTCGAACTTCTACACAGTAATTACTTACAATATCCCTAGAAAATTCAACAGGAAAAAGCCCATTTTGATATTAATTTCAGAACAAAATAGGGTCCATTGGAAACATATGAAGAAAATTCAAAAAGAGAAATCAGATAAAAGTGATCTGATTGGGGAAGTGTTCAACAAATAATAAAAAACACCATAAAAATGCCCTTTCGAAAACGATGTATAACAACAATAAAGGAAGGGAAAAACAATTATGCAGATGCAGATAAAAAGATGATGATACCAAATATACGTTTGGATGATGGCAGTCTGAAAAGTTGGATTCGAATAAAAAAAAAGATGCACTGCATGGAGTATATAAAAAAAAAGTTCATTAGGACTTTTATTCACCCCCACAAAAGCAATTGTCAAATGTCAACTTCATCATCAACATCACCATTATCCCCGCCGAGTGTTACCACTAATTAAAAATCTTCTTATCATAAGCCACACCGACTCGGTCTCCACAATTAGTTTCATGGTTCTATTCTCAGGTTTTGTTGCCATCATCACCGTAGATCGTTTATTGTTCCGCTAATGGAGCTTGACAGTGAAGGGTTAAGAAAGACCTGGTTGAATCACTGTCTGAGCTGATAGATCTTACCAGATAAGGCAATTGGCCCATTCTCCACCCAATTATACGATGAGATCGATAATATTCGGTGTTCATTCGATTTTGGCTTAAGGTAACCATAAATTCGGGCATCAACATCCAGCTTGAGTTGTACACTCTTTAATGCTAAATTTCTTATTTTTCACTATCAAAAGAACAACTTTTTCTCTTTATTACGTGTATGTGTTCCCCTGTGGAAGAAGATATTTTTATAATATTTTGTCATGAATCTGAAAATAACATTTGCTTTTGGACCAAAAGTATAGATACATGATCAATAAAGGTAAAGTACCATTAATACCTCTATATTAAGAGTTCGTATTTTACCTCTACTCAAAACAAAAGTCTGAAAATAACATTTGCTTTTGGACCAAAAGTATAGATACATGATCAATAAAGGTAAAATTACCATTAATACCTCTATATTAAGAGTTCGTATTTTACCCTCTACTCAAAACAAAAAGTAATCTTTTCAGTTAATATTTCCATCTATTTCTGTTATTATATCAGTCATGATATTATTCTTAAAAATAATGCCATAATAGAGTTTTTTTAAAAAAAAAAAAACCTGAAGATCTACAGGCACACTGATTTTACTGTGATTTTCCGACAGGTATTTTGTTTGTTCTCCGGACAACAGCCTGAAACTTCATGCAACCAAATCTGAAAATCTGACATCTTTCATCCGTAGTTTTAAGTCTTTTGTCAACAAACGTGAATTACGCGTGCTCTAACTCTTCCAATTCCTGAAGAGGCACCTTATTAACCTTTTCCGAATACGAAAACTTTTGATATCTAATTAAATAGATATTATTTACTTTTTACTCATAATAAAGTACATTTTTTTCTTTTTTCCTTTTTATTTCAGTGATAGATTTGAATCTTTCTTCATGTCGTCACCTTTACCAACCAATAATAACGCAACTTTCTTTTTAGCTTAATTAGCGGTAATAAGTTTTGACTTTGTGTAATTGTTGCTTTATTGGTGATGGAATAAGCAACAAATACATACCAAAACTCATCCACCCATGGGAGGCCAATCTAAAACAACCCTTAGATTATCATGTTTATGTAATGCTTATTGTAGTGGTCACAATACACCACCACCTACAAACTCCTAGGAAAACCACGTGACCACATGGTCAAGTGCACACCGTATATAGATTACAAGAAGGGACCAATAGGGGGAAAATTCAAGAGAGGGGACTTGACTTTTCCTTTGATATGTAGTATACTTTATGACTTGGTTAATTAGCAAAAGGAAGAACACTAAAATTCCACCTTTAAGGTCACCTTAAAAAGTACTAAAATCTACCAAGAAAATGGCTTAAGATATTTTGTAGGGACAAAGGAAAAAAAAATTATATGAGTTATGATCTATCGAATATAAAATCAATTATATAGTATTAAAGTGTCAGAACATTCAGAAGATCTTATTTAAATTTAAAAATATCAAAAGAATAACTTATCAGTTTTATTTTATCACGTGCTCAAATCAAGTAAGAGAAAAGTATAAGACTCGTGCACTATTTTGTTAACCTGTGATTCCATGCATAACATCAAAGAAATTATTTTAAAGATTTAGGTTATTACTCCTATAATTTGATAAAAAAATTAAATTATGCATTTAGCACTCAACTTATAGTTTAATCATATCATTAGAACATGCATGACAGATACAATGGAAATAACAAATGGGTCTAATTAGAGCATCGATTTTCAATATATTATAGCCATTGTTCAAAGAGAAAAAAGGTGAGGCAAAACCAGTATATGTGAGAAGAAGAAGATGGAGGACTTACTTGAAAGGAGGAGGATTTGAAGGCCACTCAGGGACATATTTGTGAAGAGGGTAGCAGTGTAATCTTAGATAATCTCTCCAGTTATGAACCTTCTCTTTATTCACATTAAAACTAGTGGAAAGTCTCATTGTTTTAGAAGGGTCATCGGAGTAAAGCTTCAGTTTCTCCTCTAATGGCAACTCAAAGAAATCATGTGCCACTTGCAACATTTTTTCAACTGTTTCTTTGGAAACTCCGTGATTAATTACCTGGAAAAATGGATAATACGATCGATGATTACAAAAAAACTAAAAAGGGAAAAAGACAGAGACGATGATATTGAGAAAATTAATTTCATACCTGAAAAAATCCATACTGCATGCAGGCACGACAAATTTGTTGAATAATATGGGTTCTGTCCTCACACCCTAAATCGATAACAGGGACGTCTTCACATTCGGAGACTTCGGATAAACGGGGACGCTCCGATTCCGGTCTGACGTAACTTTCCGGTAAGTTAGAATATCGGATTCCAGAGGAAAGTACCTTTGTATCCATATCCCAAATCGGAATCCCCAAAAGGAAATACAAGAGAAGAGGGGCGACGGTGGAGACGAGGGAGTGTTGAGAGGTAAAGAGCAATATTTACTTACTTATTTCATTCAAGTTCATTGAAATGAATTGAGTACCTCATTTTCAAGCTCAAAATACACTTTTATTTATAGACCGTGGTGCAGGTGGCTCCATTGAAATCCTTCTTATTCTAATCTTTAGAAATACCTGATTTTATTCATTAATACTTGGGGTTTAATTAATAATCTCATATTATAGTAATAAATTAAATATTTATATTGTTTAACACATTTTCTTCACGAATGTACCATAAATGAAAATAAAAATTTATGTCCTAATATTACCAAAAAAATAAAACAGTATCCAGTTTCAGCCCAACACTAGTCGAATTTTGGTAGCTACGGCTAATTAAACCTTAGGAGATTAAATTTCTAACCTTAATTTTATTGTTTGATTGATCTTTTAATTTAATTTAAAAGTATTATTATTTTGCTCCACTTTTATAAGGCTTTTTTCTTTTTCCCATTGTTTCTATCTATTTGTCAATTTTTTAAATTTCATCCGTTTTATACGCCAAAATAACAGCAACCATTTGTGCTCGCTGTCGATTCTCTATTGATAGCATATTTTTAATAAGTCAGGAAAAACAGAAAATCCCATCTGTTTTACTTTTTCAGATTCTACTAATTCAATACAATTGTAATACGTAAATAATAAAAATAGTTATTTTTATTTATTTTATATTATATTTTAATTATTAATATTTAAAATGTTATATTTTAGTTATTTATGTTATCGTTTTATTACGAAATGCTCACTCCACCTTTAAGCTTTATTACCTCCCTAACAGATATCATATGTGACAATCCAAATTAAAACTATTTAATTAAAAACTTATTTTCATCCCAATAACTAGATATCCAAGTTAGTATTTAAAACCTATTTGGACTGCCACGTAGAGAGATAACGGAACTTAACGGTAGAATGATCACTTTGTAATAAAACGTTAACGTAAGTGACTAAAACATGATATTTTAAATATAAGTGATTAAAATATAACTTGAGGTAAACAAAATTGACTATTTTTGTTGTTTACTCAATTATTAACACTATTATGTTAAATACATAACTATCAAAGGAATATTTTTTATTTTAAAATATTACACTAACAAATTTAACAAAAAAATAAAAATAATACTATTAACAAATAGATCTAAAATTTAAAATAAAAATAAAAATAAAATTATAAACATAAAAATATAAGAACTAACTTTTAAATTTATAAATAATACATCAACTTGTAACATAATTTAAACTTTAAAATAATAAACTTCTCTGCTACCACCTAAAATAAATCTATCGACCAACAAATAAAATAAAAATTGGGTATTTTATTTGTCAAAGAATGATTAATAAATGTACTAGTTTTTCTTTAAAGTCATAATTATATGGACCAAGTCAAATATAAATATGATGCATTTATATGGGTGGAGGAAAAATAAATATGAGGTCACTAATGGCTAACACCTCCACCTATGCAACTTTTTTTCTCTTTTCATCATCTTTCGTACGCCAGCGATTAAGTTATGAGGTGCTTTTTCCTCTCACCTCTATTCTTATTTTATTCATTAAATTATAAATAAATTTTTATTTCAATCACTTAATTAAAAAAAAAGTTATTAATTTAGTCATTATATTAATTAAAAATTTTTATTAATGTCGTTAGATTGTTAAAATTAATATTATATAGTTTTTCTATTCACACTATCTACATAAATAAAAAAACTATTTTCTCTTCTTTTCTATAGTTTAATTTTTTTTCATGAAATAATTTTGGACGTCAAGAATTTGTGAATCAAAATTCAAACAATTTTTTTCTTTGACCTCCGATATTGATCGTCATATCGACTTGGGTTTAAGGTATGTTCTTTTACTTTTGATGGGTAATGATCCACTGATCTTTAAATCATGCTTGGAGCCAGTGGGCAGAACTTTTTAAAAAAAACTTAACAACTCAATGACTTAAATAAAACTTTTGAATAGTTCAACGACTTAAATGAAAACTTTCAAATATTTCAGTGACCGAATTGTAATTTTTTTTAGTTGAGTGACCAAAATGAAGATTACCTATAGTTTAGTGACTAATGGTGTAGTTTACTCAAAAAATTATTTGAAGAAGAAACCACCTTTTTATATAAAGGGTAAATTACACCGGTAGTCACTCAATTATTGATAATTTTTTTATTACCCAACTATGGAAAATTATAATGTCACCCAACTATTTGACTTTTTTCTTTTTTGGTCATTAGTCATTTAATTACTAATGGAAAAATAACTTGTCAGCTTTTAAAACTATTATATTGGGTTTTTTAGTATTTCCTTTTTGGTAAAAAAATTATCAAATTTAGATGATAAATTTGTTTTTTTTAGGTTTTTAGGTAAAAAAAACAATGAAAAGAAAAACTAGGGAAAAAAAAGAAAATCAAATTACACAATTTGCAAATGTTTGATAATACTCTAGAACGTCATATTTTTATATGCTAATTGCATATTTATTTTGAGTATGATTCTACTAATTTGGGCTATTTATGGTCTTTTATCTTGTAGGGACTAAATTGGAGGCAAAAACAAAATTAAGGGCCAAAAGCGTGAAATTAAAGATAAAATGGGTCAATGTGCGACATATGGAAAGTTGGTGCCAAAAGTGCAAGCATGGAGGACACAAGGGTTGAAATGCAAAACGAAGAGTTTTTATTGTATTAGACTTTATTTAGATTATATTAGGATAATTAATATTAAGATAATTATTAAGGATTATTTAATTTAAGATTTATTTATTTATCTTTATTTATCTTTGATTATTTGTATTTATCTTTTGGGAGTTTAAGTAGAATTAGACTATTTCCCCTAGCACTATAAATAGGGGGAGAGGTGACTCAAATGGATGTTCTTCTTTTTTTTAAAAACACACTCTCCCCAAAAGTCTTGTTCTTTCCATATTTCCTTTTAATAAAATCTCAATTTCTATTATATACTTATTTTCTTTTCCATCACAACCATGAGCCACTAAACCCATCTAGCCAAAGGTTGCCGAAAATCCCCAGAAAGGGTTCTTGAGGTTTAGAATCCGAACTTAGCCTTCTCAACATGGTATTCATTGTTTCTCCGCATTACGGGGCTGACGCTTCCGTCCATGTCCCTTAAAAAGTGATCTTTTCAACGTGTACAAGGAACGGCCGCTTTGTATATTTTGAGAATGTTGCACAGCCGGTTCGTTAGCTTACTACGTCAGAGGTTAGCGAGCCCAAGAGACAAAATGGCGTGGGATTCTCCATTGAGAAATGTTGATCTAGCATAAGATGATCCCACAAGAGCGATTGTTGGCTAGAGTCAGGTTCCATTAAATCGAAGTCTAAATCCTTGGAGCTGGTGGTCGTAGGCATCCTCTTCCACTATAACTGGCTTATTCAGTTTGAGAAGGATCATCTAAAAGCCAAGGATTGAACCCAAGGCGGATCGAGGCAACCGGAGGCTGGAATCTCCCTATAAGAATTTCTTTATCTCAACTCTATTTCCTATTTTTAATTTTTGCAATTTCAATTCGACTTCTCAATTCTGTTTTTATTTTATTTTATTTTCGTTTTCATATCAAAATTATTAATTCTATTTTTTTCTATTTTTCTAGAAATGCAAGTTTTCTTGGTCAAGAAATTGTCCAGGATTTCAAGAACGAGCATTTGTACAATCCGGTCCCTGAGAATTCGACCCTACTTCTCCTTTACTGTTATTTTTATTATTTTACAGGGAATAGAATATTTTTTGTGCTTTCAACGACGCATCAATGTTGGATGTTATTTTTTTAGAATCAAGACAAAATTGACACAATGTATAAATCTTGAGTGTTAAAGTTACTATTATACAAATTTTAAAACTTGTCACATCATATTTCCTTTAGCTATTTAACAACGGGTAACCAAAAAAATACAAAATCAAATAGTTGGATAATAATTTTATTTCATACTTGGGTGACCAAAAGTAACTTAACAATAATTTAGTGACTACTAGTATAGTTTACCCGTATATAAAATGTATGGTACAAGATTAAGTTTTAGATTATACCATGGATGACAACATCTGTAGTTATATATACACACACACACACATATATATATATAAAAGAGATTATATTAATTAATGAATTTAAATTTTAACTTTTTAAGGTTTATAGCACCGATGGTTCACAAACTATATCCTTGATTTAAATTGATCTCAAACTTAAAAATATTCAAATTGAATTTTGAAATATCAATATTGTATCAATCGATTCTTTTTACATTTAGTTGTCGGCTTAATGCATTCAAATATCGAGTTAAGCATATCTAAAATACGTAAATCAAATTCAGTACATGTATACTTATTGTAAAAATAATTTGGATATGTCATATTAAAAATGAAAATTTGAATTTTGTTAATGACACTATTTTTATTGACATATTAGATACAAGTTGTTTATGTAACAAGTATAGATTTATTTAATTTGAGTCACATCTTTTAAATATGCTCTATATTAGTGTAATAGGGCCAATTCGCCAATATAAAATAATAAAATCCAAAACAAACAGTCCAGTTACAAGCAAAAAATAATAATTACAACCCAAAAAAATTGAAGGCCCAATATGGCCTAAATGAAGAAACCCTAAGCCCACAACCTAAACTTTTCAACAAACTAAAACAAAACCCTAGCCCCTTTTAGCCGCGCCGCTCCTCCTCGGGCGCACCGCCCATGCCTCGTCCCGAGGCCTGACCCCTTCTACTCCCTCTTGCACCGAAATAGCAAAGCCCCTCCGTTGACTCTCCAAATACCTGCAAAAGAAGACTAAAAAAATGACAACAGAGAAGAAGCAGTAGAAAGCAAACAGTGAATAAAGCAATGTAATCGGCTACAAAAAGCCCCGAACATTATCAAATTTTTTACACTACATAAATTACAAAGAAAGAGAAAATCAGATACAAAAATTACAAAAAGTGATCTTTTTATTTATTTTACTGTTATTTTTTTACTCTTTTAAAGAAAGAAATCAACAAAAATATAAAAAAGGAGGTCAAACTTACCTGACCCTTCGCATTTCCCGCCGTATGGGAGCAGAGGTTTGTCGCTTCCGATGAAAAGCGACATCTTGTGGGCTCGAAAACTCGAAAAACAAAAAAAAGAGACTTTTTATTTTCTCCAACCACCGTATACGGCGGTGCCACCTCCGACGACCAGCGGTAGCTACGGTGTTCGACGGCTAGAGTTATGGCCAAAGGGAGAGAGAGAGAACAGAAAAAAAACTATCTTTTTTTGTTTTTTTTTTAAACTGAGTGTTGAAATGAAAATTTTAGAAAAAATTTGGCTTAAATAGCCGACTGAAACAGCACCGTTTCACCCCCATGCGGCTCAAAATGGCGTCGTTTAAGGGGGAAATCGAGAATCGACCCACTTCAACCTCAGGATCCGCGTGTTTTTGCAAAAGGGTTTAATTGCGCTTTTAGCCCTTTAGCTTTTTTATTAGTTTGCGATCCATTATTTTTCATTTTTTAAATTTACCTTATAATTTTATTTTTATTTCATTTTAGTCCTATGAAGAACGATGTCGTTTTAGGGACGAGGGATAGTTTCCCATTTAGTCCTTGCCCTTTTACGCGTATTTTATTTTAGTCCTAATTCTTTTTTTCCTTTTAAATTTGGCCCTTCAATTTTGTTTCATTTTTAATTTAATCCCTCGCCTTGCCAGATGAAACGCTGTGCATAAAGACCAGGAATAATTTTACATTCGGTCCCTATGGATTTTCGCGCTTTATATTTTAGTCCTTATTTGCTTATTTTATCGTAATTTTTACCGTTAATTTCATTTATATTATAATTTAGTCCTTATCCCATTTAATTCAAATTTTTTATGAAAGATTCTATCTAATTGTGTACTTATTTATTTACTATTCTTTTATTCGTTTCTTTTATATTTTAAATTTAATGTTATTTACTTGTTTTATTTATTTATTCATTTAATTTTTATGTTATTTATTCGCTTATTGTTTATATTATTTATTTATTACTTCTATTTTAAATATTTAAACTTAATATTATGTATACCTATTTATCTACATATTTATCATTACTTATTACTTGTTTATCTATTTATTTTTTGTCGTTTACATTTAAAAATTAGATTATTTATTATTTTTATTATTATTTTTATTATCGTCATTTGTATTATTATTATCATTATTGTCATTTTCATTATTGTTATCATCCTATTATGCATTGTCCCTTTTATCACTATTTTATGCATTGAATTCAGATGTGTTCTTCCGTTGATGTACCATTCTCGAATAAAAATGTATATCGATTTTAAAAAAACGGTTTATTATTATTCAAAAAAGGAATTTAAAAATAGGTAATGTTTTGTGTTTGGAGATTCGAGAAGTCGTACATTAACTTACGAGGATTCGAGTTTCTCGTTGAATATATTAAATTACTTTTTGAGTAAGATGCTGGTTTCCCGGTGGCAGGAGAACAGTATGTGATCAAGATGGAGAGTGGATTTAATGGATATTGGAAAATTGTTCTGTTTTTTATGCGAAGGCATGAGGTATTTTGGACGGGTTGAGTCGTCTTATTGAGCGAGGATATGACAAGGTGATTATTAATCTGATTGTCTTAAGGCGGTTATAACTATTCAGCAGAATTCTTCAGAAGGATCCAATTCTATCTTAATCAGGAGAATCCATCAGATGTTATCACTGTTCAAAAAGTAGAGCATTCGATGCATTTCTAGAGAGAATAATCAAGAAGCTGATCGTTTAGTCAAATTAGTCCAACATAGAATAAATTTTGTTTGAGATCTTCCTGTTGGAGGTGATGGTCTAGTTTATGTAATTAGCTTACTTTGTTATACCCCTCCTTTCTTTGGACAAGTGACAACATGGCAAGTTCTGAGAAGCGTCGACCACAAGCAATCCGTCATTCTCTATTACCCGACTGGTCATCAGATAACCAACATCTCAGAAGGTTTACTTCCACCCAACCTCTTAATTTCCTTGAAGGGTTTTGTGTTAGATTTATAAAATAAATCTAAAATAAAACTGAATAAATCAGGATCTATCATGTCAAATCATCAAGAATAAATTAAGAATAAAACTAAATGCAGAAGTGTACCTGAATCCATGAATTCCTTGAAGTTTTACCGAATTTTGGGTATTTAATCTTCCAAATTAGCACACAAGTAATTCAAAGAATATCTACTTTCTATTCCCTAATGATGAGATATTAGAAAAGATATCTTGTGTATAATTTGGGGACCATAAACCTAATATTTATAACCTTGGCATATTCGTTCTAATAAAATTCTAATTAGCCCATCAATAATTAGAATTTGATTAGAACTCAATTATTAGAGTATCTACACATATGTGACCCATATTTTATTTAATAATTAAAACTCAATAAAATTCTAACCAAATTAGATCACTTTTAATTTGGGCTAACCTATCATGATAGTAAATAATAACATGTAATTACCCTTATTATATATGTGATGTCCATATTTTCCAACAATCTCCCACTTGGACCTGATCGTGTCTGTCGAGTCTTAAAAATTTATAAAAAAAATGATCGAACCTGGAAACTAACTAAGACAACGATGGAGCCAAGCGCACCTATCAACAGTAGTATAGCTAGCGGCAAGACCGGATTGTTGAACCTAAAGGAACCAAAATTACTAATATTAGCTCTATTTCTATTATTTAGCCGACGAATTAAGGGAATTTTTACCTAATCTAAAATTAACTATTTAACTAAGCTAAAGATGTTAAGACAAAGAGGAAATTGGGGAAGGACTTGAGGGAAAACCGATTGAATTAGACAATACCCGAGGAAGAATCCACCTAGACTTCACATGTTATCTAACTCTGAACCGGACGATTTATTCACTTGACTTGATCCGTAGGATTCCCTAATTTATATTAACATCTCTCTCGAGGCTACTAACGTCTAACCCTAGGTTGATTAATTGAAATCTCTTTCTAATTAAAACCCCTAGAATTGCATTAACTCGATTTATAGACTCCCATATTAGGTTTGACCATAATCCGGGATTTTGTCACCTTATCTCTAGGCGCGCGAGCAACTCCGCTTAACTATGCTAGATCTACTCTTCGATAGGGTCTCTTCCTCCTCTGCCTAAGAACATCACACTTGAATCAATATCCCGGAAATACCAAAATAATATTTAAGAACACATAGTTAAGAACAAATCAAGTATTTATCATACAGCTCAAATAACAATAACAAGATCCGTTTTACGTTTCATCCCCCTCAAGTATCTGAGGGTTTAGTTCATAATTGTAAAAAAAAACATCTCAGAAGAAAATATAAAACAAAACATAAGAAAACCCTAAAATCCTCAAGGAATTGAAGGAGAGATCCTCGATCTTGAGTATGATTAAACTTTTGAGATAAATCAACCGGCTTTCTTGAGTAAATCCACAATTTAATCGCTCTGGCTCGGCTCTTTGGCCTAGCTAAATGCCCCCTAAAGGTTGGCCTCTAGGGTCTTTATATAGGCTTTTGGAATATGTTTATTTGCCTCTAAGTACCCTAATCCGAATAGAATTTTTCTTATCTGCGGCAGAGACACGCCCATGGCACACGCCCGTGTAAATTGTGGCCAAGCCATGGTCGAACCTATTGATCAGGCACGGCCGTGTATTTCAGGGTCCAGGCCGTGGTCAACTCTTCTTACAGGGCATGACCGTGTGGTCTTGGGCCCAGGCCATGTAGATTTCGTACTTTGGCCCATTTTCTCCGTTTTCGGGTCGTTTCTCATTCTTTTCATCCTCTGGTACTCTACTGAGTATAAAACATGAAAACAAAGGATTAGGAGCACCTATTTCCATAATTAAAGGGATAAATCATCCAAAAACATGCTAAATGTGGGATTAAAATATGTTCATATTATGGTTTATCAAATACCCCCACACTTAAGCTTTTGCTTGTCCTCAAGCAAAATTCTCAACTCACAATTAAAACGAATTTCCTCTACTCATAATATTCATTAATAATGTTTCATCATAATTCATAGATAACTTATACATGGATAATTCAACTCAAAGAGTCCTAAAGATTCAAACAATCAAAGTCATGAGTTTTTAGCGTGAAAACATAGGTGTTTTCCCCTTATCCGAATAATTACCTTTAATTCAAAATCGACAAAAGTTTACATCCTCACTAAAGATTCACTCAAATCACTCAAGGTGTTTAAGGTTCAAAAATAAAGCACTCATAAGTCAAACATGAAAAGTTAATCCCATAGGCTTGCATGAAAATCAAATCTCCACCACTGTAAAATGAGAAGATACACAAATCAAAAGGTCTTTAAAAAGGGTTGTAACGGGGCTTAGGTTAACGGTGTGGATAAAGGCTAAATTAAAAGGGTTAGAATCGAGATTTAATAGACAAATTACCTAACTAGAAAAATGAATTAATAACATGCATAATTACATTAATTGAAAACTTGTAATACTAACAATACAAGCTTCTTCTTCAAGATGTTGAAATTAAACGTATAGGCTCGCTTAATCACATAACTAATAATGAATAAACTTTGATTTTTTTTTTTTTTTGAAATACCAAAACAATGTAAGATAAACCTTTAACATTGAAATAATATAATTAGAAACTGATCAAAACAAGTCTCGATAGAAGGGTAGTCAAAAGGAATGGTGATAACAAATACAAGATGGGTTTCGGGTTAATATTAGTGGGTTGAGTCAATAAAAAGGGTTGTTAGGATTAAAGGGGTTCACTAGGGGTCAATTATGAGGGTAGGCTTTTAATGGAGCAAGTGGGTTAAATCCTAAATGCCTTAATCATCTTTGTATATCAAATCAATAGTGTGGTCTCGACATGTATAATCGAAGCAAGTTCTAGAATAACAAATCAATGTTGACACACTCATAATCAATAAAGTGAGCACGAAAAGAATATATACTCTAAAAGACTCAAAATCTCAAAAAAATTATGGGTATTTTGATGTCAACCTTGTAAATTTCAAACTTCAAGGTAACAATTTAGATTCAGGTAGACACCCTAACAGAATTTTTTGAAAATAGACTCATCATGCTTGATTCTCTATTATCTTAAAGTTTAAATCATCATTGCACAATTATCAATGACTTAATCTAAAACATATTAATAAAAATCATGAATCAACAAGAATTTCATTCTAATTGGTGATATGAGAAAATTACTTTAAGACAGAATATCATTCAGGGATTTGAGAATAATGCAAAAAGTTAGGCACTTTTTCTAATAAACTTTCACCCCCCACACTTAAGATGTACATTGCCCTCAATGTACAAAAATAGATAACAATCATATAACAAGAAAATCAAAAAGTAAGGGAGAGGTGAAACTTCCTGAATTTTTGGATGGATTCCTTGAGTTGGAAGTGTGGAAACTTGATTCGTAAATGAAAGATAAGTTGGAGGGGGCGCCTCTACTTCCTGTGCTAGATGAAGAAATTGGGAATCTCGTGAAGAGTTAGCCAGGAAATAATAATAATAATTTAAATTATACTAATTATATAATTAAAGTAAATATATATAACAAGAAAAAAAATATGAATTAAAATAAAACTAAAAGAGAAGATGAATGGATTAGAAAGTCCTTATTGGTAGATGGTTCGCGAGGTGGGTGTGGTTTCTAAGGCCGTGGTGTTGTGATTCCCTAGCAACCTTTAGAACCTAAAACCAAGAAACTAAAACAAAATAAACTAAATTTAATGTATGAAAAATAAAGAAAAGGAAAATAAAGGAGAAGAGAAAAGTAAAATAAAAGTTAAATGGTCTCAAAGACCCTTGGCTTGTCGAGTTAATGAAGCGGTCGGCATGAACTTATGTTGATTGGTCTCCAACAGGGAGAGAGGACTCGGATCTTTCCATTTTTTTTTGACGTTGTTAGAGTTAGATTGAGACTTTTATGTAATGAAGAAGGAAGAGAGTGAAGGTGGAGGGGAGTGGAGAGTGGATAGGGAATGGGTGAGAAGGGGAGAGAGGTGTTTTAAATAGAGATTTTCACTTTGGTACATCCCCACGCCCGTGTATCGTGGGCGTGTTGTGTCACATGGCCATATCGCACGACCATGTGGTGGTTCAATTTCTTCTCCCACACCCGGTTTTTAAGTTGCCACGCCCGTGTTGGTTCAACAGTGTCGGCCATGGCTATGTCGCACGGCCGTGGTGTTAGGTGAGTCCGTGATTCAAAGATATTTTTCTTGTCCTGTCTCGTACTATCTCTGCCATGTCAGTACGAAAATCTGTAGCATCCACACGGCCGTGTGTATGGCCGTTTGATATGAAAATTTATGCTTCATTAACTTGGTTAGGCTGTAGTTAGGTGCTAAAAGAAAAAGAAATAAAAATAAATTGGGTTAGTGCTCGGGTTGCCTCCTGAGAAGCGCTCGTTTAAAGTCTTAAGCTAAACTTACATCTCATTCGTACTGATAAACCGTAAAAGTAACATATTTTAGGCCCACATTTAGTATGCTTTTGGATGATTTAGCCCTTATTTTAAGTAAAAAGGTGTTCTTAATCTTTTCTTTTCATGTTTTTACTCAGGAAAGCACCCGAGGACGAAAAGAACAAAAAATGGGCTTAAAAGGGGCCAATTTGGGCCAAAGAGGAAATCGACACGGCCTGGACTTCAAGCCACAAGGCCGTGCCTCGACAATTAACTAAGACACGGCCATGCCACGATTTACACGGCCATGCCCTAATCGACAGAATCGAGACACGACCTGAAAACGATTTACACAGGCGTGTACCATGGTCGTGCTCCTGCCTCAGGAGAGAGCAGTTTCACTCAGATTTGAATATTTTGAGGCAAAGAAACACATTTCAGAGTCTATTCAAACACCGAGTAGGAAGTATACTTGAATTGGGACACTTAGAGGCCAAGTAAAGCATTCTAAAAGTCTATATAAACACCCTAAGTGTAACTTGAAAGGGGACGTTAGGCGGTGAGCTAGGCCAAGGAGCCGAGCCGGAAAGGTCAGACTTGTGGGAATCACTCGAAGATAGCCAGTGGATCCATCTCAAGGAGCCGAATTATGCTCAAGACAGCGAATTTCTCCTTCAATTCCTCCAGGGGGTTTTAGGGATTTCTTATGTTTTGTTTTATCTTTTCTTTTGAGATGTTTTCTTTCTTTGTTATGAACTAAACCTTTCAGATACTTGAAGGAGATGAAACCTAGATGAATCTTGTTATTGATTTTGAATTATATGATAAATACTTAGTTTGTTCTTAATTATGCATACTTAATCCAAATTTGATGTGCTTAGGAGGAGGAGGAATAGACCCTGCTTAAGAGTAGATCTAGCGTAATTAAGTAGAGTTGATCACACGCCTAGAGATAGAGAGACGAGATTTTTTCGGATTAGGGTGAAACCTAATATGGGAGTCCATAGATCGATTTACTGCTATTCTAGAGGGTTATTATAAGAGAACGAGAGTTCCACTAATTAACCTAGGGTTAGACATTATTCGCTTCGAGAGAGGGTTTAATATACGTTAGGGAGTCTTACGGATCAAACTAAGTGAATAAATCATATGGTTCAGTGTTAAATAACAAGTGAAGTCTAGGTGGATTATTCTTGAGGGTATCGTCGTGATCAATTGAGTTTTTCTTGAAGTTATTTTTCAAGTCGTTCTTTTTGTCTTTGCGTCTTTAGTTTAGTAGTCGTTAATTTAGATTAAAGGAACTTCACTTTATTCTAGGCTAAATAATAAAAAGAAAGTTAGTATTAGTACTTTTAGTTCCTTTGAGTTCGATAATTCGCTAAAATATTAAGAAAGCTCTATTTTTATTACTTTAGCCATCATTTTTTATTTTTTATTTATTTTTATTTATTTTATTTTATTATTTTTGTTAATTTTATTTCTTCCTTTTTCCTAGTAGGTACCTCTAGTTTATGACTAAAAGGAACCCGACAGGACCTCTAGTATACATAGTGATATTGAAGCTACCGCTCGTAGGAATCGCAGAGAAATTAGGCGAGCCCTAAATTACTCAAGAAGAGGAGGGGAAGATGAAGGCGATGAGATGAATTTGAGTACATTGTCATTCAGGCAAATAAAAGAAGAAAGTATTGAAAATAATGACGAAATACAAAAAAAATCCTCCATTGATGAGCCACCCAGGCTGGAATTGAAACAGTTACCAAACCACTTAGAATATGCATTCCTCGGGGGCAATTCTACATTACCAGTAATTATCTCTTCAGAATTAGAACCCCTGGAAAAAGAGGAGTTGATAAAGGTACTAAGAGAACATAAAAAAGCCATAGCTTGGAAAATCTATGATATCAAGGGAATAAGCCCTTCATTTTTCACCCACAAAATTTTAATGGAAGAAAAATACAAGCCGTGAGTGTAGCCACAGAGACGGCTAAACCTCAACATGAAAGAAGTAGTTAAAGCCGAGGTAATTAAACTTCTAGATACAAGAATAATTTATCCCATTTCTGACAGCACTTGGGTAAGTCCTGTGCAGGTAGTTTCAAAGAAAGGAAGTATGACAGTGGTGCCCAATGAGAAGAATGAATTAATCCTCACAAGAACATTTACAGGATGGAGAGTCTGTATAGACTATAGAAAGCTCAATGATGCCACCAGAAAAGATTACTTCCCTCTACCCTTCATAGATCAAATGTTAGAAAGACTATCCGGGCATATGTACTACTGTTTATTGAACGGACTCTCCGGCTACTTTTAAATCCCCATAGCTCATGAAGATCAAGAAAAGACAACATTTACATGCCCATACGGTACGTTTGCTTATCGTAGAATGCCTTTTGGATTATGTAATGCTCCTGCTACCTTTCAGCGTTGCATGTTGGCAATCTTTGATGAACTCGTAGAAGATATCATGGAGGTATTTATGGATGATTTCTCGGTATTCGGTAATTCTTTCCATCTTTGTCTTAAAAATTTAAAACAAGTTCTAATGAGATGTGAGGAAACAAACCTTATTTTGAATTGGGAAAAATGTCACTTTATGGTTAGAGAAGGGATTGTATTAGGACATAAAATCTCTAGTAAATGGATTGAGGTAGATAAAGAAAAGATTGAAACCATAGAAAAATTACCTCCCCCTAGTTTAGTTAAGGCTATTAGAAGTTTTTCTAGTACATGCAGGGTTCTATAGAAGATTTATTAAAGATTTTTCTAAAATAGCTAAGCCCTTGACAAAACTACTAGAAAAAGATGTTCCTTTCAATTTCAATCAGGAATGTTTAGGTGCATTTAATGTCCTTAAAGATAAATTGATAAATGCTCTGATTATAATTGCACCCGATTGGAATTTACCCTTTGAACTAATGTGTGATGCAAGTGATTTTGCAGTAGGTGCAGTTTTGGGACAACGAAGAGACAAGCATTTATAGCCAATTTATTATGCTAGCAGAACATTAACACCCGCACAAGAGGACTATTCCACCACAGAGAAAGAATTGCTAGCTAAAGTCTTTGCTTTTGATAAATTTAGTCAGTATCTAATAATGTCTAAAGTTGTTGTGTATACTGACCATTCAGCTCTCCGTTATCTTTTAACCAAACCTAATGCAAAACCTCGACTCATACGATGGGTTTTACTTTTATAGGAGTTTGATTTGGAAATACAAGATAAGAAGGGAGCTGAGAATCTTACGGCAGATCACCTCTCTAGACTTGAGAATCCACATATTGAAAAACTCGATGAAACTGAGATAAATGACTCGTTTCTCGAAGAGCGACTCTTTTCTATAACACACTCTGAGGTATCATGGTTTGCAAACATTGCAAATTATTTAGCAGCTAACATCTTGCCAAATAGACTAACACATCACCAAAAGAAGCGATTCTTTACTGATGTGAAAACCTATTTATGGGAAGATCTTTTTCTTTTTCACATATGTGTAGATCAGGTTATTCGAAGATGCATTACAAAGACAGAAGCAAGCAAAATCGTGGAACATTGCCATTCAGGACCCTCAAGAGGACACTACAGTGGCATTAAGACCGCACACAAAATACTTGAATCATGTTTTTATTGGCCTACTCTATTTAAAGATGCCAACAGGCATGTTACCTCATGTGATAAATGCCAAAGAGCAGGTAATATTTCTAAACGTGATGAAATGCCTCAAAAATATATGCTATCATGTGAATTATTTGATGTATGGGGTATTGATTTTATGGGATCCTTCCTTAGTTTATTTGGAAATAAATACATCTTAGTGGCAGTTGATTATATGTCAAAATGGGTAGAAGCGGAAACTTTACCCACCAATGATGCTAGGGTAGTAGTTAAATTTCTTAAGAAGCTGTTTTCTCGATTTGGGACACCTAGAGTTGTCATTAGTGATAGGGGCACTCATTTTGTAATACTCAATTTGAAAAAGTTCTAAAAAAATATGGAGTACACCACAGGACAGCTACCCCATATCACCCTCAAACGAGTGGGCAAGTTGAAGTAGCAAACCGAGAACTTAAGTGCATCCTAGAGAAAATAGTTTAATCAAATAGAAAAGATTGGACATTAAAAGTAGATGATGCCCTATGGGCCTATAGAACAGCTTTTAAAACACCTCTAGGGACATCCCCATACAAACTCGTATACAGGAAAAGCTGTCATCTACCATTTGAGTTAGAACACAAAACTTTTTGGGCCATAAAGTTTTTAAATTTCGATCTTAGAACTATAGAAAAGAAAAGAATGATGCAGATGAACGAGCTAGACGAATGGAGAGTAGAGGCCTACGAAAACTCGAAACTATACAAAGAAGCAACAAACCTACGCCACGATTCTCATCTAAAGAAGTCAAAACAATTCAAAGTAGGGGACTTGGTCCTACTATACAACTTAAGGCTCAAATTATTTCCTGGGAAGTTGAAATTAAGATGGTCAGGCCCATTCATGATCAAAACAATCTTTCCATATGGTACAGTCGAGGTAACTCACCCCACCAAGGGCACATTCAAGGTAAATGGTCACCGACTTAAAATTTATAATGGTGCAAATTTTGAAAATATGAGAGAGGAGTTTTTGCTCCATGAACCTTCTTTTAGAATCTAAAATAGGGAAAGTCGAGCTTAAGACTATAAATAATCGCTTCTTGGGAGGCAACCCGAGCTCTAATCTATTAACATTTTTTTTAGTATCTGGCATCATATTAATTAACCCAATGAAGTGTAGGTTGGGTCACACGACCTTACACACGGGGGTGCCCGTGGCCGTGCGAAAGACAGGGGAAAGCCAGGGGCGTGCCAGTAGCCGTGTACCAACAGAGGAAATTCTTTTATCGAACACGGGCAAGACACACCCGTTCTAAACAACCATATCTAAATACTGACATTCTAAGAACGGGCAGGACACGACCGTGCCCCACTACCATAGGAACATACTGGCTTATCAAACACAGGCTAGACACGCTCGTGCTAAACGATCGTGTTTAAATACTGGCATTCTAAGCACGGGCAGGACACGACTGTGCCCCATCACCATAAGAACATACTGGCTTATCAAACACGGGCTATACATGCCCGTTCTAAACAACCGTACTAAAAAAAAACCAGTCGCGCTCAAAATCACGAAACACACGGGCACTTAAAAAAAAATAGCATAGCCGTAGCCTGATCGTGTCCCGCTACTATTTAAACACATTAACCGTTCATCCCCCTATTTAAGCCTAAAAAAAATTCAGCCTTCTTCCCCATTCCGGCCACACCCATATTCCCCACCTTTCCAAAACTTCCTTGACCATTGTTCTTCCATAAAAACACAATACAAACCACACCACGCCCACACCACCATCGTGCTGTTGAACTCCCACGCCCCTGCCATCGCCGTGTTCACACTATAACCTCACGACCACCACTGTGCTTAACCCGTGTTCGGTAACAAAACCACCACCATCATCCTTGGTTCCTTCTTTTATTTCACTTTCATAACTAAATTTTGCTTAAGTCCATATTATTTTGTTTATACCCTTGATTTAGCATGATCTTTCTCATTATTATGATAAATAATTGTAGTTATTTAATTTTTTAGTTTAAGTATAAATTTCCTCATGTTTATTACAGTCATTATGAATTAAGTATAAATTTTTAAGCATGATTTGTCATATTAGTTATTTTGATTCTATATATTTAAGTGTGAATTTTTCTCATGTTTATTTCAATGTTTCGTTCATGTCATATATTTACAACATCATAGTGATAGTAGTTAAATTCCGTTTATGCTATCTCAAATTACTATTGGTTACTTATACGAATATCTTAAACCGGGATTATATTTCGGTGCGAATTCTTTTTGCCAGGTACTATGTCGTCATCATGACCAAAACAATCCGCAACTGCCCCAAGCAAGAAAAAAAAGAGACTCGGCTCATCCTCAGCAAATGCTTCTTTCGAGGTCCGACACCAATTCCTTCAACTTAATCAAGAAACTCAGAAACACGATACAGGGCGTTCCGGGAAAGGCCCTTAGGCATCGGAAGGTGCATCGACTGGGGCACCGTGGAGCAAGTCGAACTGGCGACCAATATCCGAGTCCTCTTATCAACTGAACTGTGGGAGCAGTTCTTCTCTATCATCGAGCCTACATATTTGGAACTAACACTCGAGTTCTGTACTACTTTCACTTTTCAGATAGTGATGACCAATTATAACGATCTAGGAACAGTCTAATTTCGTTTGGGAGGCACGATACGTCGACTAAGCGTACTGCAATTCGGCATAGCACTCAGACTCTATACAGAAGAATTCATAGAAGAAAATAACCTCTCCGAGTTAGACCATCAACTCCACCGAACTCCGCTAAACTGCTGGCGCAGCTTAGCCCCCACCACAGCCATCTACGACCCCAATCACTCTAAGCGATAGCCCTTGGACCACCACTACGGTATATCCACGCCATCTTCGCTCACACTATCACCGGTAGACGAGAGAGCACCGGTGTGGTAAACAAGCACGATGTCTACTACCTATTGTGCATGGTAGAAGGGCACGTGTTCAACCTTGCATACTTCATCGCTTGCGCAATACAGCACCAGACAGAACCTTATAGGAAGGGCATTTTGTCAATGGGGCCGTATATAACTCGGTTAGCTCACTACTTTGGCCTCCTCCACACCGAGGCTCACACTTCCTCTCTCACACTGATTGGTCAGATGATACCTCAGGGTATTCAGACGATGTTACACATGAGGATGATTAAATATCATCGTGGGAACGACCCACCTCAGTACCGACTAGCCACCGAAGAAGCAGAGCCAGAGGACATTACTGATGATGTCCCACAACCATCCCAAGAGGCACCGATCCCGAGCCAGCGGCCATCCCATGCAACACCATCATTGGCGGATATCTCTGCATGCCTCGACCAGTTCGAGCAGTATTTTGTCGACAACACTCAACGTTTTGATGGGATAGAGGCCACCCTCCAACAAATATGCTAGCACCTCCATATCTCATCCCAAGAACCACTACTAGATCCAGCCGATGAGGAGGACCTTTGAGTCCTTTTATCTATATTTTCGTTTACTTATTTTTACTTTATTTTTCTTGTTATTTTACTATTTAATTTATCTTACGTTTGAACATTCTCCTCGTACATTACTTTTATTATGATTATCATCCACATCTAACCTTCGAGTATTCCTAATATTTATTTAATTACGCCTCCAAGATTCCTCATTGATACATTAAGCAGTATCAAACACATCACCAGGAGCACTACACTACTATACAAGTTATCCGCCACCAAAGACGCCAACTCCCGGAATCATCCACAATTCAGGAAGTGTTACTTCTCCCCTTCTCTTTTTATTACATAATTATTTACCTATCTTTGTACATTGAGGGCAATGTACATCTTAAGTGTGGGGGGTAAAAGTACCTAAAATTTTCCATTATTCTAAAATCCTGAATTTTAGTCTTGTTCCTAAGAAATTTTCTCATATTATCAATTAGGGTGAAATTTCTAATGATTTATGATTTTTATTGATATGTTTTTGAGTAAGTCATTGATAATTGTGCATTGATGATTTATACTTGAAGAATACTAGAGAATCGAGCATGATAAGTCTATTCTTCAAAAAAAAAATCTCTTAGGTTGTCAAACTGAATTTGAATATTACCTTGAAGGTTGAAATTCACAGGATTGATGTCAAATACCCATAATTTATGTGAGATTTTGAGTCTTATAGAGCATATATTCTTTTTCATACTCACTTTATTGATTATGAGTGTGTCAACACTGAATTGTTATTCTAGAACTTGCCTAGATTATACATATCAAGACCACATTAATGATTTGATATACTGAGATGATAAAGGCACCTAGGTTTTAACCCATTCACTCCAATAAAAAGCTTACCTTCACAAATTAACCATTAGTGAACCCATTTGACCCTAACGACCTTGGTTTATTGAATTACCCGCTTAATATTAACCCAAAACCCTTTGTATTTGTTATCACCATTCTTTTTTACTACCCTTCTATCGAGAATTGATTTGATCAGATACCGAATTAGTTTATTTTAGTTGATAAAGTTCTTTCTTTATTATGTATTTACTCAATTTGTTCTTAAAAAAAACCAAAGTATATTCAAGCATAAGTATATGATTAAAGGAGCTTATGCGTTTAAATTCCAATTGTTGAAGAAGAGCTCGTATTAAAAGTATTATCAATAGATCATTTATTTTCTAGTTCATTATTCTTGTTAGGTAATTGGTCAGGTCAATCTCGATTTCAAACCTTCTAATTCAGCCTTTATCCACACCTTTAACCTAAGCCCCATTACAACCCTGTCAAAAGACCTTTTGATTTGTGTATCATCTCATATTACAGTGGTGGAGATTTGATTTTCAGGAAAGCCTATGGGATTAACTTTTTAGGTTTGACTTATGAGTGTTTTTCTTGAAACTTAAAAACTTCGAGTGCTTTGAGTGAATCGTTAGTGAGGATGTCAATCCTCGTCGGTTTTAAATTAAAGGTAATTATTTAGATGAGGGGAGACGCCTATGTTTTCGAGCTACAAACTATACGGCTTAGAATTGTTTGAATCTTTAGGAGTCTTTGAGCTAAACTATTCATGTATAAATTATCTATAGGCATTGTTGATAGGAATTGTGAATTATGGAAAGTTTGTTTTAATTGTAAGTTGAGAATTTTGCTTGAGGACAAGCAAAAGCTTAAGTGTGGGGGTATTTGATAAACCGTAAAAGTAACATATTTTAGGCTCACATTTAGTATGCTTTTGGATGATTTAGCCCTTGTTTTATGTAAAAAGGTGCTCTTAATCCTTTTTTCATGTTTTTACTCAGGAAAGCACCCGAGGACAAAAAGAACAAGAAATGGGCTTAAAACGGGCCAATTTGGGCCAAAGAGAAAATTGACACGGCCTGGACTTCAAGCCACACGGTCGTGCCTCGATAATTAACTAAGACACGGCCATGCCATGATTTACACGGTCGTGCCCCAATCAACAGAATTGAGACACGGCATGAAAACGATTTACACGGACGTGTACCATGGCCGTGCCCTACCGCGAAGAGAGTAATTTCACTCGAATTTAGATACTTTGAGGCAAAGAAACACATTCCAGAGCCTATTCAAACACCGAGTAGGAAGTATACTTGAATTGGGACACTTAGAGGCCAAGTAAAGCATTCTAAAAGTCTATATAAACACCCTAAGTGTAACCTGAAAGAGGGCATTAAGCGGTGAGCTAGGCCAAGGAGCCAAGCTGGAAAGGTCAGACTTGTGGGAATCACTCGAAGATAGCTAGTGGATCCATCTCAAGGAGCTAAAATTCTACTCAAGACGGCGGATTTCTCCTTCAATTTCTCTAGGGGGTTTTAGGGATTTCTTATGTTTTATTTTATCTTTTCTCTTGAGATGTTTTCTTTCTTTGTTATGAACTAAACCCTTCAGATACCTGAAAGAAATGAAACCTAGATGAATCTTGTTATTGATTTTTAAATTATATGATAAATACTTAGTTTGTTCTTAATTATGCATACTTAATCCAAATCTAATGTGCTTAGGTGGAGGAGGAATAGACCCTACTTAAGAGTAGATCTAGCGTAATTAAGCGGAGTTGATCGCATGCCTAGAGATAGGGTGACGAGATTTTACCGGATTAGGGTGAAACCTAATATGGGAGTCTATAGATCGATTTACTGTTATTCTAGGGGTTATTATAAGAGAACGAGAGTTTTACTAATTAACCTAGGGTTAGACGTTATTCGTTTCGAGAGAGGGTTTAATATACGTTAGGGAGTCTTACGAATCAAACTAAGTGAATAAATCATATGGTTTAGTGTTAAATAACAAGTGAAGTCTAGGTGGATTCTTCCTGAGGGTATCGTCGTGATCAACTGAGTTTTTCTTCAAGTTATTTTCGAAGTCGTTCTTTTTGTCTTTGTGTCTTTAGTTTAGTAGTTGTTAATTTAGATTAAAACAACTTCACTTTATTCTAGGCTAAATAATAAAAGGAAAGTTAGTATTAGTACTTTTAGTTCCTTTGGGTTTGATAATCCGATCTTGCCTAAGCTATACTACTGTTCGATAGGTACACTTGCCTTTAATCGTTGTCAGAGTTAGTTTCCAGGTTCAATCACATTTTTTATAAATTTTAAAGCTCTGATTTCAGCGATCACGTACCTTCACAGTGGTTTAAAGAGTGAAAAATCCTTTTTTATGCTATCATCATATAATTTGAGTCGAGTGGAGTTTACTTTAAAAGTACTGAAAGTAGAATTTCTTACCTTGACTGTTCCGTAAAGAAAAATATTAAGTACTGTAAAGGGGATCTCTTCGTTTGTCTTCAGGTTTGATGTGGCGATTTGCGATTCTATTCTTTCTAATAGTACTTGATCTCCTATTTTGAAGTGATTTGATGTTCCTTTAAGTTCTTCTGGGGGTTCCTTCGGTTTCACGTCGTATAGGTTTGGTTCCTCCTTGAATTGTATCTTCCACTCATTTAGTTCATCGGTTTGAAGCCGTCTTTCCTCATAAGATTTTTCTTTGTTGGTACGAGCTATAGGATCTGGCTCTGTGATGTAATTCCATGGTGTTTCCTGAAAAGAGATTTTAATTGAGTACTTATCATGGGAATTTACGTCCTCACCTTTCTCACTCAATGTCCTAGCTGAGTCGAGAGCTTGAAGACTGATTGATTCGTCACCTACACGAAGTATGAGTTCACCTGTGCTGACATCAATTTTAGATCTGGCAGTTGCTAGAAAATGTCTTCCTAAAATTAAGGGGATACTATTGTCTTCATCCATATCTAAAATAACGAAGTCTACGAGGAATATAAATTTGTCAACTTTAACTAGTGCATCTTCAATTATACACTTAGGGATGTGAATAGTCTTATCAGCTAGTTGAATACTCATCCTAGTTTGCTTGGGTTTCCCTAGACCTAGCTGTTTAAACATTTTAGATGGCATAACATTGATGCTTGCCCTTAAATCGGCTAAAGCATTCTCAACAGATAAACTGCGAATTAAACATGGAATTGTAAAACCCCTTGGATCTTTTAATTTTCATGGTAATCTGTTCTATAACATTGCCGAGCACGCTGCGTTTAGTTCCACATGAGACTCCTCGTCTAACTTTCGCTTGTTCATTAAAAGCTCTTTTAAAAATTTCCTTGAATCTGGCAACTGCGAAAGAGCTTCAAGAAATGGTAAGTTAATATGTAATTTCTTTAAGAGCTTGAGGAACTTATCGAACTTCTCTTCTGTGTCGTCTTCCTTCATCGCATTGGGGTAAGGTATACGAGGTTTATATTCTTTAATTACGGTTTTGGCTTTTCTTAGTTTACCTTAACCTTACATTTACTTACCACAGGTTCTTGCCTTGGCTCAATTCAGAATCTACTAATCCTTCACTATCATGAGCTGTTATGGCTTAAATTTGCTCCTTTGGATTAGTCTCAGTGTTACTTGGCAAGCTGCCTAGTGGTCGTTCGGAGATCAGCTTTGTGAGTTGCCCTAACTGGTTCTCGATTCCTTTGATCGATGTTTGTTGATTTTTAAGTGTTGCCTCGGTGTTTTGAAAATGAGTTTCAGGCATCGCTATGAATTTTGTCAGCATCTCTTCAAGGTTTGACTTCTTTTCCTGTGGGTAGGGATGTTGTTGGAAGTTTGGAGGGGGTGGCTGTTGTCTCTGATTACCTTGGCCACCCACGAGAAATTGGGGTGGTTCCTCCAACCTGGATTATAAGTATTACTATAAAGGTTATTTTGAGATCGAAAATTGTTACCCATATAGTTCATCTGTTCGCTTTCTGTGCCCGGATTGTAGGGTGGGTACTTAGGATTCGCCACACCTCCTAGATTTGAGTCACATTGCATAACTGAATGTACCTGCAAAGAACCACACAAACCATCAATCTTTTTATTCATTATCTCTACCTGGTTTGATAGCATGGTGACTGCGTCGAGATTGAAAACTCCAACTGTTTTGGTTGGCTTTTTCCTTGTAACTTGCCATTGATAGTTATTCAGTGACATCTCCTCTATGAATTCATAAGCCGCTTCAGGAGTTTTGTTACTCAAGGTTTCACCGGCGGTTGAATCAATCAACTACCGGGTTGAAGGATTTACACCATTGTAAAAAGTTTGGACCTGTAACCACAAGGGTAAACCATGGTGTGGGCACCTTCTCAACAAATCTTGCATCTCTCCCATGCGTCGTGTAATGTTTCTAAATCTATCTGCACAAAAGAAGAGATATCATTCCTTAATTTGGCAGTTTTGGCCGGCGAAAAATATTTCAATAAAAATTTTTCGGTCATGTAGTCCCATGTAGTGATTGATCCTGGTGGAAGAGAATGTAACCATTGTTTGGCTTTATTTTTCAAAGAAAAGGGAAATAACTGAAGACGAATGGCATCATCAGAAATGTCATTTATTTTGAAGGTATCACAGAATTCTAAAAAATTAGCTAAATAAGTATTTGGGTCTTCATCCTGCAAACCATCAAATTGAACAAACTGTTGAATCATTTGTATAGTGTTAGGTTTTAATTCAAAGTTATTAGCGGCTATAGCAGGCCTACCAATACTTGATTCAACTCCTATTAAATTAGGTTTAGCATAATTATACATAGTTCGAGGAGCATGATGATCGGCCATCTCCTGAGGTAATGGGTTATTCTCAGCCATCCTTTCGGTGGTATTAGTTTCGTCCTCTTGCTCTTCTTTTATGTAATCTAAGCCTCGCTTTACTTCTCTACGATTTTTGCGTATGGTTCCTTCAATATCACTGTCGTAAAGTAGTGGTCTTGTCGGGTTCCTTCTAGTCATAAACTAGAGGTACCTACTAGGAAGAGAGAAAAAGAAAAAGAAAATTTTTAGAAAAGTAAAAATAAAATTTAATTGCAGAAAAATAAAATATAATATGGCTAAAGTAATAAAAATTGAGCGTTCTTAATATTTCAGTTCCCCGACAACGACGCCAAAAACTTGATCGTGTCTATCGAGTTTTAAAAATTTATAAAAAGAATGATCGAACTTGGAAACTAACTAAGACAATGATGGAGGCAAGCGTACCTATCGAACAGTAGTATAGCTAGCGGCAAGACCAAATTATCGAACCCAAAGGAACCAAAAGTACTAATATTAACTCTCTTTCTATTATTTAGCCAACGAATTAAGGGAATTTTTACCTAATCTAAAATTAACTATTTAACTAAGCTAAAAATGCTAAGACAAAGAGGAAATTGGGGAAGGACTTGAGGGAAAACCGATTGAATTAGACAATACTTGAGGAAGAATCCACCTAGACTTCACTTGTTATCTAACTCTGAATAGGACGATTTATTCACTTGACTTGATCCGTAGGATTCCCTAATTTATATTAATACTCTTTCGATGCTACTAACATCAATTGAAATCTCTTTCTAATTAAAACCCCTAGAATTGTATTAACTCGATCTATGGACTCCCATATTAGGTTTGACCCTAATCCGGCAGATTTTTGTGACCCTATCTCTAAGCGTGCGAGCAACTCCGCTTAACTATGCTAGATCTACTCTTAGACAGGGTCTCTTCCTCCTCTGCCTAAGTACATCACACTTGAATCAATATTCTAGAAATACCAAAATAAGAATTAAGAACACATAGTTAAGAACAGATCAAGTATTTATCATACAACTCATATAAAAATAACAAGATCCGTCTTAGGTTTCATCCCCCTCTAGTATTTGAGGGTTTAGTTCATAATTGTAAAAGAAAACATCTCAGAAGAAAATATAAAGCAAAACATAAGAAAACCCTAAAACCCTCTGAAGGAATTGAAGGAGAGGTTCTCAGTCTTAAATATAATTCTGGCTTCTTGAAATGAATCAATTGGCTTTCTTCGAGTAAATCCCTGAATTTAACTGCTCTGGCTCGACTCTTTGGCCTAGCTGAACGCGCCCTAAAGGTTGGCCTCTAAGGTCTTTATATAGGCTTTTGGAATATGTTTCTTTGCCTCTAAGTACCCTAATCTGAATAGAATTCTTTTTATCTGACGGCAGAGACACGCCCATGGCACACGCTCATATAAATCATGGCCAGGCCGTGATCGAACCTATTGATGAGGCACGACCGTGTATTTCGGGGTCCAGGCCGTGGTCGACTCTTCTTACGGGGCACGGCCGTGTGGTTTTGGGCCCAAGCCGTGTGGATTTCATACTTTGGCCTATTTTCTCCATTTTCGACCTGTTTCTCGTTCTTTTTATCCTCCGGTACTCTACTGAGTATAAAACATGAAAATAAAGGATTAGGAGCACCTATTACCATAATTAAAGGGATAAATCATCCAAAAACATGCTAAATGTGGGATTAAAATATGTTCATATTATGGTTTATCAGGACCATATATATATACTAATTACTCTATAATTACATGTCATTATATAACCTTATGAGCTCAAAATTTTACTAGCATATCCAAAAGGTATTCCGAACAATCTCGTCCATTAATTATGTTAACATAGAACCAATGCGACTTTCGTTACATATATCACAACTAAATCCATCCATGATCACGTAATTTAACACAACCAAATGACATAGATCAAGTATGGATTGTAACATGAAAATTACATGCAATATGATCTAAACATGTCTATTTCCAACTGGTCCTCTTAAGTGATGTCAGTTTCAAAACAATAAATAGGGTGAATAAATTGAATACTTCATTTATGATAAAAAAAATAACCAAATACATAAATGTCTAAAAACAAATAAAACATAAACTCCTACAAAATCATGATATCTTCAAACAATGTAACAACCATGTGAGAAGCGTGCTCATGAAAGACCTTGGGTGGTAAACCTTTTGTGAGCGGATATGCTATCATGGGGTTTCTCCTAATATTCTCTATGGATATTTGACCATTTTTCACTCTTTCTTTTACAACTAAGAACTTTATGTCAATATGTTTTGACTTAGATGAACTCTTGTTGTTATTGGAATAGAGCACTGCTGACTTATTGTCACAAAATAATTTAAGTGGTCTTTCTACATTCTCCAAAATGCACAACCCTATGACAAAGTTTTGCAACCATATTCCATGGTTTGATGCCTCATAGCATGCTACAAACTCTGCTGCCATAGTGGACGAAGCTACAATTGTCTATTTGACACTTTTTCAAAATATAGCTCCTCCAACTAACAGGTAAATATAGCCTGATGTAGATTTCCTACTATCTTGGCATCTAGCGAAATCAGAACCAAAATATCCTATGACCTCCAAAAGATCTAATCTCTTATAAGTAAGCATGTAATCTTTTGTTCTCTGAAGATATCTCATAACCTTTTTGGCTGCTATACAATGGTCTATACCAAGGTTGCTTAAATATCTGCCTAACATCTCAACAATGTAAGCAATGTCCGAACGCGTATAAACTTGAGCATATATTAAACTCCCAACAACTAATGCATAGGGAATCTTTTGCATTTTCTGAATTTCAAGGTTACTTTTAGGGTATTGAGTAAGACTAAATTTGTTTCCTTTTGCGATAGGGTGCCACTTGGTCTACAACTTTGCATGCTAAACCTTTTGAGTACTTTATCGATATAGCTCTTTTGTGATAATCCAAGAATACCTCGAGGTCAATTTCGATGTATCTGAATTCCTTAAACAAAATAGACGTCCCCAAGATCTTTCATCTCAAAACATTTAAATAAAAACCTCTTGGTTTCGTACAATAAGCCTATATCATTAGCGGCAAGTAGAATGTCATCAACATATAGAACCAGAAATATGTGCTTACTCTCATTGAATTTGTGATACACATAATCATCAACAATATTCATCTCAAAACCAAATGAAATAATTATTTGATGAAACTTATGGTATCATTGACGGGAAGCTTGTTTGAGTCCACAGATGGATTTTGTCAATTTGTAAACCATATTCTTTGAGTCTTCTGACTCAAAATTTTCTAGTTGCATCATATAAATTATTTTTTCAATGTCGCCATTAAGAAACGCAGTGTTAACATCCATCTGTTGTAACTCAAGATCAAAATGAGCAACAAGCGCCATGATTATTTTGAAGGAGTCTTTCGATGAAATCAATACCTTTTACGAGAGAGAAAGTCTCTAAAATCAATACCTTTTACGAGTATATCCTTTAGCTACAAGAATTAGCGCATGGCCTATACCTCTCCATATTACCATTTGCATCCTCTTGGTTTTAAATATCCATTTACAACCAATTGGTTTTACTACCTAAAATAATTTTTAGGAGTAATGTGACAAGTTCCCAAACTTTATTGTCTTGCATAGATTTATACTCATCTTTCATGGCATCAATCCACTTTTGAGAATTAGGACTTTTCATGGCCACGATGAAAGTTGATTGGATCATATTCCATCATTCCATTATCATCCTCATGTTCTTGTATCACATAAGATACTTCCCAAATACAATATAATCATCTTGGAATAGCATTCCTCATTTCTCTTGTGGACCTCCTTAATGAAAAGAGAAGTGGCCTGTAACATCCTAAATTCTAAAGGGTCATTTGTTATGCATTTAGTGCATAACTTACCATCACTTACCAAAGTTGATCGTCAGAATGGCCTCGGTTGCTTGCTCCACAAATCCTGAATCCTATTATCAATCGTGTTACATAAAATTTTTAGAGGAGGTTATCCTTGTTTGCTAAATCGAGGTTGTTTGATCGTACTTACCCTTGTGAATTGAAGAAGGAAAATGGTTGAGAATTTATATGCAGAATTGAAGGAGAGTTTAGAGGAGGTTATCCAATTTTGGAAGTTAAGGCATTTTAACCAAGGAGTAAATTCTCCAAATCATTTAATTCAATTCAAACTAATTTGAATTAATCCCCTTTAATCAAATAATAATCCAACCAATATCTTCTTTATCTTCTATTATCCTTAGGATAGCTTGATATTTGTAAAATGCGAAGTTTTATTGCGGTATTTTTGTAAAGTAGAAACATTTTAAATAAAGTCGAGAGAAAAATGTAGAAACCAAGGGCGAGCTTAGTCCGTAATCTTCCTCGACTTGTCAAAACTCTCTTTGCTGCTTTTCCAGGCCAAACAAATGGTACTCCTTCCTTAATAACTTAGTTAATGGGGTGCGCAATTAACGAGAATCCTTCCACAAACCTTCGATAAGTACCTGCTGAGACCTAGAAAGCTTCAATTTCAAATCGACCTCGGCGATTTCCAATCCAACACCGCCTCAACCTTGCGGGGATCCACCCTAATCCCTTCCGCTGACACTACGTGACCCAAGAAAGCCACCTCCCTAAGCCAAAATTCGCACTTACTGAATTTGGCATATAACCGCTTCTCCTCGATGCTTGTAGAACTATTCGCAAATCTTTGGTCATGCTCTCCTCCGTCTTGGAATAAACCAATATGTCGCCTATGAACACCACGACAAATTGATCCAAGCATCGTTGGAATACTCTATTCATTAAGTCCATGAATGCCGCTTGTGCGTTGGTCAACCCAAATGGCATCACTAGAACTCGAAGTTGATTGGATCATATTCCATCATTCCATTATCATCCTCATGTTCTTGGAGAAATACAATATAATCATCTAATCCTGTGGTTCAAATTCCTATCGGAATAGCATTCCTCATTTCTCCCTCGGCTCCATGTGGACCTCCTTAATGAATCCCATATCTCAAAGTGGGGCCAACCCACGGTGGTGCTAAGCCACGAGGACGAGACGCTATGAGGTGCCAAACCTGGTGTCCGTCGACACAATATAACCGCCTCCACTCAAACATACATTTATCACATGTATCACATAAGCCTAAATTAGGGGTTATGCATTTAGTGCATAACTCCTTTTCCCTCTTTGGCTACTAACCACGGCACTCGTGTTCCTATCATCAATTGATTTCACAAGAGTGTTAACATTCCTTGCTTACAAAAGCGAGACCTACCTTACCCCTTGTAGAAATCGACAAAGCATAAAATTTAATTTGAATTAATCCCCTTAATCAAATAATAATCCAACCAATATCTTCTTTATCTTCTATTATCCTTAGAAAAATAAATCGAGGTTGTTTTCCTTCATTTATTCTTATAACCCCTATTTACTAAGGCTCCCTACCTTGAAAGCTTCAAATAAAATTTCTACTAACTCGAGTAATTTTCACAAATAGCCCCAGTTTAGGAAGTTAAGGAATAGCATTTTCCTTAATGACTGTAACATCCTAAATTAGGGGTTATGCAAATTCTCCAAATCAGATAGCTTGATATTTGTAAAATGAAGTTTTCGGTATTTTTGTAAAGTAGAAACATTTTAAATAAATTCGAGAGAAAAATGTAGAAACCAAGGGCATTTTGGTAACTTTTTCAACTAAGGGTATTTTCGTAATTTCCCCAAACCAGAGTATCTTAACATTTTGAAATTTTGAGATTTTGGTATTTTGCAAAGTAAAATCATTTTAACAAAAGTTGAGAGTAGTACCGTAATTTTACAATACAGGGGCATTTTTGTAAATTTGGCCACTAGGGGCATTTTTGTAATTTTGCCATTAGGGTATTTTGGTAATTTTGTAAATCGAGAAAACGTCTTTCAAAATTAGATTTAGGGTTTCACAAACCAAAGGGGTAAATTTTGAAAAAAAATTTAAAACAGAGGGTTTTAAAACAGTAAAGCCAATCCCTTTCGGGTTTTAATAATGGGTTAAGCCTATGAACAAGTCCTCTTGGTTAAGGTGAACAGTAGCTACGCACCAGGTAAGATTCGAGTAAAGAGGAGGTGAGTCACTAGGACTGCTTAAATACCAAGCTCTTACTGAATACCACTCCTAGACATGCGTACCATGGTTGCCACACCTTAACTCGGCGACTTACTTCACAGGTTCGTTTAATAATCCTTAAGTCTTATGCACATGTTTGAGTAGACTAGTCCTAGGGTTCAATAGATCCTAGTTCACTAATCTACGAGCCCAAATAAACCCATAACAATTCATATAAACAAATCACTTCAAAAGTCCGAAGTACTTACCTGGTGGACTTCGGGCCAGAGGTACAGGTGCCATGCTAGAATAACCTAAATTTTTTTATAAAAGCCCATATTTTGAAAACTTTAGGCCCAAAACCACAAAGCTGAGTTTTGAACCTGGCTCTGATACCAATCTGTAACATCCCCAAACCCAGCCCACGAGCCTTGACCGGATCTGGTTATGTCACTGCGGAAAGACAGTTGAAAATCTTTTTATCTTTAGAATAAAACCTAAAAATTAGTCAACTTTTGAAAACCATGTCCATTTAAAATAATATGAGAAACCTTAGTATTATAGAATGCCTGAATTAAAACTTTATTATGCATATATATAATTTGAATAAATAGGTTACTGAGAATAAAATCATTTTCACATAGTAATTTAGGTTAATCAAGCCATAATTAGAATAATACCAAAATAATAGTAAGGCCCTTATTACAACCCAATATTTAAACAAAATACTTAATATCGAAAGTGCATCAAAATATCTTCTTCTGCATGGGCCACCTTGTGTCCTCTCCGAACCCGGTCCAACCCTACACATCACCTGAAAATGTTAAAGGAAAAAGGTGAGTCACCAAGACTCAGTGTGTACCCCTTTTTCCCGGTTTAGTAAAACATCCTACACAAATCATAATCAAGTTTAACATGCATTAAATTTAATATGCACCCAACCTAGCCATCCACATCACCTTTCTCTACCCCGTGTGGTACCAAACCACTGGTGGTGCCAAACCACTAGTGACTTAAAGTCACAAAAATCCATATGTGGGGCCAACCCACGTTGTGATACCAAATCACTGGCGACGATCTCGTATCTCAAAAGTGGGGCCAACCCACGGTGATGTTAAACCACAGAGACAAGTCGCTATGAGGTGCCAAACCTCTGGTGTCCCAAAGACACAAATGTGATACCAAATCACCGGTGACCAAAGTCACGAATAATCAAGGTGGGGCCAACCCACGTGTGATACCAAATCATCAAGCGTCAATTCCATAATATCATCGTGGGGCCAACCCACTCGTGGTACTAAGCCACGGGACAAGACGCTATGAGATGCCAAACCTCTGGTGTCCGAAGACACGAATGTGATACCAAATCACTGGAGGTACCAAACCTCTGGTGTCCGAAGACACGATATCAATCTTCCCCCTCCACTCGTTTAACCCACATCAATCAATGATATGCATTTAACAGAAATCATGCCAACATGTTAATTTAACAACATCCAACATCCATTTATCAATAGCCATATATTATAAACCACATATACCCGATATGTCACGCTTACCAAAAGCATCATAAAGAAGGCTCATAACAACAAGGACTTACCTGAACCCTTGCTTATACCTTTATGGTATTAAATCCACCTCTACATAGATCCAATTAACACACAATATATTTAGCACATTTGTTAATTATAAAGTGTGTATGTACACACCTGTTATCAATGATAGTCCTAAATCCCGAAGAGACACTCGGCCACACTAGATTTCTTGCTCCTACACGTCCTTTGAATACTAGCCAACACACACCAAGTGTTTCTACTTCCCTATAATCGTCAATCACATACTCATATTAATAGCCTTCGGCTTAATCGAATACTAAAAGAATGGACTGCTAAAACCAATCCTTACCACCACTTACCAACCGATTAACAGAGAACAAAGACTACGCTTGATTGCTTCCAAATCCCGGAGACCCTAAAACGATTCCAAAACAATCGATTATCATACTTCCAAACAAAAGCCGAAATCGGCTCTTACCTTTGTAAAAGTCGACAGAGAACCGAGAGGGGAAGAAATAGATGTTCGGCTAAACCACTTACCTTCTCCAACGATTGAAAAAGAAAAACCCAATGAGATCAACACTACTCTAATATTCGCCCAAAGTGACACTAATAGGAGAGGTAGATTTGGTAACAAGGTTTTGAGAAAGAGAGGAAATAAAAGATGAATGAGGTTCACAAATGAAGATTCGGCCAACAAGTCCAAGGGAGAAATCGGCAAGGTCTATGATGTTAATGGCTTTTGATTTCAAAGAAGGAAAAGAGGTAAGCTTTACTTGAAGGTTCGGCCAAATGACAAAAGGGAAAAGAAGAAAGCAAAAAGAAGTAAGGCTTTAGAAGAATTAAAATTCGGCAAAGGGAAGCTCACCACCCCTTTAAATAGCATTCGGCCACTCCCCCTAACCTTCATGGCCGAAAATGACCCCAAAAGAACCCCCTAGCCGTCCAACTCCTTTCTCTCTCACCCAATTCCTTGATTCCTTCCTAAATTCACTCTACACCAACCTTTCAAACAATTCAAATAAAATAAATCCACCTTTTTATCCATTATCACCTCTTCAAATAAAATACAAAATAAAATACTAATAAACCCCCCTTCCAAATTAATTTAAACACCACCAAAAGACCTTTGGCCTACCACTATTTCCTTTTTAATTATATCTAAATTCCTTTCCTATTTTATATCTTTATCCCCATTCAAAAACAATTAAAATAAAGGCCACCATTATCTTCTAATAAACAAAAATAAAACCAAAGATTGATCTATTATCCCATTTGAATTTAAAACAACTAGCTTGATCCTTATCTTCCAAATGCCCATGTGTCATCAATTCACCCCACCTCTTCACGCCACTTGTAAAAAATAAAACTCCAAGTTGTTTGTCCCCATGGTTCGAACATAGGCCTGCTCCAAAAAGTCGCAAGCCATGCCCAGAGCCACTCGCCATGGCGCTCTTTGTGATATAAATTACCCCATTTTCTTTTAAAGCCTCCTTCCTTAGTTCCCACTTGCCTTAACGCCAAAATAAAAATAAAACCTCCATTTGCTGCTCACGCCACTCGAACTTAGGACCACCGGAACCTCCACATCTTTGCCGCCACTTTGCCAAGGCGCCAGTTTGTCATAGACTACCCAACTTCTTCTAAGGCCTCCTTCCTTTTAACGCCAAAACCCCAAAAAATAAAACACCTTGCTGCCACCTTGATTCGAACCCAAGCCCTTACTAGCGTTACTTTCAGGCCCTTAAGTGGCGCATGGGAGCCACTTTACCACCTGGACTTTCACGTCCATTAACCTTGCCATTTATTTTTAAGGCATACCTAGCCCAGTTTCTCTAGTTGACGCAAAAATAAAACCAAAGTGGTCGCTTTGCACTCGAACCCGATCCTCCTCTTGCTCCTCGAGGCGTCACCTTCCAAGCTCTAAAGTGGCGCCTCCTTGCCACTCTACCAAAGCCGTTCTTGTATCTTAACCTCCCAAATAATTCTCTTAAGACCTCTCAAGCTAAGCTCCCCTCTTTAACACTAAAAATTCAATAATTTCCTAAGGCATTCCACTACCTCTTAGAGTTCTCAAGACCCCTAAAACTCACCCAACCACACACCGAAGTATGCCAACACCTGAGTTATGCACTAAATGCATAACCCCTAATTTAGGATGTTACAATGACACTTGTTCTTGAGGTTGTTAAGTTTGTTCTTCTGGAACAATTACCTCATTTTGAATGGGGAGTTGTTCAACATTGTCTTGTAGAGGTTTTGGATTCACTTCTTGATCATTTATAGGTATAAGAACCTAAACATCGTCAAAAGTGATAGTAGGAACTGAGTTAGAATCTAATTCCTCCGTCTCTAACCTTATTTCTCCCCCCAGACTCAACATCCTCAAAAAATATTACAGTTCCCGTATAAAAAATATTCCTTATTATGGGATCATAAAATTTATAGTCCCTAGATCGCTCAAAATAGCCAATAAATTAGTTGCTTACTGTTTTGGAGTCCTATTTCTTTTCATGTGGCCTATAAGGCCTTGCCTCAACTGGACATCCCCAAATGTGAAAGTGCTTTAGACTAGGTTTTTGACCTGTCCAAAGCTCATAAGGTATTTTTGCAACTGCTTTATTAGGTACTCTACTCAGAATGTAAGCTGTCTTTAATGCTTCTCCCCAGAGGGACTCAGGTAAGGTAGAATAAGCAATCATGCTCCTTACTATATCCTTAAGAGTTTTGTTTCGTTTTTCAGCTACACCATTCATACTTTGTTATCCTGGCATAGTGTACTGTGGGACAATACAACATTCCTCTAGGAATTTCGCAAATGGTTCTGGACATTGTTCACCTGAGCCATCATATCTATCGTAGTACTCACCACCGCGATTAGATCTAATGTTTTTAATCCTTTTGTTGAGTTGATTCTCAACTTCAGCTTTATAAGCTTTGAACACGTCCAAAGACTGAGATTTCTCAAGAATGAGATATAGGTACACATAACGTGAGTAATCGTCTATGAATGTTATGAAATATTGTTGACCATTTTAGGATACCATAGGGAATGACCCACAAATATCTGTATGAATTAATTCTAAGACGTCTGAATATCTGTTGGCACCTAATCTCTTGATTTTGGTATGTTTTCCCTTAGTGCAATCAACACAGATATCATAGTCTGTGAAGTCAAGGGACTCTAAAATACAATCAAACACAAAGCGTTCAACTCTAAATTTTGAGATATGACCTAAGCGCCTATGCCATAATGATGCAAAATTTTCCTTATTTAATTTGCGTTTAATACCACGTGATTCCACATGCAAGGTTTCATTATATGATGCAACTATTTCTAACAAATAAATGTTGTCATAAGTATTTAAATAACCGGTTCCAATAACATTTGAATTTAAAGACAAATTAAATTGATTGTTTCTGAATGAACAATAATATCCAAATTTGTCCGACGAAGAAACATAAACTAAATTCCGTCTAAATGACGGAACAATAAAAGTGTCTTTTAAATCCAAATAAAAATCAGTTCCTAATAACAACCTAAAATGCCCAATCGCTTCCACTTCTACCGATTTTTCATTACCCACAAAGATGTGTCTTTCACCATCACTTGGCTTTCGATAACTCAGGCAACCCTGCATAGAAACAATTATGTGAGTAGTAGCACTAGAATCCATCCACCAAGTGTTTCTAGGTACTGAAGCTAAATTAATCTCAGAATAAACCAAAGTAAGAATTATACCTTTCTTTGCACGCCAGGCATGATATTTGGTACAATCTTTCTTTACGTGTCCAGACTTGTTACAAAAGAAACAACTCTTTGTAGCTTGTTGTTGTTTCTTTTGAGCTGGACCCTTAGCAGCTTCATTCTGATATTTTATTTTCTTGCCCTTGTCTTTAGGAGCATTGGCCAAATGAGCACTTTCAGACTTATCAGGCTTCAACCTTTCTTCCTCTTGCACACAATGAGAAATGAGCTCATTTAGGGTCTATTTCTCCTTTTGACAGTTATAACTAATTTTAAATTGATTAAACTGTACAGGAAGCGGTACCAAAACCATAAGAACAAGCAATTCCTCAGAAAGCTCGATCTTAAGTGCCTTAAATCTTGAAGCAGTATGGAACATCTCCATAATGTACTCCCTTACGTTTCCTTGACCCTTATATTTCATAGACATCAAAGAAGTCAGAAGTGATGTCATCTCAACCTTATCGTTTTTAGTAAAATGTTTCTCAATTTCATCAAGGAAACCCTTGGCCTGAGTAATCTCTTCAGATTTTGTGCCCCTAAAGGCTTCTGGAATATTGTGTTTCATGATCATTAGACTCATGCGATTTGAACTATCCCACTTCTCAAAATCCCTCTTAACATCAGAGGTGCTTTTCGCAGTGAGAGGTGCAGGTTATTCTTCCCTTAGTGCAAGGTCTATGTCCATACAGTCAAGCACTATAAGTAAGTGTCTTTTCCATTCCTTAAAATTAGTCCCATTAAGCATGGGGTATAGAATTTATATTAGCAGATATTGTGGCAACAAAAGATGAATTAGCTGAATATAGAACAAAAACAAGCTTAAATCAATATTCATAAGTAAACAATAAATTCAAGATAATGACTAATCCCATCTCAAGATACCAAACACAACATTAATATCAAGTCTTTGGACAATAATATTAATAGTAACCGGTACTCTTGTTGTAGCAATCAAACATTGATAATAAATTATGTCAAACAATGAATTAATCTTTGGACTAACTTATTGCTCACATAAAATACCTTATAATTGTCACATATTTATCACCACAGATGTCGTTGAAATTCTGTCAAATATTAACTTACCTTTGGGTTAATCAATAAACGCATGAATCACAAAAACATATAATCATCTTAATATTTCAAATAAACTAAACTACACAAAAGATGTCACTTTGGCGGCATTTTGTTTCAACTAATTTATTTAAAATATTAGACATTCTTAATTAAAAGCCAAATTCAATTTATTTGTTTCAAAATATTTACCTTAATTTCATCTTTCAATCAAATTAAAAGATAATTATATATATTTATATAAATTTCCAAAACAACATGCATTAAACCAATCAAAGCATGCATATATTATATATTTATATATAAACGAAACATATACATATGAATAAAAAATTAAATGCCTTATATGATTTAAAAAATAATAATAACTACATGTTTTTGTAATTATATATGCATAGATACATGATAAACCATAATTTATACATATTTTTACCCTATGCTTGGCTTATTTTTGGATGAATTTTCACTAGATTTGATTAATTCGATGCTCCTAATCCTTGAATTTCATATTTTACACTCAAGAGAGCTTAGGGAGATGAAAAAAACGATAAACGGGCCAAAAAGGGACAAAATAGGCCTACCTCGGAAATCAACACGGCCTGGACTTTCGTCCACGGGCAGAACACACGGTCGTGTGTGACTAGCAGAATCGAACACGGACTGGACTATAGCACACGGGCAGACCACACGGCCGTGTGTGACGAGCAGAATCGAGCACGGCCTAAGCTATCGAACACGGGCGTGTCCCTGCCTAACCCAAGTTTAATTCTATTCGAAAAATAGTACTTGTTGGCCAAGAAAGGTGCTCCAGAGCCTATATAAACACCCCAAGGGAGAACCTAAATGGGGACGTAGAGTAGAAGGCAGAAAATACTCGAAGACACCATTAGAAGCAGCTTGGAAGAGGGATCTCCATCAAGACTAAAGATCTCCTATTAATTTCTCTTAAAGTTTTTGGGTTTTCTTATATTTTGTAGTTTTCCTTATTTTAAGATGTTTTCCTCTATCAGTATGAACTAAACTCCCTAAATACCTAGGGAGGATGAAACCTAGATGAATCTTATTTCTATTTGATTTATAAGATAAATACTTGTTCTTATTCTGAATTGTGAGTTCTTATTTTTGTTTTGATAATTCAGGTTATTGATTTAAGTCGAATGTGCTTATTCAGAGGAGCAAAAGTCACTGTTTAAGAGTAGATCAACACAATTAAGTAGAGTTGATTGCAACCCTAGAAATAGGATGACATAAATCTGCCGGATTAGAGTCAAATCTAATAAGGGAATCCATAGATCGAGTTAATGCGGCAATAGGGGTTTTAATTAGAAAGAGATTTCAATTAATCAACCTAGAGTCAGTTGTTTTTAGTCTTGAAAGAGATGTAATTAACATAAATCAGGGATTTCTACGGATTAAGTCAAGTGAATAAATCGTATGAATCAAAAGTAATAAGTGAAGTCTAGGTGGATTCTTCCTTGGGTATTGCCTCTCTAATATAGTTGTCTAAAAGTATTTTCCTAATTCATTCTCTGTTGTGCTTTTAATTAATTTTAGTTTAAAAGAAATCACTCCAATTTTTAGGCTAGATAATATAAAGATAGTAATTACTAGTACTCTTGGTCCTTGTGGATACGATATTTTCGATCTTACCATAACTATATTATTAAACGATAGGTGCGCTTGCCTTTTATTGTGACCATAGTTAGTTAAAGACACATCAATACATACAGCAAATCGAAGCATAAGTTAAAAAAATTTAAAACAAAAACCTAAAATTTTTAATATGAATTCAAGATAATCAAGATCTAAAAAAAATACTTTAATATAGATCTTCAAAGATCAACATATATATCCAAAATATGAAACCAAATAAATTTCATGAATTAATCATTCAAATGAAGAACCTTAATCAATTCCCAATGATTCAATATGATGAGGCTCGGATGCCACTTGTTAGATTTGTAAAATAAATCTAAAATAAAACTGAATAAACCAGGATCTATCATGTCAAATCATCAAGAATAAATCAAGAATAAAACTAAATGCGGAAGTGTACCTGAATCCATGAATTCCTTGAAGTTTTACCGAAATTTGGGTATTTGATCTTTCAAATTAGCACACAAGAAATTTAGAGAATATCTGCTCTCTCTCCCTAATGATGGGATATTAGAAAAGATATCTTGTATAAAATTTGGGGACCATAACCGTAATATTTATAACATTGGCATATTAGTTCTAATCAAATTCTAATTAGCCCATCATTCATTAGAATTTGATTAGAACTCAATTACTAGAGTATCTACACATATTTGACCAATACTTTATTTAATAATTAAAACCTAATAAAATTCTAACCAAATTAGATCACTTTTAATTTGGGCTAACCTATCATGATAGTAAATAATAACATGTAATTTACCCTTGTTATATATGTGATGTCCATATTTTCCAACATTTTGGTCATTCATCCCAACGAACGAATTATTCGCTCCCTTTAGAAAGATCTTGTCTATCTATCTTCGTAAGCAGGCCACCTACTTCTCAGGGCATCCGTTTTTCTAGTAAGAACACTCCTCTTAATGTGGATACGCACTTTAGGCCACCAACTCCTACTTGAACATAACAAACCTACACCACTGTTCAAAAGAAATGATACAATGAGTCACATCACGTATATCCCCCCATGCACTCCACAATTGGTAGCAGGTTTACCACATTAGCAATTCCAAGCATGTGACCTCCACTATATATACCATTTAGCACGATGAGGAAGGAACCGATCTTTAAGCATACCTCCTTCAAGTCTCCACCCCGCTAAAGTGAACCGACCTTCCTTAACATTATTGTATTCTCCTCTCTGTCTCTCCCCTTGTTGATACCCTCATCAACAAACTTTATCCTATATTGATTGTGCTTATTTTATTTAATAACTAGTTTGTATCCTTTTGTGACGCATAGATTTAATTATGTGTATCAAATAAAAACATTAAATTATAAAATAATATTTATGCTTTCTATTTTAGAAATAATATTTGTAAAAAAAATTTAGATTATTTGTGTTCTAACTCTTTCAAAATGGTATAAATTTTATTATTTCAAAATGTTTGATTTAGAGACATTTAACTGTATATGTGAAAGATTTACAAATTAAAATGAAAGTTTTGAAAATATTTTATTTAATAAAATATTGACTAGTTAAATATGACATGAAACAATATTTGCGAGTTTAATATTTATTCAATGGAGTAATTAAAATTGAATTTATTTAAATAGAAAATTGGTGGTATACTTCAAAACTGGTTTTAAATATATGTGTTATGAATATTGATTTTATTTCATGACTTTAATGTAAAATATTTAATAAATTTGATGATTTAGTGTTTTTGTTATTATTATTGACAAGAAAGTTATATTTAAATTTAAAATTTAAAATGGATCTACTTTAAATAAAACTGAAAAAAGAGTGTTGATGCATTTAAGTAATTAATGTCAATGATGAACATTTAATTTAAGATTGATTATTGCTATATTCATTTAATTTAAATCGGTTTGTTTTAATTGATTGAGTCTTAGTTTAATTGACATAAATATTATTGTTAATGCAAAAGATGTAAGTTTAAGTCTTTTGAATCATATTATTCTCTTATTTATGGTTAGAACTTATAATAAAATTGTTAAAAGAAAACATATTGTTTTGTTAATTTATACTTCTTAATATTATTTTCACAATTTAATTGAATTAATTAATGATAATATAATATTAATAAAAATTGTTTATATTATATGTCTTTGCAAACTGAATGGACTAATATTTTAGCCCTTTGTGCGAGTGCGTTAGTTAAAGAAATAAAATGAAAACAAGGCATTGATACCGAGAAACAGTGACATGCTAATGACTTTTAGTGACAAATGTTAGGGCGTTCATCATTTATGTCGATATCACCAATGTGCCTTTGCATTTATTATTTTTTCAACATGTGATCATTTTTTAAAATTATATTTATATTTGATATATTTTGTAAATAAATTAATCAACAATAATATAGTAATTCAATTAATAATTTAAATTTGATCAAATCTATCCAAACTGCAAAAACAAATTATTCCATGATTTAATTCGAATTAGGATCATAATTGATGTTCAAAAGAATAATTAATAGATTATGGTTACTAGAAAGATTCTTATACATAAGATGTAAAAGTTTCAGATTCAAATTCGATTAAGCACATTTTAAATAATAAAATTTTAAAGATTATTATACATTTAAAAGAATAATATTAATATCATGCTTATAGCACTTGGCGACACAATTTAAATGGTGATGGATCATGATAGATTAAATTATGAATCTTTATTGAAGTTTTTCTAACTCTTCAAAATAATTCAACTTGGTATTCCGCTAAAATAGTTCAATTTGATCATGATTTTTTTTTTTTGAGTTTTATGGTTTTAATTGTTTAATTATTAGTTTTTTAGGGAATAAATTGAAGCAAGAGGAGTTTAGGGTAGGATCTAAAGACGATTCACATTCTGAGATGGGTGAAACTTGAAATCAAAAGTATTTTTTTCATAAGGTGTAATCACACTCGAGTAAACTCAAAGACAATAAAGCTCTTTTTTAAAGGGTAATCATGTCTTTCACTTTCACCTATATATTCGGGATTTATAATTGTCCTCTCTCTCAAAATTTACAACACAAAAAAATTTAAGACAACACAAATATAACTACAAAATACTAAAAAAAAAAAAAGGAAAAACCCTCATCCGTACTGTTTTTTTTTTTCTCTCTCTTTAGCCTTTCTTTTGCCATTCAAATGAAAGGATTTTCTATCTTCCACGTTGATGCAACTCCCACCTTGATTCCTGCGAAGAAATTTCCTTTTACTTTTGTTATTGAGATAACAATTTGTGGATTCTTGCATTGAGTAAAAAATAAAAGCCTAAAATTTATGGAAGGATATTTTTTTTATTTTTTAATTGAATTGATGATTTGATTGAGAGTGCATGAGCTTAAATAATAGAAACTTATAAAAGTAATAAAGTAAGTATAATAATATTAAAATAAAGCTTTATTTTAAGAAATTGATTTTGTGTAAATTGAAATCCTACTATATATTTATTTATTTATTAATTTTAAGTGAAAAATTAAAACACCATCAAATAATATTATATATTTCAATCATGGATAAATGTTTCCGTAACTTTCTAGTTAAATTGATGACCTAATTAAGCGTAACACCGACACAGCCAAAAACATAACTAATAGTCTAATTATTTTAACACATGTGTATTAATATTTTACCTAGTATTATTATATAATAATAATAATAAATAGCATAAAAGTAACATATTTTGCAAATTAAAAAATATTTAAACAGAATCTTCAAAATGCAATAACTAAGAATGTGGACAAGGAAAGGAAAAACAGCATGTGCAATGTGTCATAACTAAAAAGAGATAGATCTCGATCTTTTAAGTAACAGTCTGTCTTCCACCAAATCAAGATATGTATAATAACCCTATATATATTTGTGGGTTTAAATGTGTGATTGCATAAAAATATTTAAATTTTTCAGAATTAAATTATAAAACTTTTAAAGGATTAAAAGTATTTTTAATTTTAAAGGAATTAAATTATAAATTTACTCTTTTTATGGGCAAATATCTCAAAAATATCAAAAAATCAAAATTACCGGAAAGAACGGGTTTCAAAATATTGACCGGAAGGGCAATTTCCCAAAATCGCATCACGTCAGTAGCGTTTTTGGGGAAGCGACTTAAGCGAGTCACGAGGGAGCTTTTGGCCACCTAAATAAGCGCTACCGTCGTGGGGCGCTTTTTCTGAGGCCAAAAACGCCCCGTGGATGCGCTTTTAGCCATTTTCCCCAAAACGCGATTCGTGACGCCGCGTTGGGATTCTCTTCCGTCCACTTGCAATGTGAAAAATGAAATTAGTTTTTGGGCGAGTCTCGGTAAAATAATTATGAGGAGACGTTTGAGAACAAATCGTGGTAAAACGCTTCCACGTGGGCGCGCTTTTGCTACAAATGGTCTCGGGCACAATTATTTTGAGGAGACGGTGCGTAACAAACCGTGGCGGCGCTCCCACGTGACTCTCTTTTGCTACAATGGTCTCCGCAAAATTATTTTGAGGAGATGTTTACGAACAAACAATGGCCATAAACGCTTCCAATAGGTGCACTATTACGAGGAGTCTTGAAAAGCGCCCCGTGGGCGCTTTTGCTACTCTTTGTAATAACCAAACCCGCCCAAACGTTAGGGTGAATATGGGTCGTTACGGAGAAAACTTTTTGAAAACCCATTTTAAAACCAATTTAATATTTGTTGAAAACTTCTCATTTTAGGTATCTCGTTGAAATCAAACTTAGTCCGAGTTTGAAAATTTAATTAAGTCAAGTTTTATACAAATTTCGGATGTGCCGATGGCACGATAAAACATTTTTCGTGTTAATTTAGAAAGCGTGTGATTCAAATTTATAATTAAAACAAAATATCCAACATATAAGAAAATAACTAAAGTAAAGTATGATGGGGCCTTATTACATCCGAAATAAAACAACCCAATATCCGAATTTAAAATAACAAGAATTAAAGTCCATTAAACTTTAAGTCCACCGCATGGCCTCCTCAAGTCCCTCCCAACAAAAGTGTCCGCAATCTAAGCATCACCGAAAGAAATAATGGAGAAGGTGAGTCACCAAGACTCAATATGTAACCCTTCCCGCTTTTAAAAATATTTTTCATACACAATATAACAATTAATATGCAAAATAATGGGTACCCAACCTAGCCAACCATACGCCATGCTATACCCTGTTGTGGTACCAAACCACCGGTGGTGCCAAACCACTTTGTGACATATAGTCACAATGTGTTACCAAAACACCGGTGTCCGTGACACAAATCGGGTGATGGGGCCAACCCATCGCGTGATACCAAATCAACGGCAGACGATCCCATATCTCAAGTGGGGCCAACCCACGGTGGTGTTAACCACGGGACAAGTCGCTATTGAGGTACCAAACCTCCTGAGGTACCAAACCTCCGGTGACATATAGTCACGGTGTGTTACCAAAACACTTGGTGCCCGTCGACACAATATCACCGCCCTCCACTCATCAATCCCACAATAGATAAACATACAAATATTTCATGCCATCACATTCTTAAATTTCATGTGTCAACACATCATGCTTACCAAAAGCATTAATAATAATAAATCACATTAACAGGTACTTACCTGAATCACCACTTATACCGATTTGGTATTCATTCCAATGCTACATTCATAAAAATGAGCATTCACAAAGTTAAGCATATTTAATATATTATATAGTGTGTATGTACACACCTGTTACCACGATAGTCTTAAATCCCGAAGATAATCAATCGGCCACACTCTAAGTCCTTGCCCCTATATTCGGCCAACTATCAAGGTTAGTAATATGGCCATTCGGCCAAATCAAGTAATTTAAAGGGGTCATATTTTGTACCCGCATCCTTACCTAATCGCTGAATCCTAGCTTGACTTTAAATCGCAAATCGTTCATAAACTACAGTTGATCAATATTAGCAACCATGGCCTTTGGCTTTTCCTAATCATTAGAGGAGTAATCTTTTATAAGTAAACACTTACCACCACTTACCCAAAACCGAATGTCAAAGAATGTCAGATCCGATCTCTCTGTTTTGAGATCCCGAAGTGCCTATCATCGATTTCAACACTGGTTAGAACTCTTGCTACTAGTTGTCAAATTTCGCTTCCATTCAATCCATAAATCGACAAGAAAAAGAAAATACAGAAGGAGGGTTCGGCCATCCCTTACCTTGATAATCGATTGAATAGATAGTCCCGAAAGGTCTTGTGTTACCTTTGATATTCGGCCAAAGTGCCTTCAAGTAAAAGAAAAGATTTTCGGCACTTTGCTAGGTACTAGATTCGGCTATATTTGGCTTTAAACAAGGCTGATTTTTAAATGAGAAAAAGAAAGAAGAAAGGTAAATAGGAAGTGGTGATTCGCTAGTAGGAAATAAAAGGAGAAGGGACTTAAAGAATGTGGTTTCGCAAGGAGGAGTTGTGAGGGTTCTGCTATGGTTTTTGAGGAATGGGATGATAAAAGAAAAGGAGGAGAAGGTGCTTTGAATTTTCTGCTAAGCAAACTGAATCAAGGTGATCACTTAAGTGCTTTTATAAGCATTCGCAACTCCCCTCCTTCATAAGTCCTAGCCGTCCTCTCTCCTCAACAAGGAGTCCAAGATTCATCTTAACTCCTTGAATCACTCTAGGCCAACCATTTAGTTTAATCCTAACTATTTTGATTTAATTTCCAATAATAAGTATTAATCCTTAAACAATCCATGTGATATCCCTATTATCCTCACAAAATAAAAATAAAATCCCTTTTAAAAAAAAACTCATATTATCCTTGATTATCTAAAGAAAATAAAAATTTAAAGAGAGATAGGACTCTCCCTCATGTGCCGCCCATCATGTTGCCAAAAGAGGATTTTGTGACTCGAACCTGTGCTCTCCTTGCTCCCTAGGTGGCGTCACATGTAGCTCTTAAGTGGGCTTGCTTTGCCACTTGGTGCAGGCTCATTTTATGTCCAAATTATCCCCATTTATTCTTATAACACCCTCTTGCTAAGGCTCCCTACCTTAAAAATTAAAAACTAAAATTTCCTACCAAATCGAGCCAACACAAAGCCTTAAATTAAACTCTATTATTCTATGAATAATATCTCAACATTCTTACATGAGAAAAATAATTAAATTCCAAATAACCCCATTTTGGGATGTTACGCTTCTACCCCTTAAAATAATTTCGTCCGAAATTACATATCTAAAATGATGAGGTATTATCACCAGATCACATCCTCGGGTTCCCACGTAGCTTCCTCAACACCATGATTCCGCCATAGAACTTTTACTAAGGGCACCGACTTCCTACGTAGAACCTTTATATCTCTATCCAAGATCTCGAGCAGTTCTTCCTCAAAAGATAAGTCCGCGCTAACCCGATTTACATCACGGGCACCACATGTGATGGATCGGACCGATACCGTCTTAACATTGATACGTGAAAGGCGTCATGTATCGACTTAACTCTGCCGGAGTTCAAGGCGATAAGCTACCGTCCTATCCGCTTCAATCATCAGATATGGGCCAATGAATCTTGGGCTCAACTTCCCTTTCGCCTAAATCTTAGTACCTTCTTCTAAGGCGACACCTTCGAGAAGACCTTGTCTCCCACAAAGATACTCCATTTCCTTGCGTTTGAGATCGGCATAAGACTTATGCCTATCCGATGCTTCCTTGAGATGAGACCGAATCACTTTGACTTTGTCTTCAGTCTCTGCTACCAATTCTGGGCCCAACACTTGTCGTTCACCCAACTCCGTCCAACACGTCGGAGTTCGGCATTTCCGTCCGTCTGATGCTTTCGTAGGGTGCCATCCTAATACTCGCTTGGTAGCTATTGTTGTAGGCAAACTTCGCCAAAGGTAGAATTCCTCCCAACTACCTCGAATTCCAAGACACAACCCTCAAAGATATCTTCTAAGATCATGATGACCTTTCATTGCCGTCCGTCGAGGATGGAAAGTCATCTTTGAAATCAATCGCGTACCCAATGCTTGATGTAACGCTTTCCAAAACCTCGAAGTGAACCTTGGGTCCCTATCTGAGATAACTGTTACAGGTACACCATGTAATCTGACTATCTCGGCCACATACAACTTGGCTAGCTTCTGGAGTGAGTAGTCCATTTTCACCGGTATAAAGTGAACTGATTTAGTCAGACGGTCTACGATCACCAGATCGCATCTTTCTTCTTTGGGTGTAAGGGTAGACCAACGATTTAAATCCATGGTGATCCGTTCCCACTTCCATTGAGGGATCTTAACCGGTTGAAGTAACCCCGATGGTAACTGGTGTTCAGCCTTAACCTGCTGACACGTCAAACACTTCCCTACGAATTCCGTTATCTCACGCTTCAATCCGCCACCAGAACTGTTTCCGTAGATCCCCATACATCTTGCTTCCTCCCGGATGCATAGCATAGGAGCTGCTATGAGCATCCTGGAGAATTTTTCGCCTCAACTCCATATCCTTTCATAGATTCCACCAATACTCTGCTACACTGGTGCCACTCACGACACACCGGAACACCTCAACTCGTTGGACCGAATCCGCTCGGAACAGATTTTGAGCTCCTAAATTTCCGCCACTTCACCACCAATTCGAGGACTCAGTAACACCGCTATGAGCATCGCCTCTCCCCGTCGATCTCGCTCTTCTGCTTCCAAAACTGGAGGTGGTGGTGGCGGTGGTACATCGTTTGAGATCCTTGTCCGACTGACGGGTTCGGATAATCATCATCCTACCCCTACCGCGTCCCACGGCGTCCACGTCCTCTAGAACTCATCCTATCTCTGCGCTTTTAATCTGATTAAGAGAAATTTTATGTATTAGCGTTTGTTCCACTTCATTACTCGCGAAGGAATTTTATGAAGAAATTTTTAATTAGGGATTCTTTCGTGCAAACAAGGTCTCAGTCTTCTATCCTAGTTCACACAAAGAAGTTCTTGCATCCATTCCTTAATACTTTCCCTACCTATTCGCTCTTCGGACATTTCTGCCCATTTCTAACCCAGGGGTATTTTCGTCATTTTCTTACAGGGGTATTTTTGTAATAAAATTTGAGAGATTTCAAACTTTGATAAAGCAGGTTACTTTGAAATTCCCAAAACTGGAGAGCATTTCTAAAAATTTGCAAAATTTGAAGTTATAGCATTGCCTCGGAAACCAGGGGTATTTTGGTAATTTTGTCCATCAGGGGTAATTTGTAGATTTTTTTTAAATCAAGGATGTTTTAACCATTGTAAAACTCTGAGGGTCCCTTTTGAGAATTTTTCTTTCTTAAAACGGTGATGTTGCAAAAATTTTGTACTCAGGGCATTTTAGTAATTTTATAAGTTGAGGGCGTTTTCGTAATTTTTCCAAAACCAAATATTTTGCTGATGATGTCCAAGGCTAAGTTGTTGAATAATTATAGAATAGTTAAAATTTTTGGACAAAATCATTGATTTGATATTTTATGGACCAAGGGTATTTTAGTAATTTTACCCCTAAGGGCATTTTCGTAATTTTTCCACAAATAGAACTTTTCGAGGAAAACGTTGTAAAAAGAGTTGTTCTTACTTTTGTAGGGGTGATTTGAAAAGTTTTAAAACCAAGTGTTGTTGGTTCATCATTTTTTTCGAAAATCAAGGCTAATTCCCTTTCGGGTTTTAGTCATTATGTTTGGCCTATGACCGAACCCTCTTGGTCAGGGTGAACCCAAGCTACGCACCAGGCAGGTTTCGTGTGGAGAGGAGGTGAGTCACGCGGACTGCTTAAATACCAAGCTCCCACCGAACCTTTCTAGACATGCCATGAGGTTACCACACCATGAGCCTACGAGTTAGGGTGAACCCAAGCTACGCACTGGTAGGATACTGCGAAGAGGTGGTGAGTCACTTGGGCCGCTTAAATACCAGGCTCTTCCTGTTCCAATCCTAGACATGCGTCTGGGGTTACCACACCTAGCTCGATGACTAAGTCATAGGTTGGTTTCGTTCTTTAAGTCTTATGTTACGTGTGTTTGAGTAATCTAATCCTAGGGTTCAAGTTCCTATAAGTCTATCTCGTTCCCATGCTTCCTACCCTTCTACGTAATATAATTCACACAGAGGTTTAGATGTACTTACAGGGCGGATCGGTGCTTTAGACTTGGAGCCATCTTCTTTAAAATCCAAAACAATTAATAAGGCCTACTAAAACATTTTTGGGCCTTGGGCCCCCACGTACCGAGTTTTGAACTGGCTCGATACCAATTTGTAACATTAAACCCGACCTAAACGTTAGGACCGAATATGGGTCGTTACGGAGAAAACTTTTTGAAAACCCATTTTAAAAACCAATTTAATATTTGTTGAAAACTTCTCATTTTAGCTATCTCGTTGAAATCAAACTTAGTCCGAGTTTGAAAATTTAATTAAGTCAAGTTTTTATACAAATTTCGGATGTGCTAGATGGCACGATAAAACATTTTCGTGTTAATTTAGAAAACGTGTGATTCAAATTTATAATTAAAACAAAATATCCAACATATAAGAAAATAACTAAAGTAAAGTATGATGGGGCCTTATTACATCCCAAATAAAACAACCCAATATCCGAATTTAAAATAACAAGAATTAAAGTCCATTAAACTTTAAGTCCACCGCATGGCCTCCTCAAGTCCCTCCGAACTCGTGTCCGCAATCTAAGCATCACCGAAAGAAATAATGGAGAAGGTGAGTCACCAAGACTCAAGATGTAACCCTTCCCCGTTTTAAAAATATTTTTCATACACACATATAACAATTAATATGCAAAATAATGGGTACCCAACCTAGCCAACCATACGCCACTGCTACCCCGGTTGTGGTACCAAACCACCGGTGGTGCCAAACCACTGGTGACATATAGTCACAATGTGTTACCAAAACACCGTGTCCGTAGACACAAATCGGGTGATAGGGCCAACCCATCGCGTGATACCAAATCACCGCGACGATCCCATATCTCAAGTGGGGCCAACCCACGGTGGTGTTAACCACAGGGACAAGTCGCTATTGAGGTACCAAACCTCCTGAGGTACCAAACCTCTGGTGACATATAGTCACTGTGTTACCAAAACACTCGGTGCCCGTCGGCACAATATCACCGCCTCCACTCATCAATCCCACAAAGATAAACATACAAATATTTCATGCCATCACATTCTTAAATTTCATGTGTCAACACATCATGCTTACCAAAAGCATTAATAATAATAAATCACATTAACAGTACTTACGAATCACCACTTATACCGATTTGGTATTCATTCCAATGCTACATTCATAAAATGAGCATTCACAAAGTTAAGCATATTTAATATATTATATAGTGTGTATGTACACACTGCTACTACGATAGTCTTAAATCCAAAGATAATCAATCGGCCACACTCTAAGTCCTTGCCCCTATATTCGGCCAACTATCAAGGTTAGTAATATGGCCATTCGGCCAAATCAAGTAATTTAAAGGGGTCATATTTTGTACCCGCATCCTTACCTAATCGCTTGAATCCTAGCTTCGGCACCCGAATCGCAAATCTGGTTCATAAACTACAGTTGATCAATATTAGCAACCATGGCCTTTGGCTTTTCCTAATCATTAGAGGAGTAATCTTTTATAAGTAAACACTTACCACCACTTACCCAAAACCGAATGTCAAAGAATGTCAGATCCGATCTCTCTGCTTTTGAGATCCCGGTGCCTATCATCGATTTCAACACCGGTTAGAACTCTTGCTACTAGTTGTCAAATTTCGGCTTCCATTCAATCCCATAAATCGACAAGAAAAAGAAAATACGTAAGGAGGGTTCGCCATCCCTTACCTTGATAATCGATTGAATAGATAGTCCGAAAGGTCTTGTGTTACCTTTGATATTCGCCAAAGTGCCTTCAAGTAAAAGAAAAGATTTTCGACTTTGCTAGGTACTAGATTCGCTATATTTGGCTTTAAACAAGGCTGATTTTTAAATGAGAAAAGAAAGAAGAAAGGTAAATAGGAAGTGGTGATTCATTAGTAGGAAATAAAAGGAGAAGGGACTTAAAGAATGTGGTTTCGCAAGGAGGAGTTGTGAGGGTTCGGCTATGGTTTTTGAGGAATGGGATGATAAAAGAAAAGGAGGAGAAGGTGCTTTGAATTTTCTGGCTAAGCAAACTGAATCAAGGTGATCACTTAAGTGCTTTTATAAGCATTCGAAGAACTCCCCCTCCTTCATAAGTCCTAGTCATCCACTCCTCCTCAACAAGGAGTCCAAGATTCATCTTAACTCCTTGAATCACTCTAGGCCAACCATTTAGTTTAATCCTAACTATTTTGATTTAATTTCCAATAATAAGTATTAATCCTTAAACAATCCATGTGATATCCCCTATTATCCTCACAAAATAAAAATAAAATCCCCTTTTTAAAAAAAAACTCATATTATCCTTGATTATCTAAAGAAAATAAAAATTTAAAGAGAGATAGGACTCTCCTCATGTGCCGCCCATCATGTTGCCAAAAGAGGATTTTGTGACTCGAACCTGTGCTCTCCTTGCTCCCTAGGTGGCGTCACATGTAGCTCTTAAGTGGGCTTGCTTTGCCACTTGGTGCAGGCTCATTTTATGTCCAAATTATCCCCATTTATTCTTATAACACCCTCTTGCTAAGGCTCCCTACCTTAAAAATTAAAAACTAAAATTTCCTACCAAATCGAGCCAACACAAAGCCTTAAATTAAACTCTATTATTCCATGAATAATATCTCAACAGTTCTTACATGAGAAAAATAATTAAATTCCAAATAACCCCATTTTTGGGATGTTACAAGTGCTATCCGCAAAATTAGGCTATAAATCGGCCAAATTTCATTCTCGCCATGCGAAAGCAAATTCAAGCAAAAGGAAAAAAAATTGAAAATGAGTGAACGATTAATCTTTGTTATTTACTACGATGGTGAAGTCGTGACAAGAAGATGGTGTTGTTTTCTTATCGGAGAACACAGTAGTGATTGAGTTTTAATCGAACGTCGATTTGGTAGAACTTCGCAAAAGAATTAGGCGTAAAATATTGAACAACGCTAATGAAAGTTTAGTCTATTAAGTATAGATTTTGCGCTTGGTTGATCCGGTGAGATATGACGCATTCGACATCAAAGGTCCCGAGTCTTGAGGCAATGGTGGAGACTCATCTTGCCGATGGTTCACCCTATATCGAGGTATATTAGAATTTTCATCTCCAAGTGATCCGGTGCGACCTCAACATCTAGTATCGTTCGAGGGAATACACGACCCCAAGTCGACACTCTGTAAGTGGGAGGCAAAATACGAAGTGCCCGTGTGCGGTGGTAGTATGGAAAATATAACCCCGCACGACACTTTCGGTTGGTGGATGGGACATGCATATTCGTCATTCGACGTCGGATGACGTAATACGTATTGGGGGCGTCATCAACTTCTAGTGGATGGCAATCCAGATCGATTGGGATCTTCTGAAAGATGTTTAAGGAGGATGATGTATTACCGACGACATCCACCAGTGAGGGCCCTCGTTTGTTGCGAGTTATGGAGGATCGGACGATGAATCCGATGTGGATCCACCTCGGGAGCCGGGGCTGACGATGCGAAGTTGGATTATTTTACGAACCGGAGCCGTTCAATTGTACCAAGATGTTGAGGCGGTTCGGGACGAAGAAGAAGAAGATCCGCTATTCAAGGCATACTCACCTCCAACAGACATGCATAATGTCGATCTATCTCAAGATGATGCATTGGAGTTTCTGAACTAACACACCGGACGCGTGACTGTACAAATTCTTCGTTGGATTCGGACCAATTAGAAGTTGGTAACCGTTTTCCAACAAGAATACTTTTCTTGGTGCATTGAAACAATACAATATCGAGGCGGGTTAACTACACTATGGTTAAATCAAAGCTCGATAGGTACGAGGCGAAGTGTGCGATGTAAGACGGCACATGTTCATGGAAAATCATGGCGTCGTTGAGAAAAGGACGAGGATGTGGGAGGTGAAAAGTACAAAGGTCCGCATACATGTCTTACAGATGCAGTACCACTATGTGTTCAATGATTTGAATAACACTAATATTATGTAATGTTGCATTATTTAATGTACTTCGTTGATGTGTAACACAAGATCATCCAAGGATAGATTCAGACATGTTGGCTGATTTAATAATCCCGACGGTGAAGGCCGATCCCAAAACTACAATGCCGACCTCAATTGGCAATATCCGTAGCCAAATAGGGTACACGCCTCTTCTGAAAGGCTTGGATAGCCAAGCGAAGCGCGTTGGAAAAGTTGCACGGTCGGTGGGGCGCTTCATATAATGAAGTGTGGCGGTGGTGTCGGTGTTGGAGACGTATGTCCCAGCAAAGACAATGAGACCTTGAAACGGAACCGACGCGTTACAACGATCATCTGCTCCATGGATGCGCGGTGTTCAAGAGCTGCTCGGACATTTAAGCAATGCCGAGATGCTTTTACATCACGCAAGCCATTGGTACAAATTGACGGTACCTTCATGTATGGTAGATATACGCGTCGGCTATTACTAGTCTGTGGCACAAGACGGTACGTGGGAGAATCCTTCCGATTATGTTCGCAATAACACCGAAGTCGGTTGATGATGGGACTTCTTCCTATCTAGGTTAAGGAGGCATGTCGCCTCAACGACATATCGTTATATCGGATCGGGCCCTGGAATACTTACGGCAATAGAACGACGAGGAAGCATGTGGCATCGCACACACCATCGATATTGCACGAGGCATGTTTCGTCCAACTACTATGGGCAACACCGATCTAAAAGATGAAATGGCAAGTGACCGATATGGGTATGAAATATCTATTAATATAATTTCTTTTGAAATTTTCAATTTATTCGCAATTGAATAGTGGTATGTAATATTCGCTATCAATGTATATTGGTAGGGTACGAGATCAATAAAGATCATTTTCACGAGATGTTGGCTAGTTTGAGCGTAGATAACGCCGAAGGCACAGAGTACCTGTGCAATATTCCTTTTGAACAGTGGACACAAGCATATGACGGCTGCATACGATGTGGTCATATGACCACAAACTGGCCGAATGCATAAATTACATCTAAAAGAACCCGTCATCCGCCGATTCTGTAGTTTTGTGGGAGACATATTTTCATTTAGCGGCACTATTTCTGAAGAGAGCAGCGAGTTATCGAGGGCAGATGTAAGGAGGCCATCTATGGAGCCCGAAGGTCTTGCAAGAAATTAACCGTGGGAAGGCACGGACGAACACCATGCACACAGTGTGTCACGACCGCGACAGCCTATGGTTTCGTGTCACGGAGTTTGACAGACCGAACCAAGGTATTGTTGGCGGGCATTATCGTGTACACTTGACAAATAGGACATGCGACTGTGGGATATTTGATGCACTTCGTTACCCATGTGCTCATGTACTTGCGGCTTGTCATAATCTTCGTCTTGACCCCATGAGCTATGTCGACAAAGTCTACAAATTAGAAAACATGTACAACGATGGAGACACGTATTCCCACCATCCCGGATGAACGTAAGTGGCCATCGGTATCGCTTGCACCGTATAAGTTGTTGCTTGATAGAGAATTGAGGCGAAACCAAAAGGTCGACCTTCCTCGACTAGAATACGCAACAATATGGATATTCGAAATTGACCAACCAAAGTCGGCGGTCAGGGGTGGTGTAGGAACCAGCCATACATCTCGCTCGTGTCCAAATCGGACTAGTTGACCGTGTTCTTAGCTTGTTTGTCTCTTCTTGGCTATGTAATTTCTATTTTTTGGAGGAAAACGGTGAACTTTTGTACAATAACTCAAATTTATTAAATATAAGATAATTAAAATTAAATTACAAACACAAATAAAAAATAACTTTTTATTCAAAAATAAAAAATTATTACAATTTAAAAATAAAACAACCCATCCTAATCAACGTTGATGCCGTAATAAACCAAATTTTTATTTTATTCAAGTTATTAAAATTAAATTACAAAATTACAAAAAAATTAAATCATTTCTATCTTATCAAAGATATTAAAATTAAAATAAAAAATTAAAATACAAAAGAAATAAAATTAAACTCAATTTTATTAAATAAAAAATTAAATTACAAAAAAAAGAAATTAAACCATTTCTATCTTATCAAAGATATTAAAATTAAAATAAAAAATTAAAATACAAAAGAAATAAAATTAAACTCAATTTTTATTAAATAAAAAATTAAATTATAAAAAAGAAATTAAATCATTTCTATCTTATCAAAGATATTAAAATTAAAATAAAAAATTAAATTACAAAAGAAATAAAATTAAACTCAAATTTTATTACATATAAAAAATTAAATTACAAAAAAAATTAAACCATTTCTATCTTATCAAAGATATTAAAATTAAATTAAAAATTTAAATTACGAAATTAAAAAATTAAACTCAAATTTTATTAAATATATTAAAACTAAATTACAAAAAATAAAATAACAAAACTAAATTAGGGTTTAGGGTGATGTGGGTGGGAACCAGGTGCCACATGGGGCGATTAAGGTTACTGTACTGGATTCCTCCTTCTTCTAGCTTTGGTGGGATCGTGAAACTTGAAAGAGAATCGGGTTCCTCCGGCGGTGGGTGCAGTTACAGGTGTTGCGATGATGACCCACCTTGATAAAATAATGACCGGAGGTGTTTGCATAAACCACGGCGGAGGTGATCGCATCCGTCTGGTGAAGGAGCACAGTAGAAAGAATCGCTCCCGACGGGTGCCTCTTCTAATCCCACACCCGACGTCGGCCTCACGATCGGTGGTTAACGGAGTTGTCGGGAATGGACTCGAACCCGGCCATGCATTCCAACCTGGGGTGGGACTAGGAAAAGGAAACATATATGGGTTAGGAGGATACATATAAGGGGCAGGGTACGCACCTGGCATAAACTGTGGACGCTGTGATGTCTGTGTTGTCAGCTGAACTGATGGGCCTAGTGATTGTGTAGGCGCCTGTTGATGGGCTCGGTGATCGTGTAGCGCCGTTCTTTGGGCCCGCCTCATCACCCTTTCTCCTTGAATGTAGGGGCCCGCTTCCCATTTAATTTGTCGCCTCTCTTCATCCGACAACAGATCTGACTTGCCATGGATTCTAAACCATGGCATGTACTCCAAGACGCACGCTAACTTAGGAACTATGATCGGTTCTCGGTTAGGTAAAAAGTCATACCGGGTTCTCCCATCGCCTCGATATGTTCGACCAAAATCTTGGCCAATCCGTGTCTTTCTGCCAGTAAGTCCACATTGTGCTCATCATCGAGCATCTCAGGAGGCACGAGAATCGGTTGCCGGCATCCAAATTACCGCAGAACCCGATCTGACTGGTGCATCTCCACGGTCGCGTAGGTGATTAGCGGGACCTTAACGTGCCAACTATTCAGATTTTAGAGGAACTCCTCCTAATTGTTGCCGAATTTTGGGATCCTCGTCGGTGTCCATTGAAACTATATTAACATTACCAAAATATTAGTTATATACATAAATACTAAATTATAATAATGAAATTGACACTTACTTGTGATTCCGATAGTTGTTCCAATAGGAGCCGTATATCCTCAAGCAATTTAGGTATTTCAACATGACTCGTCGGATGGTTCCACCTAATTAAATAAACTTTTAGCATGCAATTATACTATAAATCTACGACATAATTGTAAAATATAATATTAAATTTACCTCGTTATCGGTGGGAATGAATATGGTCGGTCGAAGTCGAAGGCGTAAAAATGGAAATCGAAACCATGCCCATGACCGCAGAGTGATAGGCAACCTCCGATTTTTGCTTTACTCGGCGTCGCCCAAGCATCTCCCGATACAACCTCGATAGCATGGCAGACCCCAACTCAATTCACCGACCTCTCAAATCAACAAGTTTTGGAGCCATCTCGGTGGACGAGGTTTCTAGAGAGGTCCCATCGATAGCCTCCAATTATCTCAAGCATGTATGCCCGCGATACCGTATTCTTTCTTCTTCTATCGAACCTTCATTCGGTGCATGGAATGCGTCTCGTAACCAAGCCATATCGATCCGACCTCCTTGCAATTTATCCTAATGGCACCTGTGAGCTCGTAGCATACTACCATCCAATCGAGAGATATTACGGACGGTGACTCTGGGCAATCCCACCGATAATCCCAATCAGTAATCTACACATCTTCTAAGGTGATGGTACACTCTCCGCATGGCGATGGAAAGTGTGCGTCTCGGTCTCCACCTCTCTATCAACGCTACCGATCAAAGCGGGTCCAACTTGAACCCCTACCTATCGTGGCCACGTCTAAAAACCCACTTCCCGCAGTAATTCTCGATCAATGGCGATGGGGACCGGGCATGTTGCGAATATAACATTGCAACACCGATCTACGATCTGTTTAAAAATTATAAAATTTAAAATTAATTAAAATTGCATAATTAAAAAATTTAATAATATTGAAAATTAACATTCAAACTTACCATTTTCATTTGCTCGACAAGAATGTGCTTCTTTGTCTAAGCGACGTAATTCCCGACCATTGTACTCGATAAAGAATTTTTAAATTTTCCAAAAATAGATATATTGAAAAAATTATAAAGGGCTTTTTCAGTAAATAGTAAATGACTATTTCGAAATTTGAGCATAAATTTCAAGGACTTTGAGAGAATCTTGAGAGAAAATTGAGAGAAAATTGAGAGCAAATTGAGAGAAAATTGAGAGAAAAATGAGAAAGGATTGAAGTGTGAAAAAATGAAGGGTTGGGGGTATTTATAGTTTTTTTACGTTGGGGGCCAACGGTCAAAAAAATTGATTACAGACGGCCTAAAAGCGCGTCCACGGGGAGCGCTTTTACCTCATCGAAAAGCGCCCTCGTGGGGCGTTTTTCTTGAGGTAACCAAAAGCTCCCCCTGTGGACGCTTTTTAAACCTTTCCCCAAAAACGCTACCGACGTGGATGCGATTTTTGGGAAAATTGCCGTTTTCGGTCAATATTTTTGAAACCTGTCCTTTCCGGTAATTTTTGATTTTTTTTAGGTATTTTTAGGATATTTGCCCCTTTTTTATCCCTTGGTGCTTTCCCTAGTAAAAACAATTAAGTCAATAACAAAGTTTAGAAGTTAATTTCTATACTTAAAATTTAGAGGTTAAATTCTCAGTTTGGCAGTTAGTGTTTGAACTTAAAAGTTGTGCTAAAAGAGTTAAAAATAATAATTTTGATTTAAAGATTTCAATCTATTAATTAATAATTTCACGAGTATTTTTATTAAAATTTATCAATTTGACATATCAATTTTTACATAATGTGGTATATGGTTAACAAAGAAAAATTAATTAAACTAAAATTTTTAAAAAAACTAACACAATATTAATGATTAGATTAAAATTTTAAATAGAAAGATATGAAAAGTTGGAAGAAAAAGGTTAAATAATAAATTTTATCAAAATATAAGGGTAAAAATAAAATAAAAAAATTGCTGGAGACTGTCATGTATTTCGGAAAGTGAAGAATGACCATTTCTTTTTCTTCTTTTTTTTTTTTTTTTTTTTTATAAGTGATTTGGATTAGATTATATGTGATCCCCGGCAATGCACGTGCCTGAGTTCAAAATCTGAGTCACATTTGACCATTTCAAATACAGAGGCATCTATCCAAAGCATCTGGTCAGGATGCCGTGACTTTGGGGCGGTGCACGTGCCATGTAGGAATTACAATGGGCGGCTCCGACTCGGAAACGGATGGTTGATGATTGAACCGAAGCCATTCAATTTCACTTTATTTGGTGGTACGTAATTAATTTGACTGGGTCGGGGGGCATGACTCAGCAGTGTCAGTCTTTAGCGACCCCCTTTTCTTTTTTAGTCATTAATACGGAAAGTGGACGAGTTTATTCGACCATAGATAATATATTAAAAAATTTACACATCACATATATAATAGTAATAATTATATGTTATTATTTATTATTATGATAAATTAATTTAAATTAAAAATGATCTAATTTTATTAGAGTTTTATTAAGCTTTTAATTATTAAATAAAGTATGGGTTAAATATGTGTAGATATTTTTCTAATCAAATTCTAATTAATGATAGGTTAATTAGAATTTGATTAGAACTAATATGCTAAGGTTATAAATATTAGGGTTATAGTCTCTAAATTATACACAATATATCTTTTCTAATATCTTATCATTAGGAATAAGAGAGCATATATTCTTTAAATTTCTTGTATGCTAATTTGGAAGATCAAATTCCCAAAATTTGGTAAAATTACAAGGGATTCATGGATTCAGGTACGCTTCCGCATTTTATTTTATTTTTCATTTATTCTTGATGATTTGAAATGACAAATCTTGGTTTATAAAGTTTTATTTCAGATTTATTTTACAAATCTAACAAATGGTAGTAAAGCTTTGTCATGTTGAATCATTGAGAATAAATTGATTCTTTATTATTTTTGGATTGATTAGTTTTTCTTTTTTTAATTTTATAAATTTGATATTTTAATTATATATTATGTTGAATCTTTGATATTTCGATAAATTTTTGGGTTTTGATTCTTTAAATAAAATTTTAAAGTTTTAAATAAAGTTTTAAGGTTTTAATTTTCATATATCTGGAAAGATTTACGCTTTTAATTGAGAATTAAAAAAATTGAGGATTTTATGTTAATAAATATTTAAAAAGTCTGTGTAGGTTTGGGTTTATTAGAAACTTTTTATGATATATTTGATTATATCAATAGATGGATTGTTAATCGCTAATCGTTTGTTTTTCAATTTTACGGTTATATATATATATATATATATATATAAATATTATTTTGGAGACACTTTAGTAATTATGTTCGAGGATTTTACATGATGATATATGGTTGGTAAAAGAAATTGCTTGAGTAAAGTGTCTCTTATATATCGATTGTTTATCAATAAATTCATTATATATGTTGAATCCTTAATATTGATGGTAATATTTGATAGTTTTAATTTTTAACATTCAATTTTAGGGTTTCATTTAATTGTTTTTTAATACAAATCGGTTCAACAATTATACAATTGAATTCAATTTTATAATCATTAACTCTTAAATTCAATATATAGTTGATAGAATATATTATTTATTATTGAGTTTATATGCTTATTCTTCTCATACTATTCAGGTTTAAGCATATATTTTGAATTTGGATTTACTTGAGATATGTAAGCAAGTCGATCGAGGTTATATTTTATGGTTTAATTATGATGAAATTAGATTTTGATGCAAATTGATGTTAATCATAATATGCATTTAAATAATTTGGTTTTAAGTTTGGTTCTATAATAATAAGTTTTGGCATCTTAAGGTTCCAAATATTTGGTTAAATTATGATGATTTGGTCCATGGTATGAATTATGGGGTATGTCAACTATTATAATTTTATTTCTGAGATATATTGACTTGAAGTTTTATTTTTTAAGTATTCATGTGAATATCTGTTTAATCATAAATACAACTTAGAATTTACATGGTAAATTCAGGGTAGATTTTTCTATTTGATTATGAATACATGTATATGCGTGAATTGCTTTGGTGTTTTTATCCATGCTAAAATTATGAATACATGTGCTTGTTAATTATTTAGCTTTGAACCACTACATTATTTCTGTTTGGTTTTGATATATATGGTTTTGGAATCCAAAAAAAAAAAAGAAGAAATAGTCAAAAATCAAGGTTTTCGATTTTTTATTGCATTATTAAGACAACCTTATTTGGGGTTATTTCGAAGTTTACAAAGTAATAAAAAAATATAGTTTTGACATTTGACTATTGGAGAAATTTTAATTTTGAATATTGGCATGTTTATATATTTTTTAAAATAACTTAATTGAAGCAATAAGTCACCAAAGTGATTTTTTTGTATAAATTATTTTGTTTTAAAATATAAAAGTTTGTGTGCATGTAACTTAAGTTATGTTGATATTGATTGGCCCAAATGAAGGTTAATAATATTATATGTGCAACTATGGTGATAAAGATGTAACGATTATTTGGTTTTACATATGGGTAATAAATCGGCTCAACGGAAGATTTATTGTTCGACATATTCTTATTGTCTATGTTTGATTACTACACCAAGATATCATTTACAAGTTAATATTTTGTCCAAAGATGAAATATTAATAGAGTGTCCGATATCTTAAGATGAAATTTACCTTTATTCAAACTATTTTGGTTTAAATTTGAAGTCTTATGTGAGATTATTTATGGTTTATGATTTATTCAACTATTATTTTTGCCAACATCATTGCATATTGTTTTGGGATAAATATATATACATATATATACTATTATCTTTTAATTTGATTGAAACATGAAATTAAAAGAGATATTTTGAAACAAATAAATTCATATTTTGGCTTTTAATTAAGAATGTTTAATATTTTAAATAAATTAGTTGAAACAAAATGTCGCTAAAGTGATCTCTTTTGTGTAGATTAGTTTATTTGAAATATTAGGATGATTATATGTTTTTGTGATTCATGCATTTATTAATTGATCTAAAGGTAAGTTAATATTTGGCAGAATTTCAACGACATCTGTGGTGATAAATGTGTGACAATTATAAGGTATTTTATGTGAGCAATAAGTTAGTCCAAAGATTAATTAATTGTTTGACATAATTTATTGTCAATGTTTGATTGCTACAACAAGAGTACCGCTTACTGTTAATATTACTGTCCAAAGACTTAATTTTAATGTTGCATTTGGTATCTTGAGATGGGATTAGCCATTATCTTGAATTTATTGTCTACTTATGAATATTGATGTGAGCTTATTTTTATTTATTTTTTGTTTTATATTCAGGTAATTCATATTCTACTGCCACAATATCTGCTAATATAAATTCTATACCCATGCTTAATGGGACTAATTTCAATGAATGAAAAAGGCACTTATTTATAGTGCTTGGCTGTATGAACATAGACCTTGCACTAAGGGAAGAAGTACTCGCACCTCTCACTACGGAAAGCAACCCCTATATTAAAAGGGATTTTGAGAGGTGGGATCGTTCAAATTGCAAGAGTCTAATGATCATGAGGCACAACATTTCAGAAGACTTTAGGGGCATAGAATCTGAAAAGATTACTCAGGCCAAGGTTTCCTTGACGAAATTAAGAAACATTTTGCTAAAAAAAAGATAAGGTTGAAACGACATCACTTTTGACTTCTTTGATGTCTATAAAGTTAAGGGTTAAAGAAATTCTGAGCGATCTAAGGGCTATGATTTTTATGATCCCATAATAAGGAATACTTTTTAGACGGGAACTGCAACATTTTTTGAGGATGTTGAGTTTGGGAGAGAAATAAGGTTAGAGACATTGCTTTTGAGGAGGAATTGGATTCTAACTCAATTCCTACTATCACTTTTGACGATGTTCAGGTTCTTATACCTATCATTGATCAAGAAGTGAATCCAGAACCTCTGCAAGACAATGTTGAACAACTCCTCATTCAAAATGAGATAATTGCTCCAGAAGAACAAACTCAACAACCTCAAGAACAAGTGCCATTAAGGAGGTCCACAAGAGAAAGGAGAAATGCTATTCCAGATGATTGTGTTGTATTTCTCTAAGAACATAAGAATGATAATGGAATGATGCAAGATGATCTAATCAACTTTCATCAGGCCATGAAAAGTTCTAATTCTCAAAAGTAGATTGATGCCATGAAAGATGAGTATAAGTCTATGCGAGATAATAAAGTTTGGGAACTTGTCCCATTACTTGAAGATGCAAAACCAATTGGTTGTAAATGGATATTTAAAACCAAGAGGGATGAAAATGGTAATGTGGAGAGGTATAAGGCTCGTCTTGTAACTAAAGGATATACTCAGAAAGAATGTGTTGATTTTACAGAGAGTTTCTCTCCAGTTTCATCGAAAGACTCATTTAGGATAATCATTGCGCTTGTTGCTCAATTTGATCTTGAGTTATATCAGATGGATATTAAGACTGCGTTTCTTAATGGCGACATTGAAGAAGCAAATTATATGGTGCAACCAGAAAATATTGAGTCAGAAGTCTCAAAGAATATGGTTTGTAAATTGACAAAATCCATCTATGGACTCAAACAAGCTTCCCGTCAATGGTATCATAAGTTTCACCAACGTTTGGTTTTGAGATGGATATTGTTGATGATTGTGTGTATCACAAATTCAATGGGAGGAAGTACATATTTCTGGTTTTATATGTTAATGACATACTGCTTGTTAATAATAAGTATAGCCTCAATCAATACCTTAAGAATGAATTTAAAATTACAAAAATGCATTAGTTTTTTTACATTTTAGCAGTGGAAAGTCTAATATACGTTCAGGTTTGTATACATTGGAATATTGTGTACACTGATCGCTGAAATCAGAGCTTTAAAATTTATAAAGAGAATGATCGAACCTGGAAACTAACTCTGACAACGACTTAAGGCAAGTGTACCTATCGAACAGTAGTATAGCTTAGGCAAGACCGGATTGTCAAATCCAAAGGAACTAAAAGTACTAATACTAACTTTCTTTTTATTATTTAGCCTAAAATATGGAGTGATTGGTTGATTTAATCTAGTTCAACGACTACTAAGCTAAAGACGCAAAGACAAAAAGAACGAATTGGAAAATAACTTGAAGAAAACTTAATTGATTATGACGATACCTTCAGGAAGAATCCACCTAGACTTCACTTGTTATTTAACACTGAACCATACGATTTATTCACTTAGTTTGATCCATAAGACTCCCTAATGTATATTAAACCCTCTCTCGAAACGAATAACGTCTAACCCTAAGTTAATTAGTGAAACTCTCGTTCTCTTATAATAATCCCCTAGAATAGTAGTAGATCTATGGATTCCCATATTAGGTTTCACCCTAATCAGGCAAAATCTCGTCACCCTATCTCTAGGCGTGCAATCAACTCCGCTTAATTATGCTAGATCTACTCTTAAGCAGGGTCTATTCCTCCTCTACCTAAGCACATCAGATTTGGATTAAGTATGCTTAATTAAGAATAAACTAAGTATTTATCATATAATTCAGAAATTAATAACAAGATTCATCTAGGTTTCATCTCCTTCAGGTATCTGAAGGGTTTAGTTCATAATGAATAAATAACATATCTCAAGAGAAAAGATAAAACAAAGCATAAGAAATCTATAAAACCCAATGGAGGAATTGAAGGAGAAATCTACCGTCTTGAGTAGAATTTCGGCTTTTTGAAATGGATCCACTGGCTATCTTCGAGTGATTCCCACAAGTCTGACCTTTCCGGCTCGGCTCCTTGGCCTAGCTCACTGCCCCCTTTCAGGATACACTTAGGGTGTTTATATAGACTTTAGAATGCTTTACTTAGCCCCTAAATGTCCTCATTTAAGTCTGCTTCTTACTCGGTATTTGAATAAGATTTGGAAAGTGTTTCTTTGGCTCGAAGTATCCAAATTCGAGTGGAATTGCTCTCTCTCGCGGCAGGGGCACGGCCATGGTACACGCTGTGTAAATCATTTTCAGGCTGTGTCTCGATTCTGTCGATTGGGGCACGACCTTGTAAATCGTGGCATGGCCGTGTCTTAGTTAATTTTCGAGGCATGGTCGTGTGGCTTTAAGTTCAGGCCGTGTCGATTTCCTTTATGGCCCAAATTGACCCGTTTTAAGCCCGTTTCTTATTCTTTTCATCCGTGGGTGCTTTCCTAAGTATAAACATGAAAAGAAATTTTTTCATAAATCAAGGGCTAAATCATCCAAAAGCATATTAAATATGAGGTTAAAATATGTTACTTTTACGGTTTATTAAATACCCCCACACTTAAGCTTTTGCTTGTCCTCAAGCAAAATTCTCAACTTACAATTAAAATAAACTTTCCACAATTCATAATTCCTATCAATAATGCCTCATCATAATTCATAGATAATTTATACATGGATAATTTAACTCAAAAACTCCTAAAGATTCAAGCAATTCTAAGTCATAAATTTGTAGCATAAAAACATAGGCGTCTCCCCTTATCTTAATAATTACCTTTAATTCAAAACTGACAAGGATTGACATCCTCACTAAAGATTCACTCGAAGCACTCGAAGTGTTTAAGGTTCAAGAGAAAGCACTCATAAGTCGAACATGAAAAGTTAATCCCATAGGCTTGCCTGAAAATCAAATCTCCACCACTGTAATATGAGATGATACACAAATCAAAAGGTCTTTGATAGGGTTGTAACGGGGCTTAGGTTAAAGGTGTGGATAAAGGCTGAATTAGAAGGTTAAAAATCGAGATTGACCTGATAAATTACCTACTAAGAATAATGAACTAGAAACTAAATGATTGCTTTGAAACTAGTAATACTACTATTGATAATACTTCTAATACGAGCTCTTCTTCAACAATCAGAATTTAAACACATAAGCTCCTTTAATCTACTACTTGAATATACTTTTGGTTTTTTTTAAGAACAAACTAAGTAAATACATAATAAAGAAAGAACTTTATCAACTGAAATAAACTAATTCGGTAACTAATCAATTCAATTCTCGATAGAAGGGTAGTAAAAAAGAATGGTGATAACAAATACAAAGGGTTTTGGGTTAATATTAAGCGGATAATTCAATAAAAAGGGTTGTTAAGATCAACGGGGTTTACTAGGGGTTAATTATGTAGGTAAGCTTTTTAGTGGAGTGAATGGGTTAAAACCTAGGTGCCTTTATCATCTCAGTATATCAAATCAGTAATGTGGTCTCGACATGTATAATCAAGGCAAGTTCTAGAATAACAATTTAGTGTTGACACACTTATAATTAATAAAGTGAGCATGAAAAAGAATATATGCTCTATAAGGCTCAAAATCTCACACAAATTATGGGTATTTGACATCAATCTTGTGAATTTCAAACTTCAAGGTAATATTCAAATTCAGTTTAACAACCTAAGAGATTTTTTTTAAAAAATAGACTTATCATGCTCGATTCTCTAATATTCTTCAAGTATAAATCATCAATGCACAATTATTAATGACTTACTCAAAAACAAATCAATAAAAATCATAAATCATTAGAAAATTCACCCTAATTGATAATATGAGAAAATTCTTAGGAACAAGACTAAAATTCAGGATTTTAGAATAATAGAAAAAGTTAGGTACTTTTACCCCCACACTTAAGATGTACATTTACAAAGATAGGTAAACAATTATGTAATAAAAAGAGAATGGGAGAAGTAACACTTCCTGAATTGTGGATAATTCCGAGAGTTGGCATCTTTGGTAGCGAATAACTTGTGTAGAAGTGTAGTGCTCCTAGTGATGTGTTTGATACTGCTTAATGTATCAATGAGGAATCTTGGAGGCGTAATTAAATAAATATTAGGAATACTCGAAGTTTAGATGTGGATGATAATCATAATAAAATTAATGTATGAGGAGAATGTTCAAACGTAAGACAAATCAAATATTAAAATAACAAGAAAAATAAAGTAAAAATAAATAAATGAAAATCTAGATAAAAGGACTCAAAGGTCCTCCTCATCGGCTGGATCTGGTGGTGTCTGGGGATAAGATATGGAGGTGCTGGCATATTTGTTGGAGGGTGGCATTTAGACCATCAAAACGTCGAGTGTTGTCGATGAAATACTGCTCGAACTGGTCGAGGCATGCAAAGATATCCACCAATGATGGTGTTACATAGGATGGCCGCTGGCTCGGGATCAGTGCCTCTTGGAATGGTTGTGGGACATCATCAGTAATGTCCTTTGGCTCTGTCTCTTCGGTGGCTAGTTAGTACTGAGGTGGATCGGTCCTACGACGATATTTAATCATCCTCATGTGTAACATCGTCTGATTACCCTGAGGTATCATCTGACCGACCAGTGTGAGAGAGGAAGTGTGAGCCTCGGTGTGGAGGAGGCCAAAGTATCGAGCTAACCGAGTTATATACGACCCCATTGACAAAATACCCTTCCTATGCGGTTTTGTCTGGTGCTGCATTGCGCAAACGATGAAGTATGCAAATAAGTACACTTATTCAATTTATAATTTTATCCTTTTAATAACTGATACATATTAAATCAATTTATTTAATAATAATAGTAACTTTTCAAACTTGTATCCAATTGAATTCATACAATATTTCACTATCTCAAAATTCATTCCATTCCCACATCTTATATCAATATTTCTTTCATTTCATATATAAAATCATTCAATAAAATTTATATTATCAAAATTTATTCATTTTCCCCTATTAACGTGATTCGGACTTTGACGGATACACGAATCCAACCAAACACACCAATATAGCACCCAGGGCCTCATCAGATAGTTCGAAGCAATAAGTTGACACCCAGTATCTCATCGGCCATGCCGAAGTAAGTTGGTACCCAGTACCTCATCGAATCTATATGAAGCAATATAATGACACCCAGTGTTTCATCGACTCGAAGTCGAAGTAACCCTGAACACTTCCAATCCTATGGCATGCCAACTATATCAGATTTAGCCCGACTAGTTAATAGGGTATTAAAATCACTTTTCAACATTAAATCAATACATATTTCAAATAATCACATATAATCATACTTTGATTCAATTCAAATCATTTTCCAACTTCCAATCAATTTACAATTCAATTACACATATATATTCACTAATCAATCCAATTCACATTCAACTCAAATATCAATACTTACCTTAAATTTCACTTATCATACACATTAATTAAAATTTAGCATTTAATAATAAATAATTCAAATTATAGTAATACAAACCAGAATTTCTCCCGAGTTACTCTCTGACAATCTTTTCCTTTCTCTTCTGAGCCGATGTCTCCGGTTCGATGCTAGCTACGAAAATTAAAATTAAAATATTTTACAATTATTAATACAACAATTATTCACATCAAATACTTGAATTTCCTATTTAACTTCTACCTTAATTCCAATTTAATCCTTAACCAAAATCATCTATTTTTCCATCCAAATTCATACCTTATTTATATTCAATTTTCAACCAAACTTAAACTTAACTCTCTAATTTTTCATCATAAATACCTAATTTCAAATTTCTTGCAATTTAGTCCCTATTACACAAAATTTATAGCCTATTCTACAATTTAATCCTTCTCCCACTTCTAACTTGAAATTTTATTAATTCAATCCCTAATTCACACTTTTACTCAACAAAATTAGTATCTAAAAATCTAATAACTTCCAAAATTTCAACATATATCTAGTAGTATTTTGTTCTAGGATCATAAAAACTTAAAAATTACAAGAAAAGGACTTAAGTTGACTTACCAATTTAAATTTGAACCTTTGAAAACCCTAAATTCTTTTCTTTTCTTTCCTTTTCTTTCTTCTTTCTCTCTGTTACGTCCCTCACCTGTTCTGTTTCTTTTATTTTATTTCTTTTTGTTTCTTTTGTTTTATATATATAATAATAATATAATATAATGTAATATGAATATAATAATAGAATAATATATTATAATAAAAATCTTAACTAAAATTCTTTGATATTTCAATGTTAACTGCCTCAATTAATTAAAATGGATTAATTGCCTATTTAGTCCCTTTTTTACTTTCTTTAATATATAATTAAACTTTTACCTCTATTACAATTTAATCATTTTTCTTAACTTCTAATTAAATCAAATTCACCTAACTAGAACCTAATTAAACACACAACTAGCTTCGTAAATATTTTTAATAAATATTTACGAATTCGTTTTACTAAGACGGAGGCCCGATAACTAAGGGTGAGCAAAACTCGATTCGACTTGAAAAAATAAAAAAAAATTCGAATTTTGAGTTAAACGAATCGAATTATTCGAGTTAATCGAGTTATTCGAGTCAACTCAAATTTTTTTTCGAATTTCGAGTTCGAATCGAGTTGAGTTTTCGAATTCGAATAACTCAAATAATTCGAATAATTCGAATAATTCGAATAATTTGAATATCAAAATATAATATTTTACATTTTTACCCCAAACTCCCAAACCTTTTTACTTTTCCCTCAAAATTTTTACTCCTTCTCACTTTCCCCCAAAAACTTTTATTCCCCTCCCATCCCAACCCTCCAATCTACCCAAAATTCATTTACCTCCAAAATTTTACTCTCCCATTTATTTTTTCTCAAAATTTTACTCTCAAAAACCCTCAAAACTTTTTATTTCCCCAAATTTTTACTCCCCCAACTTTTCCCTAAAACTTTTACTCCTTCCCATCCCACCTCCCATCTACCCCAAACCCATCCCCCCAAATTTTTTTATATTTTCCTTCCAAAATTTCACTCCCCTATTTACTTTCCTCAAACTTTTATTCCTCAAAACTTTTATTTCCCCTTAAACTTTTACTTCTCACCCTTTACTCTCAAATAAAAATCAAAATTATCCAAAAAATCACTAAACATAAATAGTAATAATTTTATTTATATCTACTATTTATATTATTAAATTAAACTTCACATTTTATATTATTTATATTATTGAATTGTTTAGTCATATTGAATATTTATATTAAAATTGAATTATTAATTATGCCATAAAATATTCGTATTAAAATTTTATATTGGTATCAATTTCACATTTTATCTTTAAAATAACTTTTATTAAAATTACATTTTACATGTAATATATATTTTAATTCTAAAATACATAGTGACAAGAATTTGAAGATAATTGAAACAACTAAGCAAGCAAAGAAGCTAACCCGTATATAAAAGATTAATAAATAAATTATGAGTTGATCAAAGTTAATAAAAAATTTGATTAAGGTGGACAAATGGGTGACAGTGGTTACAAGAACCCAAAATTATTTTTTAAAATTTAACTCGAACAAATATATTCGATTCAATTTGATTTGAATTCTATCTCACTTGACTCGATTCGAGAAAATTTCAAATCAAATTAGGATGATAAAATATGATTCGTCAACTCGATTAACTCGAAATTTTTTCATTCGATTCGATTCGATTTGATCGAACGCTCACCCCTACCGATAACACATTTTTTCGATGCTTGTAAATTTTGGGTCATTACACCCTAGGCTCGAAAATGAAATTCCTACAATTTAATCCTTATTTCAAACCTAGCTGATTTTCATATATATCAATAACAGCCCATGAATTTCATAAAATTTAGAAATTTTCCATGAATTTATTATCTTTTCATTTTAGTCCCCAAATCATAATTTCATCAAAATTCTCTTTACAAAAGTTGTTTATCTAACAACAACCTTTCATTTTCTAACATAAAACTTCAAAATTCAACTATAATCATCCATGGCAAAACTCTAATACTTTAATAGTTTTGCAAATTAATCCCCAAAATAGTTAGATTAAGTTATTACGATATCAGAAACATAAAAATCATTAAAGACATGACAAGAATACATACCCAATTAAGCCAAATAAGTTTACTAGAACTCAACTTTCACGGCTAGGGTTTCCATGTTTTTGTTTTAGGAAAGATGATGAAAATGATATTAATTTAATTATTTATTTCATTTATCATCATTATTTTTTCATCTTTCCATAATTAACCTTAATATTTTCTTCAATTTCCAATGATGAATAATCATCCTTTTCTACTAACTCTCCTAAGTGGTCTATTTTCCATATAATGACCTCAAATTTTAAGTTTCATAGCCATTTGATACCTTTAGTTATTAGAATTCAACTTTTTCACTTTATACAATTTAGTCCTTTTTATCAAGCTAGGCATGAAGCGGTAAAATTTCTTAACGAAATTTTCATACGATATTTCTATCATACTGTAGACCATAAAATAATATTAAAATAAATTTTCTTCCAACTTCGGATTTGTGGTCCCAAAACCACTGTTCCAATTTCACTAAAAACGGGCTGTTACATCCCAAATTACACATAAGGTATAATTTAAAACTAAAACCAATATAATTTAAAATCTCAAATTTAAATCTTATTTTACCTTTTTAAAAAGAAGATAAGATCATATAAACAAAAAAAAAAAGTCATACATTTTTATTTCCAACCATAACACAAGTTGACACGAATGGTTTATATAATTTTCCAATAATAAGACAATGAGTTTGGCTATGAAAAGTAATTGGAGGGGTAGCCTTTCATTTCTCTTTGATGTTGATTTAACCCTAAACAATATTTGTTAATAAGGTTTTGGTATTGTTGATAAAAATCATTTTGAAATTTTTAGTGTCCAATTTCGAGTTTTATTGTTTGTAATTATCAAGTGCGAGCCTCCAGTCTCATTATGCAAAATTATCATCTGCGGGTTTTGTTTTATTATGTTTCGATTGTTTATTTGTTATATTTTGTTTGGACACATTATAATTTTTCGTCAAATTATACTTTGTATTGATTTGATTCTATTTCATAAGTGTTTACATATATATGGAAAACACCCCTTATGTTAGGGATTTTGAGATGTAGGATCGTTCAAATTGCATGAGTCTAATGATCATGAAGCACAACATTTTAGAAGCCTTTAGGGGCAAAGAATCTAAAAAGATTACTCAAGCCAAAGTTTCCTTGACGAAATTGAGACATATTTTGCTAAAAATGATAAGGTTGAAATGATATCACTTCTAACTTTTTTGTTGTCTATAAAGTATAAGAGACAAGGAAATTCTGAGAGATCTAAGGGCCATGATTTTATGATCCCACAATTAAGAATATTTTTAAGATAAGAATAGCAACATTCTTTTAGGATGTTGATTTTGGAGGGAGAAATAAGGTTAGAGACATTGCTTTTAAGGATGAATTGAATTCTAACTCAGTTTCGCCATCACTTTTGATGATGTTTAGGTTCTCATACCTATCATTGATTAAGAAGTGAATCCAAAACCTTAATAAGACAATGTTGAACAACTCCCTATTCAAGATGAGATAATTGTTCCAAAAGAATAAACTCAACAACCTCAAGAATGAATGTCATTAAAAAGGTCCACTAGAGAAAGGGTTATAATGGCTTTAGTGGAACATTTTGACCTTAACTACATCAGATGAATATTAAGTTATGGTTTTTCAATGGTAACATTGATCATACATTTATATGGTGCAATTAAAAACTTTGTGTCTGGTGATGCAAAGGTAATGATTTGCAAATTAAAGAACTTCATCTATGTGTTTAAGTAGACTTCTCATCAGTAATATTACAAATTTTACCAAATGATTATCTTATTCGATTTAGAGATGAATTTTGTTGATAATCGTATATACCATAAATTTAGTAGGAGTAAGGTTTTATATTTGGCTTTATATGTTAATGACATACTACTTGTCAACAATAAGTATAGCCTCAATCAATGCCCTAAATATGATTTTGAGATTACAAAAATGCATAAGATTTTTTACATTTTAGCTATGGAAAGTTTAATGTACATTCAAGTTTGTATACATTGGAATATTGTGTACATTATTAGGATGTTAGGCATATATTTTAAGCAACCCTGGTTTGGACCATTAGATAGCATCCAAGAGGGTTGTAAGGTATTTTTAGAGAACAAAAGATTACATGCTCACATATCGGAGATCTAATCAATTAGAGATCATCAGGTATATAGAACTTCGATTTTGATGGAATATGGATACAATATTTTGTCACTAAGGTGCAAATTGTGAAAACAAATTGTAGCCTTTTATTCCAATAGCAGCAGGAGTACATCAAAGTCAAAACGCATAGACTTTAAGTTCCTGTTTGTTAAAGTAAAAGTTCAAAGTGGCTAGGTGCCTATAAAGCATATGAGGACAAACTCCATGATTGTGGATCCATTTACTAAGGAACTACACCTAAGGTTTTATAAGAGCACACTGTTCATATGGGTGTGATGTCATTTAAAGCATATTTGGTTTTAGTGGTAGTTTGTATTTTTAAATTCTTTTATGTAATAGACATATTTTCAGTTCTTTCAGTTTAAAAATATTAAGTTTATTCTTTGCAGAAATAAAGTTTATTTGGTTTATTCACACTTTGATTTTGATAAGGTTTGATCTCACTAAGGTTTAAGAGGACTAGTTGAAATAGACATGTTTAGATCATATTGCATGTAATTTCCATGCTACACATCTATACTTGATCTATGCCATTTTTTTGTATTAATATACGTGATCAGGGATGGACTTAGTTACGATATATGTAACGAAAGTCGCTTGGTTCTATGTTAACATAATTAATGGACGAGATTGTTTGGATTACCTTTTGGATATGATAGTAAAATTTTGAGCTCATAAGGTTATATAATGACATGTAATTATAGAATAATTAGTACATATGTGGTCCAAGTGGGAGATTGTTGGAAAATATGGACATCACAAATATAATAAGGGTAATTACATGTTATTATTTACTATCGTGATAAGTTAGCCCAAATTAAAAGTGATCTAATTTGGTTAAAGTTTTATTGAGCTTTAATTATTAAATAAAGTATGAGTCAAATATGTAGATACTCTAGTAATTAAGTTCTAATCAAAATCTAATTAATGATGAGCTAATTAAGAATTAGGGCTAATGTGCTAAAATTATATATATTAGGGTTATGGATCTCAAATTACACACAAAATTTAATTTAAAATTAAAACCAATATAATTTAAAATCTCAAATTTAAATCTTATGTTACCTTCTTAAAAGAAGATAAGATCGTATAAACAAAAAAAAAAAAAAACCCATACATTTTATTTCAAACCATAACACAAGTTGACATGAATGGTTTACATAATTTTCCAATAATAAGACAATGAGTTTGGCTATGAAAAGTAAATGGAGGGGTAGCCTATCATTTCTCTTTGATGTTGATTTAACCCTAAACAATATTTGTTATTAAGATTTTGGTATTGTTTATAATCATTTTAAATTTTTTAGTGTCCAATTTCGAGTTTTATTATTTGTAATTATCAACTGCGAGCTTCCAGTCTCATCATGCAGAATTATCATCCATAGGTTTTGTTTTATTATGTTTCGATTTTTTATTCGTTAAATTTTGTTTGGACATATTTTAAATTTTCATTAAATTATATTTTGTATTGGTTTGATTCTATTTCATAAGTGTTTTACATGTATATTTATGATTATACTATATTTTTACTTGTAAACTCTAAAAGAAAAACTATAACCAACCTTGAATTATTGTCACATTACACCATAAAATGAATATGGATAAATATGTTAATTGTTAAGTCCCACCAACTCAACTTATTATAATGCGAGACCACTCCATTTATTGCAACGGGAGACCACTCCTTTAACTGACCATCGATAAGAAGCAAACTTGAGAACCAAGCATAAGCGTTTTACTAAGCTGGTTGGTATGGCCCATGATCGGGTCACCAACTCAATTATAAAATTATAAAAATATAATTATTTTAATTTTATAATTAGTATTATTATGATAATACTTTTTATCCTTTTATATTTTATTTTAAATAAAATAATTACAAATTATAAATAAAAAAATGAACACATTTTTTGATAAATTATAAGAGGAGAGCAAAGTCTAACAACAACGTAACTAACGCAATTTAGACCCATGCCACACTTAAGGTGGTAAACATCGTGATTATTAGGCCAACACATGAAATTTAAATAAACACATTTTTTAAATAATAAAAATTGAACACGTATTTAATAGTATTAAAATACAAATTTAATTAAGTTGTTATCTCTTTCAAGAATTGGATAACACAATTTTGAGACTGATGGAATCAGGTGATATTTATTTAATTTTGCAATTTCCAATGTGCAAGTTTAATTGGTTATCGATCCATTCCAAATTAAGAAAATGTTAATTTAGTACAAATAATTAACATTTTTCTAGGGCGTGAAGTGTTAAATCTATTACCAAGCAAAAAGAAAAAGGTTGGGCGTTGAGCTCCAGACACAGACACCAAAAAGACCGGGTCGACCTTCCCAAGGTTAATCACTATAGTATTATAGGGTAGAAGGAAACGTGGAGGAGACCGTGACATCAGCAGTGGGTCAGGGGTTATACGTCATACGGTGACGCCATCACTTTTTAGTACATACCCAACTTGCACTTTGAAGAAAGCCCTACTATATTATAGACTTCACCGGGAACTGTTTATATGAATTTATTTGATCCCTGAACCTAATATAATAATATTCCTACACTCTATTATGATTTTTAAATTATCTTTATTTTCTTAAATATAAATTATTATTTATAATTAAAATTATTTTTATTGAGCTAATTCAATCACGTAATTAAAAATTATTATATATTTAATTTTATTAAATACATTTTATATATTATTTTATAAATGTTATTTTGAATTGTGAAGTTTTTATGCAATATTAATTTATAAGAAATAATTTTTATATTAAAAATGTCTATAATCTTTTGATGAAGATACATTTTATTAAATTATTTAAATATGATTTTGAATGTATTAATTATTATTGATTTAATTCTCTCAAATATTATTTTGGAGTTAACTTTGATAGTGTTTGACACATTGTGGAATTAAATACAATATTATTTATAACTTTAATGATACCTAAATTTATATGAAATATTTAACTTTTTTTATTGAAGAGTAATATTGAAAATAAGATAAATGTCATATATTTTCAATTCAATTTTTAAGTAATGTAGTTTATTTATTTTTATTTTACTTAAAAGAAAATCAAATTTTGAAAATTATTTTGTGAAATGTTATTATAAATAAAATTAATTCTAAATAACAATCAATCATAAAAAGGATGAAGCATTCCTAGTATTTATTAAAAGAAGTACATGATGTAGTAGCAGCCTCTGTAGGTGATAATTTTAGGACAACGACTTGCTCCACTGCATATGGCAGCTGGCAACTTGACAACTCACGTTCTCTTCTTTTTTTTTTTTTTTTATTTATTTTAATTTAAGTTTGATTACCCAATTATTTATTTAAGTATTATAATATATTTATATTAATACTAAATATACAAATGTTTTTATTGTATTTATAATTTTATTTATATATTATATTAATTAATTTTGATTATAATTATATAAATAAATTTATTATAATTACGATTGTAGTTATACCTTTAAAATAGATCACTGAAAAAATATTAATGGAGTGTAATATTAAAATAAAAATCCAATAATATTATTTTAAAACTTGCAAATTAAAACTGGATTTAAAATTTTAAAATCCGAACAAAAATCTATAGGATATCGAATTTGGACAAAAACAAGAGAAAAGATGGATAATGATTTGTTGAGGAAAAAAAATCAATTTTCCACAATTTCAAACATTTCTGCGACTCTGTCAATTAGAGGATAATTCAATGACGAGATTGAAATTTTAAGAACTTTGAGGTCATCTTATGTCTAAATTCATTGTTGAATTACTTATTAAATTCATGTAGTGCTTGTTGAAGAATTACACGGTTTGCTACTATTAACACAATTCAGATTAAACAATTAATTTACTAAATAATTTTTCTCATAGGAATCCAATTCCTTAAAATAGAAAAGCCATAGCTTTCAAAATTACCTCTTAATCATTCTAATTCCCTTTATACATTAAACATGGTGTATTTGTTGTTGACCACATCTCAAACCCACTAAATGCACTAAACTATCATAGTTTGAATTTTAAGTTGTTTATTGACATCCACTTTTAAAAATTTTGAAAATATTTGTGTTTTGATTAGTAAAAATCCAATAAAAAAGCTATTTAAATAAAGTACAATAATTCAAAGGCTTTATTTAATATATAAGCCTAAATACATCTTAATTCCACATGATGTGGGCTATATACACTTGTGATTCAATAATGATGAGCATTATTTTAGTGGGGGTGGGGGGGAACTAGTGCCCATAATGTGACAAATAATGATTCTATATTGGTTGATTGGGTCAATTTTATGTTGTATTGATGCTCTACAGCTTAACCAACTAAAATTAATAATCATCTTATGTACTGTTCTCATCAACATTTATACCTGTAAGATTTATTATAAATATTAGAATTATGATTGATGATTGAAATTGAAATAATAAGTATTTATATTCTCATCAGCAACTACATTTTTTTTTTTACAATTAACTACATCTCTTTTATATTTATCTTATATATTATTTGGAGTTTTTAAGTTGATATAATTTATTTTTAGGGTATAATTAAATAATAAAATAATTAAAATATATAATTGACATCATTTTAAACCCATTTGTGGTGTTTTTTTCCTCAATTGACGGTGAACAAAATAATTACCCTTAATAAAAACCCTTTAAGTTGCTTCATTATAAAACTTTTTAATTATGTAGACTTTTTTTAATTAGAATATGTCATAAGTTCCCATATTCTTAGAAAATTTGTAATTTAGTATTTGTAGTTTTATTTAAAAGAGATTTAATCTTTCTACTTTTCAAATTTTAAATTTAGGTTCAATTATGAATGCTGTTATTTTTTTTTGTTAAATTCAGATGAATTAGATTGTCACCTTTTAAGGAGGATTTTCGTATGTTTTTGTATTATTAATATTTTAACGATCCGATCGTGATATACTACTAGTTCAATTAATATTTTTATATAGTTAATATTTTAACGATTTAATTATTCAATTTTATCAATTAAACCAAAAATCTAATCGATTGGATCTCCAATTTGGTTCTGGTAATGAATTGTTTGTAAGCTTTCAGACCAAGTTAAGGATTGAACCTCAAAATGTGAGAAGCTCGAAATTTGTTTGTCCAAATACAGGGCCATTTCTGATGCTACTCAATTATCAGAGCTTAAGTGAGCAATTGGGCCAAATTAAGTGAGAAGCTTTGGAGCTTGGAATTTTCAATTGAAACATACAAGCTTTTCCCAAAAGACACAATGAGAGGTAAAATAAAAAAGAGAAATATATTTATATTTTGGAAAAATCAAGATTAAGATAACCCTTTGAACATTATTAGATTAGTATCCAGCGAGGTTTGTATGTCAATTGTTACTAGCTTACAGTCAACTGAACCGTTGATAGAATGACACAAGATTTGCGTTCAAATCTTCAGTTGATACTCTTCTCGAGTTTGATATCTGGCTCATACAATAACAAGGTTGAATGAGCAACTCTACAAAGGTAAACAAATAGAGAATGTCCCAGAGAACCCTAATGAAAACCAGGGAAGCAAACTCTGTTAAGGGTAAAATCTAAGCTCAAAATGTTACATAGTAACCTACTGTGTTAATAACTACTAATATGATTTTGAGTGTAGATATGAACAAAAGAATCTTTAGTGTTTGGCTGAAATTGCAAGTGCAACCAATTCTAAAGATCCATGGTAAACTTCAATCCATGCACTTCTCTATGTTGTAACTAGCCATTGGGTGAATTGTGATAATGACACTCGGCTTGTATCTGCGTAGAATGATCGACCTGTGTTTGACGAACAAATTGGCCTTTTACTCTGGGTCGCTGCTCCGCAAGTTTCTTTCTGCTCTCGTATCGGACCTGTAAAATTGAAATATTAGCTGCTTCTAAGTGGCTCGATCCATGTGTATGTGATCTTACAATGATGACGATGATAAAGTTGTACCTTTTTCTCATAGCATCTATCCTTCCGCTTCAATCGAAACTTGGTTAGAGCTGCTTCTCGTTGGATAGAACGGTGTGAATTTCCAGCAAGAGCAGGAACATTGTCGTCGTTCTTTCTTTCTGTAGAAGCTCGAACAGTAACCTGATCAACATTGCTATTACTTGCACTACTGCTCCCATATGCAATACCATTAAGTTGACTAATGGATCCATTACAGAAGCTGCTGGTTCCACTTTGATTAACGGTAGGAGAAATATGACCTTTATCTTCGACGGAATCCAACTTTTGATCCATCTGATTTGTTCCAGATGCAAGTTGGTCATAAAACTGTCTAGAGGAATTCATTTTGAGACTGGAATGATGAAATGGATTCACACCAAAGGTAGGTTCATGTTGGTTGACTGAGCTTGGACATTCTCTCTGTTCCATGCATGATGTGGCTACTTCAGTGTGCCTCGATTGATCGGTAGCTCCCGAAGTCAAAGGAATCATGTTTCTTTGAGAGGTTACCGTGGGACTAGGAGTAGCAGCATCATGTTCAGAAACGATATTGGACAAAATCGTCTCAGAATTAGACCCAGATTCTTTTTTTTTATTACTGATACTTGTCAGTGTTGAATGCTGGGGTGTGATAGTCTATTAGAGTACCTGTATTTATGATTAGCAACAAAAAGATGAAATTATCGGATTTAAGACGCGCAAAAAAAAAAAACGACTCAATCCATTTGTTCTAAAACACTTCAAAATACAACAGAAACCAACCTTGTAAAGGCTGATGAATTAGGATGCCAGAGGATAGGTCTTTCTCGAGTAACATTATTCTCGAAATCATTATTATTACATCTTCTCAAGGAAAGATCTAAGGGTGGAGAAGAATCAAACTTGCTTGTGCTATTTATTGAAGAAAAATTGAAATTTCTGTTAAATGTTCCCATGAAATCAATAGCTTCTCTTGGTGAATCAGCAAGTGCATTACCAGCCTCAACCGAAACATTCGTATTCGTTCTTTGATATTCCAGTTCAACACTCTTGTACGCATTTGTCAGGTTGGGATCCTTGCAGGCATTGACTGCTTACAAATTTGATTGAGACATTGATAAAAGGTTAGATGTTCTCCTACTGAGCAGAAAAGCAATGCCAAAACTCAAAAATTTCTTGTCTTACAACTAGTTTTTGTCTCATGCATGAGCAGATTCTGATTTAAACCATCATGAGCTTCATGCATCTGTGATCCACTTGGTTGCGATTTTCCCTTTATCAAGTCTGAACATTCCTGGATAGTTTCCATGTCGGCACTCTCAGCTTCCATGTCCGGCTTTATACAAGAGCTCTGCAAGAGATAGTAATTATGCATTATTGAAAACTTCATGTACCCAATTTAAACTGAAAACAAAAACAAATTCCTTTTGACCATGAGTGAACTCTTCAATACACATAAATCTCTACTTGAATTCATGACAAGATAGCATATAAGCTTTAACACTCCACACACCAAAAATTCACCGCTATGGAAATAGTATATCATCTTAAATGGCACGGTTAAGCATAAGGCAAATCTTTTATATAGGAAATTCACTGATCAATCAAACAACAAAGCTCAAATGGCACTGACCTGAGTATCACTTCCTTTATCAGTTTGTCTTGCAGCATCATTTTCAGTGGTAGCTTCAACCTGTTTGCGTCCAATGCTCTCATCCCCGGGGAAGTTTCCGCCAATTATAGACTGATTCGAACAACAGATACAAAACAGGATCAGAACAAAAAAAAAATTGGAAAATTATTACAAATAAAGTGAAAGAAGTAAAGCATACTGATTGTCTTCTCCACGCATGCTGCCATAAGTTTCTCAGTTCATTTCTCCTTACTGGCTTAACAAGGTAATCAGCAGCCCCTCTCAACATGCATTTGTATACTGTGCTAACTGAATCTTGAGAGGACATCACTGCAATATTCACGCAAAATGACAAAACAAGAAACTTGATTTAAGTTAGTTTGTTATGGACCCATAGTAGAAACTACTAACAAATTCGTATCTTTTTATATCATACTTATAACAGGGATGCTTTTACAAAGCTCATGCTCCATGATTAGTGTAAGAAGAGCAAATCCAGATATAGATGGCAAATCCACTTCTGCCAAAATGAGATCATAGTTATGGGGTTTTCCCTTCAGCATCTCCCATGCCTTCAACCCATCTGGAACTGCAGAAACTGCTCAAAAAGATGGGGGGAAATGCACCATTTTCAGTTCCAAATATAGTATAAAACAAATCTAAAGAATTTCTTATTTGAAAACAGCTTAATTCCAAGATCAAATAACACCTTTTGCTGTACTTTCAAAAAAAGGAGAAACAAATAGTAATAGTTCAGGGATAAAATTGAGGGGAAAAAAGGGATTTGCCCTAACCTTTATAATTGCATTTCTTGAGAAGAGCAGCTATAATTTGCCTGGTTGAATCATCAGCTTCGATCAACAAAACCCTCAAAGCCATCCACCTTTCCCATTTCACCACTTCACCATAGACACAACTTTCTTGCTGCTGCTTCTTTTTCTTCTTCTTTATCCCTTCAAATTCCCCATTTTCCATCTCTGTATCACTGTTACCTTTCACCTCCATCACTTCCTCGCAACTCATCACCACAAAATCCCCCATAGTTTTTTTTTTTTTTTTTCTGCTTCTTTTTTTGTATACCACTAAAATCTATTGCTTTTTTTTTTTTCAACTCTGAACTTAGCAAAGCAAAGCAAAGAATCGAAAATCTGTCCAATTCCCAACAACTAAAATCACCATTCGATATACACCAAAAAATAATAATAATAATAATAATAATAATAATAATAATCTTAACTTTAATCGGACGGTAAGAAACAGAATCAAGTTTCCAGCTAATTCTAATCCAACGGTGATGAATATCTGACCGGAGACCAGGGTGGAAAATATCTAAAAATCTATTTTGTGTGGCCTACGGAAAGCCATGAATTGTGGGGCTCATATTTTACCAAAAAGAAAAAAGAATGAATGAAAAATAAGGGGTCAAACATGGGCTTCGGCTTCGGCCTCGGCTTCGGCTTCGGCGTTTGGGGATATTTTTCTTGCATGGGACCCACTGCAAAAAAATCTATTTCGAAGCAGATATTATTTCTGTGAGTGCTTCTAAGGAGACATTCGATTTACTGGACAGTAACCCAACACGTGGGCGTGTTGCAGCGGAGCGCTTTTCTCTTCTTCTTTTTTTCAAATGTATAAACTGCACCATTAAGTCGCCCAACTTTAACAAATATTCGATTTGGTCACTGAAAAAAAATCTCAAATATAACACCATCCTTAGATAGTTTTTTCGGTTTAATCACTCACCGTTTACTTGGCTAATGGCAGGACAAGTGTGCATTCATTTCAGTCATCCATTTTAATCAAATTTCTCGTTTTAGTTACCCTTTTTCTTTTAAACTTATTTTATTTTATTAAAAAAAAAAGTAAACCTATGGTTTAAAAGAAATTGAGTTATTTGGAAATATAAGTTGAAGGAACCTTTTATTTTTGTTTTTTTAGAAAGCATAATAGTAATTTTAATCTTTATTTTTATATTTTTTATCATTTTTGTTCTTATTTGTTTAAGCTAATTTTGATTATTGACATTTTAAAAAGTCAAATTATTTTTAAATTGAAATATTGACTAAAACATTTTTACGATATTAGCGTGACAACCAGTGCGATAGTTCATATATACTTCATACTAAAACAATACCATTTTTCTTAAATGATACATCAACAAATAATTAAAAATGTGTAAAAGTATTCAGAAAATAAATATATAAAAAGTTTATAAAAATTCAAAATAATTTTTAACAAAGAGAAGAAATTTGTAACACCTCTAACCTGTCTCTGTAACCGGAACGGTCTGGGCTATGTCACACGACCGTGTAACCCCTATTTCCCTATTTTTCAAGTTTTTCTAAAATTTTTTATTTTGTTTCAAATTGGTTCATAATTGTTCCCAAGTTATTTTTAGGGCCTCGAAGGCTTGGTTAGTATTTTTACTATGATTATATTAAGTTGCATAAATTTTTTTGTTTTGAAGTTAAACGTTTTGATTTGTATGGTACTACTCTATAACCTTAATATAACGATAGAGGCAGTATTTTTGTTTGCTTATTTTGAAAATGCCTTATTTTATGTCCAACTATTTTAACACATTTATCTTAAATGAACTTTTTCCTCATATTATTACATTAATATTAATTAATACAAAACAAACCATAATACATGTATTAAGGACCAAAGCCACACATATGATTTATGTTTTAAAAGTTAAAATATATTAAAATCTTTAATTATAATTCTTCTTCTTTTTTGGATAAGTATCTTTGATTCTATTTGTTTTGTTAGGTGTGTTTTTTTTTATTTTCTTTATTTCAAAGTAAATTTACACTCGAATTAATATTATTTAACTTATTCAGTCAACTCAGTCAACAAATTTAAAAATATATTTAAAAATAAAAGAATATTTATAATTTCAAAAATAAAAATATATAAAATTTTAATATTGAATTAACGGTTGAAGAATAAAATCATATTCTTTACTTGATTGATGTGAAACGTCAAATTTGTTCCAAGCTACTTTGTTGTATTGTTGGTTCGAATTGAATTGTCATTTGTGTAGAAGGGATGGATGGCAGAAATTTAACACTAAAATTGATGGGATCTAAGAATAAATATCCCATGCCCTGATCAACAAAATGACCACCATCATATCATATCATAAATTGTAATTCTTGAAAATATTAAACTGATGGGATGGGATCCTACTATTTCACATTGCCACCCAACCACTCTTATTTCTTCTTTAAGCAACTGCTGCTCTTTTCTTCCAACCTTTTCCGTACTACGTGTCACTTATACAACCTTTCAAATATATGGCAAATTCGTGTATAGTAAAGTTGCTCTGGATTTAATTCAGCGGCTGGGGTTATCAAATTTGAAGCTAGAGATTTTTTAATTGGATGGAGAGAAATTGACTAAGTAAAGATATTTTATGCGTTAAGAACAGTGAATATGATTGTTGATGTTAAGAACAGTGAACATGGAGTCACATGCATATTGTTTCTTTCTAATGATGAAATGGAACGAAGGATAAAAACTTATTCTAAAATTATTCGTATACTTTTTACAAATAAGAAGATACAAGCTATATATGGACATTACTTGAAAAACAATTTAGGATTTTGAATATTATTTTAACCCGAATGAAATTCAATTCAATTTGTAATGTACCCTAAAAATTATATTTTTTTCTAGGTTAAAATATATTATTAGTCTATGTACGTATTTAAAATTTGAGATTTAGTCTTTACATTTAAAAGTTAAATTAAATCCTCCTACTTTTTCAAAAAATTAAAAATTTGTGAACTTAACATATTCATTTTTTGTCAATCATATGCAGTGTCATATGAGGGCAACATGTTATGTTGGGAAATTTTGATTAAAAATATGTAAATGAGATATTGGTGCTTGCAAGCTACTCGAGTTCGATTTGAAAAAAATTTAGATTCGATTCAATAATTATCGAGCTGAGCTCGAGCTATAAATCGAGTTAAATGTGAGTTTAGTAATACATGACTTGAATAACTTGCAAGCCTTATAGAGCTTTTTATAAACTTATATTATTTTCCTTAATATATATTATTAACCCGAAACTTAATTATTGAGTTGAATTCAAGCTTGAATACAAAAATTGATAAACGAGCTTAATCGAACTTATGCTAGAGTAGCTCAATTATAGATTAAGTGGAGCTCAAGCTTAAAAGTAAACAAACTTTAACAACATTCGAGCTCGGCTTGACTCGTTCACCTACTTAATTAAATTAAAATTTTTAAATAAAAAAAGTAATAGCACTTAACTTTTAAGTTTTGAAATAGAAAAATTAAAATTAAAATTTTATGTAATTACAGGTAGTAACAATACATGTTAACCCTTTTTTAAATATTTACTCCGATTTCTCCATTAGTTTAGTTATTGAGTTTCTTTCAGTGGTACAAGCGAAAATTTATTCGAACAGCTCGGCCCCCACGAGAATAATTTGGTACTTTAATTTTGGTTCACATATTTTTTTATTATTTGTTTTATATATATAAAGCAATTTGCATTCTTATTTTTTTATCAAAGTTGTTTGAAATCTTACTAAAGAAGTTACGTGTAATTAATTTATTTAAGAAAAATTAACTTTTACGTTGATTGAGTACTAACCTTAAGATTCAAATTTATATATATATATATATAAAGATTGTATTTATTATTGCTTATTATATATTAGGGTAAACTGTAATATTAGTTACTAAAGTACGGGTAAATTTCACTTAATTAAAGGAAAGTTATAATTTAGTTGAAATTATTATTATTTTGTTACGCAACTGTTTAAGTGTTACTTTTTAATTACTATAACTTTATTTTATTTTTGTCAAATTTATCTTGATTCCTTATAAAAATTATTAAAAAATTAAAATTATTTAAACATAGAAATTTCTATATAAAAATTCTAAAAGATAAAATCTCGAAAATATTATTGGTGAAAAATTAATGTGTATGAATAATAAAAAACTATTATTTAATAAAATTCAATAACAAATTAATTAAAAGAGAAGAAAAAAAACAGATTACATGCTTCCATAATTTGCTTTACATATTATTAAACTATCGCATTACATTTTAACTATTGGTTTGAACGATGCATTCTAAAACTTTACAAGTCATATATTTTTTATTTTTAAGAGACTATAAGTACAATCATAAATAACATACGGACAAACAATTACAATTAGAATTAACTCAAAATAAAGCATAGTGGATTGAAATTCAAATATATTCAAAGTTAAATTAGAATATATTTACAAAAAAATTATATTAAAATAAATTTGGATAAGACCAACACATGATAAGACTTAAATCTAAAATAAATTTTAAAATAATCCACACGTGCTTAAATGAGCATGATAAAACTCAAATCTAAACGACTAAGTTTCTAGTCCTTGAATTATTAAACATGCTTAGAAATTAATCACTAAAAAATTATTTTTTTTCAATGAGTAATTAAACGATATTTGAATAGTATAGAATCTGCGTAGATCAACAACAATGTAAAATTAAGGCTAATTTTATATATTCAGACAAAAAGTCAAAAAGCCCCATATTGTGTCATTTTGTTTGTAGAACTGTTAATAAACACCGACTTAAATGATAAAAATGACAAGTAAATTATTATTTTTAATATTATACTTAAAATTATTCATAATCTGTCATTGACCCTTAAATAGAAATATAAATACTCTTCAATATATACACATCTTTCTATGTTAGTAACAATGAGTCTAATTAATTTTTTTACCATAAAAACACAATTAATTTTATGATTATTTAGTAAGAGGTTTTTAGACCCTTTTGCCTGTATCCTATACGTTGTATGTATTAAAAGAAAAAAGCAAAAGTGTAAAAGGTGGGTTGGTTTGTTGTTTATGATCCGTTTTCAGTCCACTTCCACCGTTACAATTGTCTTCCTTTTATTTCATATCATTTAAAAGACAGGATTTAGTACCAGTTGTTGCTTTTAATTCATTCTCCACCGTTCTTACTTTCCATGTCTGCCTTTAATTTCTCTTTCAACAAAAGCCGAAGGTAACCTTTGTCTTCTCTCCTCCATTCAAAACCCAAAACGACATCGTCCTCACCCCTTTTCTTTCCCTCTCCCTTCATCATTTTCGTACAAAACAACAAAACTCATCATTCTAGTTTCAACCGCTAAAGCTCATGTCCGGTTCTTAAAATCAAACTCAAACCTTAATTTCTGTGTCTTCCCCCCCCTTTGCCGCCATATCTAACCCTTCTGCTCCTTGGTTTATCTTTATATGGCCTGTACTAATCTTTAACCTGACTATTAATATTGTTAGAGGAAAAACAATTCCCAGATATGATGTTGTATTTGGTTCCATTTTGGGTAGCGTTTTTAGTAGGTATATTAGTTGGCTGGGCTTGGAAGCCGAAGTGGGCAGAACTGTTAACACAGAAACTGAGTTCTGTTGTATCCAAATCGTTAGAATTATCATTACCGTCATCGTCTTCTATGTCGCCTATGTTCTGTCTGAAAAACTTCGGTTCTTCTTCATGTTTGAACTCCTTGAATATGCAGCCAGAAGCTTGGGTTATTGATAATGGAGAACAAGAGAAACCGCTCTCTGTTTCTCATTCTGAATATGACAATTCCAGGTAACTTTGAAATCTATTTAAAGTTCTTGATTTTAATGCTGGAACTTGATGTCTCTCTCTCTCTATATATATGTTTGTAGCACATCCAGATCAGTTGTTAATGAAGGGTGTTCAAGTGCTATTACGGAGGAGGATTTGAAGCATTTATGTCAGCTTGTTCAAATGAGGGACGGTGGTCCTACATGGATGCATATGATGGATCGTTCTACTCCAAATATGAGCTACCAAGCATGGCGGAGAAATCCAAAGGTAGGATTTATCCTGAGTGTTCATGTGACATTATGTTTGTGAATATTAGACAAGCTAATCTTTTTATATATGGATTTGTTAGACCGGTCCGCCTCAGTACCGCAGCAGAACGGTGTTCGAGAATGCAACTGCAAGGATAGTGAGAGACTTCTTCTGGGACGATGAGTTTAGACCAAAGTGGGATGACATGCTTGCATATTCAGCAACCATAGAAGAGTGTTCTACAACAGGGACCATGGTTGTTCAATGGATAAGAATGGTTGGTTTCCATGAATTTTGCCTATGCCTTGCAATGCTTAGACTAACTTTATTCTTTTCTAATTCTTTGTGGCTTAGTTTCCATTCTTTTGCAGTGACAGAGAATACATAATAGGTCGACGGATATGGGAAGTTGATGGATCTTACTACTGTGTGACAAAGGTATGAAAAATGGGTTCAATATTTTGACATAATGCTAAAATTGCATGAAAATTTGTTTGCTAATTCGAACACGAGGCTGTAGATTGTCGACGAAAATGAATTCTTCTGAATAGCGTAGGCCGATAATCAGCGATGATTTGTTGGGTGTTTCTCAACTCAGATGACTTTGTTTCAGGGAGTTACGTGCGCTTCTGTCCCCCGACGTAGCAAACCAAGACGGGTGGACCTGTACTATTCAAGTTGGTACATCCGAGCAGGTTTGCCGCTCTTCTTTCTTTGAGTTGAGCCATTGGTTTTAACTTGAAATTGCCTCTGAAGCTTTTGCGACCAATGCATATCGGATCGTATAACTTGTGATTAGCAATAGTTAGAAGCAGACAACTAAAGAAAGTTGCTTGTATTAGTATGCACTAAATTTTCTCATCATACGTTCAGTGGAATCAAGAAGAGGTAATGGCCAGCTGACTGCCTGTGAGGTGTTACTCTTCCATCATGAAGATATGGGCATCCCATGGGAAATTGCTAAGCTCGGAGTACGTCAAGGAATGTGGGGAACCGTGAAGAAAATCGAGCCCGGGTTATGTGCTTACCAAAAAGAAAGAGAGTCTCTAGCTTCGCTATCTCAATCTGCATACATGGCTCAAGTCAACACCAAAATAAGCATGGAGTACTTGATATCTTTGGAAAGCAATGAAGATTTATCGAGGTCAGATGTAGATTCCACTTCCGAGAACCCTCTAGCTCAGAATATTTCAAGGGCCCTAATTTACGGTGGTCTAATAGTTCTAGCTTGTAGCCTGGATCATGGTGCGTTGAGTAAGACATTTATCTTTGGTGTGGGTAGAAAGCTTACAGACAGGGGAAATAGACCGAGTTAGAGTGCCGCAAGGCATAGGCTTGTCTTTTTGAAGGAATATCGGTTTCTCGATATTGTAGAGGCAGAGATTGTATATCTATGTTTTACTGATATGTATATTATGAACATCACATCAATAAGGCAATAGAGCTGTACTGCTTTATAAACTCGCACTGGGAATTCTCTCATGAAAGCCACTGAACCACTGGCACCTAACTGTTTATTTGTTATGCTCAGCCACTTACATTTAGGAATGGGCTTACAGTCTTGTAATACAATGGCATTGATTGATCAACTTTTTATAATATTAATCTGGATTCACTGGGGCATTATGAAAATGCTAAATTTTCCCAGAAATATCAAAATACATTCCATACTTCCATGTTTGATTTGCAGGCTAGCTTGCTTGCACTTGTCTAAATAGCAAAACACTTTCAATCTGGTGCTAGGAACCTTACAGCAGCATAAAGCATATTGTCAAACGTCAAAAACCCACCAGGGTTTCAAAACAGTTCAACCCATCAAACTGTGGTGCCACCTTGGGTAGCGGTGTGGTCTGCATCTTCATGTTAGGCTTAGCCAGCATACTCTCTGTAGATGAACGAACCCCAACTCCAAATTCCTGAAAAAGTAAAACCAAGAACTAAGAAACAAAACATCATAATATTATACAGCAAGAGAAAAGACCAGGGGCTACCTTGGCTCCAGAATGACAATCAAAAGAGTAAATCCCCACTACAGCAACTACTACAGCTGGGATTGTTGCATACACTGTACCCAAAGCCATTAGTGTTTTGAGAAGATGTAGAGGAAATATTTAGGTTTCTAATTTATGATAGAAATAAGCTTCTTTGGGGAAAGATAAAAGGTGAAGGAATGTAGGTGCCTTGGGGATGAAGAGAAGTAAAGAATGAGTGAATTGAGAATTAAACAAAAACTGGCTAAAAAGCCTAGAAATGGATGAATTAGTACTTTACCTTTAGTTTTAGCTTTGGGGTATATATATATTTTATAGGATAATTGTACTGGAAAAAAAAAAAGCATCTATGGCTCAATGCAGCCGGTGGTGTTTGATCATTACTTATAAATATCGAAGAAAAAGTTGAGCTTCGTTGGCTAAAAAGTGTCATTGGCTGCATGTCCACATTGGAACCCACTCGGATTGTAGCTTTGGTTATAGATATTTAAGACGGTAACCAAGGGAACCCACTCAGAAGGTAAGGATAATCCTATCCCACAGCCTAGATTTGAAGCCTTTTAAGGGAACGAAAATAAGCCACGTTACGTGGACTGTACCGACCACATAATGCCTTTTAGCTTCATCTCTTCATAATCCCCTTATCTCTCTCCCCCGGGGCCTCCTTTGAACCAACTTGCACTGCAATCCTAATGCTTTGGTATTGTTACATATGAGGGCTTTGCCGCTTGATTGCCTTTGCCATCTAGTTTCACCCAATTCGTTTCATACATATCAATCATTCTTGACAATCAAATTATTTCGATAAGATAATCAACACTCATCATTCATATAATCTATAATCTAAATGATATATTATATAAGTAGCTCTTTCACCATAACGATAGAATTCATGTTTACTTTTATAATATGACTTACTATTCTAATAAAACGAATTATCGTTAGCCTCCACCATAATCTTTTTTACACTAATTTTTAGTATTAACAAGTAAAATATTTTTTAAAAATAGGAAAAATATGAAATCAAAACTCTTAGTAGTTTCAGCCGACAATGAATTCAGTAATTGATATTTATGCTCAAAGAAAACGTGAAAAGAAAAGAATTAATTTCAGATGAAGTAAACAAGGATGTGGTCCCCTTGAAGTGACATAGCAAGAAAAGCATGACTAGGATTATTTGAAATGAAAGAAAACGTGATACTTTTAAGTATCTGCTTTTATATTCAACGATTCTAACACTTTTTTTTTTTGAAAATTTTAAGTAAAATTAATTTATGATACTTCATTTTGATGAAATCATACAAAACAGCATCCACGGTCGGCACTGACCCTTGTTCACCATTTCAAGCATCTAACATTATCAAGCTCTATTTGCAGAGATTTTAGTATTCCTAGATTTTTGTCATTATTAACAATAGCTCCCAGTAGTTCAACCTATATTGTGCTAAATTAGCTATATATGTCAAAATAAATTTATTTATTGGTCAAAAAGTTGTTTTTTTAAAAAAATTTAGAAAAATATATTGTTTTGTGATAGAGTGTGTAAAAGTTATTCAATTAGACGAATTTTCTCATCAAACTGTATAGAAAGCATGTCCAATTAAATGTGCTTTCACACTTTTTCTCCAAAAATAACTTTTTTTAAAAAAATTTTAAAAAATCAATCTATTTGATCGATTAATTTTTTTTTTTCCGACATATATGACTAACTTAGGCCCTATATGGAGCTGTTTGTGACAAATGCTGTTGGCAGAGAAAGCCTTTCTTTGCCCAAATACTGTATATATAGACCAAATTGTTTTAAGCTCAGTCCACAATGTGCATGTTAGAGTCCATCTATACGGTGCTTTTTTGTTCCAAAAAGTGGGCCGTAATCCCACTCTCTTAGCCTAGTGTTTCAGTCGAATTTATATATCTATCCATAAATCATGCATTAATAAGAAAAGAGCGAAAAACTATTAGATTATTTCACATTCATAATAGTAAAATAGTAAAATTGAAAAAAAAAAAATAAGGCTTTTGAGTTTAAATTTCATCATCTCAATGTATTATTCTAAATTATACGTAAAAAATATAAAAATACCTTTTTTTAAAAATAGTAATTTGTTATATAATTTCACAATATTAAAATTAACATAAACTCAATTAAAACTTTGAATAATAGTATAAATAAGATAGTAAGATGTTGGGAAATTGCAGTGCGGCAGTTTTAAAAAGTGATTTAACAACCCATTAGCAGCAACAAGCTCAGCCTGGGAGAGTGGTGAAGGCGGCTCCGAAAGGGACGAAAAGAGAACTGAAAGGGGTCCATTACAAAAATGTAATTAAAGCTAAAACGATCCATTGAACTTTAGCAACGGAAATAAACTACTAATATAATTATAAACCATCATTATAATATAGATTAGTGGGGGAATTTAAATATAGTGGAATTAGATCGACTAACCCAGATGGATGGCTCTTCGCTTAGGGTTCCTTCAAAACAATGGTGAAACCTTTCACCCTCAATTCTTTTGCAATAATTATATTCTTGTGATATGATGAACTTATATATATTACTAAGCTCGTAAAGTGAGAATACTTTGTTAGGTGTTTGAGAAAATAATCCATGATTTACTTTCTCAACCACTCAAAGAGACGTCCTTACTCTGTAAACTTGTTGCTTCTCTAAATTATTATCAGGGTTAAAAAACAAAACCCTACACTTAGAATGATATCTAACTTGTTGAGGACTAGTAATATCTGCTATCACTTTTAATCATAATTTGAAAATACTTTCGAAATTATCTTCTTCTCAAAGGAAAAAAATGACATTATTAAATTTTTTTGAGGTTTTATTACATACAAAATTATATATAAAATATCAACCAACTCAATGGTACATTTGTATCAATTTATCTAATCGTAAATACATAATCTGAAATTATTCTCTTTTATCTATTCACGTGTGTCACAAGCTTTTATCACTCTAAAGTATTTTTTTTTTTTTTATAAATTCGAGCACATATTTTCAAGTATAAAACTCTATACTTTAGATAATACGAAACCTTTTATTATGAAAAATCCAAATTAAATATGTAGAAGGTGGTCCAACAGTGGCCTTGCAAACAGGGTTTAGGGCAAAGCATTCCTTAGGGCCGGACTGGGGACCAAAGCTAAGGTCCTAGGCTAATGGTGTACCCTTGGTTAGTAGGTGAGGTTAGGTTAATTGGACGTGGTCCACAGGGCAAATAACATTGGTAAAAGTCAACTGTTTCAAATTATATAAATATTAAGACAGTCTCACCAGATCCCTTTCCCTTTTGTCTCAATTTGATAACCGAGTGGAAGACCAAGCATTTACCTACGAACACCTAAAGCAATAAGATTTTGTTTGTTCAGTTGTAGTAGTTATTTGGAGTGAAAATGAAAAAGGAATCTTTACAATTAGCATAAAAAGTCAGAGGTTTCATCATTTTCAATTAAATTTCTTGTTTTCTTCCTTGCATTATAATTTCCCTATTTTACTTTAATAATTTAAAAAATCCAGAATTTATTTTTAATTATTCATATAATTAAACAAAGCTTAAATTCAAATATGTTTTAGTTATAGATAAATAAAAATGGATTCTCTTTTCTTATATTCATAACCTCTTGCATATAATGGCATTTTTTTTTTACATCATTAAACCATAATGATGATGTAATAACGCAAAGTACAGCAGAGGCCTGTTTCCAGATATTTTCATACACCACTTCGTACCTGTATAAATTATCCAAGACTAGAAAAAGAAATCTAGTAAAAAAGTGACCAAAGAACATGAAAGATTTTAGATATTAGAATATCACAGTGGGCACCATTAACCTCCTGCAGATGAACTGATCCAAAAGGGCAACGAAGGTGAATAAAATGATAGATGAGCAATGCCAATGCGCCACCATCCACTAACCGACTCTCTTTGCATGCGTAGTTGACAATTTTACAAATCCCATTTCTCTACCTCAAAATATATATATATAATTTAGGGTCTGCCACTGCCAGGCAAAGTTGAAAATTTAAGGTGCTTTCCTCCATGGATAGATATAGCTTTTCACTGCTCCACTCGATCCAAAACAAACCCATTATTTGTTTTATTTAAACACTACTACATATATATAGTGTCTCATTGTGTCATATGGTGTCTGCATCTTTTTTTGAAGCTAAATGGGTAATTGTTCGACTTTTCTTAGAGCTGTGAAGGCCAAGCCTGATCAGAAGGTTATTCAGTTGGTGAAAACGGATGGGAAGATATTAGAGTTCAGAGCACCACTCCTTGTTAAAGATGTGTTGGTGAAGTTTCCAGGCTCGGGTATCGGCTTATCAACCACGGTTTCACACCATCTGTCAATGAACTACGAGCTGAAGATGGGGAAAGTTTACTACATTCTTCCTGCAACCGAGCCACCGTCCACGGCGGTAGGAACCGGCGGTGGTGTTAAGAGTATAAAAGTTGTCATAACGAAGCAAGAGCTTCAGCAATTGTTGGCCAAGCAAGTATCTGTACAGGAGGTGCTTGCAGGGCTTGAGAAAAAATGGGAGTTTCGTTGTATCTCCAAGAAATTGGAAACCAAAGCTGGATTCCATATTAGAAGAAAATGATCAGTAATTGTAATCTATGTTACATGTACAACATGATATTTCCCATTAGTATACATACCAAACACTTATATAATTACAGAGAAAATTCAACTTCTTTATTTAATATCTACATCAATAACTTTGCGTTCAACTTTTGTTTTGGGAATGGAGATGAAGAGGACTCCATTCTTAAGCTCTGCTTTGATGTTATCTTTGTCGCAGTTGTCTGGTAGTTGGAGACGAGTATTGTAAGAACTGTAGTTACTGTTTGTCCAATCGTCTTGGGTTTCTTCCTTTTTGTGTTCTCCCTTTATGACCAGTATGTCGTCTTCTACGGAAACCTTAACGTCGTCTTTTCCGAGCCCTGGCATGTCGAATCGCATTTTGATGTCGTGTTCGCCATCTTTGATGTCCCAAGGTGCACGTACGTCTCCTCGTGTTCTGTTGGTGCTGGGGAATGTCATTGCGTCCTCGAATATCCGGTCGATTGTGTCCATCATTTGACGCATTGATCTCATTTGTGACATGGGGTCCAACAAACCTGTCATCCATGGATCATGTAAAAACAAGCTCATCAATCATATAATAACAGAGCCATAATCATGATTTAGCTAAGTACTTACCAAAAGGAGAGACATCCATAGCCAACCGTTTAGGCCTTTTCTCAACAGCTCTCTCTTGGCCTTTATTATCTTTGCTAACATGCACGTCCACCGATGTATCTCTGTTATGATCCCCAGTAGCCTCTGCCCTTACAATAGACAGCCGGCTGTTGCAAGAATTCTTGGACGGAAAAGATACAGAGAATGGCTTTATAGCATTAGTTGAACAAGGCAGATTAGCCCTGTTTAATACCAATGGTGAAAATGAGCAAGACACAGTCGAAGCCATTGCTAAACAGAATTCGGAAAAGGAGAATTGGGTGTCTTAAAATCGTACTGCCGATAACTAAGGAGACTATGGTTAGTACCATACATATAGCTGATGGTCTTAAAGCTCAGGGGAAAGTTAGAGAGAGATCCAGAAAGTTGGAGTGAAGGTGGGAAAGTTCTGGACCTGTCGTTACTTGCTAATATATTTGGGCTTTCTTTGTGCTTCCTGAAAGATCCAGGATTTACATCTTATGGGTACGAAAGGGATAAATTTTAGCCTTTCACAATAAATATCACACTTATAAGTAGTTTTTCATGGCACATGTCCACTTGACAGCAACTGCTAATCCTTGGTCTCTTTGTGACAGGTTGAGGACGAATTCAAGATTATCAACGGATATGAAATGTTAATAAATTGTCGTCTATCATTGTTTTTCAATTAAAAAAGTTTCTAGGTCTTAGAATAAATATTTTCATGGAGACTAGAGCCATTCCATTGCCTTCTCTGCAATGATGTCCAGACAAATTCTCTTCTTTTAATCAACAAAATCAACAAGTTTGTAATAACAAGGCAGGATACATATGTATATAATAACCTGCAACTAAGTGCTTAAAACCATACAGAAACAAAAAAAACATTATATCCGTCTGTAGTAAAATCTTGGGTTAACTTCCAACAAAAGAGGGAATTGTAACTTCGTTTAAGCCAACATCAAACCGATCTCAGGTTTGGCTCTGGAACAAACAATCGTCGGGCTGCTACTACCGCTGCTATCAGACCATGAAGCAAGAGCTTTTTGCAAAACACCAGATGGTGAAGACACTGCGGTCATCGCTGGACTACAAGAATTTCCATTTCCGGCGACGGGAGACGAGGCAGTGGCACTCGGCCTTAGAACCTCAGCCAATGGGCCTCCTGGAGTAGAGGCAGGGGCTAACCAGCTAGAAAGGTGGCATTTGGAAGCGTATTCATGGTTCTCCTGATCATACTCGCACACCCCCAACCCCATACGGTTAGGTCCTGTCTCATTATCCCTGAAGCTATTGATTCCCATTGATAAAGAAAGGGATGAAAGAGTGAGTTTCCCATTAACAGAGGTTTCAGTTCCTGTGTTGGCATGGTGGTCATCTGATACAGCAGTAGACCACGCATCAATGAAACCTCTAGGTGGCGACTTTTCAACCGGAACTATCTCAGGGTTAAGAAGCCAAGGGCTAGTACTGCGTTGTTGGTCTTCTGCAGGACCGAAATTTGGACATGAAATCAAGTTCAGAGGCTCCTTGTCATAACTTTGGTTGACAGCATTGAACAAAGAACCTTCAGTAGCAGTCCCTATTTGCATGAGATGATGCCACTGCTGATCAGCTAGTGGAAGAAGTTCGTTCATATCCCAGTCCGAAGTCCTACAATGGAAGATACCCAAAATTAATAATAATATTAAGAACTAAAGGCTAAAAACACACAAAAGTAGAACATGTTTTACTCACCTGGTTTCCTTGTAGGAAGAAACAGAGGTGAAAGGCCAAAATGGTGCTGCTTTTTCACTTGGCTGACCAAGAAAACAGGTGGTCTGGTTCTGGTTTAAGGGCTGAGCAACAAACTGTGGGTGAGTGGTGGAGGAAGATGAAGGATGTGCTTGACTAAGGGTATGGCGGGTCTTCTTATTAGGAAGTTCCACAGGCTTTCTTGAACGGGGACGACCTCTATGCAAGTGCCGCTCACAATACTTTTGGTCAGGTGCCGCATCTCTAGAGCACCTCCATTTTTTCCCATCTGTTCTCCTACATCTCCCTGGCTCAACATCCGCTCTACCATAAAACCTTCCCACTGTCCACACAACCCAAAAAACCATAAATTTCACATCTATTGCCACATGAACAAAAAAACCAGACATCCCATCCCATAATTGATGTAATAAAAAAGACAAGTTATGAAGAGATTACTGGCAGAATGGGAAGCAACTGAAACAGAGGGGCTCCCGATAGTGGGTATGAGAAGATCAAGAGGCACAGCAATGGAAGCTTTCATGTACTTGAATATCATAACTTGTCTCTGAAGCTCCTTATACTGTGAAAACGTGAAAGGAAACTCCAAAGAAGCCGCCATCCCTCCTGTTGTTACATAAAATCAAAACATATCCACTGTCAGTCAAACAGACGAAAAAAACTTTACTCACTGCCGTAACTCATTGAATAAAGATGTGAAATTTTTTCTTTCCTTTTCCTTTAGGAAACCAAGCAGATAAAAATAAAAATAAAAAGCAAAGTAAAATTTTCTACCTGGGGATTTGAAGGCGGTGTGAGCAGTGGAGGTTGAAGTGGGGGAAATGTCAAAAGGCTGCTGTAACATCCTTACACCAACTGCACCGCCACTAGCAACAGTAGCAGCAAAACCAGAACTAGAATCACTGCTAGCCAAAACATCGTATATATTACTGGTCTTAGGCCTGTTGTTGTTGTTATTACCCGTGGGACCATCATCAGCATCAACATCACCATAACCAACTACATATGATGGAAATGAACGGTGATGATGATGATTATCATAGTTGGCCATCATCATCTTCTTAGGTACTAAATAACAATAAAACCACTACTTTGAAAAGCTTCACAAACCCAAAATCAAAAGCTTCAATGCTACTACTTTCTTTAGCTACCTTGTCTGAAACGCTAAACTCCAGCCGATACCCATATTGAAACCACTTTCCCCATTTAGGAAAACCCCTTTTTCCATCCCTTTTGAATATGCAGACAGTGAGTGGAACCCAAAACAAAAAAAGTAAAAAACTTAAAGCCAAAGACAATATCTTTTTTTTTTCTCTTCCAAAGAGACCACCAAGCAAATCTCCTCTTTAAATGACTAGGTGATACGTACAGTTGAGTGTGGTGGAATGTTGAGCGCGTGATGGATATGGGGTTTTATAGATATTTGAGATTATAAGGGATGGGTTGCCGCCATTTCGGCCTTTGCTTTTGCTTCCATGCTTCCAACATTCGCATCACAGTAGTAGACAAAATAGTAAAAAGCAATTCTCTCTCTCTTATTCAACCGCATCTCATTATTGTACCCTGCCCCATCTATCGTTTTCTGCATGCAAAGCTAGAAAACACCGTACTTGCCAACTTTTCTTTTTGGGAGTGATTTTCTCTCTCATGCTGTCAAATGCGAACCAGGGAGGACAGGATTTGGGCACCCAAGTTTCTCTAACACCCACCCCAATGCATTCCTTTGATTTGATAAAGCTTAAAGTCAAACACTTGTTTCAATTTAATTAATGGAAGTCCTTTTTAGGTAAATTCCATCTAAAATTATTAAATTATTATTAAGTTTAATTTTAGGGTAAATATCCCAAAATACTAAAAAAATTAAAAATTATCTGAAAGGATGAGTTTTAAAAATATTGACGGAAAAGGTAATTTTCCCAAAAGCGTTCGTCGGTAGCGTTTTTGGAAAATCGACTTAAAGCGCGGCCCATGGGGAGTGCTTTAGGCGAATCTTTCCCATCCACTTGCAATGTGAAAATGAAATAATTTTTGGACAAGAGTCTCCGGAAAATAATTTTGAGAGACGTTTGAACAAACCGCGGGCGTAAAACGCCTCACGCGTGGGCCGCTTTTTTGCTCTGATGGTCTCCGGTAAAATTATTTTGAGAGACGTTTCAACAAACTGGCCAAAAACGCTTCAAAGAAGGTGCACTATTACCCGGAGGCGAAAAGCGCCCCACGTGGACGACTTTTGCTACATGCCATGCAAAATTAAAGTATAAATCACCAAATTGCATTCTCGATTGGCAAAAAGCATTCAAGCAAAAAGAAAAAAAAATTGAAAATGAGTGAACGTATTAATAGTGTTATTTACTACGATGGTGAAGTCGTGACAAAAAAATGGTGTTGTTTTCTTATCGAGAACACAATAGCGATTGAGTTTTAATCGAAACGTCGATTTGGTGGAACTTCGCAAAAGAATTAGGCGTAAAATATTCTAACAACGCCAATGAAAGTTCGATCTATTAAGTATAGATTTTGCGCTTCGTTCGATCCGGTGAGATATGACGATTCGACATCAAAGGTCCTGAGCCTTGAGGCAATGGTGGAGACTCATTTTGCCGGTGGATCGCCTATCTCGAAGTTATATGTAGAATTTTCATCTCCAAGTGATCTCGTCGCGACCTCAACATCTAGTATCGTTCGAGGGAATACACGACCCGTGTCGACACTGTAAGTGGGAGGCAAAACACGAAGTGCCCGTGTGCGGTGGTAGTATGGAAAACATAACCCCGCACGACACTTTTCGGTTGGTGGATGGGACATGCATATTCGTCAATCGACGTCGGATGACAGAAATACGTATTGGGGGACGTCATCAACTTCTAGTGGATGGCAATCCACATACGATTGGAATCTTTACGAAAGATGTTTAAGGAGGGATGATGTATTACCGACGGCATCCACCAATGAGGGGCCCTCGTTTGTTGCAGGTTATGGAGGATCGGACGATGAATCCGATGTGGATCCACCTCGGGAGCCAGGGCCTGACGGTGCAGAAGTTGGACTATTTTCTGAACCGGAGCCCGTTCCAATTGTACCTGAAGATGTTGAGGGCGGTTCAGACGAAGAAGAAGAAGATCCGCTATTCAGGGCATACTCGCCTCCAAATAAGACATGCATAATGTCGATCTATCTCAAGATGATGCATTGGAGTTTCCTGAACAACCACACCGGACGCGTGACCGTACAAATTCTTCGTTGGATTCGAACCAATTAGAAGTTGGTAACCGCTTTCCAACAAGAACACTTTTCTTGGTGCATTGAAATAATACAAAGATCGTGAACGGGTTAACTACACCATGGTTAAATCAAAGCTCGATAGGTACGAGGCGAAGTGTGCTGTGCAAGACGGCACATGTGCATGGAAAATCATGGCGTCGTTGAGGAAAAGGACGGGGATGTGGGAGGTGAAGAAGTACAAAGGTCCGCATACATGTCTTACCGTGCAGTACCACTATGTGTTCAATGATTTGAATAACACTAATATTATGTAATGTTGCATTATTTAACGTATTCGCTTGATGTGTGTAACACAAGATCATCCGAGGATGGATTCGGACATGTTGGTGATTTAATAATCCCAACGGTGAAGGCCGATCCCAAAACTACAAAGGTTTACTTTAATTGGCAATATTCGTAGCCAAATGGGGTACACGCCTCTTACGAAAGGCTTGGATAGCCAAGCGTATATGTTGGAAAAGTTGCACTGGTCGGTGGGACGCCTATATAATGAAGTGTGGCGGTGGTGTGAGGTGTAGAGAGATATGTCCTGCAAAGACAACAGACATTGAAACGGAACCGCAGACTACAATGATCGTCCGCTTTCCGTGGATCGCAGTGTTCAAGCGCTGCTCGACATTTAAGCAATGCCGAGATGCTTTTACATACCGCAAGCCATTGGTACAAATTGACGGTACCTTCATGTATGGTAGATATACGCATCGGCTATTGCTAGTCGTGGCACAAGACTACGTGGGAGAATCCTTCCGATTATGCTCGCAATAACACCGTGGAGTCGGTGATGACCGGGACTTCTTCCTATCTAGGTTAAGGAGGCATGTCCGCCTCAACCCGACATATCGTTATATCGGATCGGGGCCCGGAATACTTGCGGCAATAGAACGATAGGGAAGCATGTGGCATCGCACACACCATCGATATTGCACGAGGCATGTGGCATCCAACTACTATGGGCAACACCGATCTAAAAGATGAAACGAAAGTGACCGATATGGGTATGAAATTTCTATTAATATAATTTCTTTTGAAATTTTCGATTTATTCGCAATTTGAATAGTGGTATGTAATATTCGATATCAACGATATTGGCGTGGTACGAGATCAATAAAGACCGCTTTCACGAGATGTTGGCGGTTTATGCGAAGATAACGCCAAGGTGCGGACTACCGTGCAATATTCCTTTTGAACAGTGGACACAAGCATATGACTACTGACTACGATATGGTCATATGACCACAAACCCGCCGAATGCATAAATTTCATGCTAAAAGGAACCCGTCATCCGCCGATTCATGTAGCTTTGTGGGAGACATATTTTCGTTTAGCGGCACTATTTCGAATAAGCAAATGAGTTATCGAGGCGATGCAAGGAGGCCATGTATGGAGCCCGGGGTCTTGCAAAGAAATTAACCGTGGGAAGGCACGGCGAATACTATGCACACAGCTTGTCACGATCGCGACGACTATGGTTTCGTGTCACGAGTTTGATGCATCGAGCCAAGGTATTGTTGGCGGGCATTATCGTACACTTGACAAATAGGACATGCGATCGTGGATATTTGATGCACTTCGTTACCCATGTGCTCATGTACTTGCGGCTTGTCATAATCTTCGTCTTGACCCCATGAGCTATGTCGATGAAGTCTACAAATTAGAAAACATGTACAACGTGTGGAGACACGTATTCCACCCGCCCAGATGAACGTAAGTGGCCATCTGATCGCTTGCAACAGTATAATTTGTTGGGATAGAGAATTGAGACGAAACCAAAAGGTCGACCTTCCTCGACTAGAATACGCAACAATATGGATATCCAGAAATGACCAACCAAAGTCTCGGTGGCGGGTGGTGTAGGAACCCGGCCATACATCTCGCCGTGTCCAAATCGGACTAGTTGACCGTGTTCTTAGCTTGTTTGTCTCTTGCTGGCTATGTAATGTCTGTTTTTTTGGAGGAAAACGGTGAACTTTTGTACAATAACTCAAATTTATTAAATATAAGATAATTAATATTAAATTACAAACACAAATAATAAAACAACGATATTAAGGTGGTATGCAGAGATCAATACAAAAAATTAAATTACAAAAAAATTAAATAAATTAAAAAATTAAATTAAAAAAAAACAAACTCAAATTGTATTAAAAATAATACAACTTAATTACAAAAAAAAAATAAACCAAACATATTTTGTCAAAGTTATTAAAATTAAATAAATTAAAAAATTATATTACAAAAAAAAAACAAACTCAAATTGTATTAAATATATTACAACTTAATTACAAAAAAAAAATCAAACCTATTTTGTCAAAGTTATTAAAATTAAATAAATTAAAAAATTATATTACAAAAAATAAAAACAAACTCAAATTGTATTAAATATATTACAACTTAATTACAAAAAAAATAAATCAAACCTATTTTGTCAAAGTTATTAAAATTAAATAAATTACAAAAATAAATTACAAAAAAAACTCAAATTGTATTAAATATATTACAACTTAATTACAAAAAAAATCAAACCTATTTTGTCAAAGTTATTAAAATTAAATAAATTAAAAAATAAATTACAAAAAAAAACAAACTCAAATTGTATTAAATATATTACAACTTAATTACAAAAAAAATAAATCAAACCTATTTTGTCAAAGTTATTAAAATTAAATAAATTAAAAAATTAAATTACAAAAAAACAAACTCAAATTGTATTAAATATATTACAACTTAATTACAAAAAAAATAAACCAAACCTATTTTGTCAAAGTTATTAAAATTAAATAAATTAAAAAATTATATTACAAAAAAACTCAAATTGTATTAAAATAATACAACTTAATTATAAAAAAAATAAACCAAACATATTTTGTCAAAGTTATTAAAATTAAATAAATTAAAAATTAAATAAAAAACAAACTCAATTTTTATTAAATATATTACAACTTAATTACAAAAATTAAACCTTAATTACAAAAAAATTAAACTCAAATTATAAATTAATTTACAATTACTCAAATTATGGGGTTTAGGGTTTAGTGCGGATGCTTGGGTGGGAACCAAGTGCACACGGGCGCGACCGTGATTCTGTATACCGGATTCCTCCTTCTTCTAGCTTCCTATGGGGTTGTGGAACCTCAAAGGGAATCCGTCCCTCCGACAGTGGGTCTGGTTCGTGTGTTGCGATGATGACCCACCTTGATAAAATAATGACCGGAGGTGTTTGCATAAACCACTACGGGTGATCGCATCCGTGACGGTGAAGGAGTGCAGTAGAAAGAATCTGCTCCCGACGGCACCTCCTCTAATCCCACACCCGATGTCGGCCTCACGATCGGTGGCTAAAAGGAGTTGTCGAACGGACTCGAACCCGCCATGGATTCCAACCCAGGGGACTAGAAAAGGAAACATATATGGGTTAGGAGGATACATGTAAGGTGGTACGACCGGCATAAAATGTGAACGCTGTGTTATCGGTGTTGTCAATGAACTGATGGGCCGGTGATTGTATAGGTGTTGTTGATGGGCCCGGTGATCAGATAGGCGCCGTTGATGGGCCCGGTGATCGTAGGCGCTTTGTCGGGCCCGTCTCATCACCCTTCTCCTTGGATGTAAAGGGCCCGACGTTCCTTCGCTCATGAATTTACTGTCGCCTCTCTTCACCGACAACAGATACGGCTTGCCATGGATTCTAAACCATGGCATGTACTCCGACGTGTCGCTAACTCGGAACTACGATCGGTTCCGGTTAGGTAAAAAGTCATACCTGTTCTCCCACTTCTCGATATGTTCGACCAAAATATTGGCCAATCCATGTCGCCGCCAGTAAGTCCACATCAGGCTCATCATCGAGCACCTCAGAGCCACGGAATCGGTTGTCGGCATCAAATTGCCGCAGAACCCGATCGACCTGGTGCATCTCCACGGTCGCGTAGGTGATTAAGCGGGACCTTAACGTGCCAACTGCTCGGATTTTGGAGGAACTCCTCCGAATTCTTGCCGAATTTCGGATCCTCGTCACGGTGTCCATTGAAACTATATTAACATTACCAAAATATTAGTTATATACATAAATACTAAATTATAATAACGAAATTTGACACTTACTTGTGATTCCGACCGTTGTTCCAATAGGAGTCAGATATCCTCAAGTGAGTCGTATTCCAACATGACTTCTGGATGGTTCCACCTAATTAAATAAACTCTTAGCATGCAATTATACTATAAATCTACGACATAATTGTAAAATATAATATTAAATTTACCTCGTTATCAATGGGAATGAATATGGTCGGTCGAGTCGAGGGCGTAAAAATAGAAATCAAACCATGCCCATGATACGCAGAAGTGATAGGCAACCTCCGATTTTTGCTTTATCCAAGACTGCCGCTTCAAGACATCTCCCGATACAACCTCGATAGCACACAGACTTCCAACCAATTCACCGTGCTCTGAAATCAACAAGTTTGGAGCCATATCGTGGACGAGGTTTCTAGAGACGTCCGCATCGATAGCCTCCAATTATCTCAAGTATGTATGCCCGCATACCGTATTCTTTCATCTTCATCGAATCTTCATTCGGCTGCGGAATGTGTCTCGTAACCAAACCATATCGATCCGACCTCCTTGCAATTTATCCGAAATGGCACCTGTGGAGCTCGTAGCATACTGACCATCCAATCGAGAGATGTTACGATCCGGTGACTACCGAATCCCACCGGTAATCCCAACCAGAATCGCACATCTTCTAAGGTGATGCTACACTCTCCGCATGGCGTATGGAAAGTGTGCGCTCGGGTCTCCACCTCTATCAACGCTTTATCAAAACCGGGTCCAACTTGAACCCCTACCTATCGTGGGCCACGTGCAAAAACCCGCTTCCGCAAGTAATTCTCGATCAATGGTGATGGGGACCGCATGTTCGAATATAACATTGCAACACCGATCTACGATCGCTTAAAAAATAATAAAATTCAAAATTAATTAAAATTGCATAATTAAAAAATTTAATAATATTGAAAATTAAAATTCAAACTTACCATTTTCAATTCTTTGGACGCCAATGTGATTCTTGTCTAGGCGATGTAAATCCCTACCATTGTACTCGATAAAGATTTTTAAATTTTCCAAAAAATAAATATATTAAAAAATTATAAAGGGCTTTTTCGTAAATGGTAGAAGACTATTTCAAATTTAAGCGTAAATTTCAAGGGCTTTGAGAGAAACTTGAGAGAAAATTGAGAGCAAATTGAGAGAAAATTGAGAGAAAATGAGAAAGGATTGGAGTGTGAAAAAATGAAGGGTTGGGGGTATTTATAGTTTTTTTCACCGTTGCTTTTTGACCATTGGGGTCCAACGGTCAAATTTTTTTGACCGCTGCGTTCCTAAAAGCGCCATCACGGAGGAGAGCTTTAGGCCTTTTCCCAAAAAACGCTACCGACGTGGACGCGATTTTTGGGGAAATTGCCCTTCCTATCAATATTTTTGAAACTCGTCCTTTCCGTAATTTTGTATTTTTTGGTATTTTGGGATATTTGCCCTTAATTTTACATTTTCAACTTTAAAATAATTCTTAAATTATTTAATAAAATTATAATTCAACTTCTTTACGAAGATGGTTACGAATTCGTAAATTAAAATTTAAATATTTTTATTTTTAATATTAATTATTAAATTGATTTAAATTTAAGGTATTTTTCTACATGTTATTAGGTATTAATCTAATATATTGATTGTTAAATTATCGTTTGAAGTTCATTAACCTATTGATATGATAATATTTATTGATTTTGTTTTAAAAAAACTTACGGTAATTTAACAATGGTAAACTATGGTCATTTTGTTTATCTTAGGTTATGTTTTAGTCATTTATGTTTGAAATGTTATATTTTAGTCATTTTACGTTATCATGTTGTAACATTTTAGTCACTGAGCCGTTAATCATCATTAATGGTGTAACGTTAAGCTGACGTGGCACGTTAAATCATTATTTCAAATAAAATTTTAGGTTAAAATATACAATTGATCCCCATATTTTTTTTGTTTTAATTAATTTAATTTTTTTATTTTATGTTCTTTAAACTTTTCTTTTTTTTCTCTATTCTCTTTTATTTCTCCCTCTGTTTTCATACATTTCCCATTTCATTTAACATATTAAGAAGTCGAATTGGCAGTGAAAAAAGAAGTAGGAAGTCGACTGGCATAATTGTCTATAACCAAAACCCATAAACCCATACCATATTTCTTTCTTCACTGCTAATTCGACTTCTTGGTATGTTAAAAGAAATAAAGAAAGTAGGAAAACAAAGGGAGAAGCAGAAGAGAATGGAAAATAAAGAAAAAAAGTTCAAAAAAAACATAAAAGAATTAAATTGCTCAAAACGAAAAATTATAGGGACCAATTGTATAATTTAACCTAAAGTTTTTGTTTGAAATGATAATTTAACATACCATGTCAGCTTACCGTTACACTATTAACGATAATTAACGGTTGAGTAACTAAAATATTACAACATGATAACGTAAGTGACTAAAACGTAATATTTTAAACATAAGTGGCTAAAATGTAACCTAAAATAATTAAAAATGACCATAGGTGCAATTTACCCTTTAACGATTGAGTTTAGACCTAAACCGCATTAACACTGCCAAAATCTTAATATATATAGTATAGATAAGTAGTGGTAGTTTATATTTTACCTTCTTCCTTATGCTCTATTTGAGAATATGGATTTAAAATTTAAAATTTTAAATTTAATTATTATGTAAATGGTAAAATGAAATGCCTAGATTATGAATAAATTTATTAATATTCATTATAATAAATATTAAAAAATATATAAAACATGTTTTAAGAATTTCAAATTCATTAATAAATAAATATTTAATAGATTAATGGATTTGGAAAATTATCATAAATATTAGTTGAGTACTCAACTTACACTAATTTTAAAATCCAAATTTTAAAATCATAACTTCCAAGCACTATCTTATAGATTTTATTAACACAGTATATTTAACACATTAGATTTAAATAGTAACTATAATAGATACACAAATTTTACAATTTTATCACATGTTTTAAATCTAAACGTGATCCATTTTGATATTTAATTTTTTTAAAATTATGGTGATCACCGTATAAAATATTTTAAAAACACACAAAATAAATACCAAAACGGGTTTACAAAAATAAATACCGAAATCGGTTATTTGCTTGAAATTTGTATGATGATCAATTTTGGTATTTATTTTATTTTTAGATTATTGTGGTAAAAGAACAACATTTTACAAATGTTGAAGATATGTTATATAATAAAAAAAGTATTATTGAGATAAAAATGAAAAAATGAGATTGCTTTGAAAAATATGTGTAAAAATATTAATAATTCTTCAAATTATATTATTATTGATTTGTTTATATGTGTAAAAATACCAGTAATTCTTCAAAACAAATAACAAAATGGTACAAAATTCACCCTCCACCATTTAGACCCTTTTTTTGCAGTAGAAACTACTACTAATGTTGCCCATCTCTCTCCCTCCTCCCTAAAAAATAATTTTTTATACTGGTGCCACGCATCTCTATCCCTCTCCACTCTTAAAAAATTATTTTTTTAAGAAAACAAGTCATTTTGTAATGATGTTTCAATTATTGTGTGAGAAAAAAATGAATGTTGTTAATCTCTCTCCATTCAATCCTTGAAACTGTTTCAAACACCCTATTTTGGTAAATAATGATATTGGCATACTATTTCAGTATTTAATTTTATAATTTGTATTATACAAGTAAAAAAGCCCACTATCTTATAGATTTTATTAACACCGTATGTTTTAACATGTCTGATCTAAATCGTAATTGCAATAGATAGACAAGTTTTACAATTTTATTACGTGTTTTAAATCTAAACCGTCATTTAACACCCAATTGAAAAATGACTAAATTGATAGAAAATTTTAATTGGTACAATACTAATATGTTAAAAATATAATTTCTACATAAAAATTGAATAATAATTTAAAGGGTTACTAGGAAATTAACCCAATAGTGGCTTTTTCACCTAAATAATACAAAAATAAAATTAATAACCTGAAATGGTGTAATACCTCAAAATTACTACATCAAGAAAGTAAGTTATTATCCTTGATATAGTTAAGTAAGGAAATAAAGTGACAAAAGGAAAATTTTGGATTATATCAACATTGGGAAGTATATTATGATATATCACATTATTAATTCAAGAAATGACTAAATTGTAAAAGTGAGAAGATTTTTGTTGCCCAAGAGTAAATACTCAAAATTTGAGGGTTAAAGTGCAAATATGAAAAGTTGATGGACCAATAGTGTAAATATTTTAGGGGTGGAATAATCTAGAAACTAAGGAAAATGGATGAATTAGGACCAAATTGAATAGGTGAAGAATTATGAGGGATTAAATTGTAATTTTTCCAAATTAAATGATGATTCAATGATTGAATTTTGAAGATCATGAAGGGTAAAATGGTCAATTACTAAGAGAGAGAATTCTAGAATGTAATGATTATGTTGATGATATTTTAAATTAATTAATTAGATAAATATTACTTTATTAATATTTTAACAAGATATCATTATTATTTTATTATTTTATTTAGTATATATATGTGTGTGGGGAAAAAAAAAGAGAACACACCATCCATCTTTCCCATGCACCAACGTGAGAAGAAGAGAGAAAAGAAAGAAGTTTTGTTTTCTTTACAATTTGGTTATTTTATAAAAAAATCCACCATTTTTACTTAAAATTCAAAAGAATTTCTATAGCCATCAAGAGAGAAAGATGACAAGGAGACTATGAGGAGCAAGACTATCAAGTTAGATTCAATAAATAGAACCTGGAGGAGAGAGGAAATCAAGTTAAAGATTGAAATCAATAAGACAAGGTAAGAACATCAAGATTTCAATATATTTTTAAGTTTGATATTGTGGAAAAAGCATGGAAATGATGTTAATGTAGAGTTTTATTATATAAGGTTTTATGTTCTTGATATGTTAGTGAAGGAAAATAAGAGAAAGTGATGGGAAATCTTGTAGAGAAAGGAAATAAAGGTGTTATAAACTTGGTAATTAACATTTTGCACTAAAACAGTTTTGGACAGCAACAGTAGTCTAAATTTAGAAAATCACCAAAACTTGTAGAAATTGAATTAGAGGATGAATAAAATATGGAATTAAATCTTATTGAGTGTAGTTTATTATAGAAGAAACGGTGTAAGTAATGGAATTGTAAATCACGAGATATAATAGGTTTTGTTAGGAAAGGTTAGAATGATTTTGGGTTCCCTTGTTCTGATTTTGTAAAATCATAGAAAATTGGATAAAAATAATTAAGGGCTTAAATTTATATTTTTAAAATTATGAATGAGTCTATTTTCAAGAGAAACAAACGGGAACATCATCCGGATCCCGTATGAGGAGATAATTAATTTTTAGTGAAGAAGGGTCGGAACTGTCAGATAGCAGAACAGGGGTGAACTTAAAGAATAAACTGTACTTATTGGCTAAACCAAAAATTCTGAAAATTTTATGGTAAGAATAAATGTGAGTCTAGTTTCAGGGAAATTTGGAGGATCTTAGATTTGGAATTCTGTAGCTCAAGATATAAATAATTTAGTAACAATGACGCAAATGGACAGCTTTGAATAAATTTATGAGCAAATAGTGAAATCATAGATAACGTTACTTGTAATCATGTTATATAAATTAAGGATGTCGAGTGGAGAGGAGGAGGAGGAAAATATATATGAATATTCAACTAGCATGGCTAATTTGCATGTTCTAAGCTTAGGGACTAAAAGTAAAACTTTATGGGTAATTTTGTAAAAATGTCAAGAAATGACCAAATTGAATGAAATGGATTATTTTATTATTTAAATTATAAAATTGAATGAAATTATTAATTTAGATCAAGATCGGGTGAAAATATGTTTCAAGGATTAAATTAAAAGTGTTGAAATTATAGAAAATTTTGATATTTCATAGAATTCATGGGTCATTATCAATATATATGAGAATAATTAGGCTTGAAACAAGGATTAAATTACAAGAATTTTATTTTTCTGAATCTAATGATGAAATCGTCATTAATTAAAAGCTTAGGGCAAATGGTAATTTTGCCTAAAGATTAATTAAATGTATCGAAATCAAATGAATGAAAATGATGATCAAATTTATTTATAGAGATCCGGATAACTCAAATATGAGACTTGAACATGGAAAAGAAAAGTCATCGGATTAGTGAAACTATAAACATGAACAAGCAACGAGATAAGTTCGTGTAACTTGAATTATATTCTTTAACGCTTGAAATGTATGTTATTGATGTGAATATAATTTGAATGTTCATTGTATGAAGATTGATGATACATTAATATATTTAATAAAAAGGGGAAGAAATCTCGGTCGAATGAAAGGGAAATTCGATGGATCTCTAAAAACGAATTGACGGTAAAAAGGATCTAACTCGGACGGATGATCCTATCCGATATAGCCCTCCCAAGAATATGTGAAAATGGATTTAGCCGGACGGAAATCCAAATTAGGGTCTCAATTTAGCTTTGAATCGGTAATTGGATCCAAGCTCATTAAATGTAATCGTTGCGAGGGATTTAGCTTTGACCGGTAATCCCGACAATACTCTATGAGTTTATATTACAGGATTTAGCTCGACTCGTAATCCCATTGTAAATATGAGGTTCATGAGAGTGTGCTCTCTGAAATGGAAATGTGCGCACATGAATATAAATTGACGGACCCGAAATTGTACACTATAAGTGTACTACTGGAAAATCCATCGAAATTCCAATAAATTCAACGGGATAAATATAAAAAATGGCAAGTACTTGAAATCATGAAATTAAACTTGAAATACATAGAAATGATAATTACTTGATATGTTGAAATATGACATGGAAAATACATGTATGTGAAATTTGCGATAATTATGCATATTCAAGATTATGAACTACTACTAGAATAAATATATACTAAACTCATGAAAATGAGGGTACATGAAATATTGTTATAATAAAATGAATAATTTATATTTATCAAGAAATAGCAAGAGAATGATATGTATCATGACATGTAAATATAAGACTATCTTTGATATGTTTTATAAGGAAAATTATGTATATTAGGATAAGTAATAAATTCAAGTGAGACATGTCGGAAAAAAAAAGTTTGTTAACATTAAAGTACGCTAACCGGTGTAGGAAAATTTTAGGATTTTGGGAAGAATTTCCTATAATCCCGAATTAATCCCAGTTGGTTCCTAATATATGTTTTGGGCTTTGAGGACCCAATAGAGAGACGTTATGATTATTTTCAAAATATGAATAATAAATGACTCGGAATTATTTGAAAATGTTCAGTAAACTCCGGTAATACCTCGTACCCTATTCCGGCAACGGATACGGGTAGGGGGTGTTACAAATGGTATGCCCATAAGATTATTTACCAAAATAATATGGTTTTACTAGTGTCGCCTGTCAAATTGGCGGCCCGGACTGAAATGTAATGATTTAAAGTATTCAGGGACTTGATATATAATTTTTTAATTTTGAGTGGCTACTAGAAGAAAAAGTGAAAAGGCGCCGCCTAAGAGTGTGGTGGCACTAAAGCTTAAATGTGGCTAATTGCCTTGTAAGCCATCCTTATTTATTATTATTTTTTATTCTCTTCAACTTGCTAGATTATGTTTAAACAAGCCCTTAACATATTTTTGTAATTAAATTAGCCCTTAATTGATGATTTTTACTCATAAAATCCATTTTATTTTAATATTAAAGTAAATATATTTTACCGAAAATAAAACTATTTAAAAAATATAAACTAATTAGCATTTTATGTTGATGTAAATTTGATGAGAATAGTTTATTAAATAAAAATAAAATTTTAAAATTTCTTGAGTGCTTATATACATGATATTCTTAACTACGATTTTGAAATTTTTAATTACTTTTTAGATTTTATATTGATGTTAAAGTGTATATAATTTTATTGCATCAACAAAAAATTAAAATAATAGCTTGAAATTCAAAAATATTTACTTTAATATTAAAATAAAGGGCTTTTATGAGTAAAAATCATAAGTTAATGGCCAATTAACCCAAAAATACCCTTTTTACCTTATTTACGGAAATGGATCTAATTTTTAATTATTTACCGAAATGGGCCGATTTCCCCGAAAACACTTCCACATCAGTACGATGTCAGGGCGTGCCAGCAAAATACGTCCCTGGGGAGCGTTTTGTCCTTGTCAGCACGAAGCGCTAACGCTCCCCCAGGGACACATTTTGCCCGTCTTTTACGTTAGGGTTTTCAACTTTGTTTAGGGTTAGTGTTAGGGTTTTTAAGGAAAAAAATAATGAAATTAGGGTTTAGAGTTAAGTAATTAAATTAGGGTTTAAAGTTTTAAGGTTAATTAATTAAATTAGGGTTTAAAGTTTTAAGGTTAATTAATTAAATTATGTTTAGAGTTTTTAAAATAATTTTGTGTTTAGGGTTTTGGGAAAAATATATTAGCAATATAAAAATTTTTTATCTTTTTTTTTACAGTAGTATCTGAAAAAATAATTTTGAGAATACGTTTCTGAACAAATAATGTCCAAAACGCTTCAAGCAGGATGTACTGTCAGCAAGATTACTGAAAAAAGCTCCCACATGGACGCTCTTTTTTCTATAGTAGTATCTAAAAAAATAATTTTGAGAAGACGTTTCTGAACAAATAATGTCCAAAACGCTTCAAGCAGGATGCACTGTCAGCAAAATTACTAAAAAAAGCTCCCGTGTGGACGTTCTTTTTCTACAGTAGTATCTGAAAAATAATTTTGAGAAGACATTTTTGAACAAATAGTGTCCAAAACACTTCAAGCAGGATGCACTGTTAGCAAGATTACTGAAAAAAAGCTACCACGTGGACGCTCTTTTTCTACAGTAGTATTTGAAAAACTAATTTTGAGAAGACGTTTCTGAACAAATAGTGTCCAAAACGCTTCAAGCAGGATGCACTGTCAGCAATATTACTGAAAAAAGCTCCCACTTGACGCTTTTTTTCTGCGGTAGTTCCTATTTGGCCTTATACTATAAATGAGTCAAATTTCATTCTCAAGTTGCATAAGTTACAACAAAAGAAATTGAGGCAAAAGTAGAATAGAAACTGAAGATGAGTGAACGTATTAGTGATGTTATTTACTATGATGGTGAGGTCCGTGACACCAAGAACGGCATTGTTTTTTATCGGATAACACAGCGCGACTGGTTTTTAACTAGAACATAGATTTGACAGAATTTTGTAAAAGAATTAGGCGTAAATCTTCAGAACGACGCCAATGAAAGTTTTGTCTATTAAGTATAGATTTTGTGCTTCGGTTGATTCCGTGAGATATGAATCATTCGACATCAAATGTCCTCGTAGCTTGGAGGCAATGGTGCAGACTCATCTTGCTAGTGGATCACCCTATCTTAAGGTATATGTACAATTTGCATTGCTAAATGATGAATTTTTTTCTTTAATATCTACTATTGTTCGAGAGGAATACACGACTCCAAGCCAACACTCTGTTAGTGGGAGGCAGAATACAAAAGCGTCCATGTTTGGTGGCAGTATGGAAAATACAATTCCTGCACGACACTCGGTTGGTGGATGTGAAATTCATATTGGTGGGTCAATGTTCGATGCTAAAAATACGTATTGGGAAACGACATCAACTTCTAGTGGTTGGCAATCCACATAAGATTGGGGACGTTACGAAACTTGTTTAAGAAGGGATAATGTACTCTATGACGTCCACCGACGAGGGGACCTCGTTCGTTGCAAATGATTGTGGGTCGGATGATGAGTCCAATGTGGATCCACCTCGAGAGCTCAGCCCCGATGGTGCAAAAGTTACATTATTTTCTAAATCGAAGCCTATTCCAACCATACCCAAAGATGTTGAATGGGGTTCAGATGAAGAAGAAGAAGATCCGCGATTTAGGGCGTACTTGCTTCCAACACACATGCACAATATCGATCTATCTTAAGATAATACGTTGGAGTTTCCAGATCTACCACACAGAATGCGTAACCGTACAAGTTCATCGTTGGATTCGGGTGAATTAGAAGTTGGTAAGAAGTTTTCCAATAAGGATAGTTTTCTTGGTGCATTGAAATAACATAGCATCAAGAACGGGGTTAATTATAACGTGGTTAAATCTAAACCCTATAAGTATGATGCCAAGTGTACAGTGCAAGACGGTACATGTTCATAGAAAATCATGGCCTCGTTGAGGAAAAGGACAGGCTTATGGGAGATAAAAAGGTACAAATGTCCACATACATGTGTTACCGGTACAGTATCACTAGGTGTTTAGGGTTTTTGAATAATACTGTTATTATGTAATATTGTATTATTTAGCGTACTTCGTTGACAGGTGTTTCATAAGATCATCCCAAGATGGATTCAGATATGTTAGCTAGCTTAATACTACCGACGGTGAAGGCGGATCCTAGGACTTTAGTGCCGGTCTTAATTGCCAATGTTCGTAGCCAATTGAGGTGCACGCCTCTTACCTCAAGGATTGGATAGCTAAGCAGAAGGCGTTGGAAAAGTTGCATGGTCGGTGAGACGTTTCATATAATGAAGTGTGACAGTGGTGTTAGGTGCTGGAGAGATATGTCTCACGCTGCATAATAGACCTTAAAATGACACCTGCGTACTACAACGACCGATTGCTCCGTGGATGCAAAAGTGTTCAAGCGTCTGTTCTGGAGCTTTAAGTAATACCGAGATGCATTTCTATACTGCAAGCCATTGGTACAAATTGACGGTACATTTATGTATGGTAGATATACTAATCGGCTATTGCTAGCTGTGGCACAGGATGGTTGTGGGAGAATCTTTCTAATTGCGTTTGCAATAACATAGGGGGAGTCAGCTAATGATTAGGATTTCTTTCTATTTAAGTTAATGAGACATGTCTGCCCCCAACTTGATATCTGCGTTATATCGGATCGGTGCCCTGTAATACTAGCCGCAATTGAGCGACAGGGAAGCCTATGGCATCGCACACACCATCAGTATTGCTTAAAGCATGTTACGTCCAACTACTACGGGCAACATCGATCTACAAGTGAACAACGGAAAGTGACTAACATGGGTATGTAATCTCTATTAATATATTCGTTTGTAATATTCAAATTGTTCTTAATGGAAAAGTGGTATGTAACATTCGCTATGAACTTATATTGGAAGGGTATAAGATAAATAATGACCGTTTTCATGAGATTTGACGGTTTTACGTTCAGTTAACGAAGAATACACAAACTACCTCTGTAACATACCTTTTGAATAGTGGACACAAGCATACGACGGTGGCCTACGATATGGTTATATGATCTTAAACTTAGCTGAATGCATAAATTTTGTTCTACAAGAAACGCTTCATTTACTGATAACATCGGTTGTGCGAGAGACATATTTTCGTTTAGCGGCACTATTTCCAAAGCGAGCAGTGAGTTATAAAGGCCAAATGCATGGAGGCCATGTATGGTGTGCGAAGGTCTTACAAAAAATTAACAAGGCGAAAGCAAAGGCTAACACAATGCACATAATGTGTCACGATCACGACAACCTATGGTTTTGTGTGTCAGAGTTTGACAACCGAACCAAGGTATTATTGGCGGGTAATATCGTGTACGCTTGAGAAATAAGACCTGAGACTGTGGGATATTTGACGCACTTTGTTATCTATGCGCTCACGTAATTGCAGCTTGTCAGAATCTCCATCTGAATCTTATGAGCAATGTCGACGGAGTGTACAAAATAGAATACACGAACAACGTGTGAAGACACATATGCCCACCAGTTCCAGATGAACGTAAGTGGCCCTGTATTGCTCGCTCCGTTTAAGCTATTATCGGATAGAGAACTATGTCGCAAACCAAAAGGTCGACATTGCTCGACTAGAATACGTAACAATATGGATATCTAATAAATTGTCAACCAACAGAAGTTGTGCGGATGGTGTTGAAACCCAGGCCATACAACTCGATTATGTCCAAATCAGAATAGCTGATAGTTATTGTAATAAAATTATGTTGCATTATTTATATTTTATTAAAAATATAAAAATGTTACCCTATTCAAAAGAACTTTTATTTTATTAAAAATATAAAAAGTAAATTACAATTAAAATATTTAAAATAACTTTTATTTTATTAAATGAAACAATATAAAAAAGTTTGTACAAATATATTAACAAAAATTAATATTGGTGCCAGTCAGAATCAGTGCCACATGGGGGTGGTTGACGGTTACGCACTGGATTCCTCATTAGTTCAGCTTCCGGCGGGGGTTATGGTTACTCCGGCAGGGATTGTGGTTCCTTCGGCAGGGGATCTGGTTGTGAGTGTTGGGAGGATGACCCAACTTGATAGAATAATGACTGCGGAGGTGTTTGAATCCCATAAGGCGATGGGGATTGTTAAAAAAAAAAGAGCTCTCTAATGGAGACTTGTACGATCCCTCATGCAACGATGGCCTATAGATCAGTGGTCCACTCGGAGTAATCGGAACGAAGATGAACCGGGCCATGCATTCTAACCTGCCATAAGATTGAGAAAATGAAACATATAAGGGCTAGGATATACACCTGGCATAATCTGAAAAAGATGTGATGTGGCTGTCGTCGGTTGAAGTGTTGGGCTCAGTGATAGTGTGGGCACTGTTGACGGGCCCGATGATTGTGTCGGCGTTGTTGATGGGCCCGGTGGTTGTGTAGACGATTTGATGGGCCCGTCCCATCATCCTTTTTCTTTAGATTTAAAAGGCCCCATCGTTTCTTTCGTACACAAATTTGCCGTCTCCTCTCCTCTTCCAATAATAAATAAGGCTTGCCGGGATCCTAAATCATGACATGTATTTCGGCACGTACGTTAACTCAGGAACGATGATCGGTTCCTGAGTAGGTATATAATCATACCGATTTTCCCATATTTCGATATATGCTGACCAAAATCCCGGTCAATCCATATGCAACTGTAGTTAATCGACTTTGTGCTAATTATCGAGCACCTCATGTGCCACGGGAATCGGTTGTTGGAATCCAAATTGTCACAATACTCTATTTGACTGGTGTATCTCCATGGTGGCATAGTTAACTAATGGGACATTCACATGCCAAATGTTTGATTTTGAAAGAATTATCCAAAATTACTACCCGAATTGCCTGATCCTCGTATGGTATCCATTGAAACTACATGAACATGGTAAAAATATTAGTTATATACATAATACTAAATACTAAATACTAAATACGAAATGACTATTTTATTATGTATATATATCTTATTTAATACTTACTTGTGCTTCTGACCGTTGGTTTAATAGAAGCTGTATATCTTCAAGAGAGGTAGGTATTCCAACATAATTCACTGAATAGTTCCACCTAATTAAATAAATCTTTAGCATACAATTATATTTTAAATCTACGTAATAATTATAAAATCTAATATAAAATTTACCTTGTTATGAGTGAGAATATATATGGGTGGTCCACTCGATGACGTAAAAATGGAAAGCGAAACCGTGCTCATGATTGTAGTAGTGATAGGCAACCTTCGATTTTGGCTTTATTCGGTCGTGCCGCCCCGCACATCTCCCAATACAATTTTGCTAACACATCAGACCCCGAACTAAATTCATCGGTTGCTCTAAAATCAACGAGTTTTAGTAGTTGTCTCAAATGTACCAGGTTTCGTGATAAGTCTGGCATCAGATAACCTCCAATCATCTCAATAATATATGCCCGAACATATCGTATTCTTTCTAGTTCAGTCGAATCATTATCTAGCTCCGGGAATGTGTCTCGTAAGCAACTCATCTCGATCCGACCTCCGTTAATATTATCCGGAATAGCACCCAAAAGCTTGTAGCATACAACTCCCCAATCAGCAGAAGTTGCGGACCTGGTGACTACGTACCCATCCACCGGTAATCCCAATTGCAACTGCAAGTTTTCCAGAGTGATAGTACACTCTCCGCATGGAAGATGGAAAGTGTGCGTATAGGGTTTTCACCTCTCTATCAACGTATTGAATAGTTTCGGGTCCAACTTGCACTCCCGACTTATCGTGGCCACGTGCCAAAAACTCAATTCCTGCAAGTAATTCTCTATTAACGGCGATGGCGGACCAAACATATTATGAATATAGCATTGCAACACCCGATCTATAGACTGTTATAAAAAATTATAAAATAAAAATTAATTAAAATTGCATAAATAAAAAAATATTAAATAGTATTGAAAATTTAAAAATATAACTTACCATTGTCATTTGATCGACGGAGATGTGTTTATTATCGAACGAATTAATTCTCCGGCCATTGCTAACACGATCGAATATTTTTTAATTAAAAAAACTAATTCAAAAAATTTTAAACAGAGTTTTTTTTTTTTTGCAAAATTAAAGGACTTTTGTGAAATTTGAGAGGACTTTTGGGTGAAAAAAATGAAATGGGGCTTTTATAGATATATTTTTTGACCGTTGGAGGCGAAACGGTCAAAAAAATAGTCGTGGGGGTTAAAACACGGGCAAAAAGCGTCCTTGGGGGAGCGTTTTGCTAGATCAGCACAAAGCGCCCTCAAGGAAGCGCTTTGTGCTAACGTGGGCAAAACGCTCCCCTAGGGACGTGTTTTGCACGTCCCTTGACATCGCGTTGACGTGGATGCGTTTTTGGGGAATTTGGCCTATTTCGATAAATAATTAAAAATTCGGTCCATTTTCGTAAATAAGGTAAAAAAGGGTATTTTGGGTAAAATAACCAAAGTTAATGGCTTATTTAACTACAAAAATAGGTTAATGGCTTGTTTAAAAACAATATAATGAGTTGAAGGGGAATTAAAATAAAATAATAAATAAGGAGGACTAACAAGGCAATTAGCCACATTTAAAGTTATCGTCACACTGTCAGGCCGCATTCTTTCACTTTTTTTCAGCAGTCACTCAAAATGAAAATTTTGCATATTAGGTCATTGAATACTTTAGATTATTACATTTCAGTTTAGTGTCGCTAATTTGACAGGCGGCACCAATAAAATTATATTATTTTGATAAATAATCTAATGGGCATGTAATTTTAGTTATGAATTTTATTTTTTGTATTATTTAGGTGAAAAAGCCCAATAATTTTATGCCAAACATTTTAATTAAAAAGGAAAAACATTTAGCAAGTTGCAAGCTGTAGGTGTTTGATTGTATGCAAGTAAGGGAAAGAAAAAGAAGAAAGGACATATTTTGAATTTGATTGCTTAGGACCTGACTGAGCCAAAAGCTGTTTGATAGGACAAAAGTATTAACAACAGGTTATCGAACCTATCAAAGTGAAGACAATGAAAAGTCGTATTGAAAGTGATAAAAGAGTACACATAGTCCACACTCGACAGCCACCATTAACATTTAGTTTTAATTTTGACAATTTTATTCATTTAATTTTAAATTTTTTCTACTTCATGTTTATTGTAAAAGCATTATTTGAATATTTTAAAAATTTAATTAAGATCTAAAAATATAAAAGAATAAATTTATAAATACTTTTATTTTTTTTAAATTTGGATAAGATATGGTAAATATTGTAGTACCACATCATCATAATTTAATGAAATCTAACTTTAAGTACCAATTTTAAAAAATATCAAATTTAAATATTAATGTGAATAAAAATAATTTATGAACTAATATAAAAAAATATCGAATTTAGAGTCTAAAAGCGCGTTCAATAAACCATTGGAAATTATTATTTCAATCGAAAAGAAAATTTCAACATTTAATATTTTAAAATTTTCAAAAAAATGTTAATAGAATAAATGATTATACAGTTACTTATCACTTACTATTTAGAATATTAAATTAATTTTAATTTTAGAAAATATATTTTTAAATAGATGAAATATTCTAATTTATTCAAAACTAATATAAATAAATTCAAAATTACGAAATAAGTAAGTTTTTAAATTCCACATTTTAATTATGAAACAATACAATTATATTTCGTATTTAATTTTGCAGTATAAAATTTTATAATTTTAATTGATCTCTAAATAATAATTTAAAATGTTTCCTCCGGAAGGGTAACGTTGTCCAATCGAATGGAGTTGGTCTCAGTCTAATTTGTGACATGTACTATCTAAAAGATGGAATTAACGGTATACACTGACTTGGTGGAACAAAAGGAAAAAACACCAACAACAATCATCATGTCAAACCAATTCACTGATTTTATAAAGTTTCATTTTCTTCTTGGGAATAATTTTATAGTTTCATTTAACCCTTATAAAATATAATTTTAATAATTTTGCCATATTTAAAGGATCGAAAAGAAATTTAACCATTGCTATCTTATATTATTTTAAAATCTTAATACCTTGCTAGCAACTTGAGATGTCAAATTAAATCACTTGTGTAAAGGGTTAGTTGAATAAGACATTTTAAATTAGGATTTAAATATTAAATTAATCATAAATATTTAAAATATTATAATTAAGTACTCGAATGTAATGTAGTGTGTAATTAAAACAAACTAAATTATGGCGCGTCATAATGTAGGTAAAAACATTTATGTAATAATTTTATATATAAAGAAAAATTAATGAAATATAAATGTTATTTAAATTATTAACAACAAAATGTTTTGGGTTAAAATCTTACAGTTCTTAGGGTTCGTTTGTTTATATGTAAAAAGTTTTACGAAAAATGTTTTCTGCATTTTCTTGTGTTTGTTTCACAGAAAATAGTTTGGTCAACGGAAAATAACTTATAGGTCAAAGTAAAATAAGCCTTTTTCCTTATAAAATGACTTACTATTTTAAAAAGCGTAAGTTATTTTTCAGAAAAGAGCTTATCTGTAGATAATTTTATTTTTATATAAAAATTAACTTAAATCAAGCTTAATATTATTATATTGATAATAAATTTTATTTTTATTTTTAAAAATATTTAAAATATTATATTTTTCAATATTATTAAACATACATGTTTAATTATTTATATTTAGTCATATAATAAATTATTAATATAATAAATATAATTTTTAATAAATTATTTAATATTTCAATTTTATTTTAATAATAAAATTTTAAAATAATAGTTTTAAATAATATTATTCACATATTATTGAAAATATTCAATATTCAATATTCAATATTTTAATAATAAATATTTATTACAATTATAAATATATTAATAATAAATGTTTTGTAGTATAAAGGTTAAAATATGTCATAAGTCTATGTACACTTCACAAATTTGTAATTTAATTTTTGTATTTTTATTTTCAAGAATTTAATTCCTTTACTTTTTAAATTTGAAAATCAAGTCCAGTTGTTGATATCGTTAATGTTTTTTGTCAATTTTGTTGATGTCACATTTTAAATAAAAATACTCAATTAGTAGTCATGTAATTAAAATATGACGTTATAATGAATCTGAATTTAACATAATATTTTTAATATATGCAAAAACAATGTAAAATATAAAATTATAGATAAAAATAAATTCAATTAGACAATGAAAAGAATAAGAAAATCTCAATTGTATGTTTGTTTAATTGAAAACAACTTTTATGAAATATTTTTAAGAAATCTACCAAACAACGGAAAATATTTTACACAGATTCCTCCAAACACCAAAAAATATTAACTTTTCCAGAAAAATATGTAATGGCCTAAATTCAAGGTTATCGGAACAATGGTTTCGTAACCATAAATCCAATTTAAAGAGAAATTTATTTTAATATTTTTACATGCATATTTATATGATAGGAAAATCGTATTAAAATATTGATAGAAAAATTTTACCGATCTAGTGGTTAGTTAGAAAAGTGAATTATTGAAGGATTGGGTAAAAACAAGGTATCGAGACCTTGATCTCATAAAATTGAGTGGGAAATATTTTTATAAATATTTATAAAATGTTAGTAATGTAGTATTAAAATTTCGTTAGAAAATTTTAACGTTTGGGTAGGTAAGTAAATGAAAAGGACTAAATTGTAACAAATGTAAAATTATGGGAAATGATCAAATAGTTTAAATGATAAAGGAAAGAGGGCTTAAAAGGAAAATAGACCCAAGGTCTATTTGGGCTGGACGGCAAGGGCATGAAATCAGCAAGAAAATAAGGAGAATTAAGGGCAAAGTTGGAATATTGCAAAATTTACTTAATAAAGCTAGGACTAAAGTGGAATTATCTTGATATATCTTCATTTTTCTTTACTCTCATCATCCAAAAACGCCATAGGAGGGTTTTCTAAGTTGGTATATCATAATTTTTGCACCAAATCCGGAAAACTCAAATGAAGCTAGTCGAGGAAATGAAAAAGTCCCGGATTAGTAGATTTTGTATACGAACTAGTATCGAGATAAGTTCATGTAACTTGAATTACCTTCTTAAATGCTTGAAATGTATGTTATTGATGTGAATATAATTTGAATGTTCATTGTATGAAGATTGATGAAACATTGATATATTTGATAAAAAGAAAGAAATCCCGGTTGAATGAAAGGAAAATTCGATGGATCTCTGAAAAGGAATTGACGGTAAAAAGGATCTAGCCCGGACGGGTGATCCTATCCTGATATAGCCCTCCCGAAGAATATGTGGAAAATGGATTTAGCCCGGACGGGTAATCCAAATTAGGGTCTGAATTTAGCCTGGACTAGTAATTCAGATCCAAGCTCATTAGAGTAATTGTCGTTGCGAGGATTTAGCTCGGTGGTAATCTTGACAATACTCTATGAGTTTATATTACTGATTTAGCTTTGACCGGTAATCCTCCGTAAGGATGAGGTTCATGAGTGTGCTCTCTCAAATTGAAATGTGCGCATGGATATGAATTGACGGACCGGATTTGTACACTAAAGTGTACCTCGAAAATCCATCGAAATTCGAGTAATTCAACGGGATAAATATGGAAATATAACAAAGAAATGGAAATCATGGTATTGATGAGCTCATCAATCATGGTATATATTATTGATACATGGAAATTATTGAACTAACTTGAATGTTGAGCATGTGTATGTTAGGGTAATAATGCATTGAATGGATATATGAATGTTTATTGCATTGTATTGAAAATGTTATGTAACACCTCTTACCCGAGACCGCTGTTTGAGTCGAGCACGAGGCATTACTAAACTTAACTTATTGATTCGGGCATAAAATAGAAACTGTCCATCTGTATCATGTTCAGTAAATTGACTATAACTCGAGTTACTTAACCTTAAAATTTAGATCCGTATATTTTCCATGAAACTAGACTCATATATCTTCTTACTATAATTTTTCCAGAATTTTGGTGTGGCCAATTAGTACAGTTTATTAGTTAAATTCTCCCTGTTACACAAACCTGACAGTTCTGACCCTCTGTACTAAAAATCAATTCTCTCATAATATACAATTCTTTTGCCTACACCATTTCTTTCAGATAAAAATAGACTCAATAAGCTTTAATTATATATCTCATGCACAACCTAATTATATTTCTACTATTTTTGGTGATTTTTCAAAATCACGTCACTGCTATACAAACTGTTCCCTGCATATACTTACATAATTTCTTTCTAATAATTACCAACTAGGCATTACATAATATCCAAAACATGCTCTTAATTAGCCATTTTAATAGATAATCATTACCAAACATTTACAAGCCAATCTTAAGCCATATCATAAGGTTATACACACAAGATAGCTAAGTCCCTATACATGCCATAACTTAAAACGTCGAGTTACAAAATACCAGTATAATCCCTTGATAGTGCGTAACGATCTCCGACGCCTTTGTGATTCCCGAGTTGGCTTGTAATACTATAAAAAAATTAAAGAATAGGAGTAAGCATAAAGCTTAGTAAGTTTACATGTAAATAAATAGCAACATTCTTAATGAATTATCTTATGTTTTTCTTATCAAGATCACTTAAACTTTTAACTCAATATACTTAAAACTTGTATACTTGCCTTACCTTTTAACATGAATTTATCTTACCTTACCTTTTTAGCTTGAACTTGTCTTACCTTTACTTTGGAATACTCCTTGAATTTTCCCGTTGAACCACTTGGAATACTAAGGATACGCTGGTACCTTTCCTTATGAAACTTAACCATTGCCATGTCTTGACATGGTCTTACGTGGTATCCTTGCCTTATGAACTCACCAATGCCATGCCTTGGCATGGTCTTACATGGACCTTTGCCTTATAGTAACATATCAATGTCATGTCTTGACATAGTCTTACATGATTTCCTTAAACCCTAATGTCATGACATTTGTATCCTACACATTCCTAAGGTTCAACCAGAACTTTCTGAGATAACTTTCTAAGATAACTTTCCCGTCAATTCATACTTGAGTCTTTAAATAATAACTTTACAGAACAAATATGTAAATACTGGAATTTAACAGTATTAAATGTAAAATAATAGAATATTGCATTTATTTACCGTAAACTTACCTCGAAACAAAATACGATCAACTATATCGATTTAGTCCTCTATCTTTTTCTTTCCTCGATCTAACTCTAAATTTCATTCTTCTTGATCTATAATAGCAAATTTAGCTTATTTAATACTCACATTCATCAAAACAGTCCTTAACTCTTAACTTTGGCAAAATTACAATTTTGCCCCTAAACTTTTACATATTTATGCATTTGCCCCAAAGCTCGAAAATTAAAATTTATCCATTATTCTTATGTTTTATGACATGCTGATCATTTTTCCCTTCTATGGAAACATCAAATTCTCACTCTAGCTTGCACTTATGAACATTAGGTATTTTTACCGATTAAGCCGTTTTACTCGTTTTCACTTAAAATCACTTAGCAAAAGTTGTTTAAGAAAATTTCAGACTTCATATTCTATCATAAAACATAAAAATAAACACATTTCACCTATGGGTATTTTTCCAAATATGAACCCTAGCATGAATTATTGATAAAATAAGCTAAATTGAGCTATCGGGGCTTCAAAAATGTAAAGAACATTAAAAACGGGGCTTGGAATCACTTACTATGGAGCTTGGAAGCTTGAAACAAACCCTAGCTATGGAGAACCCTTGTAATTTCGTCCTAATGAAGAAGATGAACATATTTTGCCATCTTTTTCCCTTTTAATTCCTTTTATTACCAAATGACTAAATTACCCTTCATTAAAAACTTTGGTTCTTTCCACCTATATACGCCCATTTTGTCCATGAAAATATAATGGTCTAATTTCCATTTAAGGACTCCTACTTCAAACCCCATTTCAATCAAGTACTCTATAAATTAGAACCCTATTTAGCAACTTTTGCAAACAAGTCCTAATAGGCAATTTAAGCATGAAATTAATAAAATTTCTTATCAATACTCTAACACATGTATTTAATCAGTCGATAAATCATAATAATTAATCATAATAAACTTTTATAGCTTGGATTCATGGTTTCGCAACCACTGTTCCGTTAGGCCCTATTTCGGGATGTTACATGTTAGGTAAGTATAATTCTTGTTACATGGATTTACTAAGCACAAAGTGCTTACCCTGTTTCTTTTTCCCTTGTTTTATAGTGTGAAGAGCTCGGAGGTCGGATTCGGTAGGAGATACATCACACTATCAGCCTCAAGATTTCGGTATATAAAGAAACTTTATTTTGGAAATCAATGGCATGTATAAGCTAATAAAGTAATGTTAATATGAAATGAATGTATGGTCAGCCATTAGTATGGCTAGCAAACCTTGGTTTAGTATGTGTTGATGTTATCTTATAAATATGCATGAATCTATTATGAAAATATGTTGAATTGGATTTGTTAATGTGGATTGGTCTCGGTTTAAAATTGCAGGAAGGCTAAATATTTATAAAGGGGCTATATTGAAAAAAAATTGTAAACTCCGGTAATGCCTTGTACTCTATTCTAATATCGAATACGGGTAAGGGGTGTTACAAAATAAGTCATTTTCCAGAAATCATTTTTCGAAATTAATTTTCAGTGAAACAAACAGAGCCTTAATACATAATTGATATAAATATTCTTGAAATAATATTTATTATCATAAAAAGAATAATCTTTTGGTAATTTCACGTTAAGTTAGAACCCATTCAATGGGTGATATCAACTCCACCAAAATTTTGATATATAACATAGATGATCTAATTGTCAAAATGTAACATCTATGTTATACATCAATCAAACTAAGTGTTTTAAAAATATATATTTCAAAATTTTATTTTTCATTTTCTATTTTTAATACATTATATCTAAGTGCACTATATAACATGTATATTTACAATTTGATTAACATGTTTTAAACATAAAATTTATTTCACATACCGCTTGTAAAGTTTTTAGACTTTATAATCAAGTTAAAATTTAACAAGCGTAATATATATATATATATATATATGACATTTGCCACACTTCCAACCCACTTGTGAAGTCTTAAAAATCCACATATCAAACAATTACTATTTAATCACACTACACTCTATATATGAGGGTTAGTATTTAGTAGTTAGTACACTGGCATTATACTTTTTAAATTTACAAGTAGAATTAAAAATTGACATGTGTCTAATTTTAAATATTTATGTTTTAATATTTCTCTATACATTCATAAGACACTTATCAACTCCTTGACTCTAATTGTAAAGTCTAAAACCCCACTAACAAGTGTCTTATAAGAGTATAGTAAAATATTAAACAATAAATCATTGAAAAGGATAAATGAAACTTTTTAAGGTTACTTGTGAAATAAAAAATAAACTGTCAAGATACTAAATACAAACCCAATATAGGTGAGTATTTGATATACTAACAATATATTTTTTGAACTCTAAAAGCGAAGTTAAAATTTGTCATATGTCCCATTTATTTTATATATTTATTTTTGATAATTTATTATACTCTATATGACACATGTAATCACCCAACACAACTTATAAAATTTAAAAACTCTATTGACAACGTACTAAATATTTTTTCATATAAAATATGATGCTTATGTTGAAAGTAGTAAAATTGATACAATATTAATATTTAATGTAAGGCCCAATTGTTGGCCCGAGCCCAATAAAACAAAAATAAACGCCCAAAACGAGGCCTAACGGTCTAAAGAAATAAAGGTATGAAAAACCCTAAGGGATTTCAAGATTACTAGCGCCAAGAACCACCTCCACGCACTAACAGCCTCACGCGCACGGACGCCACCACCCCGCGACGTGCGCTTCTCCACCACGCCATGTAGTTGCCCACGTATCCGCGTTGTACCTACAAAAAGGGAAAACCCAATACAACAACAGAACGGGATATTTGGGATTTGATTTTTCTTTTTTTTTTTGGGATTTCTTAGGCTATAAAAGCCGAATATTTCTATGTAAAAAAGGGGGATTTTTTAGGAGAAAAGGAATATACATGCATTTTTACAGAGAAACACAAAGAGTCAGAAAAGGAGCAAAGGTTTATTTTTTTTTCCTTTTTCTTCTTTCTCGGATCTGTCTTTCTTTTTTTTTAAAGGTTTTTTAGAAGAGTATAAGAGTTTTAAGGAAAACAAAAAGAGGCATACCTTGTTTTAAAATTCCGGCCACCGCGCGGTGACGTTGAGGGGTTGCCGGAGGCTGTTGGAGAGATCTTGGAGAGAAACTGGAGAGATGGGGTTCAGTTTTTTTGAAAGGAAATGAAAATGAAAGTTTTAAAAAGATTTTTTTGGCTTTTAACCCTAATATAAAAGCGGCGCCGTTTATTTTATGTAAGGCGCTCAAATTTCCTTTAAATGGGAGTATTTCGCAATAGGTCCCTCCTGTTTGCGCCATAGTTTAATCGCATCCCATTTCACTTTTCTTTATTTTTTAAATTTGGCCCCAAATCTAATTGGCCACTTCAATTTGGTCTGCACCTAAGCACTGTGTTTCAGGGGGTGGGATTAATTTTTATATTGGTCCCTTTATATTGCGCGCACGTCACGATTTGGTCCATTTGGCCTCCATTTGTTTTTAATGTGCCCCAAACTCCTATTTTATGTTTAATTTAGGCCTTTTTTTTTTTTTTACCTATTTTGCTTCAATTTCAAATTAGTTATCTTTAATATATATTGTTACTAATTATTTTATTGTTACTATAATTTATATATATATATATATATATATATAATATTGTTACTAATCATATTTTTACATCCCTTATATTTTTTTTCCTTATTGTTTTTCTATATTACTATTTATTATTATTGTTTTTCCAATATTTCTATTATTATTTTATTTCTAACACTATGTCTTACTATTACTTTCATTATTATTATTAGGATTACTATTATTTTATTATTTCACTATCAATTCTCTTGTTATTTCTATTATTTTCATTATTAATCTTACTTTTATTTATTCTACTACTATTATTTTTGTTATTACTATTAAATTTAATATTTTTTTCCTTATTATTAATTTTTTAACTTATTATTACTATGTGTTTTATTTGTCATATTTTTTTATTCATAATATTATTGTTTATTTTCCTCTTCCCTTTTGTACTTATTATTGTTATCCCTTATTATCATTGTGTTTATGTTTCATTGTTTTTATTTTTTCTTTTTTAAAAAAATTCATAGAAAGTTTTTACAAAGGTAATATTTAGTGTTTGGAAATTCGAAAGATCGTGCCCAATTGTGCTGGGTTTCTATTTTTCGTTTGTCTAGATCATTAAATATCCTTTAAAGATTTCAATCGTATTTTTTGAAAATAAGGCAATGTTTCGTATTTGGGAGTTTGAGAGATTCGTGCCCAATCGTGCTGGGTCTTGATTTTCTATTCGTTCGAATGACCAAATATCCTTCAAAGATTTTGACCGGATTTTCTGAAATGAAGGCAATATTTCATGATTGGAAATTCAAGGAATCGTGCCCAATCGTGCTGGGTTTCGATTTTTGGTTTGGCCAAATAGTGAAATATCCTTTTAACAACTGCAAGACAAGAATGTTAGAAATCATGAAATGATCTTAGTATCAATAGTTTGAAATATCGTGTCCTATCGTGCTAGATGTGGTATTTCAACTTTTCGAGATAAGAGAGTTTCGATATCCAATATGAGTTCTCTAAACATTTTTAAAGATTCATATTTTAAAATATTTTCTAATTTTCGATATTAAGGACATTAATCAATCAATACGGTACCAATTTTGGGCGTTGCGAGGGTGCTAACCCTTCCTCGTATGCGAACCGAATTTCGAGCCCGCTTTTCTTAAAATTGTAGACCAAAATGTTTTATAAGTGGCCCAATCACACTTCAAAAAGATTGATGGCGACTCGCTTTTCTTTTTAAAGTCCGCCTGCTTTTCCAACAAAAAATGGTTTGACGACTTGCGACTCCACCGGGGACCAATAAGAGAGTCAAGTAGTAAACTTGGTTGATTAATGTCCTTTTATCAAAATAAAATTTTTCTTTTTCGCTTGCATGAGTCGTGTCGCGTCATATATCCTTTGGTTTGAGACACATATAATATTTTTGCATTCATATTGCATGACCGCTGTGGTCACACCCTTAAGTGGGAGCAAAAATCTATGCCTTCGTGAGGTTTTCACCTCTGCATGGGCTAGGGATCGCTTCCGGATACATCTGCATCTATGGTTCCGTGAGGTTTTCACCTCCGCATGGCCATAGGGAAATGTATCCTCGAATCAACTCGATCCATATAAGCCTATAATGGGTAAGGATTGAGGAATCACCGTTCAGTACCCTTCCTTTAGAATTAAACCACATGTAGAAAACCTAAGGGCCTACCTAGGTAGAACCATGTCAAACCCTAGTGGTTACCCCGATAGGTTCTATGTTATTTATTTTTCTTGTACTAACGAGTTTTATTCTGCTTTTGATTGCATTGCATTCGCATCACGTAAAAGAGGTGTTGATTTCAAATTCGATTACTAAATAGAAAAGTTGGCCATAAGAAAATGGATTTTTGATAAAGTGGATTATAATACGGTCATCCGAATATAGTCCAAGTGAATACAACGAGAAGACTTATAGTCCGTGAAGGAATACAAGACCTTATCACCCGTGGATTCAAGTTGACAAGAATATTCAAGATTATTACGCCTCGGCATTTTTGAAGAAGCGAACAAGTGAACAGGAGTAGCGGTCCGGATCAAGCAAAAGGAGTTAGAGGAAGTATCTATTAGAATTTTACAAGACTTGACTTTTGAGAAGAAGGATTCATGTTTTCACTTGGACTATAAGGACAAGGCCGTATGCGATCCGCTTTGTGTAAAGAAATTTATTTTCTAGTAAAGTTTTTCTAATGTAATCAATTCGAGTCAATGCCTCTTATTTTTGCATTCATTCATTTACATTACTTTTCATGCATTTGCATAGCATCACATCGCATCATGTGCATTTAATATCATAAAAGAACCCTATTAACTAGAGGTCATATTATAGTTATCCTGAACACCGCTATTACACTCGGAAAAGACGAGAGCAATGGATCAAATGATAGAAAAGTTGGAGCAAATGCGAAAGAGATGCAAGACCAACTACGAGCTTAGATGCAAGAGCAAGTTAGCCAAGATCCAACAGATATGAGGATCAAATGTGGAATCCCGAGAAGCATGATGAGCCGCCTAACACGCTTGTTGACCTGAGGGCACGGAACGGAAAAAGGCCTATGGTCGATCATCGAGAAGATAATGAAGATTTTGCTTGCCCTCCGTGCTTGGTCCCGACAAGTTCCCAAGTGCAACCACCAAGAGTATCGGTCAATATCAAACCTCAAGACCAATCCGGTGTCGACACTGGAAACTTCCCTGAGCTCGAGCTCTAACCCCAAAGTCAATTTGGTAAAACCAATAGTCCTGCACTTGATGAGGTGGCGTAAGGGAGGAAGTAAAAGCGAGTTTCAAAAGAGTTCAAGATCGATGCAAATGGTCGGAGGAGAAGTTTCGAGCATCGGAAAGTGCCGATCACCAATGCGAAGTGGATGCTAAAGTTCGAGTTTAGTCCCGCATTTAATACTCCTCCAAAGTTCAAGATGCCGAGTTTGAAAAGTACAACGGACTAGTCGTCCCGAGGCCCATATTACGATGTTCGTCGGAGAATGATAGGATATGTCAACAATGACCAGTTGTTGATCCATTGCTTTCGTGATAGTCGATTGGAGCTGCAGCAAAATGGTACAACCAGTTGAGTTGTGCCCAAATCAAATCGTGGAAAGATTTGGCACAGGCTTTCATCAAGCATTACGGCCATGTGACCGATATAGCACCTGACAGGATCACGTTGCAAAACATAGAGAAAAGGCCAAGTGAAAGCTTCAGAAAGTACGCCCAAAGATGGAGGGAGGTCGCTACGCAGGTCCAGCCACCGTTACTAGAAATGAAAATGACCATGCTCTTCATCAATACCCTGAAGGCACCTTTCATTAACCACATGTTAGGAGGCACGACTAAGAGTTTCGCAGATATGGTGATGTCAGGCGAGATGATAGAGAACGAATCCGTGTGGGAAGATAGAGGGGAGAGAGCACAAGAAGAGCAAATACCAAGAAAAAGGAAGGTGAAGTAGGAAATATAAGCTCTAAGTTATCCTAAACCTATTACTATTACCCAACCGAGAAGCGGTAGCATGCCAACAGCCCAACCAAGACAAGAGCCCAACACGAGGCAAAGGATCGAGAATTCAATTTACTCCTATACTTGGTGACGATAAGGAGTTGTATAAAACTTTATTAGACGCACACGTAGTAGCCCCCTGCTCACTCAGAATCACGCAACCCCATATCCTAAATGGTACAATGCAAGCACTCAATGTGAATACCATGCGAGATAGTGGGGCACCCGATAGAAAATTACTTTCCTTTCAAAAAGCTAGTCGAGAGGCTCATCAAAATGGGCATTGTGGAGTTCAATAATGCGCCTGTTGTAGAAAATCCGTTACCTAGTCACATTGATAATGGGATGAATGCAATAATCGAGAGCGCAGGAAAAAGAATCAAGTGGAACGTTGCAGAAATAAGAACCCCGATGAGAGAGGTCTGGAGAAGAATGGTGGAAAGAGGTTTAATCAGACAAGACGTAAGGGGCAAATCCCAAGATACGAGGAACTATTGTGAGTTCCATAATAAGGAAGGCCATGAGATCCAACAAGGTGCAATAATTCGTAACCCTAGTACAAGGGTTAATGGATAATAAAGAGTGGAGTTTTTGACTTTCATGGAAGGAAAAATGTGTACCATAGGAAGTGAGTCGTAGAGAAGGACGCCGAGGCCAAATGGGGATCAATTACTTTTCCATATATATCCAAGGCATTCATATCGGAAGGAATTATCCCTCCTAAACCGGAGATGACAAATGAAGAAATGGCCGAAGACATGTTAAAAGCCTTGAGCATCAACGTCATATTCAAGGAGAGATCGAATGAAGGAAACCTAGGAGGCATTCGCCCCTACGAGCCTGAAAGTATTTTAAATAATTAGACTGTGAAGGAAACTCCTGCAGTTTTTAGAGCTAACACAGAGTAATGTTCAAAACACACTTGTTGTTTTAAGCCTAGAAACAATAAGAATCTTTTGTGAAATAGGCTCGTGTTCAAACATCTTTATTTTCAATAAGAATGCATGTTTGTGTTTCATGTCGACCAAATATTTTCTCATTTTTTTCCCCATGTCATACTATATATTCTTTTGTTCTTTGGAATGTTCTTTCATTTTTCATCCATCGTTATAAATAATCATCTTTAGAACCGCTTATTCTTCGGAATTTACCTTCGTACCTACAATAGGTACCCAGATATCGGGACATGAGCAACGCTGTTACAGACTCCTTTTTGAGTGAAATATGGGTCTAAAAGGATTTGAATATTTTGAAGATGTCAGAGAGCACAACTTACCCATCGATCTGTTAAGGATGGGAAAACAAAATAAAAATAGACTCTATCGTACCAAGGGTCAGTGGACATTGTGAGTCTGGGAAAGGAGTGAAGATCGAAACATTGCCTACCGTAGAAACAAAGCGAAACAACATCGAATTATTCAAAGAATTCAAAGATGTCTTTGTGTGATCACATCAAGAGATGCCTAGGCACGATGAGGCTACCATGAAAGGGAGATTTTGTCAGTATTGCCGTAAATACCAAATTGAGAAGACATGACTTATATGTTTTTTTATATGTGGGGCATAGATGTTACGGGGATGATTTCATCAAAAGTATCTAGTTGACGCCTATTCATTTTCGTGATTGTCAACTATTTCACTAAGAGGGTGAGGGTCGGTTCCTATGACAAAGTCACAGGGTCAATCATCAAGTTCAATTTCGACTTCGAGTTCAAGTTTGAATTTTTTTAAAAAAAAACAAAACAAAACAAAAGAAAAGGAAAAAGAAAGAAAGAAGAAAAGAAAAGAAAGGAACCATCCAAAAAAAAGATTTTGAAAGATGATGGAAACTCAGAATATTGGCATGAGAGGTTACCATTTACCCTCTATGCTTCTCGAATGTTGGCGAGAACTTCCACCGGCAACACCCTTTTCATTGGTTTATGGATGGATACGCCTTACCCATCGAAGTTGAAATTCTTACTCTTTAGATCTTGTCGAACCGGTTGACGAAGCGAATGGGTTCACTCTCCGTATGACCGATCGAACCGATCAAGAAGGGCTAAGAGCCATTCGCCATGGTCAATCTGCACGAAGCGGATGATGCGAGCTTACAATAAGAAAGTCCGCCCACAAGATTCCATGAAGGAGACTTGGTATTGAAACAGATTCTCCATATGCAAAAGGACTTGGGAAAGTGGATGCCTAATTGGGAAGGGCCTTATGTTGTAAAGAAGGCATTTTCGGACGAGCTTTGATGCTAGCCGAGATGGACGGCAAAAGTCCGCCAAATCCAATTAATGCACTCGACCAAGAAGTACTTGCTGAAAGTGGGCCAAGATGAAAACCCACAAAGGGCATCTTGAATCCAAAAAAAAAAACGGAGAGGCCAAGGTGAAAACCCGCAAGGGCACTTTGAGAACAAAGGGGCTTTGAGTCGAAAACCCGAAAAGGGTGGCTCAAGTTGTAATTAAATCATGATGGGGCATACAGTAGTTTTGCCATGCTTGAATTGCTAATGAGGAAGTGTGTTACATCTTGGGGCATCGACAAAGTACTCTGAATCCCCTAAACACATATTGAGCTTAAATGGTCCTCAAGAAGTTTGAACAAAGAAGCTCAGTCGGTGATATCTGGGGCACCTAATTGCCATCTTACCCATTCTTAATTTGCTCGTTTCAAAAATACACTACCACTAAATTTCCTTCTTGATTGCATTTGCTATCTTATTTGTTTCGAGTTATGCTCCTAATTACTTTCTTTCTTGTCCATTATTATAATCTTTTCAAAGCATTTCATTGAAATAATGATTATTGAACTAATAATGCTTTCACAAAAGAATTTTAGTGTATTACTCTGAAAGTCTCTAAATAATACAAGAATCTGAAACAGGACAATTATTTAGAACTAACCAGGCTTAAAGGGCTCGAAGCACTTGAGAAAAGGGCCTAAGCAGTGTTAGAGGTATCAGCTGAATAAAGAAGACATACGTCAGGGGTCACCTTAATAAGCAGCAAGCAATGACAGCCCAAATGTTAAAAATGGATCATTCTCATGACATTTTGCATCCATTCATAACATTCATGATACATATGGTTAGGAGCATGTTTCATCATCCTAATCATTTGACATAAGCATATACCCCATGAAATCAATTCTACAGGTAGGTTCCCTAGAGGACAATGTAGCAAAGTTGATGGGAGTTACAGAAGAGTACATGATCTTATCCCACCGAAAGGTGAGTGGAACAGATCAAGAGCGACGAGCCTTAATTCCCTAAGCAGTAGGGTAATCTGCCAAAATATCGCACCTTATCCCACTGGCAGAGAGTGGAACAGTCGAAACATTGAGCCTCAATTCCCTAGCAGTAGGGTAGCAAATAAAGATAGTAGACCTTATCCCACCGAAAGGGAGTGGAACAGTCGAAAACGACGAGCCTTAATTCCCTAAGCAGTAGGGTAATCTGGTAGAAAATATCGACCTTATCCTACCGGCGAGGGAGTGAAACAGTCGAAAACATGGAGCCTCAATTCCCCAAGCAGAGGGTAGCAGTTAAAATAGCAGATCTTATCCCACCGAAAGGTGAGGAACAGATCGAAACGACGAGCCTTAATTCCCAAGCAGTAGGGTAACGGCCAAAATATCGACCTTATCCCACCGAAGCAGGAGTGGAACAGTCGAAAACATGGAGCCTTAATTCCCTAAGCAGTAGGGTAGCAGTTAAAATAGCAGATCTTATCCCACCGGCGGGAGTGGAACAGATCGAAAACGACGAGCCTTAATTCCCTAAGCAGTAGGGTAACAGGCTAAAGAAGCCTTATCTCCACTGAGCAGGAGTGGAGCAGGCTAAAGATAGTAGATCTTATCTCCACTGAGCAGGAGTGGAGTGGATTGAAGATAACAGATCTTATCTCTATTGAGCAGGAGTAGAGTAGATCGAAAGACTGAAGCCTTATCTCCACTGAGCAGGAGTGGAGCAGGCTAAAGATAGCAGATCCTATCTCCACTAAGCAGGAGTGGAGCGGATCGAAGACAGCAGATCTTATCTCCACTGAGCAGGAATGGAGTGGATCGAAGACAACAGATCTTATCTCCACTGAGCAGGAGTGGGGCAGATCAAAGATAAGAAGCCTTATCTCCACTGAGCAGGAGTGGAGCAGGCTAAAGATAGCAGATCCTATCTCCACTGAGCAGGAGTGGAGCGGATCGAAGACAACAGATCTTATCTCCACTCGAAAGGAGAATGGAGTGGATCGAAGACAACAGATCTTATCTCCACTGAGCAGGAGTGGGGCAGATTAAAGATAAGAAGCCTTATCTCCACTGAGCAAGAGTTGAGCAGGCCAAAGATACAGATCTTATCTCTACTGAGAAGGAGTAGAGCAGATCAAAAGACTGAAGCCTTATCTCCACTGAACAGGAGTGGAGCAGGCTAAAGATAGCAGATTGAAACAAAATTCCTATACCCCTAGAATGCAGTGGGTGGAATAAAGCTACCTGGAAAAAAGGAAGCCAAGATCGAACAAGATGGGGCAAAATTGGTCCTTTTAAAGTCTTTGCTCTATTCTCGTTACACGACAACGAGCAAAGAGGGGCAACAGAAGGCCCAATTATTGGCCCGCCTAATAAAACAAAAAGAAACCGCCAAAACGAGGCCTAATGGTCTAAAGAAATAAAGGTAAGAAAAACCCTAAGGGATTTCAAAGATTACTAGCGCGCAACCACCCTCCACGCACCAACACCCTTTGCGCCGGGACGCCACCACCCCGCGACGTGGCTTCTCCACCACGCCATGTAGTTGCCCACGCTCCGCGTTGTACCTACAAAAGGGAAAACCCAATACAACAATGTAATCGAGATATTTGGGATTTGATTTTTCTTTTTTTTTTTGGGATTTCTTAGGCTATAAAAGCCGAATATTTCTATGTAAAAAAGGGGGATTTTTTTTAGGAGAAAAGGAATATACATGCATTTTTACAGAGAAACACAAAGTCGTCGAAAAGGAGCAAAGGTTTATTTATTTTTTTCCCCTTTTTTCTTCTTTCTCGGATCTGTCTTTCTTTTTTTTAAAGGGTTTTTTTAGAAGAGTATAAGAGTTTTAAGGAAAACAAAAGAGGCATACCTTGTTTTAAAATTCCGCCACCGCGAGGACGCGTGAGGGTTGCTTGAGGTCGTTGGAGAGATCTTGAGAGAAACCGAGAGATGGGGTTTAGTTTTTTGAAAGGAAATGAAAATGAAAGTTTTAAAAGGTTTTTTGGCTTTTAACCCTAATATAAAAGCGACGCTTTATTTTATGTAAGGCGCTCAAATTTCCTTTAAATGGGAGTATTTCGTAATAGGTTCCTCCTGCTTATGCCATAGTTTAATCGCATCCCATTTCACTTTTCTTTATTTTTTAAATTTGGCCCCAAATCTAATTGGCCACTTCAATTTGGTCTGCACCTAAGCACTGTGTTTCAGGGGGTGGGATTAATTTTTATATTGGTCCCTTTATATTGTGCGCACGTCACGATTTGGTCCATTTGGCCTCCATTTGTTTTTAATGTGCCCCAAACTCCTATTTTATGTTTAATTTAGGCCTTTTTTTTTTTTACCTATTTTGCTTCAATTTCAAATTAGTTATCTTTAATATATATTGTTACTAATTATTTTATTGTTACTATAATTTTATATATATATATATAATATTGTTACTAATCATATTTTTACATCCCTTATATTTTTTTTTCCTTATTGTTTTCTATATTACTATTTATTATTATTGTTTTTTCCAATATTTCTATTATTATTTTATTTCTAACACTATGTCTTACTATTACTTTCATTATTATTATTAGGATTACTATTATTTTATTATTTCACTATCAATTCTCTTGTTATTTCTATTATTTTCATTATTAATCTTACTTTTATTTATTCTACTACTATTATTTTTGTTATTACTATTAAATTTAATATTTTTTTCCTTATTATTAATTTTTTAAATTTATTATTACTATGTGTTTTATTTGTCATATTTTTTTATTCATAATATTATTGTTTATTTTCCTCTTCCCTTTTGTACTTATTATTGTTATCTCTTATTATCATTGTGTTTATTTTTCAGCGTTTTATTTTTGCTTTTTAAAAAATTCATAGAAAGTTTTACAAAGGTAATATTTAGTGTTTGGAAATTGAAAGATCGTGCCCAATCGTCTTTGGGTTTCTATTTTTCGTTTGTCTAGATCATTAAATATCCTTTAAAGATTTCAATCGTATTTTTGAAAATAAGGCAATGTTTCGTATTTGGGAGTTTGAGAGATTCGTGCCCAATCGTCTTTGGGTCTCGATTTTCTATTCGCTCGAATGACCAAATATCCTTCAAAGATTTTGACCGGATTTTCGAAATGAAGGCAATATTTCATGATTGAAAATTCAAGGAATCGTCCTAATCGTCTTGGGTTTCAATTTTGGTTTGGCCAAATAGTGAAATATCCTTTAACAACCGCAAGACAAGAATGTTAGAAATCATGAAATGATCTTAGTATCAATAGTTTGAAATATCGTGTCCTATCGTGCTAGATGTGGTATTTCAACTTTTCGAGATAAGAGAGTTTCGATATCCAATATGAGTTCTCTAAACATTTTTAAAGATTCATATTTTAAAATATTTTCTAATTTTCGATATTAAGGACATTAATCAATCAATACGGTACCAATTTTGGGCGTTGCGAGGGTGCTAACCCTTCCTCGTGCGTAACCGACTCCCGAGCCCGTTTTCTTAAAATTCGTAGACCAAAATGTTTTATAAGTGGCCCAATCACACTTCAAAAAAGATTGGTGGCGACTCCGTTTTTCTTTTTAAAGTCGGCCCGTTTTTCCAACAAAAAAATGGTTTCGACATTTAATATATATATATATATATATATATTAATTAAGGTCTAAAACGATCTTTACTCATGCTAACACATGGCATATATTCACCATTTTTTTCTTTAAACATTTTATAAAAGTTGTTAATTATTAGTTTTGCTCTTTCTAATATGCATGAATTTGAGATTTAATTTTATAATTTAATTTTTAACATATTTTGGTTTTATATATTTATAATGTGATTAATTAGTTCAAATAGTTAATATCATTAAATTTTCAATTAAAATGTTACGTTGTTATATATACTTTGAAAATAGATTTATAAATAAATAGGTAGAGGGATTAAATTTTTGAAAATAAAAGTAGGAGAATTAAATTTCAAATCTACAAAGTGTAGAGACATAGAGTCATGATTGTTTGAATTGATCAAGGTATCAATTCGAAAAGAGGGATTAGATTAGTTGAATTACAAAATAGTATGGACCGGTTGAACCAAGTTGAAAAATCAATTGAACTGATTTTTTAAAAAATGTTTTTTTCTCTTCTAATGATTTATTCAAACCAACCATACAAACCAATGGTCTAACTATTTCGACCACCAATTCAATTTTAAAAATCTTGCTTAAGATATATTTTAATTTTTAAAATTTTATTCTATAATCTGATATAAATAAATAATCAACCCAATGTGAATATACAATACTAATTTTAATTAAAAGTTAAAACATCTTAAAATTTAAAAATCAGTTTAAGATTGATCAATAGTTTAAATACATTTTACCTAAGAAAATAACAATTTAAAAAGATTTATGAAATTAACTCATTATTGGAAATATACTTAAATTAATTAATAAAACGTCAATTAAAAATTTCTATTGAGGTAAAAATATAAAAAATCTTTATATTAGGAGTTTATTCAAAAATTAATAAATTAATTTATATATGTTAAATTAAATAGTAAATTAATTTTATTATCAAGAATTTTATCCATATTTCTATAATTAAAAATTAATATAATTAATTGAATATTCAAATAATTATATATTATCACATGTATCTTATTTTAATGTAAAAATTAATTTTTAACAGTAATAAAAAAGAAATTTTAATAAAATAAATAGTTTACTCTTTAAATAAACTAATTTAAGAAATCTTACTTTGAATACAAAGGTTGGTGAGGCTAATTTGTAGAGGATAAGAAATGAAATGATTTAATGAATTGCTGCCTCGGGAGTTGCAGATGGAAGTGGAGGCCAATTTAAAGTTTGAAACGAGACGTGATGCATCAGCTCAACTATGGCAGCAACACTCGCCCAAGAGGCGCGTGAATCAAGGGTGTGCCGGCGGTGAGTGAGCGAGTGTTGGTGACGGAAGTAGGTTGAGAGTGTGGGTTTCAAATGCCTTTTGTTTCCATGAGATGTGACGAGACGGAAGGAGAGGAGAGGGAGACGTGATGCGTGGGGTGACCGACTTTGAATGAAAAAGAGGTAAATTTCTTGGAGACCAAAATATCTATTATTCTTATAAAAAGATTGTGTTTATTTAAAGAGTAATCTATCCGTTACGTGTTACGAACTTACGATGCTCACCTCTCCCTTTTAATTGGATGATTCAACGGTTTTATTTAAAACATTTCTTTTACGTATTTTTAATATACTGATTAAAATTAAATATATTACTTTATATATATAAAAGAATTTTAATAATTTTAATTTAAATATAGATAAATATATATTTTATTTAGAATTATTTATAGTTTCATGTGCAGATGGAATAAATACAAATATATACATATATATATTAAATTATTTAATATACTATATTAGTAAGTTTTTTAACTCCACGTTAACTTAACAAATCATCGGTAAAATTATAAAGGAGAATTTTATTTTATTAAAAATAATATAAATTATTTTTATATATTTTGAAATGTGTAAATAAACTATTTCATTCATTTCTCTTGTAGGCTGTTTTTTTAGGTAAACAATAAAAATAGTTATCTAATTGTGTTTTCATCCTATTTTGGTTGCTCAACTGTTATTATTTATTTAGTTATTAAATTTTTAAAATTAAATATTTTAGTCACTTTAAACTTATGTGAGCTTTTTTAAATTAATTTAGTAACAAAATTAACAGTTTAATGTTTACGCGTTCTATCAATTTAATTATAAATATAAAAATTCAATAAATTTAAACTCCCAATATTTACAAAATATATTAATTTAATTTAATCTCCGAAAATTTTAACAATATTTAAAAAATTATTTTTAGCCATTTGTAACCCATCACCTAACCTATGTGGGTTATTAAAATAAGAAAAAAAAGTATCCGCTTTTAAGCCAATTGCAAAAGAATTCTAAAAAGTCAAGATAAACAAAAAAAAAAGATCTAAAAGAAAATAAAAGCATTAAAAACATTATAAGTTTGAATAATAATGCAGTCAAATATTCCAAATAAGTTCTAAATTAATTGGTTTGATCCAATGTGAAATCTAAATTATAATAAAAAAAAGTCAGGATAAAACACAAAGATTTAAGATCCAAAAGAAAATAAAGCATTAAAAACATTATTTTTCCGGGCAGTAATGTAGCCAATTATTCCAAAAATGTCCAAATTAATGTGAAGTCTAAATTATAGTAAAAGAAAGTGTTGCAAGTGACTTGAAAGAAGATATTTTTTTAATTTTTAGAGTTAGGACTAAATTGATAGATGTTGTAAATGTTGAGGGCTAAATTTGTTAAATTTTTAGAATTAGAACTAAAATGACAAATTTTATAAATATTGATGGCCAAATTTGTTGAATTTTTTATATTTAGGATCAATTTGATATAATGTGTAAACATTAGATGATTAATTGTGTTACTAGATTAATAGTAAGTCATGAGTGACTAAAATATTTAATTTCAAAATTTTATGCCTAAATAAAAAATTAGGTGACCAAAATAAAATAAAATATATAATTGAGTGACCATTTTTACAATTTACCATAAAAACAATTTTCAGCATGTCCACATTATCATTTAGGAGATAATTTAACGGAGGAACTAAATTGCACGTTTTGAGATGAATAAAGATTAATTTATTAATTTTTTAGTAAAGTGCCAGAAATGCAATCTATTCTTAAATACATAGGCTTCCTTTTACGGAAATCAACTTATATTTTTTAAGAATTAAACATAATTGATATTTTTAGCTTCACTTGTACAATAAAAAAATGTCGATCAATAAATGAAACAATTTTTTTGACCATTAATTTCATTATAGGTTTTTATTATTTATTTTAATATAATAATTAGTATTATCTGTAGTCCTTCTTAACTCTTAAATAGAAAGATAATATATTTTAATATATTTAAATTTACATTCTCTTATACTAATAATAATGCTGATAACAATAGAATTATATATGAAACAATTTTATATATACTGGTGTGTGTAGAGGTGAGCATGGGCGGGCCGGGCAGGTTCAGTCGGGCCCAACTAAAAATTTAGGCCTGTTCATTGGGCTCGGGCCGGGTCGGGCCCAAAAAATGGGCCTAAAATTTTGCCCAAGCCCGCCCATATAAAATACTAAAACTTGGGCCCGATCCGGCCCGCCCCGCCAGATTAATTTTTATATTATTTTATATAATTTTTAAATATATATAATACATCAAAATATTAAAAAATTAAAATAAATATTTTTCAACAAATTGAAAATAAATTTTAAAAATATGTAGACTTAATAACACTAAAATAGATGCAAGTTAACAAGGAAATGCCTCTAAAATAATAACAAAATTAACAAATGTCTTTAAAATAATATCAAAATTAACAATAAAATAAGTTTTATATAATATCTAAACAATAACAACAACATAATAGAAACATAATAGTAAAATAGTAGCAAAATAAAGAGAAAATAATAAGAAAATAATATTTAAAAATATTTTTTGCCTTTAATGATTTTGGTCGGGTTAGGTAGGGGCAGCCCGGCCAAGAAATTCTTACCCAAGGCTCAGCCTATTTTTTAAACGGGCCTCATTTTCTGTCCAAACCCATTTTTCGAGCCTATATTTTTATCCGAACCCTCTCATTTTTTAGGCGGGTCTTTGGGCCGGGCTGAGTGGCCCAGCCCATGCTCAGCTCTAGGTGTGTGTATATATAAAAAGAGGAATATGGTACAAGCACATTGATGCTTGAGAGAGATGGGAAGGCAAATTAAAGAGGGTTGGATGCAGACAGCTGGAAGAGGTTGTCCCCACATCACATGCAATATGCAATAAAAACAAGAAAAGCCAAACACCTCCCTCTATCGACACGTCATATGAAAAAAATATAAAATCTCAACCATAATAGATATGTTATCAACATACCCCAAAAACTAAAATATTTTTTTAATAAAAAAAAACATTGTTCCCCAAAAATATAATAGATGAAAACACACGAATAACTTGAAATTTAATTATTAGTAGTTCCAAATATTTTAAATATGATAATACATTCATAAATTAAATAAAAAATTAACTTTCAATGTGTTTTGATATAATGTCTAAAATTACGTTACAAGATACTCAAATTTATATTTTCTTAAATTGTTAATAAGATCGATGTCAATTGAATAAATACTTAATCGACTCCTCTTGTCTATATTTATATATAAAGTTTTTAGAAAAAATAAAATAAAATAATAAAACACGAATTTCCTGAGTTACAAACAAAGACAAGTTGTACATTTTGATTCGATTTCTGGAATCAAAGACTTGCAGTACTTTTATTACACATTTACCATCTTTCTATTTTGTCCTTCTCGATATTCAATTTGTCCCTCAAATCAGACAAAATGGCAGTGGTAGGTGTTTGTTAATGAAGCGGTGGTGGTACCACTGCCACTAAAACTTGTAACCAAAACCCAGTTCCATGGGGGGATCGGATCGTGGATGATGATGATCCTTTGAATGAAACAAGTGCAAGCACCCTACTCTGTATTGTCACTTTTCTTCCTGCCCTAACCCAAGCATCCTCGTTTCCCCCCTATCTCTTGTTATGTAGTAATGGAACCTGGTTTTTTTTTTTTTCTTTTTCTTTTTCCATTCTGTCCTACCCTCATTTAAACCATACACATACACACACTTTAATGTACTGGTTTCTTAATTTACTCTTTACTCGTATAGGTGAGTAAAAATGAGGGTAAATCGATTTAATTTAGATTATCGAATGGGTTTCACATTAGTTTCGATTATATCAATTGGTGTAAGAAAAATCATAGTAATCAGTTTTATTCTTGTATTGATGAAAATTCTTATAGGTTTATGTTTATGTACTTATGGAACTTTCATCGTATTGTGAGTGATAATCTTATTGTTTAAAGTATGAAATGCTCTCTTTTTTCTTTGTTTATTTTGAATTTATTAAATGATAAATTTTATTTAAAAATTATTTAATTTCATATTTATAATTATTATATATATTAAATAATTTGCAAAAATCTAAAAGGTTCAAAATTTTATATTAAAAAGAAAAACAATACTAATACGTAATTTAATTAAAAATATTTATTGGTGTGATATTAATTATCTTACAAATTCATAAAAAAATGGACTAAATCGAAATCACCCTAAGAAAATGAAAATGTTGACCGTAGAAATACAATGGTAAGTTAAAAGATATGAAAATAAAGGGTGGTGGGAGACATGTTTCTCCACCAAGGAACAATGGAATAAGGAGGGTATGGTATGGACCTCCCCCCATTTGGGCATTGGGGTATATTTGCTTTTGATTCAACATAAATTTCTATAATGCTACCACCGCCAAGGAAACCAAAACCAAATTGCTATAATGCTCTTTCCCTTTTTAAGCTCAAAGCTAAGCTATTATTACTAGTATTTTGTTTTTTATTTTATACTTAAATATAGTAAAGTTATACCATTTTTAAAAGTAGCAATATAATAAAAAAACAAATAAATTAGACTATGGTATTTTGGGATTGGGGGAGCCATGTGAATGGGACATGGGTCTTAACTCTTATATCCCTTAAAAGGGGACCACATGGTCCTGCCCCCTCACCTACAAAAGATTTCAACAATCTCTCCATCAGAATATTATCTTTGGGACATTCTGGTTTTAGTGTTTTATTATTTTATTTCCCCTCTCTCTTTTTGTTTTTGTACCATGTGGGACTTTTTTCTTTCAATTTTTTAAAATTGTCAAAGTTTTTTTTATTGCTTATTTATTTATTAGGATTACACCCAATTATTAAATTATTAATAAATTTATATATTAATCACTCAATTTCAAAATTTTCTTAATAATTTAATAGTGTTGGTATAATTTACTCATTATTTATTTTTAAATTTGCATATGCTTTTGTATAAGGGCTTAATTATGAATTTCATTTTAGTTTTTCAAAATTTATTTTAGTAAATTGATTTTTATTGCTAAGTTGTTGATTTTCATATTAAGAATTTAACAGTATTACTCACATAGTTGTTCAATTCCATATGGTACAAATTAAAGTAAAAAACGTGTCAGTTTTCAAAAAGGAACAAGTGGAAATTGGGTCAGGCCAGAGGCCCCAAAGCCTTTCATAAAGCAACAAAAGAATGCTTGATTGCTAATGCTTTTTTTATTGCCCTTATTTATGAAATTTTCCAAAAAAAAGCCCATAATAATTAAACATTTTTGGATGGGTCTCTGCCATATTATACCCAGAATCATATAGGATCCAAAAGTAGTATAGTACATGTAACATGGCCATGCAGTTGGAAATAGGACCTGATACACGCCAACTGACTATGAGCACCATTTCTGCGTAATAAATATGTGGCTCCCAAATACCGAAAGACCTCAGTCTAAAGACCATATGAGAAATGCTAATGGCTTGGATGGTAAGTAAAATAATATATGGCGCATTGGCATCTAATCTATAAATCATAGTTGTAACTCTCCATGAGGGGTGTAGTGGCACCTCTAATTAGGCTAAATGATAAGCATGAACAGTGTAAATTAGACATAAAACCTAGGTTTTAGCTTTTACTGCAAACTTAAAGATGCTAAGGAGGCCGTTGAACTAAAAACGGAGCTGGTAGGGAGGTTATGTGTGCATTCGGGCTGAATGTTTGTCCTGGATATATGCTTTCACCATTTGAGACATAGTATCATATATAGTTAAAAATTAAACACAGCTTTTAAATATGATTACTGTTCTTAATGAAGCATTTATTTACTGTAGTAAAGGCAATTGTAAGTTAACTACGCTACTAAAAGATGCAGCAAATCACAGACAGACTGAATTCTCTTTAGCTTAAATTTCATATTTGAAATCACTGTTCATATCAATTTGCAGAGTGTACTATTGTTCCGTAAAGAACATAATAGTTCAACTACAATTATTTAGTATTACTAGTAGAGGAAAATAAAAACATTACTGAGGAACAATCGCGCGTATAGCAAAATTCTTTTTGCCCCCAAGGACTTACTTCGTAGCATCCACATGCAGTGAAGTTTCAGCATGTTTCAAACTTTCCAGAGCAGAGATTCGCCTATCCAGAGGCCCGTGAAGACTTTTCACCTTGAGACAAAGTGACAAGTAAAAAAATATAAGCACATACGCACACACCAAAGAAAAAAAGAAAGTGCCTATGTTAGAGCTCCTGAAAGGCATGCATGAATTTGATTCTAGCCAAACAAACAAGACAAGCATATTCAATTTTGTTAATTATTCGGTTAATTAAAGCATCATTAACCAAGAGCAACTATTACCTCATTGGAATGGTTCTAATATATAGTCTCGAGTGGTAGAATCTTTCTATATAAATCAAGCATCCGGTGTTACTTATCTTTCTTAATACTATTCTATCCTTTGCTGTATAATATACATCTTATGGCTTCACTCTTGAAGAAACTACATCTATAGCTAGCATACCATGGGTTCCATAAGGCACAACAAGAACAACTATGGATGAAAAAGGTCCGCCACTGGAGAGGAACAACTAACAGAGAATCGGACCAAATTGGATGAAAAGCAAAAATGCACTAAAAGTATGGAAAAGAATTGATCATCCCAAATGAATAATGTCAAAAGGTGAACAAAGAATAAGAATTTTTAACTTGAATCCCTATACCCTAAAACTTCTCCATTTCATCTACTAGCGATGTTTAAGTACATAGTGTGGCTTTTATTACATTGCATTGTCAACCCCCCTCCCACCTATGCATCTAAATCGGGCTAATTTCGACCTGAAAATCAGCCTAAAGAGATAACTCTAATAGCAAAATCCCCCACAGCCAGAATAGTGAACAACCGACGATATTCTAATATTTTCATACATAATCACTAATCATCCAAGCATATATACAAATCAGTGCCTCCTTCATATTCCAAATGCATGGTAAACAAACAATCCTGCAGCAGAACCAATCACATAGAGAGAAAAATTATAAAATGAAACATCTAAAACTCAGTTTTCCAAGCTTCGATACCGCCATGAATATGGTTTTTTGCTAAACAAAGCTTGAAAATGAGCATAAATCCGAAAATGGAAATTAACCGATAAATTTAATCGGAAACTGAAAGGCAATTAATATGCTATGAAACCAAACAATGTGAAAAAGGAAAATGTGGGGCGAAAGGACCTGTTGGGCGATAGATTCATGAGCAACCTTATAATCTTTGTAGAGGATGTAGAGGCCGAGAAACGACGCCGTAGCAGCCCCCGTGAAGAATGACGCCAATCTTACCCTCAATACGTACCCCATAGTTGATCTTCCCCCTTCCCTTTCTTCTTCTTCCTTTTAATAATTTAATTTCTTTCTCTTTTCTGTTCAAAAAGAACTTAAAACGAGAATCGACCTTACTTACGACACTGAACCTTGTCGTTTCCTTCAACTATTTTAGCACTAACACTTTTAATTTTTGGGTTTTAATGTTTGCTTTTTATCATAGTTTTCAAATCACTTCCATAGTGGAATCGAGCAGGTCACCGATTCTTGATTTAGTCAATTATACCATTGATCCGATTTTAATTAATTAAATTAAAAAATATAATTTTTTTAAAAATTATAAAATCCAGATAAATTAATTCAATTATTAGCTCAATCGATTTTTTATTTCGATTTGAGTCATTCAATTTTCTTCCTCCGGATCTGTTTACCATCCAATTGCAAAGTCTGATTAGCAGGTTGAATCCAATTTCTACAGCTATGTTTTTTTATAGTTGGTTCTCATGCCTCGACTTAGGCAAGTGACACTAACAGTCAATATTATTCAAGCTAGATTGATTTTTGAGTCAACAAAAGAAATAAATTGATCTTTGACAAAAAAATTCGGAAGTGATAAAAAATATAAAAGACACGAGATTGAATAATTTATGAATGTATTTAATTATTGTTGGAACAGAACCGATGCAACAAAAATTTAGTCATCTAACTATTTCGACCAAAGCTGGCAAAACATATATAGACGGTGGAAAAATAAATATGGAGCAAAACAGCCCACTCTTGCGCTCCTTTTCTTTCATCTTCTTCCCATCTCAAAGGAAAATTAGGGTCTGGATTTCTTTCATTTCTTAGTTCCTGCTTTTTATTGATTCTGTAGAGGAAAATATGCAGCACCCACAGTTGATGAACATCATCAATGAACAGATTAAAAAAAGGCTAATTGATCTTTCAGCATTGCCACTTCTTTAAACATATTTTACCTTGAGGTTTAACGAGTGTTCAATGTGTTCAGGGTTTTGCATGTACTGATTTGTATGAAATTTTTTTAATAAAATTTAACCCCTTCTTTCCCGTGGAACAGTCCTAGCACACACCTTCCATTATGTCATTCCCCCCCCCCCTAAAATATGGTGCATCCAAATAATGTTTGTAACGGAAAAGATAAGATAAATTATGATTGATCTGAGTTTATAAAATGTTTTCAGTTTTCAAGCAATGCTACAGCACAACCCAATGTATCTTTGCTAAAATTGCTGATGCACAAGCCACAAGCATCAACCTGACATCTAATGCTTAAACAGGCATTTAATTGAGCTCAATCTTCCCAGATGCTGCATCTAAACGTTTCACAAATGAGCTCACAAAGTGAAAAATGAGAGAAATAATTGGATACTGATGCAGTAAATAAAACGTATAGCTTTAGTGTTTGACAATAACACAGTAAAATAATAGTTTGGTTTTCTGATGGATCGAGGGCCAATAGGCAAAAAAATAATTTAAAAATAGTCACCTTAGGTTCCAATCAGAGAATTTTTCACAGATGCAAAAGACAGCTGATGACCAAGATCAAGAGATACAATCAAACTATAAAATCATATCCCAAAATTATTGCAATCAGCTTAATGCATGATCCACGACTCAACATCGAGATTCGCTGTATCCTGCTGGAACAAAATGAGATCGATAAATCTCTTAAAAACTGTTTTGGTTGAGCGATGATATTATAAAAATCTATGAAATCAAATATGCTATAATAACAAACTAGTATTAGTTCATCAAAACATACAAGACAACTCACAATTGAGGTAAATGCACAAGCTATCTTCTAGAAATTAATGCTGCCCCAGTTGCCCTGCCATGGTACAAGAAAATTAAGCTCAGTACACGAAAAACATGAACTGAATAATGACTTTAAGCTATCTGAGGGGTTTTAAGTTGCATACCTGTCCTGTTTTCCAACAAAATTCGAATTAGACCTTCCATGACCAGAGGCCTTGCTTTCAACACTTGTTCTCTCAAAATTGGCTCCATTAATTTCTGTAGGGTCTTTAGATTTGCTGAATATTTTTACATTTGAGAGACTACCTGCCACACCAAACGAAATGCCATTCGGTTGTTGCTTCTGCATTCCTAACAGCTGCAAATGATCATCAGCCGCATTTTTAGAGACTGCTGCTTGCTTCTTGAAAACAGCATTCTCATTCCTCACATGGTTGGAATCAACTGATGGGACTCCTTTCTTTAGTCGGTTAGGTGGTGCAATCGGAGTAACAGCAACAGAAGGCAAAAATGTGGAGTGAGAAGATGAGGCTGCGGCAGCTGCAGCAACTTTAGCAACAGCAGCTGTGGCTGCTATTATCTCCTGTGCTCCCTCCCGAAGCCGAATATAATCATCCTCAATTACAAATAACTGAAATCACAAAGAAATTACGATTTCAAATCTTCAGAAGGTATTATTTTAAATGCGAAAAGTTGCAAGAACGAACCTCAGGGTGACTGGCTACAAAGTCATCCAGCTTTCCATACTTTTTCTTGTAATCATGCCAGTGTAAAGGTGCAAGCATTTTCCCCAGCCTATTTGGTAGCTGCAATTGACAGATATAAGTCAAAACCCATGCGTACATGATTTTAATACCACAGCAAGGTGACCTAAGAAAAATCATTAGCAGACCACTAAAGCACTAACCGTTGAACAGATTCGAATTCTACCACCAGGTGGAATTGTACGAACAATGCAGGCCAACAGTGCTCTTTCCTCAAGCAGAGCAGCCTCTGATGTCTTACCTGGCATCAAGATATTAGTCTGCTCAGTTGTTACAGACTTTATGGGCAAAATAGCACCAGTGCCATTGCTGATTGTTGTTTTACAGGAACCAACAGACTGCACTGAAGAATCAGGAGGAGATAGGCCGGCACTGGCAGCAGTACTTGCTTCTTCCACCGTTAGATCTTGGTCCTTCAGCATATGATTTTTCATGTTAAGCATATTCTGTTCCTGTCCAGTTCAAAGTTAAGTAGAGGTTAGCTCTGAGCTCTGCAACTGCTTGAAGATTAGCCAAACTGACAAACCTTGGATTCACAGCTTTGTTCAAGAGTGCCCAATTTCAATGCATCATGAAATTGTGAAGAAATCTGTTGCAAGTTTGGCTCAGATTGGGGTTTCACAAGGTAACTTGAGTTAATTGACTCAACAACCTACAAAGAAACGGTTTTTACAAGTTACAAGGATAGATGAAAACAGTATTGAGCAGTGTCAGTAAAATAATCTTAATTTCAAGAACCTGTGCTTTTCCAGTAGATGATGATATTACAGAAATCGACTCTAACCCTTGGCTTATATGATCTACATGGTCTGGACAAATGGCTTGTCCATCAACAGATATTTCGCACTCATGACTTACGTCTGACCTCCCGAGGCTTTGATCGGTTTGCGATGGTGGAAGTTGATTCGGTCCAGATGGCTGGAAACCCTCTGATGAAACCTGAAGAACAAGATGAAAAACCATTGAACATAACTAAAGAAAACTTTGACACAACTAATAATGCATTGCTTTTACCAAACCTGTTGGTTCTGCCACTGTTGGACTGATGACATTGCTTGCATTGAGTAGGGTCCAACATGGGATGCCACAGAATGAGGAACCCCCTGTTGATGCATGACAAATGACTGCAGAGCAGTAACCTGCTCAGGTGGGAGATAAGCAGGCATACCAAGTGGAGCAATCGGAAGACTTCGAACATGATCATTCTGATTCTGATATAAATGGAGTAATATAAGAGGAAGCAATAGAAAGAATCCTAAATTAGATGAATACTAGTCTATGGTCTAAAAACCTCTAAAAATGAGTTTACAAGCACCATCTTAAGCCAGACATTAGATGAAACATAGAAACAAGGAGAGAGCAGAGGGCTGCAGAGATCCATGATTTCAATAAAACTAACCATAAGCTATATCATGTTTTGCCAATGGAACACTACAATATGAAGAAAAAGCGTATACTTATAATTGCTTTACAGATGGTTATAAAATATTAGATATCTCATTGCAAAACAATCCCAGCAACACCACTTCGGTAAAGAAACATCAATCTTACCAGATTTGATGCATTGCCAGAAAATGGTTGAACACTGGCTGAAGCCCCCTTCAAAATTACCCCAGTATTCACATTTGTTGCACCACTTCCATTTGAATCCGCTTGGTTTCCATTATGTTGACCAAATTGAGGTAAATCTTTTGAATTTGCTTGTGCTATACGTGATTCATCACTATAAGTACCTTTCCTCTCTCTTGCATCAGCCAGTTCAAGTTGAAGCTGATGCATCGTATGTAAATGAAGTCTCTCCATCTCTGCAAACTAATATTAACAAGGACAGTCAATCTAAATTCACTGAAAATTACATCAAATATATTTATTTAAGTAGAGAAAGAATAAATAAGAAACTTAAATCTCATCAACCTGTCTCTGACAGCCATGCCACAGCTGGTTATATTGCTCTGTCCTTTCTCTTAATTCAGCCTGTAAGGTGTGGTTTGTACTTGACTGCAAAACATCCACCTCCTGGACACGTGAAAGCCAAGTTTGGGCCTCTCTAAACTGTTCATCCTTAAAAAGAATGGCTTCCTGAGCAGCCCTATACTGAAGCATAGACTAGCATTAGGAAATACAGCTTGACTTCTAGCAACCAACATTATAGTTAATTGACATTCCGAACAGAAACAAATTTGTTTTGTAAAATGACTTAACCTGAAAATAAGTTATTACAACATTCAGTAACTTACAGATGCACACCATGGACACTATACCAGAGCATTCACACCTTAACGTCCAGAATTTTTTTTTTTTAAAAAGAGCATAAAAATTTTAAAAATGTACAGACCTGTTCCTGCAACTCAATAATCTGCCTCTCTTTTTCTTGAACATGCTCTTGAAGATCATGTATCTGTTTTATATGCTGGGCTCTCTCTGCTTCTGAATGATCATGCTCTCTTCTGTCAAAAGAAAAAGAAAAGGAAATCCATCTAAATTTCAATAGGTTCAAGCCTCAGCTGAAAGATTAACGTATTAAAAGAAGTTTCCAGCAAAAGCAGCAGCTAATTATTTAGGAAATTCCATTCAATGATAAATACTAAAAGCTAATACGTTTAGAAACTTTGAAGTGTGTCGGTCAGACAGCAACTACTAATATAAACAAAACACTCGTATAAACAAATTGCATTGAGCACTATGGTTACTGCAAATAGAAAACTCTTAAGAATAAAACACAAAAAACACACACCTAAAAGTTGCTAGTTCCTTATTTTGTTCTCTGAGGAGGTCTTCCTTTGCCCAGGCCTGCCAAGATGATCCACGAGCCCTAATTTACACGACTTGCTAGAAAAAGGCTTTAATTAAAATTTAAAAAAAATCCCAAAGCAGAATGAAAAAACAGAAAGACCTCTTCTTTTTCCACTTTTATGGCATGTAATTCTCTATCTTTCTCTTCCATTTTCCTTTCCAACTGATGTATGGTCTGTTCACTTTCACGGAGTTGCTCCTATATAAGGAAATAAAGCCAAACGTAGACTGTAAGTCACAAAAAAGGACAGTAACTTTGCTAGAATCTTCTTGTTGCATGCTTGAATAATTTCCAGTGCCCACGGATCTCACTGATATTTTGCACAATACCAAACAAAAGATGCTCAACTTGAAAGAAAAAGGCAGGTTTCACTAATTTACTCACTTCCACAGTCAACATATGATGACAAATTTATCTAAGTTTATAATCTTATGCATGAAACTTGAATTCTTCTCTTTCTCCTTTTTGTTTTTCATAAATAAAGATCATTATAATTTTTTGAAGCAGTTAAAACTTGACTTAGTTCTTGTTTCTGATAGTTGAATTTCAGAAGAATCATACTATGAATCACATTCTAAATTCAAACCTCAAGCTTGGCAGCAGTATTGGCATGGGCTTTGATTTCTGCATCATATCTGCTCTGCATTTCCAGAACCCTTGATCTAGCAATTGCTTGTGCTCGCAGTTCAACCTCCATCTGCTGGAGCTGCTCTCTCTGTCTAGCAACATCGTGGATTCGCTGTTGCAATATGTCATCGTCTAGACTTCCATCCATCGTGATTGGAAAGAAGTCAGCATCAGCAGGCTCTCCTCCATGTTGCATCTTAATAAGCATTCAACCAAATCAGTTTTTCATCATGTCCAAAATGGAATTTAATCTTAATTCAAAAAGCCTTACCTCATATAAGGTTCTCTCATCAGATTGTCCCAACTTTGATCTGTCCAATACCTACACATTGCAAGAAACTAAATATAACAAATAATGAACTCCGCTGGTTCAAAAATAACAGAAATAGGAATCTTTCACCAACACAGCTCAAAGCTACAATCCCACCGTTGACAGAAGAGCATTTCCTCACTTCAATATAACTAATAAACTTTCTAGAATATGAAACGCTAAGTTCTTGGGATTACATAAATATTTAAACACAGTTAAGACAACCCAAATTCACATCCCCAATCATTCCAACAACCCATTGACCACAAACTTGTCATCAAAGTGAACCAAAGATTTTAATAAATGCATTAAAATGTTTCAATTTAGAGCACAAGGTAGGTTAATGAATGGCGATAAAACAACCCCAACACAAAAGTGTGAAATAAGTGGAACTAATTAATATTTGGGTAATAAAACTGTATGCAAGTAAACAAACTAGAAGGACCAAAAAGATCAATGAAAAAAATAAATAGATATACGCTAATGTTGCTTTTGCTTATGAGCACTGAAGAATACCAAACACAAGTAGTAATATTAAATTAATCAAGGTAATTGTTTTTAGTTCGGAATTTCATATGCAAAACACGATTATGTTATCGTTTCAACATTTTTCTCATTAACCACAAAAAGACAGCGAAGAAATCTTCATGACCAGATGAAATTACCACATCATCCCCCGGGTTCCGAACCACATGATTCTCGGAAACGGCACGCCACTCTTTCCGCGACGATGATTGCATCGGCAACGAACCGCTCCGTGAGGCGGCGACACTGGCCGCGGCCTCCATTGGATCAGGAATGTCTCACACCGCTCCAACTCTCCAAATTCTTCTGTCTGCAAAACAAAAGCAGACCCAAAGAGAAGAAGAAAACAGAAATCTAGGGTTTTCAATAAAAAATAAAACTAACAAAACACTAGAAAATAAAAAATTTTAGAAGAAAAATGAGAGGATATATGACCAAAAAAAAAAAAGAGAGCGGTGGGGAACAGAAATAGGAGAAGTTTGGGTTTTAAGGATCGGAGGGTTTTTGGTTAAATCTTTGAGTGTGTAAAAATAGTGAGATTTCCAGAGATTGATTGATTGATTGGTTGGGGTGCTTAAATTTTCGATCTAAGGCAAGCGTCCCGCCATTTATAGGCTTTGAGCCTTTTTAGTTCTGGTCTACTCAAGCGTCTTTTTTTTTTTTTTTTCTTTCAGGTGACTAAAAGGCTTTTAGTTTTATAAATTAGCCCATTGCTTTTGGGCCTTCCTACTCACTAATACTGCTAAAGTAAACTATCTTCTCTTTTTATTACATTTATTATTTTCACTAATATGGCGACGCGAGAACACTTTTAAAAAGGGTAAATATCCGAAAATATTAAAAAATCAAAATTATCGAAAATGACAAGTTTCAAAAATATTGACCGGAAAGGACTAATTCCCCCAAAAACACGTCCACGCCGGTAGCTTTTGGGGATAAGGTTAAGCGTTCCGTGAGACACGCTAGCCACCTCAAAGAAAAACGTGTCCACGTGGGCTCGCTTTTGCTGAGGTGGCCAAAAGCGCGTCCTGCGGGGCACGCTTTAGCTCGTGTTTTTAAAAAACAAACTATTCTCGAATATTTTAAAAATTTACGAGAATAAACCTTTATAAAGGCTTAAAGTGACAACACCATTTATTTTAAGGTGTCATCAATTAAAAAGGAAATATAACTTACAAAGGAAATCTTTATATAGACCCAAAGTCTCATTTCCCTTGTTTTCTTGAGTAAAGTGGGATATGAGATATGTGTATTTATAGACTCATGAATAGTTTTACAGCTTGTTCCTAAACAATGTGGGATTCTTTCCTCTTTAACTAACAACATGAGATGTCATGCTACACTATATTTGATTTTTTTTTACAAAACAATTTCTCTTTTTTATATTTTGTTAACATTTTTTATATTATAAAAACAAGAAACAAAATAACTCAAATATATTTTTTACAAATCTAATCATTACTAACATATATTAATAAATTAATGATAATGTATTTAGGAAATTAACAAATTTTGATAATGAATTTATGTTATTTCAAATTTGGGTTTAGTGCTAGTATAAGGGTGGTGTTAACAATTTGGCAAAAGTACCAATTTGATTTTTGGTGTTAAACTTGCTATCTTCTAGATAAATGAAAAAAAATCGTTATAAATTCTACTTAATTTAGGGTTTATCTATGTTCTTGATTGATAATATAGGTGTAATACTGAACTATTGACATGAAATTTGTGCATAATATTAATGTGTTCTCGAATATTAAAAGCATGTTTATGTCTGCATCATATATGCTATAATATTATGTCTATGTTTGCATGGAAAATGTTTTCATTAGGAATGTTAATATGTGCATAAGGTGATTTTCACATGTGTGCAACATTGAAATGTTGACATTAATTTAAGCCTTGTATTTTTATTTAAAATGCATATAACTGCTGAAGATGAATACTGGAATTCAGTGAAAGGAAGGACGCACGCACAAATTATAGTGAAAAGGTGCATATAACTGTTGTATAACTATTGTATATCTTGTGTTTTTATTTTGGGAACAACGAGCAAGGGTAGATTGGATTAGAATGGGGGATCGCAATACATGTTTTTTCCATAAAGTTGCATCGTCAAGAAAAAGAAGGAATACAGTGAAAGGACTGGAGGATAGGGATGAAGTATGGGTTAAGGGGGAGAATGAGATGGTTGAACTAGCAACAAACTACTTTAAAGAATTGCTCTATTCGAAACCAGTGAAGGAATGTGAGTAATTGATTAACAAAGTTCAACCTTGTATTTCAGGAGATATAAATACAAAATTAATGGAGAAATTCAAATTAGACAAAATTGTGTAAGCTATGTAGATGATGGCACCACTTAAGGCTTCAGGTAAGGATGGATTCGTTCCTTTTTTTCAACTTTATTATTCGCACATGAATAATTCAAAGAAACCAATTAGGATGAGAAATTGTTAACAAAATATATGTTAGTAATGATTAGATTTGTAAAAATATATTTGAGTTGTTTTGTTTCTTGTTTTTATAATATAAAAAATGTTAACAAAATATAAAAAAGAGAAATTGTTTTGTAAAAAAAAATCAAATATAGTGTAGCATGTCATCTCATGTTGTTAGTTAAAAGAGGAAAGAATCCCACATTGTTTAGGAACAAGTCAGAAACTATTCATGAGTCTATAAATACACATATCTCATATCCCACTTTACTCAAGAAAACAAGGAAATGAGACTTTGGGTCTATATAAAGATTTCCTTTTATATTTCCTTATTAATTGATGACACCTTAAAATAAATGGTGTTGTCACTTTGAGCCTTTATAAAGGTTTATTCTCGTAAATTTTAAAATATTTGAGAATATTTTTTGAACACGGTTAAAGCGTGCCTCAGATCGCTTTTGCCACCTCAAAAAAGCGTTCCCTACTTGGACGCTTTTTTTGAGGTGGCAAAAGCGTCGCCCATGAGCGTTTTAGCCCTTATCCTAAAAAACGCTACCGATGTGGACGCGTTTTTAGAGGAATTTGTCCTTTCGGTCAATATTTTTGAAACCTGTCCTTTTCGGTAATTTTTGATTTTTTTTGATATTTTTGGGATATTTGCCCCTTTTAAAAATACTTTATTCCCAATGGTATACTCAATTTTTTTCGCTTCAAATCTACATACAATGTTTGTCTATTTGACGTTGCTTTTAACCTATTTTTAATTAAACGGGCTTTACCTTCGGTTTCTTGAATCAACTTTTACCTAATATCTTTCTTCACCAAATTTAGTCCAACACAAAGAGGTTCGACACATATAACAATATAATGCCTCACAAGGAATCATTTGACTGATTAATAGAAAATTGTTGTTGTCGAAACCATTTTTTTGTTGAAAAATGGGCCGACTTTAAGATATGAAAGTGGAGTCGCCACCAATCTTTTTTGAAGTATGATTGAGTCACTTATAAAATATTTTGGTCTACGAATTTTAAGAAAACGAATTCGGGAGTCGGTTACGCACAAGAAAGGATTAGCACCCTCGCAACGCCCAAAATTGGTACTTTATTGATTGATTAATGTCCTAATATTGAAAATTGAAAATTTTAAAATATGATTCTTTTTATTTTAAAGAAAAAAAACATGAATAAAATACAAGCAATCAGACCCTCTTATCTTGAGGAAGTAAAATATCACGCCCAATGAGTTAGGATACGACATCTCAAATCCCCGAAATTGAGCTTATCCTTTGAATTTCAAAATTAATGGATTTAAATCTAATAAGGATATTCGGTTATTTGGGGTCTAATAAAAATTAGAACCCAATAAGTTAGGGCTCGATTTCCCAAAATACCAAACACGGAATATTACCTTTATTTTTTTGAAATCCTTATCTCGAGACAACAAAACGTCTCATCCAGTAAGTTAGGACACGACGATCTTAAATTCTCAAGAATAAGTTTTTATTCAACTTTTAAAAAGAAAGTAATGGGTTCTTTAGACTCGAAAAGAAAAATCGAAACCCAGTAAGTTAAGGTACGACTCCTTTCGAACCTTAGAACACGGAGAGTTTGTTTATTTTGAAACGAATATTGTAATGCATCGAATAAAACTAATGTACACGAATTGGTGAAAATAAATCGCAGTTGCTATATGTAATGGAAATAAGATGGACAAGAACATCAATAACAATACTAAGCAAAATAATTAATGAATAAATAAGAGAAGGTTAGTAAAATAATAGGTAAACAAATGTGGATTAACATAAAAAATAATAAGAAAAAGTCGAAAACAAGGAAATGAACGAAAAGTATTGAAAAGAGATGAAATAAGAATATATAAAAGAAGGCAAATAAAATAATAGTGGTAAAAATAAGAAATAATTTAGTAAAATAATAAAAGTGATGGTAAATATGTGAATAATAAAATAATAACAATGATAAGCAAAAATAAAAAATATCAATAAGAAAATAATAGTAATAATATTAGAATAATAGTATTAATAAAAAAGTTGTAGAAAAAATATCGATAATATAAATATAAATATAATAATATACAATAAAAATTTAGAGTAAGCAAAATAATATATATAGTTATAGTAAATATAACATAAAGAATATGATTATAATAATGATAGTACTAGTAAAATAAAATAGTATTAATAATAAAATAATATTAATAATATAAAAAATTGCGATAGTGAAAACAATGGTAACGTTAATGGTAAACATAGTAATAATAAATGTAATAATAATATAAAAATGAGTATAAATTAAAAATAATTAACTTGTAAACAAATCAAAAATAGGGATTAAATTGGATCAAAATCAAAATCGTTAGGGTCAAATTCAAAATAAAAGAAGAATAAAGGGCACAATTGCCAAACGCGCGCAACCTGGAGGGGCCAAAGTAGAAATTAATCCCTCCCCTGAAACGCAACGCTTGGATGCGGACGAAATTAAAACCGTAGAATAATTTTCGGGCAAAATCAAAAATAAAAAAATTGATTGTAAAACGAAAAAAACGAAGGGACCACGAGCACAAATAGCCCATTTTATAAAAACACGCAGATCCTTCTTACGGGTCGGGTCACATGCGTGGATCAAGCATGAAACGGCGTCGTTTTGGGGCTTAAATGCCCTAGCCAAAACGACGTCGATTTAGGTAGCTATAAATACCCAAAACCAAAGAAAAAATGTCATTTCAGCCCCTCAAAAAAACCTTTAGCCTTTCCCCCCTTTCGACCAAATCAAGATCGTCAAACCACCGCCAGCCGCCGTCCGGTGGCTGGAATTTGAAAAAGGTGAATTTTTTCCTTCCTTTCTTAATACCGTATAATAATATGTGTGTATATATACGAAACAAAAAATAAAGAAAAATAAATAAAACAAGAGAACAAAGACCTTGTAAATCTCACTTTTTTGAATCTTTTTTGTATTAATATTCTGAGTTTTTTTTTGTATCTGTAAAAAACGTGTATTTTGTTGTTATCTACTAAAAAAAAACCCATTTTACATCAGTTTCAAAGGCTTTTATAGCCTTTTCAAAGATCTCCAAAAAGCTACTACTCTCGTCTTCTGTTTGTTGTCTATTGCTCTCCCCTTTTTTGGCAGGTACGGCGACGTGGAGAGGCGCAAGGCTCTGGGGCGCGAGACGTGCGGCTTTGGGGTGATGTTGGCAGCAACACAAGGGTCCTCTACTAGGGTTTCTGCAACCCTAAAATCTTTAAGTTGTGCTGGGCTTGGCATTTGGGCTTCGGTGTTGGGCCAAGGACTGATTAAATTTTGGGACTTTATTTTATTAGTCTTGGTTTAATGGGTTCTAGGCTGCTTAATTGGGCCTTACAGCTACCCCTCTTTGCTCATTGTCGTGTAACGAGAATAGAGCAAAGACTATAAAAGGACCAATTTTGCCCGGTTTTGGCCAAACTTCGACTTCTTGATCCTCGTCTTCTTCAAATTACTCTAACTCCACTGCAACTTGAACGGTATTGGAACTTCATATTGATAGCTTCAACTTCATGAAGTCAGTATCCACTATCTTTTGATCTGTTCCACTGCAAACTCGAGGAGACAGGATCTGATGTCTTCAGTCTGCTTCCTTGCTATCTTCAGGAAGACTTCACTCTTCAGTTTGATCCACTGGGGAACAAAATCTGAAATTTTCAAATTGCTTCCTTACCATCTTCGACTTCATTCTTTAGAAGACTTCATTCTTCCTTACTTTGATCATTCATTGGGAACAAAATCTAAAATTTTCAAATTGCTTCCTTACTATCTTCAGGAAGACTTCATTCTTCAGTTTGATCCGCTGAGGAACAAAATCTGAAATTTCATATTTGGTTCCTTACCATCTTCAGGAAGACTTCATTCTTCAGTTTGATCCGCTGGGGCATAAAATCTGAAATTTTCAATTTGCTTCCTTACTATCTTCAGGAAGACTTCATTCTTCAGTTTGATCCACTAGGGAACAAAATCTGAAATTTCATGTTTGCTACACCGTCCGCTGAGGGACCTGTCCTGTATATTGGAATGTATTATGAATAACTTTTTTGCATGAATGCAGAATGTCATAAGAATGATGATTAGGATGCATGATCAAAATGAATCTAATACTCCTGACTAAATGATTTTAAGAATGACATTTGCATGAGTGCAGAATGTCATGAAAATGATTTTTTTTAAAACGGTTAGGACACAATGATGGGCATAAATCAATGCTCCTAACTGGAAATGAGAGAATGATCCCTATGGGTTGTCATTGCTCATAGTTCGTCAAGGTTCTATCACTGATGCGCTACCATGCTTTCTCGTTCAGCTGGTATCTTGGACAAAAACCCAAAGAAACAATCATTCTGCTTAACAAGCTTGCCCCGCTGTAATTCCAAAGTCCCTTTCCTTACATCTTAGGACATAAAAATTTATACCTCCCACTGCAACTTCTAGGGAATAACATTTGGTTTCATCCATTCAATTATCACTTAGAGGTATGGAACTTGTATCACTTTCAATCAATTTGACTTGTTACACTATCCTCTGAGTGTAATAATCAGTTGTATGAATGCAGGGTATCCCAACAATAATCCCTTTTAAACTTGGATTGACCTTGTTTGTCATTTACCGATATGGTGTTACCAACGAAATTATCTTATCCAATAAGAATTTGAAAAGATAATCATTTTTCAATGTTTCCAATCCCCTTAGACTTGGTGAGTTCTGAACAATAGTCCTGTTTCAGATTCTCATATTATTTAGAAGCTTTCAAAGTAATATGCGAAACTCCTTTTATAAAAGTATTAGTCCAATAATCATTATTTCAATATAAAATGCTTGAAAAATATCAACGGACAAGAAAGAAATTAATCAAGAGTATAGCTCGAAACAAAGAAGTTTATAAAAGATGACCAAGAAAATTGATTGGGTGTATCTTGAAAAGAATAAATCAATCAAAGATAACAAATTTAAGAATGGATAAGACAGAAGCTAAGTGCCCCAGATATCGCAGCCAGAGCTTCTCTTGTTCAAACTTCTTAAGGACCATTTTAAGCTCAATATGTGTTCGGGATCTGGAGTACTTTGTCGATGCCCCAAGACGCAACATAGTTCTTCATTGTTAATTCAGGTATAGCAAAACTACCACATGCCCTATCTTCTTGGTCAAAATTTGAGCCGCCCTTTTCGGGTTTTCAACTCAAATCCCCTTTGGTCTCAAAGTGCCCTTTGCGGGTTTTCGCCTTGGCCTCTCCTTTCTTTTTTTTTTTTTTTTTGAGACACCCTTTACAGGTTTTCACCTTAATCTTTCCTCTTTTAGGTAAAATACCTCTTGATTAAACTTGAATTCACCAGATTGAGCAAGTCATCGCCATCCGTCTCGGTCAATATCAATGCTCCTCTAGAATAGGCCCTATATAAGTCATTCCCAATTTGGTATATGCTCTCCTCTAAAATCATTTTATAGAAGAAAGATCTATTACAACATTAGGTTCTTTCTCGTGGAATTCTCTAGGATGAACCTCTTTGTCATAAACTCGCATCATCCGACTATGATGGATAACTTTTAACCTTTTCTTCAATTAGTTTCAATTGGCAAAAATGCTTCAATTTCGTAAATCAATGGGTAAGATGTAACATCCCGAAATAGGGCCTAAGCGTAAATCAATGGGTAAGATGTAACATCCCCTAAATAGGGCCTAAACGGAATAGTGGTTGCATTTTAGAACCTTGAAATGTAAGAAATGTATGGAAATATATGGAAATGTATGGAAATGTAAGAAATGTATGGAAATGAATGGAAATGTATGGAAATGTAAGGAAATGTATGGAAATATATGGAAATGTAAGGAAATGTATGGAAATGTAAGGAAATGTATGGAAATGTAAGAAATGTATGGAAATGTATGGAAATGTATGAAAATGTAAGGAAATGTATGGAAATGTAAGGAAATGTAGGGAAATGTAGGAAATGTCACTGAAATGTAAGAAATGCTTTAAACCATGAATCCAAGCTATAAAAGTTTATTATGATTAATTATTATGATTTATCGAGTGATTAAATACATGTGTTAGAGTATTGATAAGAAATTTTATTAATTTCATGCTTAAATTGCCTATTAGGACTTGTTTGCAAAAGTTGCTAAATAGGGTTCTAATTTATAGAGTACTTGATTGAAATGGGGTTTGAAGTAGGAGTCCTTAAATGGTAATTAGACCATTATATTTTCATGGACAAAATGGACATATATAGGTGGAAAGAACCAAAGTTCTTAATGAAGGGTAATTTAGTCATTTGGTAATAAAAAGGAATTAAAAGCGAAAAAGATGGCAAGATATGCTCATCTTCTTCATTAGGCCGAATTTTCAAGTGGTACCATAGCTAGGGTTTGTTTCAAGCTTCCAAGCTCCATAGTAAGTGATTCCAAGCCCTGCTTTTAATGTTCTTTACATTTTGAAGCCCGGTAGCTCGATTTAGCTTATTCTATCAATAATTCATGCTAGGGTTCATATTTGGAAAAATACCCATATGTGAAATGTGTTTATTTTGATGTTTTATGATAGAATATGAAGTCTAAAATTATGTTAAACAACTTATGCTCAGTGATTTTAAGTGAAAGCGAGTAAAAGCAACTTAACCTAGGTAAAAATACCTAATGTTCATAAGTACAAGTTAGAGTGAGAATTTGATGTTTCCATAGAATGGAAAAATGATCAGCATGTCATAAAATATAAGAATAAGGGATAAAGTTTAATTTCGAGCTTTGGGGTAAATGTGTAAATATGTAAAGTTTAGGGGCAAAATTGTAATTTTGCCAAAGTTAAGAGTTAAGGACTGTTTTGATGAATGTGAGTATTAAATAAGCTAAATTTGCTATTATAGATCAAGAAGAATGAAATTGAGTTAGATCAAGGAAAGAAAAGATAGAGGACTAAATCGATATAGTTGATCGTATTTTGTTTCGAGGTAAGTTTACGTAAATAAATACAATATTCTATTATTTTACATTTAATACTGTTAAATTCCAGTATTTACATATTTATTCTGTAAATTTATTATTTAAAGACTCAAGTATGAATTGATGGAAAAGTTATCTCGAAAGTTATCTCGAAAAGTTCCGTTGAACCTTAGGAATGTGTAGGATACAAATGTCATGACATTAGGGTTTAAGGAAATCATGTAAGACCATGTCAAGACATGGCATTGATATGTTACTATAAGGCAAAGGTCCCATGTAAGACCATGCCAAGGCATGGCATTGGTGAGTTCATAAGGCAAAGATACCACGTAAGACCATGTCAATACATGGCAATGGTTAAGTTTCATAAGGAAAGGTACCCGCGTATCCTTAGTATTCCAAGTGGTTCAACAGGAAAATTCAAAGAGTATACCAAAGTAAAGGTAAGACAAGTTCAAGCTAAAAAGGTAAGGTAAGGCAAATTCATGTTAAAAGGTACACGTAAGAATACAAGTTTAAGTATATTGAGTTAAAAGCTTAAGTAATCTTGATAAGAAAAGAATAAGATAATTGATTAAGAATGTTGTTATTTATTTACATGTAAACTTACTAAGCTTTATGCTTACTCCCATTCTTTAATTTTTTTTTATAGTATTACAAGCAAACTCGAGAATCACAAAGACGTCGGAGATCGTTACGCACTATCAAAGGATTATATTGGTATTTTGTGACTCGAACGTTTTAAGTTATGGCATGTATAGGGACTTAGCCATTTTGTGTGTATGTCCTTATGATATGGCTTAAGATTGGCTTGTAAATGTTTGGTAATGATTAGCCATTAAAATGGTTAATTAAGAACATGTTTTGGATGCTATGAAATGCCTAGTTGATAGTTATTTTAAAGAAATTATGTAATTATATGCGAGAACAGTTTGGATAGTAGAGTGATGTGATTTTGAAAAATCACCAAAACTAGTAGAAATGGAATTATGTCGGCAATGAGATATAGAATTAAAGCTTATTGAGTCTATTTTTATTAAAAAAAAATGGTGTAGAAAAAGAGTTGTATATTATGAGATAATTGATTTTTAGTACAGAGGGGTCAGAATTGTCGATCTGTGTAACAGGGAAGACTTTAACTAATAAACTGTACTAATTGGCCACACCAAAAATTTTGGAAAAATTATAGTAAGAATATATATGAGTCTAGTTTCAGGAAAAATTTACGGATCTAGATTTGAGTTTCGTAACTCAAGTTATAATTGATTTACTTAACATGACGCAGATGGACAGTTTCAATTTTATGCCCGAATCGATAAGTTAAGTTTAGTAATGCCTCGTGCTCGACTCCGACAACGGTCTCGGGTAAGGGTGTTACATTTATTGGTATCGAGCCAGGTTTAGTCGATTCTCGGAATATTTAGTATGAGTAAGAGTCTATCTATACATGCCATACTTATATTTTGATAGTGTGACGACTCTTGACGATTTAAAAATGTTTTTCTTTTATAGTTATGGATCTCGAACGAGTGGTGCAGATGATGTAGAGAGTAGTGCACCCACTCCCGCTGAGGGATGGTGCCACAAGATAGTCATGAAAGGCCCGTTCATAGCTTAGTCGAGAGGAGGGCTCGAAAGCCTTCTTCCAAGCTATGGATGAATGGTTTGCTGAGTTCGTTTGTACGAACCCGACCGTTAGACCTCCATCCCCTCATGATCCAAATACCACCCATGTAGCTTCACTAGTTACAGATACAGTTAGAAGAGAGAAGCCACCCATTGACAAAATCGAAAAATAATTGGTGAAGAGTTTCGGTCGCTAAAGATGATGATGCAGAAAGCTAAATTTTGGCTCGAAAATACTATCGAGTTTTTGACGAGTTATCCCGCACAATCGAAAAGAGTGTATTAAATGTATAGTGTCACTTCTTAGAGATTCACCTACCAAAGTGGTGGAAGACACTTATATCAAGAGTACCAAAAGAAAGAGTTACCTGGAATTTTTTTCAGGAGGAGTTTCGTAAGAAGTACATCAGTCAGAGGTTTATTGATCAGAAAAGAAAAGAGTTCCTTGAATTAAAATAGGGTAAGATAATTGTGACCGAATATGAACGTGAATTTGTCCGACTCAATAATTATGCTCGAGAGTGTGTGTCTACAGAGGCTATCATGTGCAAAAGATTTGAGGATGGGCTCAATGATGATATCCGACTATCGGTTGGTGTTCTAGAGATAAAAGAGTTTGTTGTTTTAGTTGATGAGCACGTAAAGGCGAGGAGTTGTTGAAAAGAAAGGGTAAAGTGAAATTGAGATGCAAGATACGAAGAAAAGACAGATGAGCAAGTCATTTCGGTCTACATCCAAGAGGCTAGAGAGTTCTCTACGAGATCTAATTTTTCAGCCAGTATTCTAACCGAAACAAAGGTGGAAGATTTATAGATTCAAAAGCTCAAACCACTTGATTGCAGTGTTGATAGTATTCACCTAATAGACTGAGTGTCCTCAATGTGGTCAACGTCATCCGGGTCAATGTCGAGCGATTGAGGTTGGTTGTTTCGATGTGGTACACGGATCATTTCATTCGGGAGTGTCCTGAGATGGTAAAAAAAAAGTAATACCGAGTGCAAGATCGTAATGCCCCGTTAGAGGCGGACCTCGAGAAAATCCAGGAGTAGGGGCGGTAGAGGTACATTTAGAATCAAGAATGAGATCGGATGTTAGAGTACCCGCAAGGACTTATGCTATCCGTACTCGTGAAGAGGCATCCTTCCCGATGTAATTACGGTACATTTTCTCTTCATAATGTTAATGTTATTGCTTTGATTGATCCGGTTCAACCCATTCCTATGTTTGTATGAAATTAATGCCTACTATGAACATGCCCATAGAGTTTACGAAATTTGAGATTAAAGTATCAAATCCATTTGGTCAGCATGTGTTAGTAAACAAAGTATGTAAAAAAATGCCCTTTGATGATTAGAGGTTACTGTTTTCTGGCTGATCTCATACTATTGCCATTTGATGAGTTTGATGTGATTCTTGGTATGGATTGGTTAATCTGCATATGATGTGATAGTGAATTGTGGAAAGAAATTCATTGAGTTGAAATGTGATAATGGTGAGATCCTTGGGTTAATTCGGATGAGTCGTAGTTCAATTTCCATGATTTACATTATGTCGCCGTAAATGTTTAGGAAAGGATGTGAAGCTTATCTTGCTTTTATGTTGAATACTAAAGACCCGAGTTGAAAATTGAATCGATGCTGTGACAAGTGAGTTTCTGATGTGTTTCCTAAGAACTACGTGTTTGCCTCCTATCGGAGAAGTTGAGTTTGGTATTGAATTGATTCCGGTACCACACCTATTTCTATTGCTCCTTATAGAATGGCTTCGATAGAATTGAAAGAATTGAAAGCTCACCATGAAATAACCGATAAAGGCTTTGTAAGACTTAGTTATTCACCATGGGCGCGCCTGTGTTATTTGTGAAAAGAAGGACTGCTCCATGAGATTGTGCATAGACTATCGGCGGTAACAAGGTAACCATAAAGAACAAATATCCATTGCCTAGAATAGATGACTTGTTTGATCAACTGAAAAGGAGCCACTATGTTTTCTAAGATAGATTTGAGATCCGGATACTATCGATTCTGAGTTAAAGAGTCGATGTTCCGAAAACTACTTTTCGAACTAGGTATGGTCATTATGAGTTTCTTGTGATGCTATTTGGTTTAACCAATGCTCCTGCCATCTTCATGGATTTAATGAACCAAATTTTTAGACCTTACTTGGACAAGTTTGTAGTTGTGTTTATTGATGACATCTTGATTTATTCTCGTGATGAGACCGAGCATGCGAGCATTTGAGAACGCTTTCTGATTTTGAGAGATAATCGACTTTATGCCAAGTTTAGCAAAAGTGAGTTCGTTACGGAAGTTTGTTTTCTTGGACACATTGTTTCGTGAAGGTATTAAAGTTGATCCGAATAAGATTTCACCATTGTCGATTGGAAGCCTCCTAAGAATGTATTAGAGGTCGAAGTTTTCTTGGTCTTGCGGTTATTATAGATGATTTGTAGAGGATTTTCCATGATAGCTACTCCATTGACAAGATTGCTACGAGAAAGATATCAAGTTTGAATGGATGAGAAGTGTCGTGAGTTTCGACAAGTTAAAGGTATTTTTGACTAAAGCTCCTGCCTTAGTACAACCGTAACCGGGTAAAGAGTTTGTGATTTATGGTGATGCATCCTTACATGGACTAGGTTGTGTACTTATGTAGGAAGGAAGGGTAATTGCTTATGCCTCTGAGGCAGTTAAAACCATATGAGAAAAATTATCCGACACATAATTTAGAGTTAAATTGCTATTGTATTTGCATTGAAAATCTGGAGACATCATTTGTATGGTGAGAAATGCGAATATTCACCGATCATAAAAGTTTGAAATACTTGATGACTCGAAAGATCTAAACTTGAGGCAAAGAAGATGGCTAGAGTTGATTAAATATTATGAACTAGTGATCGATTATCACTCGGGTAAGGCAAACGTTGTTGCTAATGCTTTGAGTAGAAAATCGTTATTTACATTGAGAGCTTTGCATACTAGTTTGGCCTTGTCAGGTGATGGTTCTATTTTAGCTGAGTTGAGAGCTAAACCGATGTTTCTTGAAGAAATTTGTGAAGCTCAAAAGGATAACAGTGAGTTGTAAGCCAAAAGGGTTCAATACGAGTCAGGTGTAGAGTCTAATTTTCAGATCAGATTTGACGGTTGTTTGATGTTTAGAGACAGAGTATCTTTACCGAAGAATGATGATCTTATTCGAAAGGTTTTATAGGAAGCACATAGCAGTTCTTGGTCTATTCACCTAGGTAGTACAAAGATAAATAATGATTTGAAAAAAATGTATTGGTGGAGAGGAATGAAAAGAGATATATCGAGTTTGTTTCTAGATGTTTGATTTGTCGGTGGTAAAGGCCGAACATCGGTATTTTCGTGTTTATTGCAACTGTATTAGTTCCAGAGATGAAATGGGACCGAGTTACTATAGATTTTGTGATGTGATTGCCTTGACACCGAGAAAGAAAGATGCGATATGGGTTGTGATTGATAAGTTAACGAAGTCGGCTCAATTTATCCCGGTTTGTATGGATTATTCACTTGACAAGTTGGCCGAGTTGTATATTTCAGAGATTGTGAGACTACATGGAATACCGTTATTGATTATCTCAGATAGAGATCCGATATTTACTTTACGATTTTGGAAGAAATTGCAAGAAGCTTCAGGTACAAAGTTGAATTTTAGTATAGCTTTCCATCCTCAGACTGATGGTCAATCAAAAGAGTTATTCGTACTTGAAGATATGCTTAGATGTTGCGTATTGGAATTTCAAGGTAGTTGGGAGAAATATTTGCCGTTAATAGAGTTTGCCTACAATAATAGTTATCAATCGAGTCGAAGATGGCACCTTATGAAGCTTTATATGGACGTAAATGTCGCGCCTTTGTATTGGATAGAGCTTAAGGAAAATCGATTCTGGGTTGATCTAGTCAAAGAAATGTAAGAGAAAGTAAAAGTCATCGAGATTGCTTAAAAGCGACAGATAGATGTAAATCCTATGTAGATTTGAAAAGAAAAGAAATTGAATTTCAAGTTGGTGACAAGGTATTTTTGAAAGTATCCCCTTGGAATAAAGTTCTCAGATTTGGCAAGAAAGGTAAATTAAGTCCTCGTTTTATTGGACCGTTTGAGGTGATCGAGAGAGTTGGGCCATTGGCATATCGGTTAGCTTTGCCGACTGAGTTAGAGAAGATTTGTAATGTGTTTCATGTTTCTATGCTACGTCGTTATCGTTCAGATCCATCGCATGTGATTTCACAAACAGAGGTTGAGATTTGGCCAGATATGACTTACGGTGAGGAACCGGTAAAAATTCTAGCTCGAGAGGTTAATCAATTAAGGAACAAAAGTATTGCACTTGTGAAAGTATTATGGAATAGACATGGGATAGAAGAGGCTACATGGGAGCCCGAAGAGATTATGCTAAAACAAGACCAAACCTCTTTATAGGTAAGATTTTGAGGACGAAAATCCCAAAGGGAGAGAAATGTAACATCCCGAAATAGGGCCTAAACGGAATAGTGGTTGCGAAACCATGAATCCAAGCTATAAAAGTTTATTATGATTAATTATTATGATTTATCGAGAGATTAAATACATGTGTTAGAGTATTGATAAGAAATTTTATTAATATCATGCTTAAATTGCCTATTAGGACTTGTTTGCAAAAGTTGCTAAATAAGGGTTCTAATTTATAGAGTACTTGATTGAAATGGGGTTTCAAGTAGGAGTCCTTAAATGGTAATTATACCATTATATTTTCATGGACAAAATGGACATATATAGGTGGAAAGAACCAAAGTTTTTAATGAAGGGTAATTTAGTCATTTGGTAATAAAAGGAATTAGAAGGAAAAAGATGGCAAAATATGCTCATCTTCTTCATTAGGCTGAATTTTCAAGTAGTCACCATAGCTAGGGTTTGTTTCAAGTTTCCAAGCTCCATAGTAAGTGATTCCAAGCCCGCTTTTAATGTTCTTTACATTTTGAAAGCCCTAGAGCTCGATTTAGCTTATTCTATCAATAATTCATGCTAGGGTTCATATTTGGAAAAATACCCATAAGTAAAATGTATTTATTTTGATGTTTTATGATAGAATATGAAGTCTGAAATTATGTTAAACAACTTTTGCTAAGTGATTTTAAGTGAAAACGAGTAAAACGGCTTAATCGGTAAAAATACCTAATGTTCATAAGTACAAGTTAGAGTGAGAATTTGATGTTTCCATAGAAGGGAAAAATGATCAGCATGTCATAAAACATAAGAATAAGGGATAAAATTTAATTTCCGAGCTTTGGGGCAAATGTGTAAATATGTAAAAGTTTAGGGGCAAAAGTGTAATTTTGACAAAGTTAAGAGTTAAGGACTATTTTGATGAATGTGAGTATTAAATAAGCTAAATTTGCTATTATAGATCAAGAAGAACGAAATCCAGAGTTAGATCAATGAAAGAAAAAGATAGAGGACTAAACCGATATAGTTGATCGTATTTTGTTTCGAGGTAAGTTTACGGTAAATAAATGCAATATTCTATTATTTTACATTTAATACTGTTAAATTCCAGTATTTACATATTTATTCTGTAAATTTATTATTTAAAGACTCAAGTATGAATTGACGGAAAAGTTATCTCAGAAAGTTCCGGTTGAACCTTAGGAAAGTGTAGGATACAAATGTCATGACATTAGGGTTTAAGGAAATCATGTAAGACCATATCAAGACATCGCATTGATATGTTACTATAAGGCAAAGGTCCATGTAAGACCATGCCAAGGCATGGCATTGGTGAGTTCATAAGGCAAGGATACGTAAGATCATGTCAATACATGGCAATGGTTAAGTTTCATAAGGAAAGGTACCAGCGTATCCTTAGTATTCCAAGTGGTTCAATGGGAAAATTCAAAGAGTATACCAAAGTAAAGCTAAGACAAGTTCAAGCTAAAAAGGTAAGGTAAGGCAAATTCATATTAAAAGGTACAGGTAAGAATACAAGTTTAGGTATATTGAGTTAAAAGCTTAAGTGATCTTCATATGAAAAGAATAAGATAATTGATTAAGAATGTTGTTATTTATTTACATGTAAACTTACTAAGCTTTATGCTTACTCCCATTCTTTAATTTTTTTTATAGTATTACAAGCCAACTCGGGAATCACAAAGCGTCGGAGATCGTTACGCACTATCAAAGGATTATATTGGTATTTTGTGACTCGAAAGTTTTAAGTTATGGCATGTATAGGGACTTAGCCATTTTGTGTGTATGTCCTTATGATATGGCTTAAGATTGGCTTGTAAATGTTTGGTAATGATTAGCCATTAAAATGGTTAATTAAGAACATGTTTTGGATGCTATGAAATGCCTAGTTGATAGTTATTTTAAAGAAATTATGTAATTATATGCAGGGAACAGTTTGGACAGCAGCAGTGACGTGATTTTGAAAAATCACCAAAACTAGTAGAAATGGAATTATGTTGGCCATGAGATATAGAACTAAAGCTTATTGAGTCTATTTTTATAAAAAATAACGGTGTAGGAAAAAGAGTTGTATATTATGAGATAATTGATTTTTAGTACAGAGGGTTAGAACTGTCGGTCTGTGTAACAGGGAGACTTTAACTAATAAACTGTACTAATTGGCCACACCAAAATTCTGGAAAAATTATAGTAAGAATATATATGAGTCTAGTTTCAGGAAAATTTACAGATCTAGATTTTGAGTTTCGTAACTCAAGTTATAATTGATTTACTTAACATGACGCAGATGGACAGTTTCAATTTTTATGCCCCGAATCAGTAAGTTAAGTTTAGTAATGCCTCGTGCTCGACTTCGGCAACGGTCTCGGGTAAGGGGTGTTACATAAGATGTTGCCCGGTGAGGGTTCTAGTGAACATTCAATAAGACAGAAGGCAACGGTAGCTTCTTATGCCAATCTTTACAAGTCTTAGCCACTTTTCATTATTTTTTGCAACTTTGTTGCATTGTGATTTACTGCCTAATCTTTGGACAAACTGTAAACTTTGACTTTGTACAGTTATGCATTCTTTGCTGGCATTTGATCTTTTTTTTTTGCGAATTTGATGACTTCGACCTTATAATATTGGCATATGAAGTTACTTTTACCCTCTTAGTGAAGTAGACAATGACCATGACGGTGAATCGATGTCAACTAGAAGCGCTTGACGAGATTGACCCCATCACATCCATGCCCCACATATGAAAAATTTGTGAAGAGTTAGAGAAGGTATATGGATCTTGTCTCCTTAAATTTAGCACTTGCGATATGATTGATGCAATCCCCTTCCATGGTGGATCAATAGTACCCCATCCTCTTGCTTAGCCCGCGTCTTATTAACCCAGGCATGTCCTGATATGATCATTCGAAAACATCTTTGAATTCTCGAAGATAACTCAATAATGTCTCGCCTCATTTTTGTGATGAGCTAGGTTACAATCTTCAACCCTTTAATATCCGTTAACCCTTTGTTGAGTAAGGTCTATTTTTCATCTTGTTAAACCATTCTTAACAAGTCAAAAGACATGTCACAATCTATGTTATCTTCAAAGTCCTGAGATCCCTTAAACCCAATCTCATTCAAAAAAGGAGTCAGTAACAACGTCGCTCATGTTATTGATATTTGGATACCTAGGTACGAAGCCAAACAAATCCAAAGAATAAATGATTCTAAGGATGATTATTGGTATGGTCATGAATAAAGAATGAAAGAATATTCTAAAAAATAAAATAATGTACAATATGAGATAGAAAAATAATAAAAGAATATATGCTCAAACAGATGCATTTTATGGAAATAAAATTTTGAACATAAGCCTATTTCACCAAATAGTTCTTATTGCCTCTAGGCCTAAGGCAACAAACATGTTTTGCACATTACTATAGACCAGTTCTAAAAAATACAGGGACTTCTTCCACGTTCCCATTATTCAAAACACTTCCAAGTGCACAAGGGCTGGGAAACTTAATTTTCTTTAAGGAGTCGCAACTTTCTTCTCTCCTCCTTCAATTATCACATTTACTGCCTCGTCAAAGTGACTAAGTTTTGATGAATCGTCATTTTAATGAACTTTTCAACGTAAATTTTTGAACGTTTTTTCAATTGAATGACCCTTTATTCCCACGTGGTACCGCATTGGGCATTCTCGTTATACCATTTTGGGAATGAAGGTTGCATTTGAATAAAATGGGGACACCACGTGTTCAACAAACTTTGATATAGGTCCTTATCGTCATTGGGATTGGCGTAAATTGGAACTTTTAGAGTTTTGCTTGTGTCCCACTCTTGTCTCATCGACCCTTGTTGCCCATGAATGAAATTTTTTAGCACCATTTGTTTTATGTACTCATATTATTCACTTCGTCATCCCTTTTTCTAGGAATAGACCTTTTAGTAGTTTCCCCTACTTCAATCTTGCCACCCCTTATGGCATTTTCAATCATCTCTCCTACCATCACTATATCTGCAAAGCTCTTAGTAGTATTTCCTATCATATGAGTGATGAATGGAGCCTTCAAGGTATTGATGAAGAGCATTTTAGTCTCCTTTTCTAGGAGTGGTGGCTGAACTTGCATGGCGACCTCTCTCCATCTTTGTGCATACTGCCTGAAGCTTTCATTTGATTTCTTCTCCATGTTTTGCAAAGTGATTCTATCAGGCGCTATATCAGTCACATGGCCGTAGTGCTTCATGAAGGCTTGTGCCAAATCTTTCCACGATTTGACTTGAGTACGACTTAACTGGTTGTACCATTTAGTCGCGGCTCCAGTCACATTATCCTGGAAACAGTGGATCAACAAATGGTTGTTGTTGACATATCCCGTCATTCTCTGACAGAATATTGTAATATAGGCCTCAGTGCAGCTGGTCTCGTTGTATTTTTCAAATTCTGGCATCTTGAACTTTGATGAGAGTACCAGATCTGGGACCAAACTCAACTTCTTAGCATCTATCTCACATTGGAAATCAGCACTTTCCAATGCTTTGAATTTCTCCTCTAACCATTTGCATCGATCTTCAAACTCCTTTGGAAGCTCCGCCCTTGCTTTTTCCTCATCTGCTGCATCATCAAAGTCAGGGACCATTGGTTTTGTTAAATTAACTTCTGGGTTGGAGCTCGAGCCATCCAGGAAGTTTACCGGTACTGGGGTATTAGATTGGTATTGGGGTTTGATATTAACTGACACTCTTGGTGGTTGCACTTGGAAACTTGTCGGGGCCAAGCCTAGAGGATAAGCAGAATCTTCATTATCATCTCCAGTATCGACCATAGAACTCTTTTCTTTTCAGGCCCTCCAGTTAACAACCGTGTTAACTGGCTCATCATAGTTTTCTAGAACTCCAACATTTGATCCCTCATGTCCTGTTGGATCTTAGCCAACTATTATTGCATCTAAGTTTGCAGTTGGTCTTGCATCTCTTTCTACATATTCTCTAACCTCTCTAACATTTGATCCATAGCTTTGGTTTTTCTTCGAGTGTAGTAGCAATGTTCCAAGGTAACTATAATATGATCTTTAGTTAATAGGGTTCTTTTGTAAAAGTCTAATGGAAATAATGCGATGTAATGCAAATGCATGAATGTAAAAAAAGAGAGGCGTTGACTCTGAACTCAGTTACATTAGAAAAACTTTACAAGAAAATACATTTCTTTACACAAAACGAATCGCATACACGGCCTTATCTTCATAGTCCAAGTGAGAACATCAATCATCTTCTTCGCAAAATTCAAATCTTGCAAACTTTTAATAGATGCCTCATCTAGCTCCTTTTGCTTGACCTGGACCGCGACTCCTGTTCACTTGTTGGTCTTTTCAAGAAAGCCAAGATGTGGTAATTCTTGAATAGTCTTCGTCCACTTGAATCCTTGGTTGGTAATGTCTTGTATTCCTTCACGTACTATCACTCTTCACTCATTGTATTCACTTGAACTATATTTGGACGACCGTATTATAATCCACTTTATCAAAAAATCCATTTTCTTATGACCAATTTTTCTATTTAGCAATTGAATTTGATATCAACACCTCTTTTCTATGATGTGAATGCAATGCAATCAAAACAAAAGAAAACACGTTAGCACAAGAAAAATAAATAACCTAGAACACCTATCAGGGTAACTACTAGGGTTTGACATAGTTCTACCTAAGGTAGGCTCCTAGGGCTGCTATATACAGTTTGGCTCTAAAGCAAAGGGTCCTAAACTAGCAGATTCCTCGATCCTCACCCATTATAGGCTCATATGGACAAAGTTCAGTTCACGAGAATACATTTCCCTATGGCTGCACAGAGATGAAAATCTCACGAAGACATAGGTACGGATGTATCTCGAAAGCGATTCACTATCTTGCACAGAGGCGAAAACCTCACGAAGGAGTAGTTTCTTACTCTCACTTAAAGGTGTGACCACTACGGTCATCCAATATGATGCAAATGTATCCTAGACACTTAAAACGAAAAAAAACATAGGCGATGGGAAAAAAGTCAAAATCAAATTTTAATTTTCAATAAAAGGACATTAATCAATCAATTCTACGGCTTGACTCTCTTATTAGTCCCCAGCGGAGTCACCAAGCTGTCGAAACCATTTTTTTTGTTGAAAAACGGGCCGACTTTAAGATATGAAAATGGAGTCGCCACCAATCTTTTTTGAAGTGTGATTGGGTCACTTGTAAAACATTTTGGTCTACGAATTTTAAGAAAATGGGTTCGGGAGTCGGTTACACATGAGGAAGGATTAGCACCCTCGCAACACCCAAAATTGGTACCTTATTGATTGATTAATGTCCTAATATTGAAAATTGAAAATTTTAAAATACAATTCTTTTTATTTTAAAGAAAAAAACTTGAATAAAATACGAGTAATCAGACCCTCTTATCTCGAGGAAGTAAAATATCACGCTCAGTGAGTTAGGATACGACATCTCAAATCCCCGAAATTGAGCTTATCCTTTGACTTTCAAACTTAATGGGTTTAAATCTAAGAAGGATACTCAGTTATTTGGGGTCTAATTAAAAATCGGAACCCAGTAAGTTAGGGCTCGATTTCCCAAAATACCAAACATAGAATATTACCTTTATTTTTTTGAAATCCTTATCTCGAGACAACAAAACGTCCCATCCAGTAAGTAGGACACGACGATCTTGAATTCTCAAGAATAAGTTTTTATTCAACTTTTAAAAAGAAAGTAATGAGTTCTTTAGACTCGAAAAGAGAAATCAAAACCCAGTAAGTTAGGGTACGACTCCTTTCGAACCTTAGAACACGGAGAGTTTGTTTATTTTGAAACGAAGACTGTAATGCATCGAATAAAACTAATGTACACGAATTGGTGAAAATAAATCGCAGTTGATATATGTAATGGAAATAAGATGGACGAAAACATCAATAACAATACTAAGCAAAATAATTAATGAATAAATAAGAGAAGGTTAGTAAAATAATAGCTAAACAAATGTGGATTAACATAAATAAATAATAAGAAAAATAATAGCTAAACAAATGTGGATTAACATAAAAAATAATAAGGGGAAATGAATGAAAAGTATTGAAAAGAGATGAAATAAGAATATATAAAAGAAGACAAGAACAAAATAATAGTGGTAAAAATAAGAAATAATTTAGTAAAATAATAAAAGTGATGGTAAATATGTGAATAATAAAATAATAACAATGATAAGCAAAAATAAAAAATATCAATAAGAAAATAATAGTAACAATATTAGAATAATAGTATTAATAAAAAGTTGTAGAAAAAATATCGATAATATAAATATAAATATAAATATAATAATATACAATAAAAAATTTAAAGTAAGTAAAATAATATATATAGTTATAGTAAATATAACAGAAAGAATATGATTATAATAATAATAGTACTAGTAAAATAAAATAGTATTAATAATAATATAATAGTAATAATATAAAAAAATAGCAGTAGTGAAAACAATAGTAACGTTAATGGTAAACATAGTAATAATAAAGGTAATAATAATATAAAAAAATGAGTATAAATTAAAAATAATTAATTTGTAAACAAATCAAAAATAGGGATTAAATTGGATCAAAATCAAAATCTTTAGGGTCAAATTCAAAATAAAAGAAGAATAAAGGGCTCAATTGCCAAACACGCACAACCTGGAGGGGCCAAAATAGAAATTAATCCCTCCCCTGAAATGCAGCGCTTGGATGCATACGAAATTAAAACTGTAGAATAATTTTAGGGCAAAATCAAAAATAAAAAAACTTGATTGTAAAACTAAAAAAAACGGAGGGACCACGAGCACAAATAGCCCATTTTATAAAAACACGCGGATCCTCCTTACGGGTCGGGTCACATGCGCGGGTCAAGCATGAAACGGCGCCGTTTTGGGGCTTAAATGCCCTAGCCAAAACGACGTCTTTTTAGGTAGCTATAAATACCCAAAACCAAAGAAAAAATGTCATTTCAGCCCTCCTTTTAAAAAAAAAACTGAAATTCTCTCAAAAAACCTTCAGTCTTTCCCCCCTTTCGACCAAATCAAGATCGCCGAACCACCGTCGGCCGCCGTCCGATGGCCGAAATTTGAAAAAGGTGAGTTTTTTCCTTCCTTTCTTAATACCGTATAATAATATGTGTATATATTAGAAACAAAAAATAAAGAAAAATAAATAAAGCAAGAGAACAAAGACCTTGCAAATCTCACTTTTTTGAATCTTTTTTGTATTGATATTCTGAGTTTTTTTTTTTGTATCTGTAAAAAATGTGTATTTTGCTGTTATCTACTAAAAAAAACCCCTTTTACATCAGTTTCAAAGGCTTTTATAGCCTTTTCGAAAGATCTCCAAAAAGCTACAACTCTCGTCTTCTGTTTGTTGTCTATTGCTCTCCCATTTTTTCACAGGTACAACGACGTGGAGAGGGGCAAGGCTCGGGGGCACGAGACGTGCGGCATTAAGGTGCTGTTGGCAGCAACGCAAGGGTCATCTGTTAGGGTTTCTGAAACCCTGAAAATCTTTAGGTTGTGTTGGGCTTGGCACTTGGGCTTCGGTGTTGGGCCAAGGACTCATTAAACTTTGGGACTTTATTTTATTAGTCTTGGTTTAATGGGTTCCGGGCTACTTAATTGGGCCTTACAGTTGTTATATACAAATTCCGCAACAACAAGATGTGTTCACAGTTGCTTTTGAAGTCAACAAGAACTTGAATTACCCGTTTAGGTTGCTCGTCAATCTGCGAAGGGAAAATTGTGCTGAACCTCAATTTAGTTCCCAAAGACTTTTGCAACTGTTTCCAAAATCTCGAGGTGAATCTAAGATTCCAATTTGAAGTGATAGAAACAGGAACACCATGCAGACACGGCTAATAAATAAGCTAATTTTGTCAATCTGTCAACTATCACCTAGGTAGCATTCTTCTTCAAAGTGGTAGGAAACCTACAACGAATTTATGGTTACTCATTCTCATTTTCACTTGGGAATCAATATGGGTTGGACTAAACCCATTGGAACTTAAAGTTTGGCTTTAATTCTCTGACAAATTAGACATTTTACAATATATTTAACTAACTCATTTCATTTTCGACCATCAACGTGAGCCTCATAAGTCTTGATACATTTTAGTACCTCCAGGGTGCAAAGAAAACAAACCATCATGTGCCTCTTGGAGTATTTCTTGTTTCGATTCAGCATTATTAGGCACGCATACTTGACCATGGACTTACTTGGCAGTCCCAATTATTCACAACAAGCGTTGAATGATACCTACTCGTATTTGGTGGATTGTGTTATGAAGAAACTTAGAGATCGGAAAGGTAAAGTACTTTCTTCGACTGGAAGGAAAGTTTTAATCCATCCATGACTTCTGTCGTATGTGATGCAGTCTGCTCTTCTTTCGATTTCTAATTGTGAGAAATTAGACCGTCTCAATCGTAACTTCTTGTGGGGTGGATCCACTGATTTGACCCACAATCATTTAGTTAATTGGAATCAAGTTTGTAAGATGAAGAATATTGGTAGATTGGGGTTGAGGAAAGCTCGATTGAACAATCTAGTCTTACTGACCAAAGCAAGTTGGCGTCTATATTCGAACACCACAAGGCTTTGTGGTGTAAAATTTTTAAATATAAGTATTTACATCAGACTTCCTTTATGGAAGTAGCACCAAAAGCATATGCTCTTGGCTTGGACTCTTGAAATATTAGCGGTATTTTAGCTAAAGGCTGTAAATGGAGAGTGGAGAGTGGTCGTGATATTAATTTTTGGCATGACTGGTTGGTAGGTAAAGCTCTCCTATGTGATCAAATGGGGTACTCAATTAGTGATCGAAGAGGTGAAATGGTAGATGATTGTATTGATGATGATGGTCAATGGAATTTGTCATCAATTGCGATGGAGTTGTCAACCAATATTTAGCTTGAAATTTTTGCTGTTCCTGATCCAATTATCTTTCAAAATATTACAGATGTCTGTTATTGGGGCTAGAAAGCGATGGTAAATATTCTACCAGATCAATGTATAAACTACTGTAAATAACATGCGGTTAGAGTGGGTATGGCACATCCCTTATCCTGAACGTTTTCGATATTTTATTTGGCTTGTTGTTTTAAACCGCCTAAATACTAATTAGACATGCAAGAGGAAGTCGATTGGTGATAATGCTTATTGCATCACGTGATGTGCTGATTTGGAATCTCTTGATCATATTTTTCGGGAATGCTTAGTTTCGAAGGAGATGTGGTTGGCCTTTCGAGTATCGTTGAGGCAGTCGGACTTCTTTTCCTTGTCGTTCCATTAGTGGCTGCAATGGAATTACAGAGATACACATTTGGTGTTGTTTAACGTTCCTTGGGGTGTTATCTTCATTACATCCTTATTGAGTACTTAGAAATGTTGTAATAAAGTTGTATTTCAAGGTTAGTCAACTTTGGCTACTGTTGCTTTCGATTATGGAAAACGTTTCGCAATGGATATTAAAAATGCTACGAATTTGAATGCGCCAAGTTTAGTTCGAGGCCACATTGGGTTCAATGGTCAAAACCTCAACCGATAACTTGTATTCTAAATTCTGATGTGTCCATTAAGTAGGGATCTAGAATGACAACGATTGGTTAGTTGTTGAAAGACGCAAATGCTATTTGGATGAGTGGGTTTTTAATGAAAATCGGTGTCACGAATAGTGTATAAGTTGAATTATGAAGTATCCGGACTAGTTTGTACTTTACAAATTTGCTTCGCCTTACGAACTTAATCATTGAATTAGATGCATTGTTGGTATAGTAAATTTCTTAAAACGACCATATAAACATCGCCATCCTACGTATCCGCTTGTTAATAACTGCTCGAATTTGATTGGCAAATGGTGGGTTGTTGATGCGCGACATACGCTCTGCGGAACCAACAAATGTGCAGATCACTTGACGAGTTTAACTCATGAATCAAAGTTAAAAATGAACAATTTGTTTGAGTCGCATTCGAGCCTATTACCCTTATTGTAAGCGGATGCACATGGAAGGGGTTGTTCATTTCTAATTCTGCATTCTTTTGTTAGTTTCTCTCATGTACCAAAACAAAATTATGAAAGAAAAAATAAATTATACTATTAGTTTATGTATTTATGGAAGTTATAAATTCAGTCATTTTACTTTAATTTGATCAGTTTTAATATTTATATTTTTAAATTTTTAAAATTTTAATTCTCACAAAATGATAATTGTTAAATGTATTAAGTTAAGTTATATTATTTTTAAAATATGAAGGTCTATTTTTTTTATTTTGATAATTGTTAAATGATTGCTGGTAGTTGTATGGAATATATGTTGGTCTGGAAGTATGAAGGTTCAGAGGACTACTCAGTAAAAAGCGGGTACCGTGTCCTAATTACTGCTAATGACTCATCTACTACTATGTGCTCTAATGATGAGAACTACAAAGAATTTTACAAAGCATTATGGCAATTGCATGCTCCACAAAAAATAAAAATTCATGTCTGGAGACTGTTTAACAGTTTGTTTCCCCATTCTAGTAATTTGGCAAAACGGTTGTTGACTGTGGAGTCTGTCTGTCCTCTGTGTAAGGTTGAGATGGAAGACTCTAGTCATTTGATGTGGTCTTCTGGTGTGCTGCAACAAGTGTGGAATCAATTGCACATTTAGATCCCAGCTTTGGAGGAGACTTGGTGCAGTAAGAAACGATTAGCTTATACTTTCATTAAGGCTGATGATCAACAAAGAGGTAGCATTGCAATTTCTCTATGGAGTCTTTGGTATCGAAGAAACAAATTCATTCATGAAAGAGTTCCTTTTGTTTACAGGAGGCCCTGGGTTTTATTAGAGGGTATTTAAAGGAAATCAGTATGGTCCAAACGTCTCTACTACCTATAATCAGATCTGACATGAAGGAGTTATGGAGACCCCCGGATGAAGGTATTATCAAGCTTAACTTTGACGCGACTTTCAATTCGGACGAGAGGATAGCTACTACTGCAGTTATCGCAAGGGACTCATCAAGAATCATAAGAGGTGTAGAAACTTATCTTTTTAAACATATTGCTGATCCCTTTGTGGCAGAAGCTAGGGCATGTGAAAGGGCGTTAATCTTCACGTTATCTATGGATTTTAGGCGTTTGGTGGTGGAGGGCAACTCTCTAACTGTCATAAAAAGAATTGAGAAGAAGAGGAAGATAGATCAGTTCTGAGACAGATTATTCATAATATTAGACAAATGGGATCGTGTTTTGAGGAAATTTCTTACCGGCATGTTCGGCGGTCAGCAAATAGAGTGGCTCACACGATGGCACTGGAGGGAAGACAGACGAACTTTTCTGGGAAATGGATCGGTGATTTACCAGTCTCGATATAGATGATTACGTTGAGGGAACGAACGGAAGGTAGTTTCGGGTTGTAAGTGCTGCTGTTGCCCTTGTTCTTCTTTTGGAAGATGAATATGTGGTTTTCCAGGCGTTTCTGCTTTTGAACAAGGGAGGTCTGACCTTTCATTTGGATTTGAAGAGGCGGACATTTTGATGGCTGATTTGGGTTTTCAATAAGATAGGGCGACTGATATTTGTTGCTTTTGTTTCTTTTCTGAACTGCAATTATTGCTTCTTTGAAGTTTATTTTGTTCGATTTTCTTTTGTTGGGCTTTGGTTGTATTTTCTTTTTTTTTTTTTTGAACTACAGGCAGGCCTACAATAAAATCAGTTATTTTTTGATTAAAAAAATGAAGTGATAAATGTATTATAAAATTTTAAAATTCAGAAAATATAAAAACTAAAAATAAAATAAAATTAAAATATAATTTTAGTAAAGCCAAAAAAGTAACAGCAAATTTTAATGAAAATAATAGTCAAACAGGGAGATGCAAAAACACCGAATAATTAGTTGGGAGACCCCCTTTTGTTTTCACGCATTTGACGCATCACCGCATGTAAAACGATTGAGCACGTCAATTTCTTTTGAATGCGAACTTAGCCTCTAAGTCTAAATTGAAAAAAGAAGTTGAAGCTTTGATGTGAAAGCAATTGCGGAATTTAGAGCCCATCTTAAATAAAAAATTTTAAACCTTAAACAACTATTAAATTCAAAGCCTAACTTGGAAAGAAATATTTAGCCCCAATCTAAGAAAAGTTCCAAATTCATGCACAAAAAGATTTAACCCTAAAACAAAACTAAACAAAATAAGCAACACTCAAACTGGCCGGCAGGCAAAGATATTAGAGAAAAGACAAAAGTGGAAACCCATAATTTACAAAATCCTAAACAGTCGAAAAAATCGCATCCCAACTTCTTCACACCTAATTTCCCTTACGAAAGAATCAAGAAAGATTTGGTTGAAGGGTCGCGATGTTCATCGATATTAATTTAGAGGGCCACCACCACCACCACCGCTTTCAAATCTAATAGCTCCAACGACAACCCTTTACAGCCTTCCTAATCCCCACAGTCCCTTTAATATCTTTTTCAAATTTATGTGGCTCCATATGCTTTTTCTTAATGGAAAATTAAAGCAAAAGCAAAATCAAAATGAAGAATTTGCGTGAGAGGAATGATCTTTTGCATGCATTTATTATTTGCAGGATTCCCATTATAAAAGCAAAAGCAAAAGCTATATATCGAAAAAATTTACATGATGACTTTTAATAATTCAAACCCTAAAACACCAAACATGGTGATGATGATGATTATGATGGTGACGATCTTTATCGATCATCCCTTGAACATTACGAAACTCCTCGACATGGCAAGGAATTGTAATAGGTCCTTTCTGATCGAACCCATACTCATCCTCGGCTACCTTCAACAGCTGCATAAACAGCGGGTGGTTAATATAAATCACCGGAATCACGAAACGTTGTTGCTCTTCACCTTGACCCACCATGATAGCCAAACACCCTTTCGGGATATCTTTCAGGTCCTTCTTCTCATGATGATGAAAGCCATGAAGGTGTGGTATATGAAGGTGAAAATTCACATGGTGATGGGAACCTTTGTTGTTATCTCCACTCCCCATATTTTTTAAAAGAAAAAAAAAAGAAAACCAAACCCTTTTCTTTAGAGGATCAAAGGAACAAAAGGTTATAAGAAAACGAGAGGGAAAGGCCAAGGATCAGATGAAGAAATAGCAAGTTTAAAGAGAGTCAAAGAAGAATCTGTTAATGACCTTGGAACGTTGCTCATGATAATTTGAGAATCAACGAGATAACCCACATATGAACAAAGAGGAGAAAAAAAAATGAAAGTGAAGGGATAGAAAGAACTAGATTTGGGTATTTATAATCTTAAAATTGAAGAAAAAGGGAAATTAATGGTGAATGAGGATTTTTGGGGGTTTGCTTAACTTATACACAAAGTCATTTAAAAATAGGCGTAAGGCTGAGGAATTTTTCTAGATAATTTTTTGCCTTTTTAAGAAACGGTCGTGGTTGAGAAATTTTATAGGTCAATCGTCTGGCTACTTCCGAGAATGTTATGAAATTTTAATCTTGACTCAAACGATAGCTATTTAAATTCGCTAATTAAGACGACATGTTTTTTTTATTATTATTATGAATTATATGTGAACATAATAAGCTGACACGATATATAATTGTAAAAATCAATAATGATACCATGGGGTTGAAAGGGGCCTAAGTCCCTAAAATGTAAAATTTCACTTTTGTCCTTAAAATTTTAGAATATTTTAATTTAATAAATGATAAAATTACACTTTAACCTAAATAATAAAATTTTGATTTAATCCTTAAAAATTATAAAGTTATAAATTATTAAAATTGTGAAATTGAATTTTACAATATCGGCTAGCATTTGGTTAGAATTGAAGATATAAAACACGAAAGTGTAAGGTCTGAAAATATCAAATTACAGTATGAGGACTAAATTTGCAGCTAATTTACTATATAAGAATTAATAGCACAATTTGGCATTTTCCCCGTGTTTAAGAGCTACTATTGTTGGCAATTTGTAATCTTTGGAAGTCAACTCAAAACCTCCCTCCCCCGTATAAAATCATTATCTTTGACTATATTTTATTATTGTACTATTATTATGAATATCTACATCGATTAAATTTCCATCTTAAATGTTTCCCAGTTAATACTCCTAATCAGATCATTTTAAGTGGAAATTATATTTTTTGGTTTGGTTGGTGATTGGTGTAGACTAATGGGTAAAATATCAATTTTCTTATTCATTAAGGATCAACCTAAAATTCTGGAAATTACTTTTATAATTATCTAAGCGAAGGGTTAGCCAATAGTAATCATATGTGAATATATTTCACAAATCCTTCCATTATACTGGTAAAAAAATTAAACTTTAACAGAGTTAACAAGTTGATTGAGGTTTATCTCGACTGGCATTAGTATTATTATTAGTATAGAAATATGTTGGTTCATTTCTTGGGTTATTTTCTATTTAAAAGTGAGAGACTATGAGTAATTCAGATATTATGTAAAAAAATTATTTATTATTTAAAAATGTCATTTTTGTTTAATAGAATTATATTTAAAAGTTTTATAATTTCGTAAATGAATTATTTTTAAATAATAAATGTTAATTATATTATAATTTGACTTTATTTTTTTAATAATACAGAGATTAACTTAATCTATTTAATAGTAAAAAAATTATTTTAATCTACTCCTTATAGTAAAAGGATCTCTTAAATATTTTTACCAGCAATTATATGGTGTGGCGGAATGGCAGAGGAAGTTAAAGACGTTGCTGAGAGGAGAGGAAACGTGGATAACGAGCGGCAAAGGCTTCGCCACATTGGCAACAGTGGGTCTTATAATTTGCGACCGACACTGCCGGCATCTCGGCCCACACGTCAGTGTTCCGTTGCAACCATTCAGGAGAAGTGTGTCACCTAAAAAAAAAAAAAGCTTTTGACGAAGGAAATTTTATTCAGGAAAAGTGAAATTGTTAGGGTTAATTTCATCAAAGTATCCTATCATTCAGGTTATTCTGTTTGTCCCTACAACATTACTCTTTGGATTAAATTGGTCCATACACTTTGAGTATATTTAGAACACATAAATTCAAATTGAAACATATGAGTACCTTTTACATGACAACTTAGATTTGACTTGTCAAAAAAATAAATAAATAGCTTTCTTAAATTTTAATGACATTGTATTTTGTTAACACATCATATCAAAAATTGCCATTCGACATATACATGTATTTTATAATTTGATACATGTATTTTAAATATACTTCACATCGAATTTGATCAGACATTTAATGGATGAATTAATTAGACTGAAGGAAATAAATTGATTGATATTGATGCTTTAAGGATTCAAATAAAATGTTTCCAAGGACCAATTTACAATATCTATGATAGCTTAGTGATGTTCAGTGGAATTAATCCTTTAAGTGGGCATACGCCTAAAGCAAACGCGGCGGATGAGATTATCATATACCAAATTTGCCCTCCTTTTTGCAAAGCCCCAGATCTCCAGCCAGATTTCACTAAGATATTATGATTTTTTTTTTATAAAAATAAAAACATGATAATGTAATTTAAAGTAAAATCTTGGAACAGTATCATTTTTTTCTCCACGTCATAAATCATTCTCCCATGTCAGGTAAATTTAATTTTTAACGTTTGTATTATTTTTTAAAATTAAATTTATTTTATTTAATAAAAATGTTTAATTAAACATTAATCATTAACGATATTAATATGATATAAAATAATAAATAAATATATAACAATGAAAATAATAATAAAGGTTCATAAAATAAAATAAAAATAAAAAAGTATGAAATAATTGTTAATTGTTATATGAGTTGTCATCTTAAAATTTAATATTTTAATCAATATTTTTTAAAATACACATCAATTTAACTCTTTTTTAAGGTTAATTTTGATTTTTTAAAAGCCGAACAAAAATTTTAATTAAAATAAATTAAAAAATTAAACGTTAAAAAAATAATCGAGATTTTCTCATTTGAGGTTAGATTTAGATTGAATTTTTATTTTATTGCATCGATATTTTAAATGAATAAAAAAAATTATGACAATTTAAGATTAATTTTGATTTAATGATCAACTAAAATGGAAAAGTCAAGTGCAAATGTTGTAGTTGCCAAATGTCATGCAACCATAGGACTATAGAAACAGTATTTCCAATTACTACTAGTTCGGCTATCTTCTTTTTTATATACAAATTTCAAATTTCTTTTCAAACTTTTGCTCTCTTTTTATTCATCTCCATGTTTCCAGATAAGAATATGCTGCCCCCAATGAGGATTTCTTTATTGCCAAACAAATTAAAGCTGGTGACAGATCATTGATTCATGATAAAGTAAAATAAAAGTAAAAATTACACCAAATTTAATTTAGTTTCCCACTTTCTTATTCTCATGGTAGTGGCCTCATTAGAATATGTAAAATTTATGATTTTGGTCCCTCTATTGTGTTACCAGGTTTAATATCTATGTATTTTTTAAATTACAATAGTTCTAATGGAATCAATCAGTATCAATATTAAATTGAATAATTAACTCAACAAATAAATCAAAATAAATTTTAGGAAGTACTCAAGCATTTACGTATGGTGGAACACAAATCTAATATATCGATGTTTTTAGCGCCTAAACCTGGACCATAAGCCAAGGCTTTATCAGCTAATATTAATAGCTTAATTTAATATGATTTAATATTTATTTTTTAATATTATTAGTTAGTCTATTTGTAAAAATTGATAATTATTTTGCGAGGTGTGCCTCGCATTTATTGGACACGTAGTAGGAACCTTAGACAATAATTGACGAGCAACTGAAGAAGGGACAAAACATGCTCGACATCGGGACGAGGAGCACCGACACTTCGTGACGAGGCTAATGGGACGTTGTGATGACATGATGTATTCTCCTATTTGGCAGCCATGTTTTAGACTTCAATTAATACTTTTTTCCCATTTAGACTCTGATTATTTTAAGGATATTTTAGTATTATTAGACCTCTAATCTTAACCTATTTAAGAGGCCTTCTATCCCTATTTTGATATGTCAATCAAAAAATGATTTTTCTTTGGAGGCGACGAGATGTAGTTGCGTATGAATTTTTGTGAGAGTTTCATGGTAATTATGAACAGTATTTTGTACCAATTTTGTGAATGTCCTGTGAGATTTAGGGTTTTATTTACTAATTTGCTCTTTAAGATTCTAAGCTTTATATTCGAAGTTTTGGGTAATGTATAAGTTGTACATTATGTTTCTTTTTTTCATATTATACTCTCGTTTGTTTACTTATTTAGTGAAAAGTCGAAGTTTTATTTACTTGTGGTTTTTCTCCCTCTAAAGGTTTTACACATAAAATATTTGTATTTGTTTTTCTTCCCATTTATTATTTGATTATTTATACGGGTCGATCCTAACATATTTTATTAAATGTTGATGTGAATTTTTTAAAAATACGATTAGAAATTTAGTTGACATTGAAATATTTTAATGAATTAAGTTGTTTGAAGGAAAAAATAGCAAACCAATTAACAATTCCATGCCAGCACTTTAAACCATAATAGTTAATGATGTTAATAAATTAAATTAATTGATAATATTATAAAAAGTACGATAATTAAAAATATACTAAATTTAAATACAAAGAATAAATCTCAAATTTAAAACTATAATTTAACCAACAAAATAAGAAAGAAAATAATTAAAAGGAAATGCCAAATTATACATTGAAATGTTTTAAACGAGCCAATGAACATTTCTCGTGGTATAGCGTTTTACATGGGACTTGTGACAATCCAAATTAAATGCAGGAGTCATGTTAATCACATTAAAAAGGAAAATTATTTTATTAGACCTTGAAGTTTCCATCTTATTAATTACTAGAAATGGACCACCTTTTTTTCTGGGATTGGACTAAATTAAAGGCGCACGCTTGGTTCTTATCCCTTCTTAATCATAGGCAGAAATGAGTGTGCTTATGATTGTTTTTTTTTTAATTGCACAAACTAAATTAACGGATAATACAATATAAATTTGAGATAAATCTTAAAACTATAATAAATTTTATTTTATTACTAAAAACTTAAAATATTATTATTTTGATCTATAATCAAAATTTCACATATATGATTTATATATAAATTGATGAAATTTTAAATTTTACAAATTAAATTTATCAACGATATAATAAAAATTTGAAATAAATCTAAAATTATAAATGAATTTTAATTTATTATTAAAATTTAAAATATTATTATTTTGAATTATAAATATATGTCAAATCACACGTTAGATTAAAAAGTTTATTTACCCATAAATATTTAAAATATTATTATTTTGTTAATTGCAAGAATATTAATGCATGTATTGTATGTATGCATATCTTGAAGATAGGAAAAGACCTTGTGTGTGGGACTCTCGGTTGGCTTTCGCTTTATGACAAAGGAAGAGCAAAGTGAGGCGTAATTAAGGGCTTTTGTCACCCTGTTTTTTTAAGGTTTTCCTTCCAAATGTAAGTGCTAAAATAATGTTGTGAAATGGTAAATATGAAACTAATGGTTATTGAGGCAAATATTAAAGAAATTAAATATTAAAGAGTTATTGAGGCAAATATTAAAGAGTTAAACTAATTAAGGGCTTTTGTCACCTCAAATAATGTTTAAATTAGTTAATATTATGATATTTTAGCAAAAATATAAAAATAATTTATTATAACTTATTGTTAATATTTTAATATATAATATTAATTTTAAATATTTTAAGTAATTAATATTAATTATCTATTAAATTTAATTAGAATATATAAAATATATTTAAATATTTAAATATAATAATTAAATATTTGTAATTAGATATTGGTAAAATGTATTATTTTAATTTTTTTTAATTAATGCTTTTAACAATGTCTGGTATATGTATTAGCTTTTGCCATTGTTTAAAAAGTATGAAAAATATCAGTTATTCACTAAAAAATATCAGTAGAAAAAAAAGTCTTCTAACGTGAAGGAGAAAAAGTGTAAGGTTAAAAAAGTTAAACACCAGCTAAAACCACTTTTGGCCTGAGAGGAACTAAAATTTTTTACTTTTTCATTAGTGAAAAAACACTTAAAAAAGTTAAAAAAATTTCCCCACACTGACAGAGATCGCAGCCTTAATTTTGAATTTAGTTTATGCATATTCAAGGGGTTAGGCATTTATCAGATCAATCTATGGGTCGGGTTTTCAAAAAAATTTAGATCCGTTTGATAGGATCGACCTGAAAAGTAAGTCTAAAATTTTGTTCAAATTTGGCCCAACCTACTAAGATATTACTTTTATATTATTATATATTTTTAAGTATAATACATAAAAAACACTAAAACATTAAAATAAATGTTTTTCAACAGTTTGAAATAAATTTTAAAAATCTTTCTACTTAAATGACACTTAACATAGGTGCAACCTAACAAACAAATGACTCTAAAATAGAAGCAAAATTAATAATAAAATAAGAGTTATCTGATATTGAAACAATATGATAAAATAGTGAAATGACAACAAAACAATGAAAAAACAACGGAAAACAATAGATTATTTTAATTTTTACAAATCCGAACCGTGCAAAATTGGGCCCAAACCAAAATAAAACTTACGAGACTGGTTTTATTATTTTTGCTAAAAACTCTCTCACTTTTCAGGTGATCCATCCCATAGATAGCGTCCGCTGCTTTAGCCTTTCCTATAAGATTCAATTTAGCATTTTAATCTTTGATTAAATGAAATAAAATAAAAATTTAGCTAATAATTTTTTAAATTTTTTCTCAAATTCTATAACTTTATTTCAATTTTAAAATAAAAATTCTAACTACTAGCCCTCAACGTATCTATTTGTCTGTTGATTTTCTCGGCTTCCCCTGTAAGGATTTAGGGTATCTAAATGACTTTTTGATGATTTTGCCTTTTGCCTTTTGATTTTTATTTTTATTTTTTAATTTGTCTTATTCTCACGCGTCCAAGTAAAAGATAACAAAGCACATTACGGCTTTTTCATTTGACGGTAAGAAAAGCTTGGTTTGATGTTTCTATTTGTTTTGAAAAATAATTCAACTGTAACGTTGTGGCTTTAAAAGAAAAAGAATCAAATTAAGTTAACGATAACATCGATGTTCAACGTTCAATTTTATTTTCCTCTCCAATTTTGAATATGGAAAAATGATCTTATAAATACTTTTTTTATGAAATCATATCATAAATCATTAAACCAACCAAAATTGAATTCCATGCATTCAATTTCTCCAATTTGTCTATTTTGTAAATTCAGAAAACTTTTTCACTTATTTAAAAACAATATATTCTGCAATGAAATCTGGATATTATTAGTTAAGACGGAAGCTTTGAATATTTGAATGCTTATATTAGAGTCTAACCATGTGAAATTACGATTTGTGGATCTCTATGTTATTTTATGCATGAACAATAATTTTGGCATGAAAATTAAATTTTGATTTTATCCAATTCTTACAGATTATTAACAACCTTATGTTTATATGTATTATTGTATAAAGAAATAATTATACTTATTCAATATAAAAATAAATTAATGTATTTATCTCTTTTGAGCGTGTATAATTCCACTAAATCAAAATTTATGTATTAAATTGCACACTAAACTTAAATTAATGTATAATTTTGAGATTTATTTTATATTATGAAAATAAAATATTGATTTGTTTTAAATAAATTGAATTTATAATTATAAACTGAAATCAAACAAATTTTAATTAAATTAAAATCAAATTTAATAATAATAATAAAACAAACAGGTTTACAAAAGTTGTGTGGTTGATATAACTAAAGATAAAACACACTGCTAAAACCATAATTAATATTTTTAAAATTAGTTGACATGATTTATGTGCAAATTGGTTTTATGAGCATGCCGAATCTTAAATTAATCCATCCGTATCGTGGGACAATATTTTGGAAATGACAGAATTAAATTGTGTAATTATTACTCAATTAGGGTCCATCATTAATTAACACTTGATAAACAAAGACTTCATTTGGATTTATAGGTGCGTTGGAATATTTTTTATAATTTTGTTTTGATTTTCAATTTCACTAGACTATAGTGATTTAGATGGTATTTGGGACACTTGCGTTGTGAAACGTCTTTGCACTACATAGAGATATCTTGACTGGTGCTAAAAGCTCCAGTCTACCCATCAGGACAATAAGTATTTTAGCAGATAAAAATACTCATACTTTTATTTATTATTTTACCAGTTTATCATTAAAAGTTAAATTAATCTGTATCCGCCTATACCCAGACCAAAGCGATCATGTTTGTTAACCAACTCGCACTGACGGGCCTCAAGGTATTTTCCGAGTCCCATTTCAGGCACTGCTCCTTTTCCTACCGTCAGCTATAGGCCCATCCTTGTGGCTTTAGAGATTTTTGGCATCGGGACCTTGCCACCTTCACTGATGAAAGTCGCATTTACAAACTCTAATGACCGGAAGAAGCACTCTATGGCCTCCGCATCATTCTCTATGTACGGCAGCATCACTAGTAACTGGACGCGATGATATCCTCCTCTGTGTTTATGGTTATCAACCGCCCTCCGTCACTAATTTTAACTTTTGGTGCAATGACGATGGTACGGCTCGCCGAGTGGATCCACCTCCCCAATAAGCAATTATAAGAAGGCTTGATGTTCATCACAAGGAAATCTACCTCAGACGATTTGGCCCAATTAGGAGAGGTATCTCGATCCTCCCATTACTTCTCTCTCGGCCCATCGAATGCTCTCACTATATTTTGGCACGTTTTATGTGAGTCTGTCTACAAGTAACTCCGTCCGGTGTAGACAGGGGCAAAACATTCAAGGCCGATCCGTTGTTAATTAATACCCACGTAGTGTATACCCTTTGCATCGGTAGTGATGTGCAAAGCCTTGGTAGATCCCATGCCTCCCACGTATATTTCATCATCAACGAACGAGATGAAATTATCTGCGCTTATGTTATTTACAAGACGGTCTAGCTTATTTATCAAATGTCATCAAGAACATAACCGCTTCAATGCTTTCATTAACGCACTACGGTGTCCTTCCGAGTTTAGCAAGAAGGTCAATACCGATGTGCGTGCAACCGCTTGTAACCTGCTCCACCACACCGTACTCATCGTGCTTCGAAACTTCAAGAACTCCCCTACCTCATCCTCTCATTCATCGGTTCATTAACAAGTGGTCATGTCTTCTCATCTCCCTTCTCGCCATAGAGGACTCAACCTGGTGGGTATGTCTTGGTCAATTCTTTCTTTTCTCAGAGGTAAAGGCAACGTGAAAGCACACACAGCGAAGAACGGGACGTCATGTGGAGTTGGGGCTATTGGCGGTGGTGCAAAATAGTGGCTAAGTTTCTGCCAAAGTTTAGGTGGTTGGGCTATCTAGGTTTGGGCTTTTAATCTTGGACCTGCTGTAATTTGTTTTATTTTTTCTGGTTTCCTGTTTGGGCTCTAGTTAGGGTGAAAATTGGGTCATACAGCTGCCCCTCTTTGCTTGTTATCGTGTAACGGGAACAAAGTAAAGATTCTACAAGAGCCAATTTTGCCCTGTTTTGTTGAGTCTTGACTTGACGTTTCTTTTCTTCAAGTAGCCTTTGCTTTAACCCACTACATCTTCAAGGGCATAAGAATTTTCATTTCAATCTACTCCATTATTGCTTAGGGAGATAAGATTTGTTGTTTTCGATCTGCCTCACTCCTGCTCAATGGAGATAAGGTCTGTAATTTTCACTGTTACCCACTTGTTTAGGGAATTAAGGCTCATCGCCTTCGATCCTGCTCCACTCCTCAGATGGGATAAGATCATTGTTTTGATCTGCTCCTCTCGCTTAGTAGAGATAAGATCTACTATTTTTAACCTCGCCCACTCCCGCTCAATGGAGATAAGGTTATAATCTTGATCGCCCACTCACCTTCGATGGAGATAAGATCTCTTTGTCCTTGACCTGCTCACCTCTCGCCAAGAGATAACATGTGTGGCTTAAATCGCTCCATTTTCGATACATGGAGATAAGATTCGTCATATTTGATCCGCCCACCCTACTACGGGGATAAGATCTACTATCTTTAGTCTGCTCCATTGCTGATACATGGAGATATGACTCGTCATCTTTGATCCGCTCCACTCTTGCTCAGTGAAGATAGGATCTGCTATTTTCGATCTACTCTACACCTGCTCAGTAGAGATAAGATCTGCTTTCTTTAGCCTGCTGCACTCCTGCTCAGTGGAGATAAGGCTTTAGTCTCCCGATCTGCTCCACTCCTACTCAGTGGAGATAAGATCATAATCTTCAGTCTGCTCCATTGCCGATACATGGAGATAAGACTTGTGGCCTCCGATCCGCTCCACTCCACGCTTCGGTGGAGATAGGATCTGCTCTTCGATCTGTTCCACTCTGCCGGTGGAGATAAGATCTATTCTTTCACCGCCCACCTCGCCTCGATGAAGATAAAACTTCAATCTTCCGACCGCTCTACTCTTTTCTCGGTAGAGATACGATCTGTAATCTCAACCCGCCCACTCCCCTTTCAGGTGGAGATAAGATCTGCTATTTTCGATCCGCTTACTCCGCCTTTCAGAGAGATAAGATCTGAATCTTCGACTTGCTCCACTCACCTTTCGCCAGAGATAAGATCTCTATTTTCGATCCGCTTACTCTTGCTCAAGAGAGATAAGATCCGAATCTTTAGCCTGTTACCCTACCGCTTAGGGAATTAAGGCTCATCGCCTTCGATCCGCTCCACTCCTACTTAATGGGATAAGATCTCGCTTTTAGCTCGTTACCCTACCGCTAGGGAATTAAGGCTCATCGCCTTCAACTGCCCACTCCTGCTCAGCTGGGATAAGGTCCGCTTTTCTTCGTTACCCTACCGCTTGGGAAATTAAGGCTCATCGATTCGATCCGCTCCACTCCTGCTCATTGGATAAGATCTGGTTTTTAGCCTGTTACCCTACTGCTTAGGAATTAAGGCTCATCGTCTTCGATCTGCTCCACTCCTCAATGGGATAAGATCTGCTTTTTAGCCTGCTACCCTACTTGCTAGGGAATTAAGGCTCATCGTCTTCGATCTGTTCCACTCCCCCAGGTGGGATAAGATCTCGCTTTAGCCTGTTACCCCACCGCTAGGGAATTAAGGCTCATCGCCTTCGACTGCTCCACTCCTCGCCAGATGGATAAGGTCTATAGTCTTTAGCCCGCTACCCTACCGCTAGGGAATTAAGGCTCGCTGCTGATCTGCTCCACCCCGCCGGTGGGATAAGGTCTATAGTCTTTAGCCCGCTACCCTACTGCTTAGGGAATTAAGGCTCGTCGTTTTCGATCTGTTCCACTCTTGCTCAGTGGGATAAGGTTTGATATTTTTGGCCCGTTACCCTACTGCTTAGGGAATTAAGGCTCAATATTTTCAATTGCTCCACTTCTCGCCATGGGATAAGGTCCGATATTTTGGCCCGCCACCCCACCGCTAGGGAATTGAGGCTCATCGCTTTCGATCCGTTTCACTTCTACTCGAGGGATAAGATCTGCTATTTTGGGCCTGCTACCCTACCGCTAGGGAATTGAGGCTCAATGTTTTCGACTGTTCCACTCTTGCTCGGTGGGATAAGGTCCGATATTTTCAAATTCTTACCCTACCGCTAGGGAATTAAGGCTCAATATTTTGACTGCTCCACCTCGCCGGTGGAATAAGATCCGATATTTTCTACTGTTACCCTACCGCTAGGGAATTAAGGCTCAATGTTTTCGACTGCTCCACTCCTCGCAGGGATAAGGTCCGATGTTTTTGGCCTGCTACCCTACTGCTAGGAATTAAGGCTCAATGTTTTTGACTGCTCCACTCGCATTCGTTGGGATAAGGCTCGTAATCTTCTGTAACTCTCATCAATTTTGCTACATTATCCTATGGGAACCCACCAGAATTGATTTCATGGGTATATGTTTATGCCAAATGATTAGGATGTCATGAAAATGCTTCTAACCATATGTATTATGAATGTTATGAATGAGTGCAAAATGAGAATGATCTATTTTAACACTTGGTGCATCATTGCTTGTTGTTTATTAAGGTGATATCCCGACGATGTCTTCTTTGTTCAGCTGATACCTCTAACAGAGAATCTAAAGATGTTGTCACTACTTAGTCCCTTTTCCCAAGTGCTCCGAGCCCTTTAAGCCTGGTTAGTTCTAAATAATTACCCTGTTTTGGATTCTTGTATTATTTAGAGACTTTCAGAGTAATACGCAAAACTTCTTTTGTGAAAGCATTATTAGTTCAATAATCATTATTTCAATGAAAAATGCTTGGAAAAGATCATAATAATGGACAAGAAAGAAATTGATTAGCAGCATAGCTCGAAACAAATAAGATAGCAAATGCAATCAAGAAGGAAATTTATTGGTAGTGTATTTTGAAACGAACAAATTAAGAATGGGTAAGATGGCAATTAGGTGCCCCAGATATCGTCGACTGTACTTCTTTGTTCAAACTTCTTAAGGACCATTTAAGCTCAATATGTGTTTAGGGGATTCAGAGTACTTTACCGATGCCCCAAGATGTAACATACTTCCTCATTGTCAATTCAAGCATGGCAAAACTACTGTATGCCCCATTATGATTTGAATACAACTTGAGCCGCCCTTTTCGGGTTTTTGACTCAAAGCCCCTTTGGTCTCAAAGTGCCTTTTGCAGGTTTTCACTTTGGCCTCTCCGTTTTTTTTGTTTTTTTATTTTTTGTTTTTTTTGTTTTTTTTTTTGCAAAAAACTTCAAAGTGCCCTTTATGGGTTTTTGCCTTGGCCTATTTTCTTCATAAGTGAAGCGTTTCTTGACTGGATCCACATTAATTGGGTTTGATTGACTTTTTTCGTCTATCTCGGCTAATATCCATGCTCTTCCAAAAAACCTTCTTTTCACCATAATGTCCTTCCCAATTAGGCATCCACTTTCCCCTGAAGCCCTTTTGCATAGGGAGGATCTTTTCAATACCAAGTCTCTTTCATGAACCTCTCTGGGTGGACTTTTGTTGTAAGTCCATCATTCGCTTCGGTATATTTGACTATGACGGATGGCTCTTAATCTTTTTCCCGATCAAATTCATTGATCATACCGAGATTGAACCCATTCCGCTTTATCCAACTTCACTCGACAAAGATCCGAAGAAAAGAATCTCAACTTCGATAGGCAAGACGCATCCATCCCATAGATCAATGATAAAGGCGCTGCCCAAATGGAGGTCCTAACCAATACCGAGAAACAAAGAGGGTAAATGGTAACTTCTATGCCAATATTTACAAGTCTCAAAAAATCTTTTGGATGTTCCCTTCTCTCTTTCTTTCTTTCTTCTTCTTTCTTTCTTTCTTTTTTTTTGCCCTGATATGGCGTCTGATCTTTAAACAGACTGTCAACTTTGACATTATATTTAGACATGTAACTTTTGGCATATGAAGCGACCTTCACCCTCTTAATGAAGTAATTAACAACCGGAAAGATGACGATGTCTGTTAGAAGCTTCTGACTAGATCGTCCCTGTAACATCTATGCCCCACGTATATGGAGGAAATACATAAGTCTTGTCTTCCTCTATTTGGCATTTATGGCATAACTGATGTAATCTCCTTTTCATGGTAGACCAACAGTACTTGAAACTTATAATTGACCTGGTATCGAAAAACTCTTAACATGTGCCTTTTCGAACATTCCATAGTTTTCTTGTGCCTAGGAATATCTTGATGCGATCATGCAAAAATATCTTTGAATTCTTAGAATAACTCAATGACATCTCGCTTTGTTTCTGTGGTAAGCAAGGCTTCGATCTTCACTCATTTCCCAAGCTCACAATGCCTATTGACCCCTTTGTACAGTAAAGTCTATTTTCATTTTGTTATACCATCTTTAACAAATCAAAAGATAAGTTACAATCTCTGACATTTTCAAAATCCTCAGATCCCTTTAGCCCCATATTTCACTTAAAAGGGAGTCTGTAACAGCGTTACTCATGTCTTGATATCTGGGTACCTATCGTAGGTACGAAGGTAAATTCCAAAGAATAAGCAATTCTTAGGATGATGAAGAATGGAAGACATCCTAAAAAACAAAAGAAGTATAATATGAAATGGAAAAAAATGAAAAAATATTTGCTCGGCATGAAACACAAGAATGTATTTTTTATTGCAAATAAAGATGTTTAAATATGAGCCTATTTCACAAAAGATTCTTATTGTTTCTAGGCTTAAAACAACAAGTGTGTTTTGAACATTACTCTTTGTTAGCTCTAAAAACTACAGGAGTTTCCTTCACAGTCCAGTTATTCAAAACACTTTCAGGCTCGTAGGGGCGAATGCCTCCTAGGTTTCCTTCATTCGATCCCTCTTCGAATACGGGGTCGATGCTCAAGGTTTTCATTATATCCTTAGCCGTTTCTACACTCGTGTGTAGTAGTGATGTTCCAGGGTCACTATAATACAACCTTTAATTAAAATAGTTGTCTTATGATACTTAATGCAAATGATGTGATGCAATGCAAATGCATGAAATGCAATGCAAATGAATGAATGCAAAAAATAAGAGGCATTGACTCTGAATTCAGTTACATTAGAAAAACTTTACTAGAAAATAAATTTCTTTACACAAAACGAATCGCATACACGGCCTTGTCCTCATAGTCCAAGTGAAAACATGAATCCTTCTTCGCAAAAGTCAAGTATTGTAAAATTCTAATAGATACTTCCTCTAACTCCTTTTGCTTGATCCGACCACATTCTGCTCACTTGTTAGCTTCTTCAAGAATGCCAAATGTAGTAATCTTTGAATAGTTTTGTCAACTTGAATCCTCGGGTGATAAGGTCTTGTGTTCCTTCACGGACTATCGGTCTTCTCTCGTTGTATTCACTTGGACTATATTCGGATGACCGTATTATAATCCACTTTATCAAAAATCTATTTTCTTATGACCAACTTTTCTATTTAGTAATCGAATTCAAATCAACACCTCTTTTCTATGATGTGAATGCAATACAATCAAAATGTAATAAAACCCACAAGACAAGAAAAATATATAACATAGAACCTATCGTGGTGACCACTAGGGTTTGACATGGTTCTACCTAGGGTAGGCCCTTAAGTTTTCTACATGTGGTTTAGTTCTAAAGAAAGGGTACCTGAACCAGCAGATTCCTCAATCCTCACCCATTATAGGCTCATACTGATTGAGTTCAGTTCAGGGGAATACATTTCCCTATGGCCATACGGAGGTGAAAACCTCACGGAACCATAGGTACGGATGTATCCCGGAAGTAGTCCCCTAGCCCATGCGGAGGTGAAAACCTCACGAAGGCATAGATTTTTGCTCCCACTTAAGGGTGTGACCACAACGGTCATGCAATATGAATGCCAAAAATATTCTATGTGTCTCAAACCAAAGCAGACATATGACGCGACACGCACTTATGCAACCTAAAAACGAAAAATTTTATTTTTGATAAAAGGACATTAATCAACCAATTTTACGGCTTGATTCTCTTATTGTCCCCAGTGGAGTCGCCAAGCTGTCGGAACCATTTTTTTGGTGGAAAACGGCCAACTTTAAGAGGAAAAACAGAGTTGCCACCAATCTTTTTTTTGAAGTGTGATTGGGCCACTTTTGAAAATATTTTGGTCTACGAATTTTAAAAAAAATGGGTTCGGAAGTCGGTTACGCACGAGGAAGGATTAGCACCCTCGCAACGCTCAAAATTGGTACCGTATTGATGCATTAATGTCCTTAGTATCAAAATTTTAAAAAAATATATTTTAAAATATGAATCTTTAAAAATGTTTAGATAACTCACATTGGATATCGAAACTCTCTTGTTCCGAAAAGTTGAAATACCACATCCAGCACAATAGGACACGATGTTTCAAACTATCGATACTAATATCATTTCATGACTTCCAACATTCTTGTCTTGCAATTTTTTAAAAGGATATTTCACTATTTGGCCAAACCAAAAACCGAAACCCAGCACGATTGGGCACGATTCCCTGAATTTTCAATCATGAAATATTGCCTTCATTTTAGAAAATTCAGTCAAAATCTTTGAAGGATATTTGGTCATTCGGACGAATAAAAAATCGAGACCCAGCACGATTGGGCACGAATCTCTCAAACTCCCAAATACGAAACATTACCTTATTTTAAAAAGCGATCAAAATCTTTCAAGGATATTTAGCGATTTAGACGAATGAAAAAATTGAAGCCCAGCACGATTGGGCACGATTTCCTGAACTTCCAAACACACAAAATTCCCTTGTGAAACATTTTTTAAGTTTTAAAAAAACATTGAAATGTAAACGCGATAATAATAAGGAATAATAACAATGGGAATAATGAACATGATAATAATAAGACTAGTAACAAATATAACATATAGACGCAAGAATATAGTGGTTAATATAATAATAAATACATTATAGTAATAATAATATATACATAAAACAAAAATAACAGTAATAGATAGAATGATAATAAAATCTACAATAGTAAAAATAAAGTCAAAACAGACTAAAAGATTACTAATATCCCAACTAGGGGTGAGCGTTCGATCGAGTCGAATCGAATCGAATAAAAAAATTTTGAGTTAATCGAGTTGACGAGTCATATTTTATCATCCTAATTTGATTTGAAATTTTCTCGAATCGAGTCGAGTGTGATGGAATTCGAATCAAATCGAATCGAATATATTTGTTCGAGTTAAATTTTAAAAAATAATTTTGAGTCTTTGTAACCACTGTCACCCATCGTAATAAAATTTGTCCACCTTAATCAAAATTTTTATTAACTTTCATTGCCTTATATTTTATTTATTAATCTTTTATATGCGGGTTATCTTCTTTGCTTGCTTAGTTGTTTCAATTATCTTGATTCTTGTCACTATGTATTTTGGAATTAAAATATATATTAAATGTAAAATGTGATTTTTAATAAAAGTTATTTTAATGATAAAATGTGAAATTGATACCAATATAAAATTTTAATACAAATATTTTATAGCATAATTAATAATTCAATTTTAATATAAATATTCAATATGACTAAACAATTCAATAATATAAATAATATAAAATGTGAAATTTAATTTAATAATATAAATAGTAGATATAAATAAAATTATTACTATTTATGTTTAGTGATTTTTTTGGATAATTTTGATTTTTATTTGAGAGTAAAGGGTGAGAAGTAAAAGTTTAGGGGAAAATAAAAGTTTTGGGAATAAAAGTTTGAAGGAAAGTAAATAAGAAGAGTAAAATTTTGGAGGAAAATATAAAAAAAATTTGGGGGGGGAGGGATGGGTTTGGGGTAGATGGGAGGTGGGATGGGAAGGGAGTACAAGTTTTAGGGGAAAACTGGGAGGGAGTAAAAATTTGGGGAGAAAATAAAAAGTTTTAAGGGTTTTTGGGAGTAAAATTTTGAGAAAAAGTAAATGTGAGAGTAAAATTTTGGTGGGAAATGAATTTTGAGTAAATTGGAGGTGGGATGGGAGGGGAATAAAAGTTTTAGGGGCAAAATGGGAAGAAGTAAAAGTTTTGAGGGAAAAGTAAAAAGGTTTGAGAGTTTGGGGTAAAAATGTAAAATATTATATTTTGATATTCGAATTATTCGAGTTATTCGAATTCGAAAACTCAACTCGATTCGAACTTGAAATTCAAAAAAGAAATTCGAGTTGACTCGAATAACTCGATTAACTCGAATAATTCGATTCGTTTAACTCGAAATTTAAATTTTTTTTCGATTTTTTCAAGTCGAATCGAGTTTTGCTCACCCTTAATCCCAACCATAGCAACACTTGCAGTAAATGTAATGATATTAATAAAATAATGAAAGTGATAGGAACAATACAAAAAATATATATATAAATGATGGCATGAAAAACTAGCCATAATGACAATGTGCACGTGGAGAAAAAAGTAAAATAAAGCATTAATGATAAGAAGAAAATAGTTGGGTGAGTTAAAAAACCAATTAAAATGTAAAAGATAGAACATCGTTTCCACTCCCTTCCAACATCGTTTCCACTCCCTTCCTCTTCTCGAACTTCCTTCTGACACAGCATTGATGTTCAAAGTTCTCATCATGTCTTCAGTCGTTTCTCTATTCACAATCTCTAACCCTGAACGGATGATTCCTCCAGACACGAATGTATTAGATATATGGGGAAAAGTCATCGCACCCCATTCGATCTCAGCACCATTCAATCGTGCCCTCCGTCTCTCACATTTCCTTTCCAACTCCTTCTTTCTCTGTCTGGTATTTGGCCTATACCCTAGACCAAAGCGATCATGTTTGCTAACCAATCCTGGCACTCTGACCGGGCCCTGAAGGTATTTTTCGAGTCCCCTTTCGGGCACTGCTCCTTTTCCTACCGTCAGCTGTAGGCCCATTCTTGTGGCTTTAGAGATTTTTGGCACCGAGACCTTGCCACCTTCACTGATGAAAGTCGTATTTACAAACTCTAATGACCTGAAGGAGCACTCTATGGCCTCCGCATCATGCTCTATGTACGGTGCATCACTAATAACGGACGCGATGATATCCTCCTCTGCGTTTATGGTTATCAACCGGCCCTCTGTCACCAATTTCAACTTTTGGTGCAATGACGATGGTACAGCTCCCGCTGAGTGGATCCACGGCCTCCCCAATAAGCAATTATAAGAAGGCTTGATGTTTATCACAAGGAAATCTACCTCGTGACGATTTGGCCCAATTAGGAGGGTATCTCGATCCTCCCATTACTTCTCTCTCGGTGCCATCGAATGCTCTCACTATATTTTGGCACGCTTTCATGTGAGAGTCATCTCTGTGTAACTCCGTCCAAAGCAGAGGGCAAAACATTCAAGGCCGATCCGTTGTCAATTAATACCCCTGGTAGTGTATACCCTTTGCATCGGGTAGTGATATGCAAAGCCTTGGTAGATCCCATGCCCTCAAGGCGGTATTTCATCATCAACGAACGAGATGAAATTATCTGCGCTTATGTTATTTACAAGACGGTCCAATTTATTTACCAAAATGTCATCAAGAACATTAACTGTTCAATGCTTTCATTAACGCACTCACGGTCCCGAGTTTAGCGAGAAGGTTAATACCGATGTGCGGTTTACCGCTTGTAATCTGCTCCACCACATCGTACTCACCGTGCTTCAGAACTTCAAGAACTCCCTACCATCATCCTCACATCGGGTTCATTAACAAGTGGTCATGTCTTCTCATCTCCCTTCTCGCCATAGAGGACTCACTTGGCCTGTATGTCTTTGTCAATTCTTTCTTTTCCATGTGAAGGCAACGTGAAGCGCACACTAATGAGAACAGGCGCCGTGTGGAGTTGGGGCTATTGGCGGTGCAAGTAATAAAGGCTAAGTTTCGCCAAAGTTTAGTGGTTGGGCCATCTAGGTTTGGGCTTTTAATCTTGGACCTCATTGTAATTTGTTTTATTTTTTCGGTTTCTGTTTGGGCTCTAGTTAGGGTAAAATTGGGTCATACACTTTTAACAATGTCCGGTATATGTATTGGCTTTTGCCATTGTTTAAAAAGTATGAAAAATATCGATTATTCACTAAAAATATCGAGAAAAAAAAGTCTTCTAACGTGAAGGAGAAAAGTGTAAGGTTAAAAAAGTTAAACACCAGCTAAAACCACTTTTGGCCTGAGAGAAACTAAAATTTTCTACTTTTTCATTAGTGAAAAAGCACTTAAAAAGTTAAAAAAATTTCCCCACACTGACAGAGATCGCAGCCTAAATTTTGAATTTAGTTTATGCATATTCAAGGGGTTAGGCATTTATTAGATCAATCCATGGGTCGGGTTTTCAAAAAATTTTAGATCCGTTTGATAGGATCGACCTGAAAAGTAAGCCTAAAATTTTTGTTCAAATTTGGCCCAACCTACTCAGACATTTTTTATATTATTATATATTTTAAGTATAATACATAAAAAACACTAAAACATTAAAATAAATGTTTTTCAACAATTTGGAAATAAATTTTAAAAATCTTTCTACTTAAATGACACTTAACATAGGTGCAACCTAACAAACAAATGACTCTAAAATAGAAGCAAAATTAATAATAAAATAAGAGTTATACAATATTCAAACAATAACAATAAAATAGTGAAATGACAACAAAACAATGAAAAAAAAACAGGAAAACATTATTTTAATTTTGCAAATCCGAACCGTGCCAAGCTGGGCCCAAACCAAAATAAAACTTACCTTGAGACTCGGGTTTTATTATTTTTGCTAAAAACTCTCTCACTTTTCGGGCGATCCAGCCTATAGATAGCGTCTGCTGCTTTAGCCTTTCCTATAAGATTCAATTTAGCATTTTAATCTTTGATTAAATGAAATAAAATAAAAATTTAGCTAATAATTTTTAAATTTTTCTCAAATTCTATAACTTTATTTCAATTTTAAAATAAAAATTCTAACTTCTAGCCCTCAACGTATCTATTTGTCTGTTGATTTTCTCGGCTTCCCTGTAAGGATTTAGGGCATCTAAATGACTTTTTGATGATTTTGCCTTTTGATTTTTATTTTTATTTTTAATTTGTCTTATTCTCACACGTCCAAGGAAAAGATAACAAAGCACATTATGGCTTTTTCATTTGACGGTAAGAAAAGCTTCGTTTGATGTTTCTATTTGTTTTGAAAAATAATTCAACTGTAACGTTGTGGCTTTAAAAGAAAAACAACCAAATTAAGGCTTAGTTTGATGGGCGGTGTGTTTACCTCCCATGAGAGTTAAAAATAATGACGTGAAATTAGTTATTGTAGCGGTGAGATTGACATCTTTAATGGTGAGATTAAAACAATGGTGAGAGTGTGTTTAGATTTAAATCGAATCAGAAGGTGAGGTGAGAATATAAAATACTATTAAAGACATTAGATTAGAAATGATATGTAATAGAAGTTTTAAAACTATTTAACAATTATAAAATAATAAATGATTAAAAATATTACAATTATATTTATTTTAATAATAATTTTAATAATACATAATTAAAAATAAAATAAATCTAGAAAAATTTAAAAATTATTTTATTTAATATTTCAAAATTAATAATATATTTAATTATAGGGCTCACTTTATTACTAAAATTATTAAACCTTTAAAAAGTAAAATATTATTGAAAGATAAAATAATGAAGCAATTGTAGAATAAGAAAGAAAAGAAATAATATATGGGTAAAAAGAAAAGAAATAATATAGGGTAAAAGAGGAAAGAAAAAGCAACTGAAGTTGCTAATTTTTATTGGACCAAAAGCTCCAAATTGAATTTGAGCTCCAAAGTGAGGTGCAATACATTGTCAACGACCGAAAATTGCTTTCCAAATGTACTTTGCTTTTACTAACGCTTTCATTGTAAATTTTTTAGCCTAAAAAGTCATCTGACCGAAATTGCCTGCATCCAAAGGAGCCTAAGTTAACGATAACATCGATGTTCAACGTTCAATTTTATTTTCCTCTCCAATTTTGAATATGGAAAAATGATCTTATAAATATTTTTTTTTATGAAATCATATCATAAATCATTAAACCAACCAAAATTGAATTCCATGCATTCGAATTTCTCCAATTTGTCTATTTTGTAAATTCAGAAAACTTTTTTCACTTATTTAAAAACAATATATTCTGCAATGAAATCTCGATATTAATAATTAAGACGGAAGCTTTGAATATTTGAATGCTTATATTCGAGTCTAACCATGTGAAATTACGATTTGTGGATCTCTATGTTATTTTATGCATGAACAATAATTTTGGCATGAAAATTAAATTTTGATTTTATCCAATTCTTACATATTATTAACAACCTTATGTTTATATGTATTATTGTATAAAGAAATAATTATACTTATTTAATATAAAAATAAATTGATGTATTTATCTCTTTTGAACATGTATAATTCCACTAAATCAAAATTTATGTATTAAATTGCATACTAAACCTAAATTAATGTATAATTTTGAGATTTATTTTATATTATGAAAATAAAATATTGATTTGTTTTAAATAAATTGAATTTTTAATTATAAACTGAAATCAAACAAATTTTAATTAAATTAAAATCAAATTTAATAATAATAATAAAACAAACAGGTTTACAAAAGTTGTGTGGTTGATATAACTAAAGATAAAACACACTGCTAAAACCATAATTAATATTTTTAAAAATTAGTTGACATGATTTATGTGCAAATTGGTTTTATGAGCATGCCGAATCTTAAATTAATCCATCCGTATCGTGGGACAATATTTTGGAAATGACAGAATTAAAGTGTGTAATTTTTACTCAATTAGGGTCCATCATTAATTAACACTTGATAAACAAATGCTTCATTTGGATTTATAGGTGCGTTGAAATATTTTTTATAATTTTGTTTTGGTTTTCAATTTCACTGGACTATAGTGATTTAGATGGCTGTTTGGGACACTTGCAGTGATAGAAACGTGCTGCACTACATAGAGATATTTTGACTGGTGCTAAAAGCTCCAGTCTACCCACTGAGACAATAAGTATTTTTAGCAGATAAAAATACTCATACTTTTATTTATTATTTTACCAATTTATCATTAAAAGTTAAATTAATTTCTTTTCCAACCTTATTTATTTTCAGCTTTGGGAGCTAAACAACAGTTCTGTTTTTCGTATTTGAAAACTAAAAAAGTGATTATTGATGGTTTCTCCCCTCTTTTTTGCTTTGTTCTTGTTGTGGCTGCTTCATTTTATCCTTTTGTATCATAACTTAGTTTCTAGTAATAATAAAATTTGTTATGTCTTATGTTACTATATATTTTTATTAAAAATCATCCGTTTAGATACTTCAAAATTTGATCCAAGTTTAATGTTACTATTTGTGAAAATGATATTTATCATTGTTATAAAAGAATATTTAACTATAAAAATTAAAAATAATTATAATTTTATCTAATAAATAATTTAAATTGATTAAATAATTCATTAAAATATTTATAATAAAATATTAGAAGATACATTTTAATATTTTATTAAATGAATTTATAAATTCACATATTTTAATAATTTTAAAAAAGTAAAATAATTTAAAAAACTTTTATTATATATCAATTCTAATCTGATGTCCTTAATAGTCATTTTATATTCTCACCTCACCGCTACAGCTGCGTTTGAATCTAAACACACACTTCACCATTGTTTCTAATCTCACTGCTACAATATCTAATCTCACCGCCACCGTTGTTTTTAACCTCACCGGAGGTAAACACACCGCCCATCCAAACTAAGCCGAAGGAATAAATAGAAATTTCATGTCTCGAATTGAAAGGGCAACACTCAGTTATCTAGCTTCATTAATAATTAATTGTACACTGTTCTTATTTATTCGTTTGGTATAATCTGAAATTTAGTTTTTATTGTTTATATATATTTTGGTTTTTTTTTAAAAAATTTGGTCATCAATCTTTTAAAAATAATTAAATTTAACTATTAACCTTTTAAAAATAGTTGAACTGTTGTTTTTTAATAAAATACTGACTAAAACTTTAAATATTTTAATATGATATTCAATGTGGACTTCATGCTTTTCTAAAATATATATGGTTTTTTATACTTTTTTAAATTTATTATTAATTCTTGAATATTTTATAAATTTTAAATTATTTGTTGACGTAATATATATGACAAATAATGTCATGTCTAGGGGCATAGTGGGGACTGGCAGGGGTTCTGGCCCCCTAAAATGAATTTTTTTTTATTTAAGCCCTTTAAAATTTTAAAGGTACAAGCTATGCTAATGGTGAAATTATATTTTTACTATCGTAAAAATTAAATTTTAATTTTATTCTCTCCTAAAATTTTCTGCCTTCACGGTCATGTCAATATGAAATATGGGTACGCTGCCATACAAGTTGTTATGCCAATGTCATTAAGAAATGAGTAAACTACATAAATTGTTACTCAACTATAAAAATTATTATTTTAAGCACCCAAAATAAAAAATTTACAATTTAATCATCTACGTTACATAGTTTATTTATTTTAGTTACTACTGTTAAAAATTCTAATGAAAATCTGATATGACATTTTTGGACACATGGACCAAACATTGAAATGCTAAACCGCACACATTAAACTTTAAAGGACTAAAATATAATTTATCTGGTACTAAATTATTAACCAAAATAAAACATTTTATTATTTTCTGGGGTTTGGGGTCCGACTTCCGACCCACCCTAGTCGTTGCCGACTGAACACCATCCTAAACTGTCTCCTCTCGGGTCGACTCAGCCACAGCTTCCCCGCTCTGCTCAGGCGTTCGCACCATAAAGAAACGGAGTAGAATGGTATCATGCAGGAAAGTACACTATCGCCATTAACAGCTTGAAAATCAGATTAGACACAAAAGCCTTTTACTTCACATCTTTACCATTTCCTGTTGGTACATTAATAAACCCAAAATGTTCAGTACCTCTGCATTAGAGACCAACACACCCCTAACACAGATACTACATTTATACCATTCAAAATTGAAGATTATTATCATAATTCATAGCACCAAAAGTTTTACTGTAATAATTGTATGCCCATTCTGACTAAGAAAATCATATGCAGAATATAATATTGATTTTATATTCCATCCATTCCTTGAAAGGAACAAAACTAAAATCTTTACTTCGTTTTGCTGAAGTTTTACAACTTGAAATCTGTTCTCTTGAATATAGGATCCTTTATATGTAGCAAAAACAAAGTAATTCATCCACGAACTCACAATGGCCAAAATACAAATTGTACATGCAACAAAACCAAGCATAAAAACAAGCAGCAGCTGCTGAGACACCGAGAAGGAAAACAGAGGAACGACATCGGCGATAAAGTCTTTCAGATCTGAAATTCTCTGCATTCGATTTTAAAATTTTAAACGGATAGTAGAATATTTTATTTTGGTTAATAATTAGTATTGGGTAAATTATATTTTAGTCCTTTCAAGTTTAATGCAGTATTCAATGGTAATTGTGCTATGTAACATCCAATGACTGGTCCACGTATGAAAAAAATATCATGTCAAATTTCTGTTAGAGTGTTTAGCGGGAGTGATCAAAATGAATTAACTCAATCAATCATTATTAATATGTGATGGATTTTATCACACCTATGTTCATTAAAAATTATATTAGCAAAAGATTATTAGTATAGTGGTAAATAAATTATTATATGAATTTATTGGTCTTATTTTTTATTCCCAAATAACATTTTTTAATTTGTTTTGTTTGAAGATTATACAAAAGTATCACAAATTAAAATATCCTTACAATTATATCAATAATCCTTTACTGGTTTTATTACTATAAATAAGTTCTATATGATCCAACGGTTAACCTGTGACAGTTTGGCCGAGTTGTCTAAGGCGCCAGATTTAGGCTCTGGTCCGAAAGGGCGTGGGTTCAAATCCCACAGCTGTCACTTTTTAATTTTAATTTTATTGGGCTTAAAATCCAACTTCTTAACGGGCTTGAGGCTTTTTGGTGTAATGCAAAAGACTAGGAATTAGAGTCCAACCTTAGTTATTGCAACTTTACATTTTACTTTTATTTATTTATTATTATTATGAATACTTTGTTTTTTTTTTTTAATTGCACAAGTGGATTAAAATTATCATAGGTTCCATTTTGTGGATGAAAAGGACTAGGAATTAGAGACCAACCTTAATTAAACTATACATTTTCCTTCTTGTTTATTTTACTTTTTATTATTCCAATGTTCATAATTAATTTTCTTTTGAATTTCATAAGGGAATTAAATTTTATCATAGGTTCCATTTAAATATCTTGAAGACATATCCTCCAATAATAAATTGATGATTTAAGAAAAAAAATACACCAACGACGGTAAATGAAAGTAATTTTTCTTAGGTCGATGTAATAACGTCTGATGAAAATGTTGTTCATGAAAGAATTTAGCATGTTCTCCAATAATAACATGGGCATGGGGCAACCGGCAATCGGATAATTCGGACTGAAAAGAGCTTTCAATCCCGGTCGGACCAAATTCAATTTGTTTTAATTGAATAATTCAAATGTATTTGATCCTCTGTTTACCATATTATAAGCTTTGTTTCATACATTATTTGATAAAATTTTAATATTTTTCATAATAACTTTTACAAAAAAAATTAATTTTCAAATCAAATAAAAATTTAATAAATCTTTGCATATCATTTTTAAAAAATAATTATACAACATTTTAAATTATTTTTACTATTTAAAATATAAAGTAATTAATTTTTAATCATAAAAATTAAACAAATTATAAATTAAATATAAATAAAATTGATTCCGTTAACCGCAATTTCTTAACTTATAAAAGAACCCTATCTAAATGGCATTAGTTCGAATCAATTTTCGAGTTCAAGGGGTTTTTTTTTTTTTTTTACTCAGCCCTACTACTAGGCAAAACGCAACGACAATTAACCATAAATAGAGAACTCCAATATCATATCATAAAATTCAAAATTAATGACATAAAACAAGGAGAGGTTCAAGCTTAAAGAAATCAAAGCCAACTTAAAAGGTAATTAAGATCTGTTATTAGCACTACACCATTCAAATTCCAAACAGAACATCTGAAATTGAATGACTTTAAAACTCCATCAAGATATCCAATCTACTTGATCTTCTTCTTTGGCCTCAGCTGTCAACAAAAAGAAGAAATAGTGTCAACTCGATGCGCTAAAAGAAAATTTAGCATGACGACAGATTAGGGTTAAAATCTTATGAGTTACGGCCTTATGGGCTTCGCATATTTAACAGAATAACAGGATTGGCGTATATTGTTTACCTGATTGCTATGCCCACACTTCTTTTTCCTGCAGTTCACGGCACGGGGGTGTAGACGAGCATAGCACCTACAACAAAAGATATCAATGGTATGGCTTTCAGTAAGGACATAGAGAATAGAAAGATTTAAGTTCTAATGTGTAAGCCCGCTTTCTAAAGCAGTAGGAAAGGAAAGTGATTTAACCAAGGGTGTAACATGATTTGGGGCACAATAAACAATATTGTATACTTTAAAAAATATGGGTAAAAAATGCTTATGTCAAGAATAAAAAATATGAAGTTGTAGAAGAAAGAGTATATACAACCAGATGCATATGAAAAGATAAATTGAGAGTGCTCGAAGAACAATTCATTACAAACAAATTTCAAACTAAGGTATCTAGAAGGAGCATTCATATAAATAAGCAAATGAGGAAAATATAGACATACTTGCGGCAGATCATCTTGTCCTGGTTGTATTTCCTAGCCAATGCCATCAAAGATGGCTCGATAATGCCACCACGAAGCCTCAGAACCAGATGCAATGTTGATTCTACACAATTCCACACAAACATTCAGATAAAAAGAACAAAAATGTTCAGGCATTCAATCAAACAACAGGGAGCTTCTACTAGATTCAGTACAGAAAGAAGAAAAGAAAGATTCATGGATAACATGAATTCTGTTTCTTCTTATCATATATAGGGAGCTAGCTGAAACAATGTGATGGGAAACATGGATTGGTTCAATACGAGGAATGAAAACTAAATAGCAATTTGCCAGGGTAGTCTTCTTTGGTTCTTTTAGTATGAACAAAATTCAATTTATTGAAACCTAAAACTTTTTCTCGATAATTTAGAAGTTCATGAACTATTTGTTTTGCTCAATAATTTTATAATAAACTATTGCCTAATGGAACCTTAGTTTTACTGAATTGGATCCCTAGTGTTCCATAATTTGGAACATAGGTAAGGATTCAAAAATCACTAAGGAGATTAGGATTTCTGATAACAGAGAGCTAAAATAGGTTCTAACGATTCCTATAGTATTAGTGGCTTACCATCGACTCGCATTTCCTCAGTGAGAAAGCAATAATTAAGCATGTTTACAGCTTTGATTCACAGATCAGGTCGTATAAATGTAAATTTAAAACAAATTTTAACATTCTATGTCCAAAATTGCGACGAATTTTCTAGAGAATCAAACAGATTTTATGTTCAGTACTACTTACCTTTCTGGATATTATAGTCGGCAAGTGTACGACCATCCTCGAGCTGCTTTCCGGCGAAGATCAACCTCTGCTGGTCCGGCGGGATACCTAGCAAGATTTTACAAAGGATAACGTAAGCCATCTGATTCCATTCCTAAAACATGAACGATAAACAAAAAACGGAAGAAAAGGAGAAGCGTGTACCTTCCTTGTCCTGGATCTTAGCCTTAACATTGTCGATAGTATCGCTGGATTCAACCTCTAGGGTTATGGTCTTCCCAGTTAGGGTTTTCACGAAGATCTGCATTTTCCTTAAAACTCTTAGGCGGCTTATGTTTCTCTTTGATCCAAAATTTCTTATTCGTTTATTGGCATTTAAATAGATGGGTTTATTAGGGATTTAGGGCTTTTAGATGTTGTTTGGTTACAAGTTTATAGTTCAATTTCCCGCAGTTTGGCAAGCCAGTTTCAGATGCAGAAATAGCAATATCCGGTTTTTTTAGGTTAATTTATAATAGAGTATATTTAAAAAGGTTTAATGGTATAAAAAATTTCAAACTTTTTCAAAAAATAAATTAAGCCCTTTCTAGAGTCCTTCAAGTTGAAAAATTAATTAAATAGATCTTTTAATTAATATTAACTGTTAAAAATTAACGGAATTGATAACGTAACAATTTAAGTTAGTTTAAATTGTTTTAAATATTCAATTTTTCATATAATTTATAAAAAAATCATGACATGGAACTTAATTAATAAAAATAATTTTTATTACATTTTTTTATTTATTTTCAAATTTCTTCTCAAAATGAAGAACCCTCTCTTTTCTAAACCTAATGGTCGCTGCTGACCATCTTGTTGCCAGTGAAATTTCTTTCGGTTCTCGTTTTAACATCGGAATAAAGCCCTTTCTTCTTCTTTCTATTTCCCCAATGATTTTTTTTGATGCCGACAGAAATTTTGTGAATCTAGACCTTGAGTTCAAAAACTCAACCCATATTTATTATCGCCATTAATATCTATTTTTTTTCTTTGTAAGTTCAATGCCTCGAAAGAATCGAAGGAATTGAGTGAAAGTTTTTAGTTATCCAACATAGAGCAAGTTTACACTCTTTTACTCAACTAATGGGTGAATGTATCCACCATAGTATTTTCTATGGAGGACTTTCTAATAAAATATGTATTAAAAAAAATTATAGCTTTTCTTGATTAGTGTTATTGTAACATTTTTAGGAAATTTGTTAAATTTGTTTACCCATTTTTGTTAACGAGTCACTTTCTTGTTGATTTGAGTTTTATACATTTGAAACAAAGGCTTAATGATTTGGGTTTTGTTTAGGGTATGATTATGGTTCTTTTTTGCTAAAAATTGAGGATGTTATGGGTTAACTTTAGTGGTGAAGGTGGACACGGGTTTAGCAATGGTGAATGTGTAACACTTTTATACCATATTCGACTCAAAGAACTTGATATAGAAATATTATATTTGGTGTCAAAGTGATTTTGACTAATCACTAAGTATATTTGAACATAAAAACAAATAATAATTTTAAATAAATTATATTTTTAGTTCTACTACTACTATTAACATACTTGATCTCCCTAAATACATGTCACTCTATTCAAAATCTTAAAACATGCCCTTTTATACTTGAAGATGTGATGAGATGAATGCTCGTAATCTCAAATACTACTTTTAAAATTTTTGTACTTAATTTGAGCACAAAACAAACCATACTACCAGTATGCACCTCATAGATTACTATAATTCAAATACTTAAAGTAAAAACAATAAACATGCACATTTTAATCTCACTACCATTTTACTTACAATAAATCATTCATATTAATTTAGATATCTTCTTACCATGTCAATATTCATTTCATGCATTTCACCAATAACCATTTTATAAAACCATTATTTCATATATTTCATTTATATATCCCAATTCAATATCTTATTCCATTTCATATATGAAATCTTACAACATTAGTCTTTCAATAATCAATTTAAACATTTAAACCAACATATTTTAATATTAATTCAAAAGATTATATTCAATTAACTCATACACTATTTCATTATTTCCAATTTATTCTATTTTCACTTATTATTTTAATATCTCAATCCATTTCATATACGTAATCATTAGGTTTATCAATTCATTCAATATCAATTTTAATTATCAATTCAATAAAATATATATATATTCAAATTATACTATTAATCTTTCAATAACCATTTCATGCATTAAATCAACTCGCTTCAATATCAATAGTAACTATCTCAAAGTTTATATTTAATTGAATTTATACATTAATTCACTTTCTCAATTACATTTCATTATTACATCTCATTTCAATAATTCAATCTTTTATATATGAAATCATTCAATAATGTTCAGATAGCAAAATTATTCATTTGCCAAAATAACAAATTTACATATTAAATTATTTACCATTTTAATTCATAATTAAAAACTAATTCTTACTTGGTTTTCACTTCTCAACAAATAGCAACTCAATTTGGCTATTCATCAATTTGATATCATATATCATATCATTAAATCATTAATCATTCCATGAACCTTTAGTTCATGCATTTCATTTTATTTCACAAATTCAATTCATCATTTCATTTCAATAGTACGATCAATCAAATTCATTTGATTTACCATTTTATTTATTTACCCCTATTAAAATACTCTACTTTTATGGATACACGGATCCAACCAAACACACCATTATGGCACCCAAAGGTTTCATCGGATAGTTCAAGCAATAAGTGGCACTCGAGGTCTCATCGGCCAAGCCGAGTAAGTTGGTACCTAGTACCTCATCGAATCTATCCAAGTAATATAATAACACCAGTGTCTCATCGACTCGACGTCAAGTATCCTGAACACTTTCAATCCTATTGCATGCCAACTATATTCGACTTAGCCCGACTAGTTAATAAGGTGTTTGACATTATGGAACAATTTCGTGATATTGAAAAGATCTTTGAATTAATTCAAACAATATGATATGAAAATGGATGAAATGATTGTTGTATCCTCCATAATAGACAAACTTCCTCCATCTTGGAAAGACTTTAAAAGAAGTCTAAAACATAAGAAAGAGAAATATCTCTTGAGGCTTTGGCAAATCATCTTCGTATTGAAGAAGAATATCGAAAGCAAGATCGAATCTAAATTCGAAAATGCCAAAGTGCATGTTACGAGAAGTACAGACTACTAAACCATTCAAGAGAAAGTTCAAGCAGTTGATCTGAACCTAAGTTTAAAAAGAAACAAAAGGGCTCATGCTATGATTGTGGTAAGCGAGACATTTCAAGAATGAATGTCGATTCTTAAAGAAGAAATCATCTTCTAAGATCGATAATAACGAAAAGTTCGTTGCAATGATATCCGAAATTAATATGGCAAAGATGATAATACATGGTGGATTGATCTTGGAGCAACCAAACACGTGTGCAAAGACAAAAGCATGTTCACAAAGTTTACACAATGTGAAAATGACAATGTCTTGTACATGGGAAATTCTTCCACCGCATAATCAAAGGCAAAGGGTGCATTGAGCTGCAATTCACTTACGGAAAGGTTTTAACCTTAAATGATGTATATTATGTACCGAAGTTAGAAAGAATTTAGTGTCTGGAAGTCATTAAATAAGTTTGGTTTCAAAATTGTTTTTGAGGAGATAAATTTATTTTGTCTAAGGGAGGAATTTTTGTAGGAAAGGGTATATGTATGAGAGTATGTTCAAACTAAATATTATCAATAAAAATGAAAATACTATTTACGCTTATATGGTTGAATCTTTTGTTTATGGCATTATAGGTTTGGTCATTTGAATTATAGAAAATTGAATGACATGTATAAGTTAGATTTAATTCTGTTTTTAATAATAATATTGAAAATGCAATACATGTATGTTGACTAAAATTACAAGAAACCCTTTCCTAAGGTTAAAAGAAAAACAAAATTGCTTGATTTGATACATAGTGATTTATGTGACATGCATAATACTCCTACATTAGGTGGAAAGAAATATTTTGTTACTTTTATTGATGATTGTTCTAAATATTGTTATATATATTTATTGCATTCGAAAGATGAAGCGCTTGATAAATTTAAAGTTTATAAATCAGAAGTTGAACTTCAATGTGAATCATTTATCAAGTGCTTAAGATCGGATAGAGGTGGAGAATACTATAATCCAAGTTATTTTGAATCCACTGAATGCCCATCAAGTTTCAAATTTCTTATACACCACAACAAAATGGTGTAGCTGAAAGGAAAAATAGAGTATTAACTGAAATGGTAAATTCAATGTTATCATATTCAAGTCTTGGACAAGGTTTTTGGGAGAAGTCGTTCTATGACTTGTCATATATTGAATAGAGTTCCTAATAAGGAAACTAAAATAACCCCTTATGAACAATGGAAGAAAAGAAACCAAACCTTAATTATTTGAAGGTTTGGGGTTGTAGAGTTATTGTCAAAGTTCCAACACCTAAGCGTAAAAGTTAGGTGAAAGAGGAATTGAATGCATATTTATAGGATATGCACATAATAGCAAGGCATATAGGTTCATGGTAATTGAACCAAATGATTCAATTTCAATTAGTCTTGTTATTGAATCAAGAGATGCTATTTTTGATGAAAATAGATTTAATTCTATATCAAGACAATTACAGCCACAACAATTGATTCATTCTTCAAATGAGAATGAGATTCTATTGGAACAAATTGATAATAATGATGAATCTTGTCAAGAATTAAGAAGAAGTGAGAGGATTAAAAAGGTCAAAGATTTTGGACCAGATTTCTTGATGTTTCTTGTAGAAGGAAAAGATGAAAGTATATATAATAAGATACCTTATTGTTATAATACAGAATCTGATCCTATTACATTTGAAGAGGCAATGAAATCTCAAGACTCTGCTTTTTAGAAAGAAGCAATAAATGATGAGATGGATTCAATAATGGGAAATCAAACTTGGATCTTAGTTGATCTTCCACCGGGTTCCAAACATATAGGTTGTAAATAGATCTTCAAAAGAAAATGAAGGTCGATGGAACCATTGATAAGTTTAAAGCAAGGTTGGTAGCCAAAGGTTTTACACAAAACAAGGTATTGATTACTTTGATACCTATGCTCGATGCAAGAATTGCTACAATTAGACTCTTAATATCACTTACATCCATATATAATTTGGTTGTTCACCAAATGGATGTTAAAAGCGCATTTTAAATGGTGAATTGGAAGAGGAAGTGTACATGGAACAACGGAAGGATTTGTTGTTCGGGACAAGAGCATAAGGTATGTAAGCTTGTTAAATCTTCATATGGACTTAAACAAGCACCAAAACAATGGCACCAAAAGTTTGACAATGTTGTTTTAGCTAATGGTTATAAAATAAATAAATCGGATAAGTGCATATATAGCAAATTTGAAAATGGAAAAGGTGTCATAATTTGCTTATATGTAGATGACATGCTCATTTTTGGCACGATTTGGAACAAATAGAAAACACAAAGAAATTCTTGTCAAACAACTTTACTATGAAAGATATGGGTGTAGCGAGATGTTATTCTTGGGATTAAAATAACCCGAGATGAAAGCATTATAGCTTTATCACAATCACATTACATTGAAAATGTGCTTAAAAAGTTTGATCTTTTCAAGCTGTATACCAACATCTACACCCATGGATCCTCAAATAAAATTAGTATCTAATCTTTGGTAGGAAAATTGATCAATTGAAATATGTAAGTCTAATTGGTTGTCTTATGAACATAATGACTTGTACAAGACCGGATATTGCATATCTTGTTGGGAAATTGAGTAGGTACACAAGTAATCCAAGTGTTTGCATTGGCAAGCATTGAATAGAGTACTTAGGTATTTAAAGAAAACTATTAACTATGGATTGTGTTATAATGGATATCCTCAGGTTTTAGAAGGGTATTGAATGCTAGTTAGATTACAAGTTTGGAAGATCATGTATCTACTAGTGGATGGATCTTTATTCTTGGTGGAGGAGCCATTTCTTGGGGTTCAAGAAACAAACTTGTATTCTTGATTCCACCATGGCGTGAAATTTATTGCACTAGTCATTGCATCTAAAGAAGCGAATGGTTAAGAAATTTGCTTTATGATGTACCTTTATGGCCTAAGCCAATTTCACCTATTTCTATCCGTTGTGATAGTGAGGCTACTCTAGCGAAGGCATATAGCCAAGTATATAATGGAAAGTCTAGACACATTGGATTAAGACATAGTTATGTCGGACAATTAATCTCGATGGAGTGATCACTATTAATTATGTGAGGTCAAGTGAAAATTTGGCGAGATCCTTTGACAAAAGTCTTGCTAGAGATGCGATAAAATGGACCTCAAAGGGATGGGACTCAAGCCCATTAATTAGAGTCATCCATGATGGAAACTCGACTCAACGCTTGGTATAACGTCAAGTCTTGAGTTCAATGAGACAAAGTACATCATTAGTATGTGATTATTAGCACTACAAATAAATTCATCCTAAGATTAAAGTTCTAGGTACCCGTAATGATAAGGGAAGGATGAGTAATGTACTCTTAATAGACCGATAACATAAATATGTTAGAGTGTTATAATTACAGGAACACTTTTGATGGGATCTACCTATGTGAGTGGAAGTGTGGCGTTTCTAGGAGCTCAAGGGCTTGGCTCACGGGCACTTATGAAAGAGGACACAGACACATGGCCATAATAGTGTCCCTAGATACTATGCATTGACCGATGTTGAAATCATTGTGTGAGATGTGTTCGGTTAATCAAATAAAATAGTTGGTTCAAAGCTTAGTCTACCATGCAATTTCGATTAACTTTAACATGTTTTCACTAAGTGAAGGTTCAATCGTAAGATACCTTCATTTATGCAAATTGATTTCCAAGAATATCAAAATCTAAATATTTTGAAAATGGGGGGAGATTGTTGGAACATTTTCAAATATTTATAGTTTTTTAATAACTATAAATGAATGGGTATAATTAATTAAAAGATTATATCTTTTAATTTTTGAAAAGAACTATAACTATTTAAATAATATTATTTGAATAGTTGTAATTAAATGAATAATAATGTTTTATTTTAAAAACATTATTATTCATAAAATACCTATTGATTAAAGATGTCTCTATGAAGAGACATGAAAATTCCTATAAATAGGAATCGATTTCATTTGGAGATATACCAACAAAAATTCTAATATTCTTTCTCTCTTCATTCATTATCTAATATTGTTAGATTGTTCTATAAAGTATTACTGCGAAATCCTTTATAGAAATTGGTTTTCTTGTCATACATTGCTCGGTGTGTAGTGGGCTATTCTCGTCGATGCAAAGCATAAATAGCCATTGGCTTCATTGTATCCTCGAGGTTAATTTGCACGAACTGTTTGCACAATCAAGATAGGTGGGGCGAATATAACCTTAAAGATAGTGATTTGATACACGCCTTGGAGCCTTGTCCTATTTCTTCTTACATTCGAGGTTTTCGTTAGGTGTTCGAGATTTTCTCACCGGAGTTTTGTACTAACAAATACCACTCTTCAAAATTTTTGTACTTAATTTGCGCACAAAACAAACCATATGCTGAGTATGCACCCAGTGGTATTACTATAATTCAAATACTTAAAGTAAAAACAATAAACATGCACATTTTAATCTCACTACCATTTTACTTACAATAAATCATTCATATTAATTTAGATATCTTCTTACCATGTCAATATTCATTTCATGCATTTCACCAATAACCATTTTATAAAACCATTATTTCATATATTTCATTTATATATCCCAATTCAATATCTTATTCCATTTCATATATGAAATCTTACAACATTAGTCTTTCAATAATCAATTTAAACATTTAAACCAACATATTTTAATATTAATTCAAAAGATTATATTCAATTAACTCATACACTATTTCATTATTTCCAATTTATTCTATTTTCACTTATTATTTTAATATCTCAATCCATTTCATATACGAGAATCATTAGGTTTATCAATTCATTCAATATCAATTTTAATTATCAATTCAATAAAATATATATATATTCAAATTATACTATTAATCTTTCAATAACCATTTCATGCATTAAATCAACTTGCTTCAATATCAATAGTAACTATCTCAAAGTTTATATTTAATTGAATTTATACATTAATTCACTTTCTCAATTACATTTCATTATTACATCTCATTTCAATAATTCAATCTTTTATATATGAAATCATTCAATAATGTTCATATTAGCAAAATTATTCATTTGCCAAAATAACAAATTTACATATTAAATTATTTACCATTTTAATTCATAATTAAAACTAATTCTTACTTGGTTTTCACTTCTCAACAAATAGCAACTCAATTTGGCTATTCATCAATTTGATATCATATATCATATCATTAAATCATTAATCATTCCATGAACCTTTAGTTCATGCATTTCATTTTTATTTCACAAATTCAATTCATCATTTCATTTCAATAGTACGATCAATCAAATTCATTTGATTTACCATTTCATTTATTTACCCCTATTAAAAATACTTTCTTTTGCTGATACATGGATCCAACCAAACACACCATTATGGCACCCAGTGCTTCATCGGATAGTTCGAAGCAATAAGTGGCACTCAGTGTCTCATCGGCCAAGCCGAATAAGTTGGTACCTAGTACCTCATCGAATCTATCCGAAGTAATATAATAACACCCAGTGTCTCATCGACTCGACGTCAAAGTATCCTGAACACTTTCAATCCTATTGCATGCCAACTATATTCGACTTAGCCCGACTAGTTAATAAGGTGTTTGATTCACTTTCTCAATTCACTTTCGATCAAATTCAAATTACTATTCACTTTTCAATCAATATACATTTCAAATAATCACATATTTTCATCATTCAATTCAATTTGATTCAATTCAAATTTCTTTTAATTTCCAATCAATATACATTCAAATATTCACATAATTCATAATTCAATTCAATTCAATTCAATATCAATACTCACCTCAATTTTATTTATCATGCATATTAAATAAAATTGAACGATTGATAATAATTAAATTCGTATTATAGTAATACAAATTATAATTTCTCATTTTACTCTTCGTCTACTGTATCCTTCCCTTTCTTGCCCGATGTTTCAGGCGTGATGTTAGCTACGAAAATTAAATCAGTTTAAAATTATTAATACAACATCCTTTATATCTAATTAATGATAATAATAATATATTATAATAATATAAAATATATTTTACTTATTATTTAAGTAAATATAAATCTATTTTACAAGTGTACATTGATTTTATTACCATTACACATATATGGTTTAATTACCATACATTTTCATTATTTAATTTATTTAATAATAATAACAATAATAATAGTAATAATAATCTAATATATTAATATATTTTAACACGTAAAAATCTTAAATTTTTATGCTTGCCTCAATTTTGAAAATTGGCATAATTTCCTATTCAGTCCTTTTTTGTTTTCTTTAATTTATAATTCAACTTTCACCTCTATTTCAATTTAGTCCTTTTTTCCTAATTACTTCTAATTCGAGCTAATTCACCTATCCAGAACCTATTTGACCACTCAACTAACTTCGTAAATATTTCTAATAAATATTTACTAATTCGTTTTATTAAGACAAAGGCCCGACAATACACTTTTTCGATACTCGTAAATTTTAGGTTATTATAAAATGAACTGTTTAGGATTAATTTATCTCAGTTTCATGAATAAGCAACGAGTGGAGGATGAAGGTTGGTAAAAATAGCTATTGAGCTTATGGATGGTGGAAAAAATAAAATTTTTATAGAAATATTTTATTTTGTAATTTTTCTGAAATGCTCTATTTGGTTGTAAAAAATAAATAAAAATTTTATGGAGGAAAATCTGCAAACCTTAAAATTTTAACTTTTAAACATTGAAACATAATTAGAATATTTTTCTTAAAAAATCATGTCAGATCATCATCATTAATTAGATATGAGATGAAATTTATACATATTTAATGCATACATCATTATTTTTTAACAGTCGTAAATGCATATATCTACTTACATAAACAATTAAATAAGAGATAAAAATATCATAAATAGATTGCATTTTATTCTCTTTATTCAAATAATGACTAAATTAATCTCTATACATTAGATCAAATAGTAAATTTATCCTTTTTTTAAATTTTATCCACTTCTACTATTAAAAAATCCTCATTTTTAAAATTTATGACCATAAAATATATTATAAAAATAATTTATATGTTTCAAAAGTGTTTTAATATATTTATTTATAAAACGTTACGTCTAAAAAGTATGGACACAATTTATTTATGTGCCTATGTTATATATTAAAAAACAATATGTTTATTTGTAAAATCAAAAGTGTTATAGATTTTTCTATCATAACTTATTTGTAAAAAAAAAAAATTAAAGTTATGGAAAAATTATATTATTTATAAATAGTGTTATAAAAGCTATTTGACACCTTATAAAAACTATTTTTGTTTTATAAATGTTATATATTATTATTTTTACTTAATTTACATATTATAAAAAGTTATAACCTATCATAATTCTTTCTCCAAAATAAGTTAATATAAATTTTATAATTAAAGTTACAAATTATTTGCATTGTGAACTCAAATATTATATGGTAGACGTTAATTATGTACGTACAAAATATTTTATTGCATCATATCGTGGGATATAATACTATTTGAGAAAATGGAGTTAGACACAAGCACTAGATATAACTCGCAAACTCTTTAATTTAAGATAATCAAAACTTCAAAATGTGGTTGAGAGGGTATTTGTTGTTCTAAAAAAAAAATCTCATATTAATAGCACTGCCTTAATATATCTTAAAAAAACAATATTGGATCAAATTTTTTAATGTTGCAAACTTCGTAGCTTTATTCATAGGTAGATTTGAGATGATCTGCGCTTTGAAAAGTATTTGAAAGAAAGATATATTGATGATCTTGATAATACTAATTCAAATGATGATGGTGATGAACTCGACCAATGATCAACATTTGATGATAGTGCCAACAAATATGAAACACTAGAACAATTAGATAAATTTGCATATCATATTTATTTTTCTTGTTATTTATAGTAGTAATGATAATATTATCAACTAATTTTTGGACTAACATAATATATATGATAATTTGATTTTTAATTTTGTTACTTGTTTAGAATTTCTTTTGTCGTGCTAATATTTTTTATAATAATTAATATTTTAAAATTTTAAATTATGTAATTTTGTAATTACAATCGAACTACCAAATATGATATAAAGAATTACAATCATCGATTAAACACCCTAAGAAATTATGATTCTTTGCAATTACAAGAGAATGTAATTATTAGGGTAATAATTACGCTTTCATTCAATTACTATATGCTCTCCAAATAAATCTTTAAGATTTTTACTGAGTTTGTGTCACTTTCTACCAAGTCATCAACTTAGTAAAGAATTTACCAAATGCCCTTTATTTTAATAATCAATAGACATTATTGCAAGGGTAATTTTATATTTTCATATAAAATCTAAAAAAATTCTTCACAAAATGATATTCAAACTCAAAACACTTTATTTTTTTAACTTTATTATTTTAACCAGAAACATTTTTATTCTTATACCCATTTTTTAACCTGTTATATATAATTTCTACCTAAATTGTGGGTGTGACAAAATCTAATTTAAATTATATGTTTTAAATATGCTCTAAATTTTTATAGCTTTAAGAACTAAATTAAAATATTTTGAAATTTATAATGTATTAAAATTTTAAATTAATTAAAATAAAAATATATGCTATAATTTAGAGATATAAGATGAAATTAACTTGATTTTATTTATTCTTAATCCTACTTATTTAAAAGGAAAATCTAAAATACTTGATTGAAAAACAGTGATATTACAATTTAATTAGCATAAAAACAAAATCTTAACCATTCCAAAGGACTTGTACATGTAATACAATTACAATAATGAATTGTTTAGTTGATTGAGTTTTTGCTCGATTGATATAGATATTATTATCAATACAGAAACACGTGAGTTTGAGTGTGTTGAAGCGTATCCTCCTCCCATGCACGAGTTGGGAAAGAGTTATGGCCTATGTGTAATTCTAAACTATGTTAAAAAGAACAGATATAATCAAAATCTGTAATGAAAATATTCATATTCCAAGAGATTTTATATTCTGGTTCAATACTCTTATCCTTTCCTTTATTCCAAGAGACATTTATGCAAATCTTTATTCAAAGAGGCATATGTACAATGGATCAATAAAGTAAATACTTAGGCATATATGCAATGTGTCAACAAATCCATATTTACCGTGGTAATTGGTAAAGTCATTGTAAATTGATATTACCAATCACTCTTTTTAATTTATTTTTTAATTAAAGAGTTTATTATTAATAATAATTAATAATGTTTGAATCGAATCAATTAAATTAATTATTTAAATTAAAATTAATTAAAATATCGATATAGAAAATGATATCATATTAGTTGAATTAACTAAAAGTCCATTAAATTAAATTTTAATAATTTTAATAATTTTAATTAAATCCATTAAATTGGTAACCGAAATTCTTATAAGAAAATATATATTTGAACCATGATACAAATATTGACCAAATAATTTAACCCCTCCCCCACATTAGTAATGCCACCTCATCATTTCACCGAAGAACTCCTGCCCGAAACCTCGACAAGACCGAATCCAAACCCCACTTTAATCAATCGGTCAGGTCCAAGCTCGCTCTTTGTCAAACAGTCAATTATATGTTAAAAGTGCACATCACAGAATGGCATCTTCACCCCTTCAATTCTCCACTCCATTTCGCACTCTCCTATTATCATCGCCGTCGTTACGAAAATCCCCTCGTTTTCCTTTCCATCCTTCATTATTCTCGCCGCCCCTTACTCAGAAGACCCTCACTCTCTCGACTGGGACTAGAGCCGTTTCGGGGTCCTGGAAGTTTTGTTGGGGAGCCAAGGCGTCGATGGCCGGGACCGCCATGGAGAAAGGGAAAGGGAAAGTCGAAGTTTTTGATTCCGAGGAGAATCTTTCGGTTTCGCTCGCTAAATACACCGCCGATCTAGCCGCTAAGTTCTCCAAAGAGAAAGGCAGTTTCACCGTGGTTTTGTCTGGCGGCTCCCTCATCAAGTCTCTCAGGTCTTAAGCTACCTTTCATTGTCTTAGTTACTTTCGCCGTCTCATTTCTATTTCTACTTGTTTTTTTCTCAAATTAATTGAACTTTCAGGAAACTAGTGGAACTCCCATATGTTGATGCGATTGATTGGTCAACATGGCATGTTTTCTGGGTGGATGAAAGGGTTGTTCCTAAGGATCATGATGACAGTAACTATAAGCTAGCTTTTGATGGGTTCCTATCAAAGGTATAATTAAAGAACATAGTGATTCCACTTTGTTATTTTCTCACAGAAATTATAGTCTGTTCTGGGTTATTTGTGACTAAATTGATATGCTAATGTGGTGGATATGAGAAAGGTTAGGGTCTGAGAAGATAGATCATAGATGTTTCTACTTTGTGCAAGTTGGGTAAAAGTACCATGTAAATCAGATAGAATTTTGTCTCCTCTACTAAAAAGAAGGGGAAATTAGTCCAGCAAACTGTTCTTTCTATTATAGTTCCATTCATTTCTACCATTAAAAATGGTCTTGTTGAGGTAAGTGTACTGCATAGCAGAAAGATCAGTTTCTTCTTTAATGACGAATACGATTAATTTGCTTATTTTTTTGGTAAAGGGGTAGACTGCAATTTGACTCCTACTACTTTCACCGTGCAAGGTGCTGTTGCTTTGTGCTTTTCTTTGTGGCAGGTTTGCCTGTTTAATTCATTTGAATCATCCAAAAGATACAAGAAAGGGTCTTAGTCTTTGAATTGTTAATATGAAATTGTTAAATTTTTATCTCCTTTTTTCTTAGCCAAGTTCTCTGCCAATTCTGGTTCTAAGATGATGTTAGTATACCATTTTTCCCTAGGCAAACAAGTTAAAAGTACTTAAAACATGTTATTTTCTCACCTACAGGTACCGATTCTCCCTGGTAATGTATACGCCATCAACGATGCACTGTCTGCTGAAGGTGCAGCCGATGATTACGAGACTTGTCTCAAGCACTTGGTGAAGAGCAACGTGCTTAATGTCTCAACAGCCACTGGGTTTCCTAAGTTTGATCTCATGCTTCTCGGAATGGGACCGGATGGACACGTGGCTTCCCTCTTTCCTGGCCATCCTCTGGTGAAGGAGAACGAAAAGTGGGTTACCTTCATTAAGGACTCACCAAAACCGCCCCCAGAGAGAATCACCTTTACTTTCCCAGTTATCAACTCATCTGCTCACATTGCACTTGTGATCTGTGGTGCTGGTAAAGCTGGTCCAGTGCATTCCGCATTGGCAAATAGTCAAAATTCCGATCCACTGCCTGTTCAGATGGTTTCACCAGAAGGGGAGCTTGTTTGGCTTTTGGACAAAGATGCAGCTTCCAAGCTATAAGTTTTTAAGCCTATAGCTTATCTGAGTTGTTACTCGAGACTTACTTTGAGTGTGTTAAATTGGAGTTCGCTGGTCTGAGCAGTGACTGTGCTACCGGAGTTCGTCTCCACTATAGTTATCGACTAGCAAACATTTTCTTCTTTTTCTCATGATGAAAACATGCTATGTTCAATAAAACGTATTTCATGGTTGCATCATCTGCGGCTTGAGTTGTTAAAAGTAGTCTTACTATGATAATTATAGGCACCGCTTGAAATCCTCTCTGTTTTTTACTATTTAGTTAGTCTTAGTAGTTTAGTCTTAGGTTCCAGAGATAAATAATATAGAAGAAATAGATTGTTTATATAAAGATAAAATTTGTAATCATACTATGCATATTGACTTTAAGAATGAAAATAATATTTTAACAAAATATATAATAAAGTTAGTAAAATAGAAGAAAAAGTAGATAATATGGGAGAATTAACAGATTTAGATTTGAATAACAAATCTAAAGAACTTTTATCTAATGTTAATAATAAATTAGATCAAGTTATTAATAATAATAATATAAATTCAGATTTAGATTTAGGTCTTTTATATTATGGTAATAGTAATATTATTTTAACTTTATCGATGAAGATGAATCTTTTACCTATAATAAAAAGAAAAACAAAAAGAAAAAGTTAAAAAACAAGACAAATATGATTTTGAATCTTATAAAACTCTTATAGAACATTGGAAAAACTAATTTTTAAAACAAAAGATAAAAATGAGCAAATAGAATATTTAAAATTAATAGAAGAATTTTATGAAAACATAAAGATCTATTTACAAAATATAATTATCATTATATGTTAAATTATGACACTATTGAAAGTAGTAGTAGTTCTAATAACTCTAATGTTGATATAAATGTCACTAATCATAATTCTGATGAAGAAAATACTTCAACAGAACAGGATGAAAATATAGAAATTCCTAAACCCATAGATACTGAACAAACAGATCCATATGATTACAAAATACCAAAACCTAGGGAAATTGATAAACAAGATTCTTATGGTAAAAGAAAGATAGATTCAGATCTTCAAACAGATGATTATCTGAGATCTATTAATAGAAATTATGAAAATGTTGAAAATACAACAAGAATATTAGGTAATCAATTCGAGACTATAGCTACTAATGATATAAAACTGGAAAACTCTGGAGAAACTAGTCAACTTTTACCTATACCTTATAAGGTTGATGATTTAAATAAAAGAAATATAGCTCAAGGAGGAATATATTTAGAGGGAATAAGGTTGTGTTCACATAATGGTCAAAATTTTACGGAACCCCACAAAAGTTTTTCACTTATTCAAATTAGTTTGCGGTAAAAAGGTTAAAAAGAATTCTCAGAGCAAATTTGTCCAGCAATTTAATTACTATTAATTTTGAAAAAGAAGTTTGCATTTTAGTCACCACTTTATATAGTGTAATCATTTTGGTCGTGGAAGTATTTTTAAAATTTTGATTTTCCACTTACTTTAGGTAAAATAAAAAATTAACATTTTAGTCCCTAATCTTTTAATATAAATGAGGTTTAATCCCTTTTTAAAAGGATGAGTTTAACCCTAAAATTGAAGAAAAGAAAAGGGGTTTGTGGAAAATCTGTAGCTGAATCGTTTTTGTTCTGCTTCCTGCTGTACCGTTGATCTAAGGACACAACTAGTGCAGCTTTTTTGCAACTGGAAGTTGAATGATATTTTAATTCCTAGAAATTTATTATACCTAAAATTCACTTTTTTGCATCTTCTGCATTGCAATCTCAGTTAACGGTGGTCCTTTACTTGACAAATTAAGCACAGCTTCTATCTTAAAACGTTAAGCAATGCTTGTTGTATGCCCCTAATCTCTAGCAATTTGTGTCGTGTGGGAACTCACAAGCTTTCACCATGTTGGTTTTAGGTGATAGCCTAAGTGATTGAACCATCAAATAAGTGTGGAGAGTTTGGGCTAAGAGAATTGGTTATTCGTTTTATCTTTCGGGGTTTCATTCATAATTGAGGTTTCATCCAATACACGGTCAAACCTCCCATTAATACTGTTCACTTCGAAGATGAAGAAAATAACAGAGGAGGTGGGTGTTGCTTCTTGTCCCCAACTTGTAGGGTTAAACTCTTTTTTAGGTAGGATTAAACTTCATTTATATTAAAAGTTTGGGGACTAAGATGATAATTTTTTATTTTATTTAAATCATGTGGAAAATAAAAAATTTAGAAATAATTCCATGTCAGATTTCGGTTTACAATTTTAACGGAGTGACCAAAATGATCGAATTATATAATGTGAGTGCCTAAATTACAAAATAAAAAATAAAAAACCCAAGTGGCTAAAATGAAAACTTTTGAAAGTTTAAGTGACCATCTGCGTAGTTTACCCTAATGTTTACATGATTTTAATTGGTATAAGAATAAATTTATTCCTCTAAGTTTACATAAATTAACAAAATTACTCAAATTTATGTAAATGTTAAAACTAAATTTATTGAATTTTTAGAATTAATGCCAAAATAACAAATTAAATTAAAAAAAGGGATCGAAGTAAAAATTAAGTGAATGTGATGTATTTAGAATAAAACAAGTCACAACTTCGACGAGGAAAAATTATAACCATGTAATATACTATATTTGGAAAACTCTTACTTGAGCATTTGACCCTTAATGTCAATTTAGAAAGGTTTGGCTTTTACATGCTATAAAAAAGGATTCCACTACGAGTATTTAGCCATTTTGTTACTTCTTACTCTAAAGCCAAAGCCAAGTAGCCAGTGGCAATGGTGAAAATTGCCTATTAGTCTATAAATTAGCATCCCACTGCTCCATGGTTTAGTATACATAATAGGAAGATATGCTCATATGCATGATACCTTCCATGCTACAAATGATACTATGATAATCAGAGCCCATAATTCCAATCAATTACCATATTGCAAGAGACATAATAATAGATCCATCATGTACCATATTGCAAGAGACATAATAAGAGATCCATCATGTCAGCCCCTGCCACGCCACTAGCCCTTTTTGCTCTTACATAGAGAGGGCTTGCCGGTCTATGGGATCTAGATCAGGGAGAAAACTAGGGACTTATGCTGGAAATGTTAAGATAAATAAATAGGTTTTGCTAAATTGCAATGGATATGTCATTTGACAAGTATAAAAGGAAGAGGGCACAAAATTATAAAAACATGCTCCTGCTTTTAAATTCCAACAATATTAAACATTGTCTGGTCTCCCTGCTAACTTAAATGGGGGCTCAAAGATGCTCAAATATAGTTTTGTCTTTTGACAATGGAGCATATCATCAACAGGTATTTAGTTCGACACACAAATGCTAAAAGGAAATTAAACAAAAGATATGACTCTGCTATTTCAACTAACAGATGAGACACACTGATTCTTCCCTCGTAACAGGTAAACTCCTGTAGAGTAATAAGCTACTCTTTCTTGGTATAGTGACGTACCGCAATAGCCAAGCCCAGGATCAAGAGGGGAACAAGAAATTGTAGGATCTTGATGACAAACTCAGGCGTCTTATCGGGATTGTAAGGCATTTGCTGTGGTGGAATGTAAGTGCGCTTTTCCGGGACAGTTTTTGGATCAATCTCACCAATGTAGTATTTTTCCATCATTTCTCTTGCTGAATCACTGTGACCCACATCTTCAAAATCATTGGTGGCATCCTTCCCTGAAAAAATAGGGACAAATAACATGATCAAACTACCGAATTCAAGGTTAGTTACTTAAAGCACCAAATACAAAATCGATTGTAAAAACTTACCAGTAGCTGACAGCAAAACTTCATCACCTCCGGGATGATCATCCATGAACGGAGTTACATCATAAACCTAGATCAAGAGAAATCTCAATCATAAACAATAGTTTAACTTCAAATACCTTGTTTTTGACTTCAATGGACTACTAAACATCAAAGGAGAAACGTTTGATATATAACGAAAATTTGACCTACAAACACCAGAAATCAAAATTTTCATTCCCCGTATTCAATTACAGGTAGCCCTCTACTCCTATTTTTCACATAAGTAATGTTGGATGAGAGCAGATGATGGAACTACTGGAATGGTTCATTTATTTATGTGATTAGATCCCATCATTACCCATTTATTAAACTAATTACAGATAATATGAGTTCTGCCAATTGAAAAAACTTCAATCTATCAGACAAAAGCAACCACATAAATGGCATAAACTGTTGCAGAACACACACACACACACACACACACACACACTTATATATATATAACTAAAAGATTAATTAATAGTATCCAAAAACTTAAAAGGCAAAAGGTCAAATTTCAACTACCATGAAAATGAATATAATAGATAGCTCTTTAATTCTCTCTCTCTCTCCATTAGAAGGAAAAATCCAAACTCTTTTTCTTCATGTCATATCCTCCTAATTATGAAAAAAAAAAAAAAACTTGAGAATAGTCATTATGACAAATACAGACATTTTCGAACTGGTACGCATGTTCCAGAACAGGGAATCCTCCCGCTAGCTTATAGTTTATTAGTATAAAATTATTGAGCAAAACAAATAATTCACAAACTTACAAATTTTATCCATTTAGAATTATGTACTCATATAAACACAAAAATAATACATATAAGTTTAAAAAAACGTTTCACATTCCAATTTTCATTCCTCGTAGAATCCGCCTTCCAAGTAACATAGATGAAACTTGCAATTGAAAGATGAACTAAACTCACAAATCATCCACAATCAAACAAAATAAGCATGATTTTTAAATAAAAGCAAAGGAACTAAAACAATCCAGCAGAGAAAGACCAGAACCATTAATCGAATAAAAGAAAGAACAAGATCTGACCTTCCCAGAAATAATCAGCCAACAATCTTTGGTTTTGTTGTGGTTGGCAACCTCCTCGAAAGTGTGCACTTTAGGATCTGAAGCCATTCCTTCTACGCTGCCAACCAAAGAAAAACACCAAAAATTTCAATTACCCACCACCGATTAGATCTGAAGCACCCACAAAAGAAAGCTATAAAAGCGTATAAAAAATAGTTAAGGTACAAAAATAAAGAGTCCAAAAGGCTTCAACTATGTTCTTAAAAAAGAAAAGAAAAAACTAGAGAAAGAGAATTTACGATGAAAAAGGAGAAAAGGCTTTAGCTTACGTCCCTCACTGTCTCTGTTTTTTTTGCGTCAAACGGACAGGGCTAATTGCCAACTCAAAAGAAAGTGTGGTTCTTCGCTTCTACTTATGCTGTTGATGGCCAAAAAACGTCCATATTATCTTCAGACTTTACGGAACTATCCTCGATCATAATTAGTTCGATGAGGGTAGTTTTGTCTCTTCAGGAATACGTTTTTCAGTTTTTCTTTTTATCGTTTTTCTCTGGCTATTAGTTTTTTTTTCAATTTAGTCCTGAAATTTTGTGGTGTTTTCATGTTTGTCCTGATTTATTTCATTCGTTGGTAAAATTAATTAAATTGTTATTGAATTTTACTTAAAATTAATGTCTTTGATAAGTTAAGTTTTAGGCTAAATTGCATTTAAGATCACTAAATTATTAGTAAGTTTATGTTTTAGTTATTAAAATTGAAAAAGTTATAAAATAATCACTAAACTATTTAAAAGATATTATTTATGTCACTAAATTATTCAAAAAATTATTTAAATTACTAGGCTGTAAATTTTTTTTGAAGTTTAGCTAGCGAATTTCAAGCGATGATTTGATAGGTAAAAAGATATACCTTAGATCCAAGCCAATCTAATAGTTAGTGTCGGAGATTAAAAAAAAGTTGTTCGGATTTTGATTCGCAAATTCATAATATTCAAAATTGTTTCGTGAAACAAAAACTGAATTGTAGAAGAGAACGAGAAAAAAAACTTTTGATTGGTGCAAGCAGTGCGAATAGAGAAAGCCATACAACAATGATTTTATCAACCTAATGACTTAAATGAAAACTTTCGAATAGTTCAGTAACCATTTTGTAACTTTTTGAAGAGAGTGATCAAAATGTAAAGTTACTAATAGTTTAGTGACCTTAAGCGTAATTTACCTTTTTATCTTTTTAAGACCCAATTTTTGCTCGGGCTCATTAACCCATTAAAGTAACCATTAACCAAGCAAAAATTAAAACCCAAAATAAATAAAATCCAAAATCCAAAATTAACAGTCTTTAAATTTCCATTTACATCAGTCCTTTAGACCCAATAGATTAAAACCCAAATACTGAACTAACCAAACCCAATTGTAGAAACCTACCAAATGACCCAATGCGTTTGAAGCTTCAGAAGCCTTAGGAAGGCTTCCACAACGTTCCGTGCCACTTGTTGCCCTCACGCTGCCTTCACTGTCGACCGCTCGTGTCCCCTCCATACCACGCGCTCCACCCACACGCAAGCTCGCACTGAAAGACACCATTCGTCGCCTCCTCCAGAATAACGATGTCGTCACGACCCTCCATATCTCGACCAGCGTCTGCACTGCACACACAAAGAAACAAATAGCAATGAAAGCGACAACGTATAGCCAAATAACCGAATATCTGACTAAGCAAAAATGATTCTTTTTGTATCTTTTTTATTATTCCATCAGGCTATAAATAAAGCCAAAAATCAATTGTAAAAGGGGGATTTTTGATACAAAATACGAAAAAACAGAGAATATCAAGAGGTGGTTTTTCGATTTGAATTTCTTTCAGTTTTCCAAATCTTATTCTGTGGGTTTTCGTTCTTGCATGCAATAAATAAAAAAGGGATAAGGGACTTACGATTAGAGTGGCGTCGTCGGATCCCTATCTTCTTCGTCAAAATCAAAGTTTAGATGGGGATTTCGGGTTTGAAATGGAGGAACTCCTTAAGTATGGCTCCAAATAGGGCCAGATTTGGTCTTCACTAGGCGCCGTCACCGATTACAGTGGTGTATAGTCGTCGGATGGTCTTCTGACATTGGTTTTTAAAGTCGACCGATTAAAAGGGGGGTTAGGAGGGTTAAGATTTTTTTTTTTCTGTTTAAAATGGCTAAAGGGTTAATTTTTTTAGTTTTATTAATATGTATGAAACGGCACCGTTTAGGGTCTGTTTCAGTGGCTCTAAAACGGTGCCGTATTGGCCTATACCAAGTGACCCGACCCGATTGCGGCCAAGATCCGCGTGCTTTAGTTCTGATGGGCTATTTACTTTTTAATCCTTCCGCAATTTATTTGTTTTTCAATTAAGTTTTATTTTATTTTAATTGCGCCTTTAAATTTTATGACATTTCAATTTAATCCTCCTTCAAATGCAGCACTTAATAGTTTGGGTAAATAGCATTTTTAGTCCCTTTTACTTCACGCATGGCGTTTAATCCTTTTCAATTTCTTCTCTAAATTATTTTTAGCTCTCTAATTTTGTTCGATTTCAATATGGTCTTTCAATTATTTTATTTAATCATTTGTTCATTTTTTATTATTCTTCTTTTAAAATTAATATTATATATTATATATTTTAAATCATGCAAGATATTATTTGTTTCTCTTTATATATGGTTTATTTTCTTAAATTTTATATATTTTCATACATATATATATAAAATCATTTTATTTTATATATTTCATATTATTTTATGTATGCACTCTCTTTTAAAATTTATTTTAAGATCTTATTTCAAATACTTTTATATATATCATTATTATTTATTTTATATCAAATTTTTATTACGTATACATTATTTCAATTGACGATACTTTTTTATGATTATTTTTTATTATTGTATGTATTATATCTCTTAAGTTGTGACCGTTTATTATTTGTGATTCATCATTGTAATATTTGGTGTTGGCTTTGTGTTCCATTGTATCTTACGAAAGATGTAGTGTTTTAATGTCATTTCGGTTTTAAGATCACAAGGCAATGCTCGTGTTTAGGGGTTTCAAGAAAATTTTGCTCTAACTTACTGAGTTTCGGTTCTCTTCGTTTAAAACCTTGTAACCGAGTATCCTTTCTCTCTTAAATCAAATGCACGATTTTAAATAAAAAAACTTATTATTGGGAAGATGAGATATTGCGCCCTAACTTTTCGTCATCTCGAGATAATAATTTCAAAAGAACAAAAGCAGTATTCTGTATTCGGGAATTTTGAGAAATAGTGCCCTAACTTACTGGGTTGCGATTTTTCATTTGACCCAAATAATTGAATATTCTTAATTTTTAAATATACGAGTATTGAATATTGAAGGATAAATCTAATTTCGAGAACATAAGATTTTGTGCCCTAACTTACTGAGCACGACATTTTATTTCTTCGAAATAAGAAACTTTGGCATCCAATATGATTCTGTCCAAATATATATTAAGTAAATGGATCGTAATCTAGAATCTTTTCAAATTTTCGACATCAGGACATTAATTAATCAATTAGGTACCAATTTTGGGCGTATCGAGGGTGCTAACCCTTCCTCGTGCCTAACCGACTCCCGAACCCGTTTTCTAGATTTCGTAGACCAAAATTATCGTTTTAATAAATCAAAGTGTTTTATTAAAATAATCCATCTTAAGGTGATCCAATCACACCTCAAATAAAAGATCGGTGGCGACTCCATTTCCATATATTTAAAGTCGATTCCCGTTTTTGTAAAATACGATTTAAAAAAATGGTTTCGACAGCTTAGCGACTCCGCTGGGGAAGTAAAGAGAGTCAAGCCGTAAAATTGATTAATTTTTGTCCTTTAGTCGAAAATCAAAATTTGATTTGAAAAATTACAATCCTATCATTGTATTCATATTGTTGTGATTACTGTAAATCTTGTAAAATATTTTTGCATCATATTGCATGACCGCCGGGTCACACCCTTTTAAGTGGGAGTGAGAAGCTACTCCTTCATGAGGTTTTCACCTCTGTGCAGGATAGTGAATCGCTTCCGGGATACATCCGTACCTATGTCTTCGTGATATTTTCATCTCCGTGCAGCCATAGGGAAATGTATACCCCTGAACCGAACTCGGTCCGTATGAGCCTATAATGGGTAAGGATCGAGGAATCTGCGGGTTCGGGTACCTCAACTTTAGAACTCAAACCGCATGTAAAAGACCCTAAGAGCTTACCCCAGATGAAGTTGTGATAAACCGTAGTGGTCACCCAATAGGAGTTTGAATGATTTTTTACATAATTTGAATTTCGTTTCTATTGTACTGATTTTTTATCTTTGTTACTTAGCATGCATCTTCATATTAGAGAGAGATGTCGATTTGGGTTCGATTGCTAAATTAGGGAGCTCGGCATGGAGAAAATTTCTTGATGAAATGGAAGACAATACGGATGTTCGTATATTTATAGTCCGTTTCATGTAAAGAGCTTTGTCCTCTAGTAAAGTTTCCTAAAAGAAATTGAGTTAGAATCGACATCTCTTTACATTCATTTCATGCATTCACATAGTATTACATCACATGCATTAGATTTCATGAAAGGACCCTAATTGGTTGAAGTTATTTCAGCCTTAATCTGGAAGCCGACAAAAATCAACAAGCACGCACCCTTACGGTACAAGGAGAAAAACCAAAGCAATGGATAAAAGACTAGAGAAGTTGGAACAAATGCAGAATGAGATGCAATAGCGGATGCAAGCACAAATACAGGAGCAGCTTGCTAAGATCCAACAGGATATGATGGACAAAATGATGGAATCACAAAAGAGTATGATGACTCAATTAACTCAACTACTAGCAGGAGGAGTAGACAAAGGGAAAACCCCCATGGTTAACACTATTAAAGATAGCGAAGAGCGACTATATCCCCCGAGTTTTACCCTGACACATCCTAAAGTGCATCCACGAAAAACATCCGTCATAATTAAACCTCAACAATTTCAAAAAGGTGTATCGATGCCGCCAAATTTTCAAGCTAGATCAGGTTTTAATTTAGAGGATCATCCAATTAATGCTGATATCCCCGACTTTGATGAGGCAGTAGAGAGAGAAAGGGCAAGGGCTGAATTGTTAAAACAGTTAGAGGAACGATGCAAATGGTTGGAAGATAAATTTAGAGCCATGGAAAGCACTGATAGGCAATATGGAATCGATGCTAAAGATATAAGTTTGGTGCCAGATCTAATACTTCCCCACAAATTCAAGGTGCCAAAATTCAAAAAATACTATGAGACTACTTGCCCAGAGGCTCACATAACTATGTTTTACCGAATATGACTGGGTACGTCAATAATGACACACTGCTAATTCATTGCTTCCAAGACAGTTTGGCGGGAGCAGCATTTAAATGGTACAATCAGTTGAGCTGTACCGAAATTGGTTATTGGAGGGATTTAGTACAGGGGTTTATGAAGCAGTACGATTACGTAACAGATATGACCCTTGACAGAATTACCCTGTAAAATATGGAGAATAAGCCAAGCAAAAGTTTTTAGCAATATGCACAAAGATGGAAGGAGGTCGCCATACAGGTTCAGCCACCTTTTCTGGATAAATAAACCACTATGCTCTTCATCAACACCTTGAAAGCCCCATTTATCAACCATATGTTGGGGAGTGCCACTAAGAGTTTCTCGGACATGGTAACGACCGGCGAAATGATCGAAAAAGCTGTGAGAAGCGGTAAAATAGATGCAGGGGAAAGTGCTAGAAGGTCAGCCCTGAGAAAAAAAGAAGACGAGGTAAATAATGTGGGAGCACACAATAAGGGTTATTCAAAGCAAGTTACTGTGGGATCACCAATGATGACAACTACGAACCTTCAGACTCCTTCAAAGAATGAATCTAGGCAAAGGACAAATACAGAAAAGCTTCAGTTCACTCTAATTTCGATGACATACCGAGAGCTATATCAGAAATTATTTGATGAGCACATAGTTTCCCCTTTCTACTTGGCACCATTGTAGCCCCCGTACCCCAAATGGTACAATGAAAATGCCGAATATGACTATCATGCTGGAGTTTTAGGGCACTCAATAGAAAATTACCTTGCTTTTAAGAAAGTCGTGGAAAGACTCATTAAGCTGGGCGTTATCAAAGTGGCTGATATGGTAAATGCCGATAATCCGCTACCAAATCACACTGATGTTAGAGTAAATGCGATTAAAGAAATGCTGAAAAATGTACACATCAATGTCATACATGAAGAAATCACTGAAAGGGGGACCTTGTTGGATATCTGCCCTTACGAACTTGGGAGCGTTCTTAATAATTAGACTGTGAAAAAATTCTATAGTATTTAGAGCTTAATCGGAGTAATGTACAAAACAAACTTGCTGCTTTAAGTCTAGAAGTAACAAGAATCTTTTTGTGAAATAGGCTTGTGCCCAGAATTCTTATTTCAATAAAATACATCTTTTAAGCATATATCTTATATTCTTTACATTTCATGCTATGCATTCTTTGGTTTTTTGAATATTCTTTCATTTTTATTCATAACCATACTACAAATAATCATCTTTAGAATCATTTATTCTTTAAAACTTTCCTTCGTACCTACAATAGATATCAACGACAGGAGCGGCGTTGTTACTGACTCCCTTTTGAATGAGATATGGGTTTAGGGGATCTAAGGACTTTGAAGATGACAAATTGTTACATATATTCAAATTTGTTAATAGTGGATGAAAAATAGATCCTACGTTGCGAGCCAAAAAAGGAGATGAAGATCAAGGCCTAGCTCAATGCAGAAATAAGATTCTCTATATGTGGGGTGTGGATGTTATCAAGCCAGTCTCATCAAAAGCTTCTAGCCAATATCGATTCATTTTCGTGGATGTCGGTTACTTTACTAAGATGGTAAAAGTCACTTCATATGCCAATATTATAAAGTCGATAGTTATCAGAACAAAAAGAAAGAAAAAAGAAAGAATATTGAAAAAATGTCGAAAAGATCATATTTAACCGCACAATGTCAAAAGTTTGCGGTCTGTTCAAAGATCAGATGCCACATCACAGTAAATGCAGCAAAAAAATAATAAAATAAAAGAAATAAAAGAGACCGAGACTTGTAAAGATTGGCATACAGAAGTTACTATTTACCTCTATGTTTATCAAACATTGACTAGGACTGTCACCGGAGCAACACATTCCTCGTTGGTTTTGCCCATTGAAGTCGAAATTCATTTTTTCGAGTCTTATTAGAACTGAAGTTGGATAAGGCAGAATGCATTTAAATATGATCAGTTGAATTTGAAGAGAAAATGTTAAAAGCTATCTATCACGGTCAGATGATGCGAGCTCACAATAAAAGTGATTCGTCTTAGAAAATTTCATGATATGACTTTGAAGAAGATTATTTCCCATACAAAAGAGACTCAGAAGAAAGAGGATGCCAAACCGAGAAGGACCTTAGGAAGCAAAGAAGGCCTGTTCTAGGGAAGCATGGATATTGTCTGAGATATATGACAATGACTTACCCAATCCATTCAAAAAAAATTCAGCAAAAAAAAAAGAAAAAAAAGAGAGGCCAAGGTGAAAACCCGCAAAGGGCACTTTGAGACCAAAGGAGATTTGAGTTGAAAACCAAAAAAGGCGGCTCAAATTTTGACCAAAATTAGGGCATACAACAGTCTTACTAGCCTGAATTAACAATGAAGAGGTATGCTATGTCTTGGGGCATCGACAAAGTACTCTAGATCCCCTCAACATATATTGAGCTTAAAATGGTCCTCAAGAAGTTTGAATAGAGAAGCTCAGGCTGCGATATCTGGGGCACCTAGTTTTCTATCTTATCCATTTTGAATTTTCTATCTTTGATTACCTTATTCTTTCCAAGATACGCCTTTAATAAATTTCCTACTTAATTTCATTTGCTAGCTTTGATTAAATTGCTTGTTTCGAGCTATGCTCCCAATCAATTTCATTCTTATCCATAGTTATGATCTTTTTCAAGAATTTCGCATTGAAATAACAATTAGTGGACTAATAATATTTTCATAAAAGAAGTTTCACATATTACTCTGGAAGCTTCTAAATAATATATGAACCCGAAATAGGACCTTTATTTAGAACTCACCAGGCCTAAAGATTAGAAATATTTGAGGAGGAAACTCTAAACAGTGACTATTTCTTCAGATGTTCTATCAAAAATATCAGTGGAATAAGAAGACAGGATGTTACATCAGTGATACAACCTCGACGAAAATGGGCAATGTTAACCCAAGTGTAAAATGAGAATCATTCTCCGGAGAAAAATTGATATTCTACATTCACGCGAGCATCATACATACACATCTGGTTGGGTCACTCGAGGAGTGATCAGTTGATAAAACAAGTTACAGGCCCTATACCCTCGGGTTATAGTGGGATAGATAGAAGATAATACAGATCTTATACCTTTGAATAGAAATGTGATGGACTGAAGATGAGGCAAATCTTACATTTCAAGGTTGTAGTGGGATAGATGGGAAGAGATTCAAATCCTATACTCCTAAGTCACAATGAGAAGAACCCTGAAGTTACAATGGGGCAAGTCTGTTGAGCAAGATATTTGTTTTCTCGGGTTTTCTGTCAAGAATACCAGCCGAATAGGAGGGCAGCATATTACTCTGATGAACAACGAACGATGACACCTTAAGCAGGGATCATTCTCATGAAATTTTGTATTCTTGCAAAGCATATTTAGAAGCATTTGATTTTGATCATTGCATCATAATCATTGTAAGAAATCATTCTCATGACATTCTGCATTCATACAAATGTCATCCGTAAGACACATCTATTTAGAGGCATTTGATTCATTTCGATCATTACATCCTAATATTTGTAAAAAGACCATTCTCATGACATTCTACATTCATACAAATGTCACCCATAATACATTTAGTTAGGAGCATTAAATTCGTTCTGATCATTGTATCCTAACCATTTTGCATAAGCATAAACACACAAAATTGATTTTACAAGACAGGTCCCCTGGAGGACGTTGTCGCAACATCGGTGAATTTGTAGATCTTGACTCCCTGAGTTTGCAGTGGAGCAGATCGAAGATAACAGATTTGGCAATCCTGAGTTTGCAGGAGCAGATTGAAGATAAGCATCTGGCAATCCACGAGTTTGCGGGAGCAGATTAAAGACAACCGTCTGCAATCTTGAGTTTGCAAGAAGCAGATTGAAGACATCAAATTTGGCAATCCACGAGTTTGCGGGGCAGATTGAAGGCAACCGTCGGCAATCCTATTGAAGACAACAAATCGGCAATCTTGAGTTTGCGAGCAGATTGAAGATAGCGAAGCTAGATTGAAGGCAACCGTCGGCAATCCCGAGTTTGCAATTGAAGATAGCGATCCGCAATTACTGATAGATTGAAAGTCTAATTTCCTTGAGTTGATCGAAGCGTCAGTTCTGAGCCCTTGAAGATGCGGCGGGATGAAACGAAACTACTCGAAGGAGAAGAGCATTGAAAGAGGCATGACCGAACAAAAATTGACCCTTTTTGAAGTTTTTGCTCTATTCTCGTTACACGACAATGACCAAAGAGGGGCAGCTGTAAGACCCAATTTTTGCCCGGACCCATTAACCCATTAAAGTAACCATTAACCAAACAAAAATTAAAACCCAAAATAAATAAAATCCAAAATCTAAAATTAACAGTCTTTAAATGTTCATTTACATAAGTCCTTTAGACCCAATAGATTAAAACCTAAATCTCGAACCAACCCAACCCAATTGTAGAAAGCGCATAAATGGCCCAATGGGTTTGAAGCTTGAAGCCTTGGAAGGCTTCGAGAAAGCTCCGTGCAGCTTCAATCGCCTCTCGCGCGCCTCACGTGTCTCCACTGTACGTACGACTCCACCCACGCAAGCAGCCTACACCAACACGCCATTCGTACAACCTCCAGCGTAGTAGTGTTGTACGACCCCTCCGTATCTCGGCCGCGTCTGTACCTACACACAAAGAAACAAACAACAACAGAAAGTAGCAACATATAGCCAAATAACCGAATATATAGCTAGGCAAAAATGATTCTTTTTGTATCTTTTTTATTTTTCCATCAGGCTATAAATAAAGCCAAAAATCAATTGTAAAAGGGGGATTTTTGATACAGAAATACGAAAAAATAGAAAATATCAAGAGGTGATTTTTCGATTTGAATTTCTTTCAGTTTTCCAAATCTTATTCTGTGGGTTTCCGATTTGTTCTTCTTGCATGCAATAAATAAAAAAGGGATAAGGGACTTACGATTAGAGTGGCGCCGTCGGATCCCTATCTTCTTCGTCAAAATCAAAGTTTAGATGGGGATTTCGGGTTTGAAATGGCGGAACTCCTTAAGTATGGCTCCAAATAGGGCCAGATTTGGTCTTCACTCAGCGCCATCACCGATTACAGGGTGTATGGTCGTCGGATGGTTTTCTGGCATTGGTTTTTAGAGTCGGCCGATTAAAAGGGGGGTTAGAAGTGTTAAGATTTTTTTTCTGTTTAAAATGGCTAAAGGGTTAGTGATTAGGGTTAGTTTTTTTATTTTTATTAATATGTATGAAACTTGCACCGTTTAGGGCTTGTTTGATGGCTCTAAACGGTGCCAGTATTGGCTATACCCAATGACCCGACCCAATTGCGGCCAAGATCCGCGTGTTCGATTTAGTTTATTTATTTTTCAATTAAGATGGGCTATTTAATCCTTTTTAATCCTTTTACTTCACGCGCATGACGTTTAATCCTTTCTCGATTTATTCTCTAATTATTTTTAGCTCTCAAATTTTGTTTTTCATTTCTTTCAATTATTTTATTTAATCATTTGTTCATTTTTTATTATTCTTCTTTAAAAATTAATATTATATATTATATATTTTAAATCATGCAAGATTTATTTGTAATTTTGGGCTTAGTCGAACGTCACAATTCGACATTGAAAATTTTATTTTATTATTATTTTAATATTTACAGTACGATATTAGAGTTGTGTGAAATTTTAGTAAAGAATTTTATCGTTTAAGTGGTTAATTGGTAAAAGGATTAAATTGCGTAAAGCGTAAAAGTTGGGTTCTATAAGTTAAAAGTGTCAAATAGCTATAGAACAATAAAGGAAAGGTCCTTATATGACAATTAATCCAATTGTGAGTTAGTGGATGATTTGGTTTGGCATTTGTGTAAATTTGATTATTTTTAAAGGTTAATTTAGTAAAAGGCAAATAATGATAATAAAATATAATAAAACCAAATTTCATCTTTCTATTCATTATCTTCCACCGGAAATGAGAAAGATGAACAGCCATGGAAGCTTCAAGCATTTGGCCAAGCTTCTTAGCTTATTGGTAAGCCCGTTTTTGTTCGGTTTTTAATAATTTTTACGTTTTTGAGATCGTTGCTAAGTTATCTACAAAACCCATGCTTGAATTTTTGATTTTGGTGGATATTTTGAATTATGCCATTGTTGAAAGCTTGTGTATTTTGATGTTTGATGGTAGATTATGCATGTTTATGAGTAGAGGGACGATTTTTACTAAGTGATTTTCGGTGAAAACGAGTAAAACGAGTTAATCGGTAAAAGATGCTATTGTTCATAAGTATGTGTTATAGTAAGAATTTGAAGTTGCTATAGAAGGGAAAAATGTTCAGCATGTCATAAAACATAAGAAAAAGGAATAAAGTTTAATTTTTGAGCCTAGGGGAAAAATCATAATTATGCAAAAGTTTAGGGGCAAAATTGTAATTTTGTCAAAGTTTGAGTTAGGGACTGTTTTGAGTAGTATATTAATTAAATAAGTGAAATGTGATATTTTAGATCCCGAAAAATGAGATTTGGACACAGAACTAGAGGAAAATCGAAAATTGAGAAAGTTAGTAAAATGGTCGTTTTGGCATTCGAGGTAAGTTCGTGTGTTAATAATAATGCAACATCGTGCTTGAATTGTAATTTTCTATTGATATGGCATAAATTGTATGATTTAGTATGTTTAGGAGAAGTTGATGTATGATATGAAAAATATGATGTTTGTTGTGTTATGTGAAATTGAATGTTAAATTAATATTACATGGGTTGTATGAGTTGCTACACCTGTACATGATTTAGATTTTGGCAAGTAAGTTCATATGGTTGAATTTATATGTTTATTTGTGAATTATTGAGTGATATAATGTGTTATTAAATATGAATTTGCTGTGGAATTATGAAAATTATGATAAAATGAAAGAATAAATGCGGTAATTCAAATTAGAAAAAATGCAGAATTGAGTACGTTCGTATCGTGACATGTGATGAATTGACGGATAAGACTATGGTTAAACCATGGAAAAGTATGAAATGTAGGTATGATATTAACCATACTGAGTTATGAAATGTAGGTATGGTATCAACCATACTGAGATATGAAATGTAGGTATGGTATTATCCATACTGAGTTATGAAATGTAGGTATGGTATTAACCATACTGAGATATGAAATGTAGGTATGGTATCGTCCATCTTGAATTGTGAAATGTAGGTATGGTATAAACCATCTTGAGTTGTGAAACGTGGCACTCAACAACGACGTACTCAAATTAAGTAAGACGTTTCCTAATTTGATAATAAGTAATACAAAAGGAGTGAATCAAATGAAAGAGATTGAATGATTGTTAATGTTGAGCTCAACTATGTGTACAAGAGAGTTACGAAATGGTTTTGGTCACATGTATAGTACTAAGCGCAAGCTACTATGAGTACCAGATAGCTTCGGCTATAGGGGTGGTACCATGTGTAGGCCACTGTGTATCTGTTATCATTACGATGGGTTCAACGGGAAATTGACTAAGAGAAAATACATGTGATTGTGTGATGACTAAGTGTAATTGAATACGATCATGTTATGAATAAGTGCAAGTATGAATTTGACCAATGGAGAAATGTGGCAAATGTATGTATGAACAATATCAATATGTAGTTGGAAATTGGAAAGATTGGTATAAGCAAGTGATGAACACAACTAAAGTGAAAGAGAGCAAAAATTTACAATAGAATTGCTTTGGACAGTAACAGTGATGTAAATTTGAAAAATCACCAAAATAGTAGAAATTGAAATATAAGTTAGATGAGATATTGATTTAAAGCTTATTGAGTCTATTTTTATATAAAATAAATATAGAAAACAAATGATTCGTATATTTTGAGATATTCAATTTCTGTGAGATTGGTTTAGAATGATTACGTGATCCCCTGTTTTACATTTGAAAAATCATTAAAATTTTAAAAAATAATTATGAGATATAATTTATATGGCTGAAATCCTGAATGAGTATAGTTTCAAATGAACAAAACAAGGAGGCCATATAAATTCTGTACAAAGATAAAATTGATTTATAGTGAAGAGAGGTCAGAATAGTTGAATGGTGAAACAGGGGAAACTTTAATGAATAAACTGTACTAATTGGCTAAGCCAAAAATTCTGAAAATTTTATGGTAAGAATATAAATGAGTTTAGTTTCAGGGAAAATTAACGGATCTTAATTTGGAGTTCTGTAGCTCCAGATATAAATTATTTAATGACTATGACTCAAGAAAACAGCTTAACTGAAATTTGAATAAATGGAAAGAATATGAAAATAGCATGTTATCGTATTGCTTATTATTTTCATGCGAGCTTACTAAGCGTAAAGCTGACTCCCTCCTTTCCATTTCTTTTAGTTTTGTTAGGTCAGCTCAGGGTTGGAGATCGTCGGAGACAGCATCACACTATCGAGCCATTATCTTAGGAGTATTGGCATGTGTATGTCAAATGTTTTCAAGTGAGTGGCATGTATAGGGACTTAGTTTTTCGATGATGGATGTTGTTATGACTAGCCAAATGTATTTGCTTATATTGATTTGTTGATTATAGCCATGAGATGTGGCTTATAATGATTTTGGCTTGTAAGCCTATTTGTCTATGGTATGTGTTAATGTCTTGCTATGTGGTATAAGTGATTAAATAGATGACAATGTCAAATACATGTGTTTGAAAAATTTTAAATTTTGGGCGAAATTTGGTAACTCGGTTTTGTATGATTGTGAATTTTAAGTCTGATAATGCCTCAAACCCTATTCTGGTGTTGGATACGGGTGAGGGGTGTTACATTATTTGTTTCTCTTTATATATGGTTTATTTTCTTAAATTTTATATATTTTTATATACATATAATTTATATAAAAATCATTTTATTTTATATATTTCATATTATTTTATGTATGCACTCTCTTTTAAAATTTATTTTAAGATATTATTTTAAATATTTTATATATATCATTATTATTTAATTTATATCAAATTTTTATTACGTATACATTATTTCAATTGATGCATACTTTTTTTATGATTATTTTTTATTATTGTATGTATTATATCTCTTAAGTTGTGACCGTTTATTATTTGTGATTCATCATTGTAATATTTGATGTTGGCTTTGCGTTCTATTGTATCTTACGAAAGATGTAGTGTTTTAATGTCATTTCGGTTTTAAGATCACAAGGCAATGCTCATGTTTAGGGGTTTTGAGAAAATCGTGCTCTAACTTACTGAGTTCCGGTTCTCTTCGTTTAAAACCTTGTAACCGAGTATCTTTTCTCTCTTAAATCAAATGCACGATTTTAAATAAAAAACTTATTCTTGGGAAGATGAGATATTGCCCTAACTTCTCGAGTGTGATATTTCGTCATCTCGAGATAAAATTTCAAAAGAACAAAAGCGATATTCCGTATTCGAGAATTTTGAGAAATAGTGCCTAACTTCTTTGGGTTGCGATTTTCATTTGACCCAAATAATTGAATATTCTTAATTTTTAAATATCTGAGTATTGAATATCGAAGGATAAATCTAATTTCGAGAACATAAGATGTTGTGCCTAACTTCTTGAGTACGACATTTTATTTCTTGAAATAAACTTTAACATCAATATAATTACGTCCAAATATATATTAAGTAAATGGATCGTAATCTAGAATCTTTTCAAATTTTCGACATCGGACATTACTTAATCAATTAGGTACCAATTTAGGCGTGTCGAGGGTGCTAACCCTTCCTTGTCATGTAACGTCTCGAACCCGTTTTCTAGATTTCGTAGACCAAAATTATCGTTTTAATAAATCAAAATGTTTTATTAAAATAATCCATCTTAAGGTGATCCGATCACACCTCGAATAAAAGATCGTGGCGACTCCATTTCCATATCTTTAAAGTCGATTCCCGTTTTTGCAAAATACGATTTAAAAAAATGGTTTCTACAATCTTTTTCTCTTGCCATCAGTTTTTTTTCAATTTAGTCCTGAAATTTTGTTGTATTTTCGTGTTTGTCCTGATTATATCATTCGTTGGTAAAATTAATTAAATTGTTATTGAATTTTACTTAAATTTTGATCAGTTAAATTCTATATTAAAATTTTAATAATTACAACTAAGAGTAAAAAAAAAAAAACAAAATCATCACAGTCAAATAACTTCGCATATATCAAATATTAAGTTTATGAAATTCCATAAATTTAACATTTATGCTATAATATGATTAGTTGAGAATCCATTTTTATCAACGTAAAATGAGGTTTTAATAAATCTAAATTTAATAAAAAATAATAGTGCTAAAAATTAAATTTATATTTTAATATCTAAAAGCAATAGGATTAAATTTGAAATGTAGAAAAGTTTAGAGCAATTTTAATTAATTATAAAATTCATGTAAAGGGATCACATTAAGCTTTGTGTTAGGCTGTTTAGCTTATGGCTAGTTTAGTATTGTTTTGAAAAGTGTTTTTAAAAAATGTTTTAGAAAAGTGATTTTGATAAGTATTTTTAAAATTTTAATTTAAGATTTAAGTGTTTAATATTACTGTCAACAAGTGCTTTTGAGAAATAAAATATCTATTTTAAATGTAATTAAGTAATTAAAAATACTTTTAAGAGAAAAAAGTTAAAAATTTTAAGTTATCCGTTCGGGAAAAAATACTTTTAGCATTCATTTTGCTTGAAAAGTACCAAAACACAACCTTAATCTAATTCCCAACTAACACATCTTAACTGACACTTTAATTCCCAGGTTTTGGTTTGGCTGTTTAGCTTATTCCAAGTGTACAGGCTGTTCGGTTTTAAAATAACTTGCGTCCATTTGAAGAAAGTAGGTATCATATTTAAAGATTTCTACACATATTAAAGTTAAACTTATGGTTGTTTCTTAAATGAATTTTAGGCTTTTGTAGGAAATATCAATGCTTAATTTGTATTTAAAAAAATAGGTATTAATGTGAAAACAATTGTTAAGTTCAGAGATTATTTTGGATAAAAAAAAGTTCAAACCCTAATGTGGGGTAGTTGCCAAATACATGTCCTAAAAAGTGATTTAACACAAATTTTTATTAGAGTAAATTACATTCAAGGTCACTAAACTATTAATAATTTCATGTTTTGGTCACTTAACTTAAAAAAGTTACAAAATGGTCATTGAGCAATTTGAAAGTTTTCATTTAAGTTATTAGGTTGTTAAAGTTGTTATTGTATGGCCTTTTTTATTCGTATTGTCCTCACTAATCGAAAAATCTCATTCTCCTTCTCTTCTACAATTTAGTGTTTTCTTATGAAATAGATTCGAACGTCACAAATTTACAAACTAAAATCCAAACAACATTGTTCTCTAATCTCTAATATTGTCTGTCAGACCAGTTTAGATCTAAGTTATGTTCTTCTACTCTTAATGGATACTAATCTACTGTACTAATAATTGAATTGTTGCTTGGAGGTTATTAGCTGGACTTTAAGAAGAAAATCTCAGGACTTAGTATATTAATAAAAATTTTGAATAGTTCAATAATTTAAATAAACTTTTTGAATAATTCAATGATAATTTTATAATTTTTAAAATTAAATAACCAAACGTAAATTTATTAATAAGTTAATAATAATAAATATAATTTACCCTATTTATTATTTACTTAGGGAAACCGAGGATATTAACAATTGGGAATTGATAAAATAATTGAAGTAACATTGAAACTTCGTCTTTTAGTGTAAAAAAAGGTTTGAACTTTTTTCTTTTCTTTTTTTTTTTTTTTTGGTTCCATAAGAAAAAGGTTGAGCTTTACGAGGTTCAAAACGTGAAGGTTGAAATTTGTAACTAAAGAGAATTAGGAAGTTCTGAAATTTGTAACGCAAGCTTTTACTTCAAACTACTAAGATCCCCCCTTTACCGAGTAACAAAAAGAGATTTTTTATTACATTAGAGTTGATTTTCTAGGCAAATTTTTGTTAGGAATAAACATAAATTTAACGTTTGATGTTTACCCATTTTATTGTTTTGGTCTGATTCTCAAAGTCTTCGGATTATAGTTAAATTGTTTTTGTTTCGTATCGAAAAATTGAGTGAATTGTTAAAATTTTAATACAATTGACGCAATAATTATATAGAAATTTACGTACACTTCATTTATGAGATAAATATTCTTTAAAAATTTATAAACTTCCTTGAAATTTTGTTGAAGTTTTTTAAAGTATCGTCGATTCTTGTGTAAATTACCACATGAATGTCGTAAAATTTTTAACAAGTTAGTCATTTTTTTGTAAACAAAAAAATACTAAGCGATTACAATAAAAATATAAAATTAAAAGCTTAAAATATCTTTTGAATTAAACCTCGTACAGCTTAAGGAAGTATGAAGAACACCTGAATACTTATGAACCTTATAGTCAATTTTTCTGTTTGAAACAAAAGCAATTTAACAAAATTTTGAAATTCGAAAATTAAAGTGATAAAAAGAAAAAGAAAAGAATGAGAATTAAAATGATAAAATGAATAAACATTAAATACTAAATTTATGATGTGTATGCCTTAAATTTTGGTTTTTCTTGGAGGGGTCAACCATTTATTCATAACACTATAAAATATATCGAGAGAAAATAAAAATATAAAATATGTATTTTACACAACACCATCCATAATTATTATAATAGTGTATTTTGCCACCATCCAAATTCACTAATTCTTTGCATATTATTAAATAAAATCCATTATCTGTTCTTGATACTTGCCATCAAGAGCAGATATAAATCGTGCAGGCAATGAATTTTATTTAATAATATATATATATATATATTTAGTATCCGAAGAATGTATAGTAGGGTGTTTTTCATCAATGTCATATTTATAGAGAAACTATGAGTTGGAGTCAAGAGATTCAGTGTGTAGTTTCTCGTCTCAAGAGGAAATCTTTGTTTATTTTAATTCTAAAATTAATATGGAATGCATTGATTTAGAGAGAAATCAAAGGCATTTTAAAGTAGCTTGATTTACAGAAACTGAAAATTTGATTTCCATCAAGGAAATTGTACTGATTTAGAAACGGGGGAAGAATTGTTTGTAATTGTTACATTGTTTGTTTGTGGCAATTTTAGAAATTTATTTAAAAAAGAAAAGAAAAGTTCTATTCAAATTTCAAAGGCCTTTGAAACCCAGCTTCTTCAAATTCAAGAGAACTTAATGGGCCTATACAGCATGTATATTGGACAGTTGAAGTCCCAAATCAAAGAGTTGGCACGGGCCTCCACGAGTGGTTGTCCGGCCCAAATTATCCTGTTTTTCGCGACGGCGACAACGGACTTTGTACTAGTACTGGACGCCACCAAACTTTGCTTTCCGATTCCCAACTGTCAAACCTCAGAAAGTGTTTGGGGTTCCCCGTCCTCGCCAACCTCGGATTTGTCGCTGCAGTCTAGGGTTTTCAATTCTTGCCGCGATTTCCGATCTCTATCCTTTTCTCTTTCAAAAAAAAAAAAAATATCTTTAGCTGATGCTCGATTTCGACCTGCCAATTGTCACTTGATCTCATCGTTTTTCCGTCTATTCTCCTCGGCGATTTAGATTAATTAAATCGTAACAGCATGGTGAGATCGCACATTCTTTTTTTTTTTTTTTAATTTTTTATTATACTTCGACTGGATTTTGCAGTTAAGACTCTAATATACCTTTTATTTGGATGCAATTCGAATTTCTTGATTTTGTTAAATTAGAATTTCCTGCTTGGAGCTTTTAAGCCGGCATGCAATATCTTGATCACATTTTCCGATGCTAAAACTCGCAAGCAGGTATGCTTCTAGATCACTGTGATTTTTCAATTTATTTTTCACGAGTCATAGTGCTGGAATCTGGATTATTGTTATGTGATTAGGTCCCCATGAAAAAGGAAAATGGCCAAATGGTTATGGTACCGCTTTTCCAAAGTCAAGAAAATATTGCTGGGAAGGTATTTACTTCAACAGATTGAGGATCATAGTATTTGAGCTTTGTACTTGTAACTTTAAATGTACTACTATCAACCTTCAAATTTTGAAGATATTTCTTTGTCGCCTTCAGATCTCCATAGAACCACTTCAAGGGAAGAAAATTGAACATAATGGTGTTAAAGTTGAGCTTCTCGGTCAAATAGGTCGGTCCCTGTCCCTTGTTCAGTGTATTGATCCCAATTTTTAAATATCGTTCAGATGTGGTAGAAAAAATGAGGTTGAACATTTGAGAGTGTTGTTTCTTTACGAATGAAATTTATACAAACTTTGATTTTGCTTGCAGAAATGTATTTTGACAGAGGCAACTTTTATGATTTCACCTCTCTTGGTGAGTATTGTAGTCTGACCTTACTGTTGTTTGCTTTTCCTGGAAATTGTTTCAACATTCTTCAACCTAGGAATTAATTTCCATTAGTTGCATTTGGAATGGATGTGGGTGAAAAAAAAACTCAAAAGATTTCAGTTTGTGCTTTGCAGTTTGTGATATTTATATCCTTTTTCAGTCTGTTAAAATATTTTTGCATGTAATAAGTTCTTGTAGACTGTTGAGTTTTTGTAATCTTTTGTATATTCGTAATATTTGCAGTACGTGAGTTGGATGTTCCTGGGGATATATATGAAAGGAAAACTTACCCATTTGAATTTTCTACGGTTGAAATGCCATATGAAACTTATAGTGGTGTGAATGTGCGGCTCAGGTATGCAACCCACTGCTTAAACTCTTTGAAGAATTTTGTTCATTTTTCTTCTGATCAATTTGAAAAGAGTGGTTCCCTGATCACCAAAAGTTTGTTTGCTATGTATTTTCAAGGATTATTAATCTTATCATGATAATTGTTTTGGAGTACTTACCTTAATAAAGATTATAATTAGCCTGATACATGTTACTAAAAAGATGCTTATTTTGAAGTTATGAAATGGTTTAGTTTGTTTGTCTGATGATGAGGTTGTTAATTTGAGGCTATAATGTGACAACTCATCGTATAGTAGTTTGATTATGCTTTCTTCAGGTATGTCCTGAAAGTGACAGTCAGCCGTAATTATGGTGGAAGCATAGTGGAATACCAGGACTTTATGGTATGCAGCATCCACTTCCTTTTCTCTTAAATTTTTGCTTTCTTTATCTCATCTCCTTTTTGCTTAGCATACTGTGGCTCCTTACTCTCACATGTGCTAACACTATTATGCAAATAAGCATATACATTGTGTGCCACTAAAGGCAGAACTTAAATTGTCTGTCATGCTTTCCCCCTCATACCTGATATGCTTCTCTTATACACGAAAATCAGCATCAATCTATATAGCTATATACAATTTATCAGTTATGCAGTCTTGGCTACTTATCTTTTGCTTGGTTTATGTGTATCAGGTTCGCAATTATTCTCCACCTCCATCCATCAACAATAGCATCAAGGTGTGTGCAATAGTTTTAACTTATTCTTATGATTATGAACATGAGATTGTTCGTTTCACCATTTGCTAATGAGCTGCTCACCACTGATTTCATTCATAATATTTAATTTTAACGAATATCAAATCCGATCTACAGATGGAAGTTGGAATTGAAGACTGCCTGCACATTGAATTTGAGTACAATAAAAGCAAGTAAGTCAAACTTATAATGATCTTGCTTAAATCTGGAATAATAGGTTGGCTTAGGTCAGTGCTCGTATAGGATTTAAGTTCTCGAACTTATAATACTATAAGAACCAAATTTCCAAGTCACTTTCTGTGAAGTAGTTTTGACTATATATTGAAGTTCTTACCCATTGAACTCCAATTTGCACAGGTATCATCTGAAAGATGTTATTATCGGCAAGATATATTTTCTTCTTGTGAGGATCAAGATTAAGAATATGGATCTTGAGATACGGCGTCGAGAGTCAACAGGATCAGGAGCAAATACCCATGTTGAGACTGAGACACTAGCTAAATATGAGTTGATGGATGGTGCTCCTGTCAGAGGTATGTTCATAACTTGTTTTCTTTGAAGGATGTTGCTTTGGGCTGAAATTTTAGTTTTATTAAATTGTGTACTATGCTCATATCATGTCCTTGGTATGGAAGGTGAATCAATTCCAATCAGGCTGTTTCTCAGCCCATATGAACTGACACCGACACATCGCAACATAAACAACAAATTCAGCGTGAAGTATTACTTGAATCTCGTGCTTGTCGATGAAGAGGATCGTCGATATTTCAAACAGCAAGAAATTACGATATACAGGCTACAGGATTCCTGAGTAAGCATCACATACATGTAAACTTTAACATTCCATCCAGTAAAGAAGAACAGTGATTAAACTTGTGGTACCTTTGTAAAGCCGCGAAGCTTATGGTTAAAACTTGAAGAAAAAGAAAATTACTGGAAGACAGGGTTTTTTATTTGGAAGGGCTATATTTCAGCTTTTGTATACTTTGTTTGCTAGATTTCAGCTGACTCAGAATTGATGCAGTTATTTACACGACTGTAGTTACATTTTGATACGATCATTAGTAGGCCGCCACTGCCGATGAACATACTAGTTCAGAATTGTCAGTACATGTTCTATGTGTAATTACATAACAATTGCATGATTTCTTTTTCCCCTTTCCTCTCTAACCTTCAAAGTAAAACTCACTTTTTTCCGTGACAAAGCCCAAAATTCTGCGACACAAAATATAATTTCAAAATGTATTTGATATAAATCATTACAACAAAATCTTAAATGCGCAAAATACACCAATACGTAGACTAGCCAAATTTGTTAATTGGATTAGTAGATTTGATTTGGATTGGGTTAATTTGGATTTTAAGATTTTCGATTCAGTCTCGATGTTGGATTATTTTGAATTCAAGTGGTTCAAGTTGGGGTGGTTATGAGTTTTTCTCATTTTAAACATTGATCTATTTTAGTTATTTGATTAACTCATTGGGATTTGGATTATATCAACTTTATATTATTTTGTGTTTGGATTAATTTTGAGTTCATGTATGAATTAAATTAAGTTTATTGGATTAAAATTTTAAACCTTTTAGAAATTTAAGTTTAGAAAGATTTAATATAAAATTCGAATAATAATTGTTATATCTATAAATACCACATTAATAATGGCGGCCTTTTTCAGTGCTATTTGAACCAGATTGATCTAACTGGTTAAACTAGATATTAATTAGTATATCGATTTGAATATAGAAATTGAATCGGGTAAAATACCCCAATATACCAAAAAATAACAAAATTTATGGAAAAGGGTCGGTTTTAAGAAAATTTACGGAAAAGGGTTGTTTCCCCACAAAGCGCGTTCACGCCAGCGTGTTTTGTAGGGATAAACCGAAAACTGAGCCATATCAACAAAAGCGCTACCGACGTGAACGCTTTTTGATGTGGCACAAAACGCGTCCTTATGGGCGCGCTTTAGGCCTGCAAGGTCAAATTTTTTTTGACCGTTGGGCCTCCAACGGTCAAAAACTCACCCTATAAAAACTCCCCCAACCCTTTTATTTTTTTTAGACTTTAGTCCTTACTCATTTTTCTCTCAAATTCTTCTCAAATTTCTCTCAAATTTCTCTTTAAGTCCTTGAAACTTCCTCCGAAATTACAAAATAGTCCTTTAATATTTATAAAAAGCCCTTTTAACTTTTTTTAATATATTTTTGAAACTTTTAAAATTTCGATCATTATTACCAATGGCTGTGGAATTAATTAAATCTAGACAATAAGCACATCTCTGTCGATCAAATGCAAATGGTAAGTTTTAATTTTAATTTTAATATTATTTAATATTTTTAGGTTTATGCAATTTGAATTAATTTTATTTTATAATTTTTAAACATTGTAGATTGGGTGTTGCAATGTTATATTCGCAATATGCATGGTCCCCCATCGCCGTTGATAGAGAATTACCTGCGGGAAGCGGGTTTTTGGCACGTGGCCACGATAGGCCGGAGGTTCAAGTTGGAGCCAACTTTAATCAGTGCGTTGATAGAGAGGTGGAGACCCGAGACGCACACTTTCCATCTTTCATGCGGAGAGTGTACCATCACTCTGGAAGATGTGCAGTTGCAGTTGGGATTGCCGATGGACAGGTCGGTAGTCACCGGGTTCGCAACTTCTACTGATTGGATGGCTGTATGCTACGAGCTTCTGGGTGCCATTTCGGATAACATTCATGGAGGTCGAACCGAGATGGCTCGTTACAGACACATTCTCGGAGCCGAATGATGGTTCGTAGAAATAGAAAGAATACTGCCCGCTTCGCATATATTCTTGAGATAATTGAAGGTTATCCGATCTGGGACTTGTCTAGAAACCTCGTACACGAGATGGTGTTGAAACTTGTTGATTTTAGAGCGGCCCGCAAAATTGAGTTGAAGTCCGTCCGTCTATCGGTTGTATCGGAGATGTGCGACGACGCGACCGGTAAAGCGAAAATCGAGGTTGCCTATCCCTACCGCAATAATGGGCACGCTTTTTATTTCCATTTTTACGCCCTCGATTCGACCACCCATATTCATTCCCACCGATAACGTAAATTTAATGTTATATTTTACAATTATTACGTAGATTTATAGTATAATTGTATGCTAAAATTTATTTAATTAGGTGGAACCATTCATGAAGTTATCTTTGGAATACCTACCTCGCTTGAAGATATACGGCTTCTATTGGACCAACTGTCGGAATCACAAGTAAGTTTCGAATTTTCTATTTCGTATTTAGTGTTTAATATTATGTATATAACGAATATTTTGGTAATGTTAATATAGTTTCAATGGACACCGTACGAGGATCCGGCAATTCGGGCAGTAATTCTGTAAGAGTTCTTGTAAAATTTAAACATTTGGCACGTGAAGGTCCCATTGATCAACTATGCGACTGTGGAGATGCACCAGTCAGATCGGGTTCTGCGATAATTTGGATTTTGGCAACCGATTCGCATACACGAGGTGCTCGATGATGAGCACAAAGTGGACTTACTGGCGATTACTACGGATTGGCCAAGATTTTGGTCAGCACATATCGAGATGTAGGAGAACCGATCGTCGTTCCTGAGTTAGCGTACGTGCCAGAATACATGCCATGGTTTAGGATCCATGGTAAGCCGTATTTGTTGTCGAAAAAAGAGATGCGACGGCAACTTCGTCAACAAAGGAAACGTCGGGGCCCTTTAAATCCAAAGAGAAGGGGTGATGAGACGGGGCCATCAACGATCTTAAACACGATCCACGGCCCATAAGTTCGACCTAACTACACCGACATCACGACCTTTAGCCTTTATGCTTAAAATGCGTATATGTAACCTAACCCATATGTGTTTCCTTTTCCCAGTCCCACCCCAGGTTGGAATGCATGGCCGGGTTCGAGTCCGTTCCCGACTACTCTGAAATACTCTAGAATGTCATATTTTTATGTGCTAATTGCATATTTATTTTGCGTACGATTCTACTAATTTAGGCTATTTATGGTCTTTTATCTTGTAGGGATTAAATTGGAGGCAAAAGCAAAATTAAGGACCAAAAGTGTAAAATTAAAAATAAAATGGGCCAATATGCGATAAAGGGAAAAGTTGGTGCCAAAAGTGCAAGCATGGAGGACACAATGGTTGAAATGCAAAAAGAAGAGTTTTATTCTATTAGACTCTATTTTGTTTATATTAGGATAATTAATATTAAGATAATTGTTAAGGATTATTTAATTTAGAATTTATTTTATTTATCTTTATTTATCTTTGATTATTTATAATTATCTTTAGGAATTTAAGTAGGACTAGTCTATCTATCTTAGCACTATAAATAGGGGATGAAGTGACTCAGTTTGATTGATGATCTTTTTCTGTAAACACTCTCCCCATAAGTCTTTGTTCTTTCATATTTTTTTTTAATAAAACCTCCATTTATATATTTATTTTCTTTTCCACCACAACCATGAGCCACTAAAACCCATCTAGCCAAAGGTTTCCGAAAATCCCCGAAAAGGGTTCTTGAGGTTTAGAATCCGTACTTAGCCTTCTCAACAGGGTATTCATCATTTCTCCGCATTACGGGGCCGACGCCTGCCTATGTCCCTAAAGTAATCTTTTCAACGTTTGCAAGGAACGAGCTTTGTATATTTTGAGAAGGTTGCACGGTCGGTTTGTTAACTTCTGCGTCGAGGCCGTAGGTTGGCGAGCCCAAGAGACAAAATGGCGTGGGATTCGCCATTGAGAAGCGTTGATCTAGCATAGATGATCCCACAAGAGCGATCGTTGGCTGAGAGTCGAGTTCCACCAAATCAAAATCTAAATCCTCGGCTGGTGGTCGTCGCGTCCTCTTCCACTATAAGCGGCTTATTCGAGTTGAGAAGGATCATTTAAAAGCCGAGATTAAACCCAAATGGATCGAGAAGCGAGGCCGGAATCTCTCCACATAAGAAACTTTCTAAACTCTTTCCTTTTATTTTCCTCATTTTAATTTTCGTAATTTATTATCGTAATTTCAATTCATCTTAAATTCTTTTTATATTTTCCTGATCAAACTTTTAATTACATTATTTTATTTTTTTGAGAACGCGGTTTTCTTGGGCACGATTACGCGAGATTTGAAAACAAACATTCAGTATAATCCAGTCCCTGAGGATTCGACCCTACTTCCCCTTTACTGTTATTTTTACTATTTTACAGGGAATAGGATATATTTGGTGCTTTCAACGACGCATCAAATTTTGGCGCCGTTGCGAGGATCGATAATGTACAAATCTTGTTTTTTATTTTCTATGACCAGATCTGCTCTAGGCACTCTTGCGTTTGATTCAGAGATTGAAAAGACTGCAAAAGCTAATCGCAAGGAAATAAAACTAAGGAAAAAGCAGTCAGCGGTGGTTGAGACTCAAAGTAATCTACCACCAGAAATCAAAATCGACGACGAAGCAGAGTCTAGGGTTAACAAAAACCCTAATTTAGCACCTCAACTAATGGCTCAAACAATTCGGCAACTAGCCGAAGCTCCGACAGAACAACCGCCACTGTGCATCGCATATCCTACTATGGATACCGATTTTGAACTGAAATCAGGGTTAATTCAGTTGCTACCAACTTTTCGAGGGTTACAAAATGAAAACCCCCATAAACATTTGAAGGAGTTTCATATGGTTTGTCTCGAGTATGAAACCTCAAGACGTGGCGAGGATCAAATTAAATTGCGCTTTCCTTTTTCCTTAGCAGATTCAGCTAAGGAATGGTTATTTTATTTACCTCTTGGATCTATTACTACTTGGGCTGATTTATCTCGTTTATTTCTCAACAGGTTTTTTCCAGTATCTAGAGCAGCTGAGCTAAGAAGAGAGATCGTGGGAATAAGGCAAAAAGAAGTAGAGACTCTTTACGATTATTGGGAGCTATTTAAGAAGTTGTGTACGAGCTGCCTACAACACGGTATAACAGAGCAATCTCTCCTCCAGTACTTTTATGAAGGTTTGAAACCAATGGAGATGAATATAGTAGACGCCGCTAGTGGAGGAGCGTTGGTCAACATGACCCCCCAACAAGCAATGGACTTAATCTCTACAATGGTTGCAAATTCTCAGCAGTTCTGAGCTAATCCTGAACCCCCCAGAAGGGTTCACCAGCTAAGTAATTCTTTCATAGAAGATAGACTTGATAGACTTACTAATATTATGAGCTCTCTTATTGCAGAAAAAGCTAAACCAGCTCGGTTATGTGGAATATGTGCTACACCTGAGCACACAACTGATGCATGTCCCAGTTTGTGTGATGACTCTATGGCTCATTTAGAAGTAGTGGGAAATTTTCCTGGCCCACTACAAAGGTGATACGACCCCTACGCTAATACCTACAACCCAGGATAGAGGGACCATCCTAACTTGAGTTATGGGACCAACCCACGGTATAACCAGCCATACCCAAATCAGTTTCCACAACAGCCTCGTTCAAGTAATTTCTTAGAAACCATGGTCAATAAATTAGCAGCTAATGTCCTTGATTTTCAACAGCATACTCTTAAGTTTCAAAGAGAAATGAAGGATTTTCAACAGAAAACTAAGGCGTCTATAAGAGAATTGACCATATCAGTTGAGAAATTGAACTCTCAAGGGAAGTTGCCATCACAAACAGAAGCGAATCCAAGACAACACGCAAATGCGATGGCGTTGCGAAGCGATAAGTCTGGAACCTATTCTGACGAGAATCTTGGCCAAGAAATTGCCCGGAAAAAACCCGAGAAAGACGAACAAGTCTGACCGAAACCTCCATTGCCTAAAATTCAACCTCTATTTCCAGAACGATTCAACCAGTGTAGAAGAGGTAAAGAGGACAAGAAAATCCTCGAAACATTTAGGAATGTCGGGATTAACATTCCGTTGTTGGATGCCATCAAGCAAATACAAGTATGCTAAATTTCTTAAAGAGCTTTGCACCAACAAGCAAAAATTAACAGGTAATGAAAGGGTGAATGTTGGTGAAAATGTGTCATTGATGTTACAAATGAAAAATGTTTTTACAAAAATAGGTGTTAGCATTCAATTGGCGAGACAGTCCATTGTGCATCCCGAAGGAGTCCTCGAGGACGTATTAGTCAAAGTCAATGGACTTATTTTTCCTCTGATTTTATGTGATAAAATGGAGGAGGATAACGCTCCGGTCTTGGACATCTTGTTAGCGACCTTTCCTTAGTACCACAAATACTAAGATTGACGTAAGAAACGGAACCTCACGATGGAGTTTGATAGGAGATCGTGAAGTTTAACGTTTATGGCACAATTAGCCACCCAAGTGAAGTCTTGGACGTAAACTGTCGACATAATTAACTCATCAAGAGAAAAACTTTTGAGTCATCTTATGGAGATAAATCTAAAATGATGTTTGATGATTTTGAATCTATTAATAAATTATTGGTTCACATGGATACTAAACTTCTACCTTCATTGTGCGGGCATTAGATCCAAATTAAAACCACTTCTAGTATCTCAAATTCACATTTTGAAGAATGATGAGACCATTGTCGACTTAAAAGGATTAACCCTTGGAGGAAAATATGAAACCAATGAAAGAGACGCAAGGACTGGCTAAACCCAAATATGGTGGATGTGATAAAAATGAGAATTTCCAAGCTCACCCCACTACAAAGGTGATAGACCCCACGCTAATACCTACAACCCGGATAGAGGACCATCCTAACTTGAGTTATGGGACCAACCCACTTTTTGGTAACCATATCCCAAATGGTGTCCAGCAATCTCTGTCAAGTAATTTCTTAGAAACCATGGTCAATAAATTAGCACTAATGTCCTTGATTTTCAACAAGATACTCTTAAGTTTCAAAGGAAATGAAGGATTTTCAACTAAAACTAAGTTGCGCTATAAGAGAATTGACCATATCGCTTGAAATTGAACTCAAGGAAGTTGCCATCACAAATGTAATCAATCCAAGACAACACGAATGCATGGACGATATGGGAAGATGCTTGAACCTATTCCGACAGAATCTTGGCCAAGAAATTGCCAAAAACCCAGAAAGCGAACAAGTCTGACCGAAACCTCCATTGCCTAAAATTCAACCTCTATTTCAACGATTCAACATAGTATAGAGGTAAAGAGGACAAGAAAATCTCGAAACATTTAGGAATGTCTGGATTAACATTCCGTTGTTGGATGCCATCAAGCAAATAGAGTATGCTAAATTTTTAAAGAGCTTTGCACCAACAAGCAAAATTAATCCGTAATGAAAGGGTGAATGTTGGTGAAAATGTGTCCAGCTAGTTGTTACAAATGTAATTCGTGTAACACCTCTTACCCGTATTCGATGCTAATAGGTAACGAGGCATTCCAGGAGTATGGAACACTTACGGATGATTTAAACCATTTATTGCTCAAATATCAAAATTGATTATAAAGTTTCCTTTAATGACCCTTGAAGTCCAAATCATGCATTGGGATTGGGTCGGATTAAATCTAATCGTATGAAATTTTTGCAAAATCCTAAGTTTATCTCATTTACAAAGCTCACTGCTTTGTGGCTCACATGACCGTGCCTCGGTCAGATAACTCTTTGACTTGCGTCCTATGAAGGAACTTGAGTCACATGGCCTTAGTACCGTGCTGTTGCTAGCGCGGTGGTAAAGTTAATTTTCACTTATTTTCCAAGCCATATTTCACTCATTTGATCCTTATTCTTCACCCACATTTAATACATACAAAAACCAATTTAAGATATTCAACTCAGCCTTATACTTAATACCATTTGTTAGTCTACTTTACATATAAATAACAAGAAATGTATATGGGCTCAATTTCATTAAATTTGTCTTGTACTTATAGTTTCACACTATGTATTCATATAACATATAACAATCACACATTCTATTTCATATATATTTTATAACAAATTATCTTGGTTTCAAACTACTTCATATTTGAGTTTTACTTATCAAATCATTTGAAACATCATCTTTTACTATATAGGAACTAGATGTACAATTCTATAATTATGGATGAACACATTTATCAAACATATGTCATGTTTTTATATATCATAGTCTCATATTTCCATCTATCAATTACCATCATTTCTCGTTTTTGACAAATAAGGTAACAATTCATAAAAATGAAATTCACTAACCATTCTCTGTAATCACAATTTAAAGTGACAAATCACTTATTGAGGCCAATTTCAATGTTCACTACAATCTATCATATGAATTTGGATGTACATATCCACCAATAAATTCCATGTACAGTATCATCATCTCATATTTCCACATACATTACTTTGAACATTATAAACTCAAATAACATATACAAGACATACCAATGTATTTCAAATACATTTTCATAATATTTCATTCAGTTAAGATTATTTCTTAAGAAAATGTAAGGATAGGGGCATGTTTGCAATACCATGCAAAATAGGTCATTTGGGGATTAAAAGGCTATGTGTGATCTAGGAGCCTCCATAAATGTAATGTCATATTCTATTTATGAATCACTTAATGCAGGTTTTTTTACAAAAATAGGTGTTAGCATTCAATTGGCAGACAGGTCCATTGTGCATCCCGAAGGAGTCCTCGAGGACGTATTAGTCAAAGTCAATGGACTTATTTTTCCTCGATTTTATGTGATAAAATGGAGGAGGATAACGCTCCGGTCTTGAGACATCTTGTTAGCGACCTTTCCTTAGTACCACAAATACTAAGATTGACGTAAGAAACGGAACCTCACGATGGAGTTTGATAGGAGATCTGAAGTTTAACGTTTATGGCACAATTAGCCACCCAAGTGAAGTCTTGGCGAAACTTGCGTACTAATTAACTCATCATGAAAGAACTTTTGAGTCATCTTATGGAGATAAATCTAAAATGATGTTTGTGATTTTATCTATTAATAAATTATGTTCAATGGATACTAAACTTCTACCTTCCCCATTGTAATGGCATTAGATCAAATTAAAACCACTTCAAGTATCTCAAATTCACATTTTGAAGAATGATGAGACCATTCTGACTTAAAAGGAATTAACCTTGGCACAAAATATGAAACCAATGATGAATAGTACGGCTTAATCCAATATGGGATTGATAAAATACAATTTTTCAATCAATATTAAAAAGATTTTTTTGAGCTACCTAGAACCATTTAAGTTACTCGATCTAATGACGTTAAACATACTCTTGTTGAGCAACCCAATCTTTATTTTTTATTATTATTTATTTCATTTTATTTATTTTTATTTATTTATTATTTTTCCTCATTATTTCTTTAATTTCTTTTCATTTCTTTAATTTCTAAATTTCTTTGATTAGGTACACAATCACTCAAAAAGGAGAAAATCGAAAAATGAATCAAATGACAAATCATCCATGGTACCAATAACTTATTCAATGCTATTCTATGATTGAATGACATATCCCACCAATAAATCCCTTTCCTGCAGCAACTATCATTATCCTACCCAAACATTCCCTTTCACCAAATAAATCCCAAGACCTAAATTTTTCCCAAATTTCCTTCCAACTCCATTACGCATTAAATCTCACCATCTTACACCAACCATTACTCTTCGAACCAATTCATTAGATATGACTAAGAAAATATATATCACAATGAACTCATCTCAACAGTTAAGTTCATTCGTACTCGTGTCTCCTTCCATTATGTACGCCATTCACCTCCCTTTCTCCTTCTTCTTCCATGACAAGCCACCAAGCCATCCATCGGATTGAGCTACATTGGAGTTTTCTAAACTTTTCTACCTATTTATTTCTTGCGCTTTCCATTTCGAGACAATGTTTTTAAGTAGGAGTATTTTTCAGTATTCGTTGTCTTCGATGTCATTTGTTTTCTGTGAGGCTCTATTCCTCCATTTTTTCTAAGAATATTACTGCTATTCATCAAAACTTTGACACGACTTGCCGGACTTCTGACCTCATACATGATTCTTGGCTGAATTAGTTATGATTCCTCGTTTGATTTTATCTCCTGATTTATTTTTATTCGGCTAAATAATTATGATTAATAAGTTAACTCTATCTTGCTTTTGGTAAAATTGACCAAGTTTAATCTAAAGGGACACTTAATACAATTACATGCCTAAATTATGTTCATGTCTATTAGGTGGTTACTAAAACTTATTTTGACACTTGATTATTTCTCTTAGGACCTCCAAAATTAAAATTTCGTTTAAATTTGTTTAATAAAGTTTCAAGGTTATGAATGTCAGTTAGACGTTTATACAATGAACATAAATTATATTGATAGTCTAGATTGTCATTCTTAGAATTCAAAGTTGTGTGACTATGGTAAAACTCTCTAAGAAAATAAATAAGTTTTAAGAGTATGTAAATAGAAATAACATTGTGACTCAGCTTGGATTGATCATCTCACTTGACAATTAAAAGGTTCAATATATGCCTAAGTAAATAAATAATCTAATAAAATCAAAAAGAAAAAAAAAATTAGTACTAATAAAATTACGTTGGGGACTAAAGGAGAATTAAATAGAGTTTCTAATTCAATTTATACCATTTTGATGATTTTTCAAAGTTAGACAACTGCTGCTGTCCAAAACTGCTTTAGTATAACATGTTGATTTCTATTTTGTCTCAAATTCCACATTTCATACAATTCAATCCTTGCTCAATTAACCCTCAATTGAGCTAATTTTCTCATTTAATACTTTTCTCTATCATTTTAAACTACTTCATAACCTTTGAAAATCAGAATTTTAACACTAGGCCTTAATTTCAACTCTTTCACAATTAGGTCCTAAAACTAATTTCCATCAATTTTACTTGATAAAATCATCATATAACAAAATTAAAGCTTCAATTCAATATTTATCCATCATATTCTTCCAGCACTAATCCACATCAACTTTAAAAATTAGCCATAGAATCAAAAACTAATGACATAGTAAGTTGGACCCAATTGTAAAAGTCTAAAACATAGAAATTTCAAGGAGAAAGCAAGAATTGAACTTACACGAAGCTTGAGTATGAAAACCATCTTGAAACTCTCTCCCATGGCTTTTTTTCAGCTGAAGAAAATGAAGAGAAATGAAGAGAATTCTAGATATTCCAATTTGGTCCCATTTTTTTAACTAATTTTGACAATTTTCCAATTTTGCCCTTATTTCACCCATTTCCTGATTTTTCTCAGCTATTGCCGCCCAAAATATCTCCTTTGGCTTATTTTCACTTTAGGTCCTTCCTCATTTGACAATTAATCTATTTAATCTTTCTAGCAACTTTTACACCTTTTTCAATTTAGTCCTTTTTATTTAATTAACCACCCAAACGTTAAAATTTTCTAACGAAATTTTAATACTAACTTATTGACATTCCGTAAATATTCATAAAAATACTTATGACTCGGTTTATAATACCGAGATCTCGATACCTCTTTTTCTCGATTTCTTGACCAATTAAATCTTTATAAAACACAATTTACTATTTCAAAAATCTTTTAAAAGCTACATTTGGCTCGTAAATATTAAATAATACAATCTATGAGTTCATTTGTTAGATTTGATGGTCTTGAACCACTATTTCTAATATAACTGAAATTTGGGCTATTACACCGGCAAAATGTAAGGATAGGGGCATGTTTGCAATACCATGCAAAATAGGTCATTTGGGAATTAAAAAGGCTATGTGTGATCTAGGAGCCTCCATAAATGTAATGTCATATTCTATTTATGAATCATTTAATGCAGGTTTTTTGACAAAAACAGGTGTTAGCATTCAATTGGCAGACAGGTCCATTGTGCATCCCGAAGGAGTCCTCAAGGACGTATTAGTCAAAGTCAATGGACTTATTTTTCCTACAGATTTTTATGTGATAAAAATGGAGGATGATAACGCTCCCGGGTCTTTAGACATCTTGTTGGGGCGACCTTTCCTTAGTACCACAAATACTAAGATTGACGTAAGAAACGGAACCCTCACGATGGAGTTTGATGGGGAGATCGTGAAGTTTAACGTTTATGGCACAATTAGCCACCCAAGTGAAGTCTTGGACGTAAACCGTGTCAACATAATTAACTCATCAGTAGAAAAAACTTTTGAGTCATCTTATGGAGATAAATCTAAAATGATGTTTGATGATTTTGAATCTATTAATAAATTATTGGTTCCTATGGATACTAAACTTCTACCTTCTGTTGTGCAGACATTAGATCCGAAATTAAAACCACTTCTCGAGTATCTCAAATTCACATTTTTGAAGAATGATGAGACCATTGCTGACTTAAAAGGGATTAACCCCTTGGAGGAAAATATGAAACCAATAAAAGAGACGCAAGGACGGCTAAACCCAAATATGGTGGATGTGATAAAAAATGAGAATTTCCAAGCTCACACAATTAAAAAGATTTATTTTGAGCCACCGTAGAACCATTTAAGTCGTCGAGCTAATGACGTTAAACAAGCGCTTGTTGGGAGGCAACCCAATCTTTATTTTTTTTATTATTATTTATTTTTCATTTTATTTATTTTCATTTATTTATTATTTTTTCCTCTTTCTTTTCTTTTAATTTCTTTTATTTTGTTTAAATATTAATAAATTTCTCTTCTTTGATTAGGTCAAACGGAGCAAAAATACTCAAAAAAAGGAGAAAAATCAGAAAAATGAAACCAAACAGCCTTATCCATGGTACCAAACAACCTCTATTCCAGATGCTATTCTAGTCCAGAATGACATATCCCTGCAACCAAACTATCCTATTCCTGCAGCCAACCATCATTATCCCTGCACCCAAACATTCCCTTTCAGCCAAATAAAACCCCAAGACCTAAATTTTTTCCCAAATTTCCTTCCCCAACTCCATTACCGCCAAAAACTCACCCCTCTCCACCAACCACTGCTGTTCGTCGTTCCCAATAGTGTAAACCCAAAGCATACTGCACACACCTCCCTTCATCGTTAATCATACTGTTGTCGCCTCTCGCTCCCCATTATCGTCGCGCCATTCGACCTCCCCTTCCTCCTCTTCTCCCATGACACAAGCCACCAAGCCCTCCACAATCGACAGTAGCTACACGGGGAGTTTTTTCTAAACTTTTCTACCTATTTATTTCTTTTGCGTCAACATTGAGGACAATGTGTTTTAAGTAGGGGGAGATACTTTTCGTATTACTGTTGTCTTCTGATGTCATTTGTGTTTGCTGCTTGAGGCTCTATTCTATCCATTTTTTTTCTAAGAATATTCTGTCGCTTTTCATACCCAAAAATTTGACCACGACTTGCCACTGTTTGACCTACATACATGATTCTTGGCTGCTGAGTTAGTTATGATTCTGTCTGTTTGATTTTATCTCTACTGTTTTATTTTTATTAGGCTAAAAACAATTATGATTAATAAGTTAACTCTATCTTGCTTTTTGTAAAATTGACCAAGTTTAATATAAAGGGGACACTTAATACAATTACATGCCTAAATTATGTTCATGTCTATTAGGTGGTTACTAAAACTTATTTTCGACACTTGATTATTTCTCTTAGGACCTCCAAAATTAAAATTTCGTAAATTTTGTTTAATAAAAGTTTCAAGGTTATGAGTGCGACTTAGAACGTGATCGGTGAAATGTAACCGGGTAGGTGCTTGGGTTGTCATTCTACTTCGCGTCAAAAGGTTGTGTGACGTGATAGGTAAAACTCCGCTAACCGAAAATAAATAAGTTTTAAGAGTATGTTGGGCTGAGTAACCAGGGTGGGGTGCTTGGGTTGTCATCTCACTTCGCGTCAAAAGGTTCAATATATGCCTAAGTAAATAAATAATAATAATAAAATAAAAAAAGAAAAAAAAAAAAAAAATTAGTACTAATAAAATTACAGTTGGGGACTAAAGGAGGAAATAAATAGAGTGACTTGGTAGGTTTGGTAATTTGCCTAAATAGCATGAAATAATTCAAGACGATTTTAATTTTTGTGTGTGTTAATTGGAATACTTTTTCTGTTTTACTTAAAGCAAGCTTAGAAGTTCTCTTTATTTTTCATATGCATATTTTTACTAATCTTTATAAAACTTTGGAGTAGAATTTCTTTCAAGATCTAATTTTCACAGTGGATAGGAACCATACTTGAGGGCAAGCATGGGCTAAGTAGGGGGAATTTGATAATACTTTAGAACGTCATATTTTTATGTGCTAATTGCATATTTATTTTGAGTACAATTCTACTAATTTGGGCTATTTATGATCTTTTATCTTGTAAGGATTAAATTGGAGGCAAAAGCGAAATTAAGGACCAAAAGCGTGAAATTAAAGATAAAATGGGCCAATATGCGATAAAGGGAAAAGTTGGTGCCAAAAGTGCAAGCATGGAGGACACAAGGGTTAAAATGCAAAAAGAAGAGTTTTTATTCTATTAGACTTTATTTTGTTTATATTAGGATAGTTAATATTAAGATAATTGTTAATGATTATTTAATTTAGGATTTATTTTATTTATCTTTATTTATCTTTGATTATTTGTAATTATCTTTAGGAATTTAAGTAGGACTAGTCTATCTATCTTAGCACTATAAATAGGGGATGAAGTGACTCAGTTTGGTTGATGGTCTTTTTCTGTAAACACTCTCCCTATAAGTCTTTGTTCTTTCATATTTCTTTTTAATAAAACCTCTATTTACATATTTATTTTCTTTTCCACCACAACCATGAGCCACTAAAACCTATCTAGCCAAAGGTTGCCAAAAATTCCCAAAAAGGGGTTCTTGAGGTTTAGAATCCGTACTTAGCCTTTTCAACAGGGTATTCATCATTTCTCCGCATTACGGGGCCGACGCTTCCGTCCATGTCCCTTAAGAAGTAATATTTTCAACGTTTGCAAGGAACGGTCGCTTTATATATTTTGAGAAGGTTGCACAGTCGGTTCATTAACTTACTGCGTCAGAGGTTGGCGAGCCCAAGAGACAAAATGGCGTGGGATTCGCCATTGAGAAACGTTGATCTAGCATAGATGATCCCACAAGAGCGATCGTTGGCTAGAGTCAGGTTCCACCAAATTGAAATCTAAATCCTCAGAGCTGGTAGTCGTAGGCATCCTCTTCCACTATAACTGGCTTATTCGAGTTGAGAAGGATCATTTAAAAGCCGAGGATTGAACCCAAGGCGGATCGAGGCAACTGGAGGCTGGAATCTCTCCACATAAGAAACTTTCTCTAAACTCTTTCTTTTTATTTTCCTCATTTTAATTTTCGTAATTTATTCTCGTAATTTTAATTCATCTTAAATTCTGCTTTTATATTTTCCGAGATCAAAGTTTTAATTCTGTTATTTTTATTTTTTTCAAGAACGCAGGTTTTCTTGGGCACGATTCTGCCTAGGATTTCGAGAAACAAGCATTCGTATAATCTGGTCCTTGAGGATTCGACCCTACTTCCCCTTTACTGTTATTTTTACTATTTTACAGGGAATAAGATATATTTGGTGCTTTCAACGACGCATCACTCCGACTGGCCACCGATCTTGAGGCCGTCGTCGCGTGAGGGATCACAGGAGGCGCCGTCGGGGAGCACTTCTTTTTACCAGTCTCATTCGCCATATGAGATTCAGACACCCTCGCCGTGGTTTATGTAAACACCTCCGGGGTCGTTATTTTATCAATGTGGGTCATCCTCGCAACATCCACAACTAGACCCACCGGGGAGAATCAAATCCCTACCGAGGTTCCACGACCTCACGGAAGCTAAAAGAAGGAGGAATCCAGTAGCAGAATCACTACCCCCCGTGTACTGATTTGACCAAGCATCAACATTGATTCGGATGGGCTTTTTTATTTTTAAATTGTAATAATTTTTTATTTTTAATAAAATAAAATTTATTTTTATTTGTGTTTGTAATTTAATTTTAATATCTTCATTAAAATAGAAGTTGTTTATTTTTTTGTATGTAATTTAATTTGACTTTTTTAATAAAATAAAAAGTTATTTTTATTTTTGTAATTTAGTTTTAATATATTTAATAAAATAATAGTTGTTTAAATTTTTTAGTAATTTAATTTTAATATCTTTAATAAAATAGAAATTGTTTAATTTTTTATTGTAATTTAATTTTAATATATGTAATAAAATAAGAAGTTATTTTTATTTTATTGTAATTTATTTTAATATATTTAATAAATAAGATGTTTTTTTTTTTTTTTTTTGTAATTTAGTTTTAATATATTTAATAAAATAAGAATTTTTTATTTTTTGTAATTTAGTTTTAATATATTTAATAAATAAGAAGTTTTTTATTTTTTATTTTTTGTAATTTAGTTTTAATATATTTAATAAAATAATAGTTGCTTTTTATTTTTTATTTTTGTAATTTAGTAATTTAGTTTTAATATATTTAATAAATAAGATGTTGTTTTTATTTTTATTTTTGTAATTTAGTTTTAATATATTTAATAAAATAAGAAGTTTTTTATTTTTTGTAATTTAGTTTTAATATATTTAATAAATAAGAATTTTTTATTTTTATTTTTTAATTTAGTTTTAATATATTTAATAAAATAATAGTTGCTTTTTTTATTTTTTATTTTTTTGTAATTTAGTTTTAATATATTTAAAATTTTTGACTGTTAGAAGTTCTAAAGCGCCTCTGAGGACGACTTTCCTAGTTTTTGCCACAAAACGCACTGACGTGGACGCGTTTTGTGGGAAAACGGCCATTTTTCGTAAATTTTCTTAAAATCAACCTTTTTCCGTAAATTTTTTTAAAACCAGCCCTTTTCCGTAAATTTTATTATTTTTTGGTATATTTGATTATTTTACCCAATTAAATCAGCCTTTAAGGAAATAGCTTAAAATAAAAATTGAATTAAAATTGACAATTGAATAATTTTTTAAATAGTTATAAATTTTAATTAAATCGAAAACAAATTATTTGACGTATTAGACCATTGATTTGGTTTTTCCACCGTCGCAAGTCTCCCGACCAAAAGGAGCCTTTGTCAAAGTACAAATGATGCCTACGCCATCTGAGCCACCGACACCTCCTCTTCCTCAATACTATTCATATCGGATAACCCAGATCCTGCCACGTGTAACATTATAAATATAAAATTCCTATCAAGTTGTGCCAAACATCCACAGTTATTCGTCCCCATCATTTATCCCACATCTAATATACCCATTACTTGTTAACACTTCAATTTGACCCACTCCTTTTCTCCATTAAAAAGTAAAAATCAAAATGCGAACTCTTTTCATTGATTAAAAACCCAACACATTGGCTTTCGTCTTCGCAACTTCATATTAAAATCTCTGCGTCCTCTCGCAGAAGGAAAAAAGGGGAGAAAATTTGACCGTGAGTGGTAATATTAGGCAGAAGAAACGATGGAGCTGTTCTATTTCATGGTGTTCGGTGCATTGGGAACAGTGGTTGCAGCATTAGAGCTAAGCAAGAACAGCAAAGATCGAATCAACACTTCCCCTGCTTTCAATTCCTTTAAGAACAATTACCTCGTTGTTTACTCTCTCATGATGGGTAACTATATAACTCCCCCTCATTTTTTTTTTTTTTTTGTATTTACTCAGATCTGATTTAATTTCTGTCCTTTAGATCTCACTTTTATTTTTACTCTTAACATGCATCTGATCTAATGCTGGTTTTTATTTGTTGTGTGTGCGCGCGCGTGAATCCACAACTTATTCCCTAGATTTTCACTTTTAGAGTGTAATTGATTTTTTTTTCTTTTGTGATTTGGTTTTACTTAGAAATGGAAAACGGGATAACCTGCATATGTTTCAGCTTGTAAAAGGAAAGAGTAAAAAAATGACTTCCAATAAGCGTTATGTGGATTTGCCGTCCCTTTCTGTTTTCTGGTTGAGACATTGGATCTTTGTGTGTGTTGGTGATAGGTTGCTATTACTTGGATAAAGAAACAACCAAATCTTTGAGGATGAAACTATCCATTGTTGTTAGAGCTTACAGTGGAAGTCTTGAACTCATGATTCTTGCTGAGTTTAGCACCGTTGTGTTAACTTCTTTAATAAGTTTTGTGGCAATAGATGTAGGGGTGATTCTTTCTAATCTAGGTATCTACTTGAGATTTAATGGTCTGAGATGCCATTGGTCATGAATTTGAATTGTATCAAAATTTGTGGTAAATCTAGCTTTTGATACAAGTCTTTTATGATGACGTATCTGTAATTATCTTAATCAAATGCATCATAAACATATTACTACTTAAAATGATAACCTTCTGGAGGTATGATCTGGTAATTGTGAAAGATAACCTTCATGGTCATTGGGTGATATATCTATCTTGCTGTTCTGATAAATGGTTGTTTATGTATCAATAGCTGGAGACTGGCTGCAGGGTCCATATGTTTACTATCTTTACAGTACATATGGCTTTGGAAAAGGGGAGATTGGACAGCTTTTTATTGCTGGTTTTGGATCCTCCATGTTGTTTGGCACAATTGTTGGATCTCTAGCTGACAAACAGTAAGCTTTTACTGTGTCTTCTGTTGTGATCCTGTCATACTCAATGAATGAATGTCGAAGGTTTTGTCTTAAATGCTAAAATACCTTTTGTTCTATTCAGGGGCCGAAGGAGGGCATGTGTTACTTACTGCATAACTTACATACTTAGTTGCATCACCAAGCACTCTCCTCAATACAAAATTTTGATGATAGGTCGTGTTTTGGGAGGTATCGCCACCTCCCTTCTGTTTTCAGCATTTGAGTCTTGGCTTGTTGCTGAACATAATAAGGTGAGCAATTGTTTTGTGCTCTTTACTCTTATGCATATCAGTCAAGCTTACAACTTACGGCATATATGTGTTTGATTTTGTGCCCTTTACTCTTGTTTCCTTCTATTATGGATGCTGTGTGTTAGTCTGTCAGGTTGTTTGCCACCATGCCCTATTTTGGGGGAAAAAAACAATGATATAGATATTTAGCTTACATCTCATATTGAAAATGGTATATAGGAAAATGCAAACTTCGATTCTTGAACTTTCCATCATTGTTTTCAAAGATGTCAAGGCATGAACCATCTGTTTCTGCTTAGCTACATTCTTGCCTGCATCACTGATGTTGATATCTCTTTTAAATTTAATCTTGTTCTTACAATTTTATTTCTGCTTCTAATCTTTGCAGAGGGGCTTTGAGCAACAATGGTTGTCACTAACATTTTCTAAGGCAATATTTCTTGGCAATGGTCTTGTTGCCATTTTGTCTGGGTTGTTTGGGAACCTACTGGTTGATTCACTATCCCTTGGACCTGTGGCTCCTTTTGATGCTGCTGCATGCTTTCTTGCCATTGGAATGGCCATTATTTTATCATCATGGACTGAAAATTTTGGAGATCCCTCAGAAAATAAGGACCTGCTCACCCAGTTTAGGGGTGCTGCTGTAGCAATAGCTTCTGGTAGAGTTCAATATTTATTATAAACTCATACATTGATCAGATTGACAAGTTGCAGGCCAAGTACTGTCTCTTGATGCCTTGTTGTTGTCAGTCATCCTCCATCATGCAATAATTATTTCCTTAGGTTTCTTTTTGTTCCCTTTAGTCTAATTTTTTGTGCACTTCAGATGAAAAAATTGCTTTGCTGGGTGCCATCCAGTCTCTGTTTGAAGGTTCAATGTACACCTTTGTGTTCCTTTGGACTCCTGCTTTGAGCCCCAATGATGAAGAGATCCCTCACGGTTTTATTTTTGCCACATTCATGTTGGCTTCTATGCTGGGAAGCTCCCTTGCATCTCGATTGATGGCTCGCTCATCACCCAGGGTAGAAAGCTACATGCAGATTGTTTTCGTGATTTCCTCTGCCTCTCTCCTGCTTCCCATTATAACTAATGTATGTTCGAACATCTCTCTCTCTCTCTCTCTCTCTCTATATATATATATATATCTGTAGATTATTCTATTGAGTGATTCCTAACTATATGGATTGTAACAGTTCTTGGTGCCTCCTTCAAAGGAGAAAGGCGGAAGCATCTCATTTGCTGGCTGTCTTCAGCTTCTTGGCTTCTGTACTTTTGAGGCATGTGTAGGGATATTCTGGCCATCCATTATGAAAATGAGATCCCAGTACATCCCAGAGGAAGCTAGGAGCACCATTATGAACTTTTTCCGCATTCCTCTCAACATCTTTGTCTGCATCGTGTTGTACAACGTATGTTATAAGCTTTTCTATAATAGCTTTATTTGATCATGTGCCATAGACCAAACCCATTAAAGCTTTAACTCTGTAACTAACCAGCTAATGTTTGTTTTGGCTGTGAAGGTTAATGCATTTCCCATCACTGTTATGTTCGGTATGTGCTCGATTTTCCTCTTCGTGGCCTCTATCTTGCAAAGACGATTGATGGCAATTTCAGACAAGCCAAGTATGTATACAACATCATATCACACCAAACATCCTTCATTTTCCTGTGTTATCTTTCAAGTCGCTTCAAGCTGTTCTCTTTTCAAACATTTTGATGATGATGATTATTATTTTATTTTCAGAGATGGAAAATTGGACAGCTATGAAAGAAAGGGACCCTGAGGCAGAGCCACTAAATGATTGAGAGTGATGTTTGGGCTACATACAGGGTCACCAAGGATTTTCTTGGTAGGTAGAAAGCAACAACATAACTCATTTCCTTTTTAGAGTTGCGATTGCTACTTGATACAGATTGGAGGGTTTGTATTTTGATTTTATGGTAAAAGAGGTAAAAACAGTGTATAAGAAAATAGGGGTCTACCCAATAAAGAAGATATGGGTTATATAATAGGTCATTATCGAGTATTCATGATTTGTTTTTTTTTTGGCTGTTAGTAGTTCAGCATTAAAAATAGTAAACCAAGTTTCAAAATCTTCCTAATTTTGATATTATTCTCTTTTTCTATAGTGCTCCATAATTCTAAATGGTTACTTGGTTTAGATTTTTTTTTTTTTTTTTTTTTTTGATAAAGGGTAAGGGTAATTTTTGTCCAGAAATTGAATATGATGTCAATCGAAGACTTAATTTTATTTTTAAGTTGATTAAGATTGTTGATAAGAAATAATCACTGTTTTTGGAATCGGACTGTCTAAATAAAAAATCATAAGGTACTAGTCTAGAATAAGAGTTGGAAAGATTGAATTGTGAATTGATTTATTTGATTAGTCGGATCGATTGAAACGACAGTTAAATTAATTGAACTGTTTTTTTTAATTAATATTTTAATATTTTAAATAATTTATTCAATTAATTGAATGAACTCCATTCGATTTTTTAGATATAATTAGTTTTTTATTTTTAAAATTTCTCTTCTTTTGATGAGTAGGTGAAAATGGTTTTATTTCCAAAGTCCTAATACGCACTAAATTATTCAACGTAGAAAGGAAGAGAACATTAGAAATGCCGTCTATCTACTCGATTCACTCAAAGCAATGTCTAGTTTTAAGCCGGACAAGATATTCTCGCTCGGCTAGACGTGATAAACCCTGTTATATTTAATCATTATTATTCATGATAATTAATCTAATATATTTATATTTATTATATTAATTAATATGATTCTGACTATCATTAATAATTAATTAATATTACATGAATATGTTGAATCCAAAATTTTATTGTATATAAAAATAAAATAAAATAAAATTTAATGTCAATTTTGTTATATAATAAATAATAATTTTGTTAGTTTAAAAGTTTTTCTAATTTGTATTAATGTGTTATGTATAACAAAATTGAAATTCACTCTAAATTTGGACTTTTATTTCTTATCAATTTTATTTTTTTACCGATATTAAAAATACATGATGGAGGTTTGAGATTTGTATTAATGGTTTAGTTATTCTTCTTTTTCCTTGAAAAAGGGGTATTTATAAGAGGAGGGCTTGATGTGGGCAATACGTTGGTGAGCTTAAGAAATCGAAAAGATTAAAAAGATTAGATCTGATGTAATAACTATTCTTAGTGACGATGCTCGTGCAAGTTAATTTAATAATGCATAAACTAAATAGCAGATGAAAGTATTGACCATCGCCACCACAAAAATTTAGAATTCTTAACTAAATACCAAACCGAGCAGCAATCAAGATACAATAATAATTCATTTTCTATATAAAAAAAAAAGGATTCAATAAATCACATAAATTAGGGCCTTCATCCAATCCATGACGATTACAAGTATACGAAGACTTGTCCTCTCAGGTACTTTGGGTCGACGACCCCCCTAAAATTTTGTGTACATTATCCAAAATTACAAATATCCATTACTTTTCATGGTCTTTTGCTAGTTTCCACAATGATCTGCAAATCTCCATGATTTTTTCTTAAAAGCCGCTCAAAGCAGGCTTTTCTTTACCTATTGCTTTCATTCTTAGGAAGTAGTGACAAAGCAGATTGAAGTGAGTTCCCTAACTTGTCTCTCAAGCTTGAAACTGTGTTCTTCAATGGTTCATAACAACTCGTTTCATCAAGGGCAATCTTCTTGTGTTCTTGTACCTGGAATTGTCTCTCCAAGTATCTTCTAAGACTTGCCTCTGCAATGTTGACGAGTCTAAATGAAGCATTTGTGTGCATGAATTTTGTGATCATAAATCCTGCTAGAATCAGCTGATCAGCCTTAACGAGCTCCGATATGAATGTGGGGAACAAGATTCTTGCAAATAGAAACAAGATGTCTCCCTTGGTGTTTCCATGTTCATTGCTTCCTTCCTTTCTAAGCTTTGGCAATTGTGCTTCTTGGAACCAACGAGAGAAATTGCCTACTAAATAGCAGACATAGGAGAAAATAGTGCCGAAGGAAGATTTGTTGATGACAGTTGATAAAATCCCTGAAGAGAGGATTAGCGTTAAGAACTCGTGGTCGTTGGCAATGTCAGAAGTACCTTGTTTCATCTTGTTTTCGAGTGCAGTCAAAGACTCCACCTGCAACCCTTCATAAGGAAGTAAAAGCATCATCTTTGAAGCCATGAAACAATCCATTCCGAGTACGATGTCATTCAAGTTCCTTGCATCGCCTTCATCAAGTAATACTCCACCGGGTTTTGATATGGATTGGTCAATCAGCTTTAAGACATCTTTAACTCGAGATGCTTTAATAAGGAGCTTGAAAATCTCCGTCCAAGACTCGTGTAAAGGATGGATCAAAAGCGAATCCCCTTTCTTTTCTCTCTCCAAAGGTTCAATTTCCTGAAAGCTCTCCCATCCTTCATCCCAATCATCGCTCCAGCTATTTTCTGCATTAGATAATTCTGGAGAGGCTTCCTCTTCTTTCTTAATCATGAAAAGCCCTTCCCACTCTTCCAAAATGACTACCAAAACATCGAGATGAGGATCTGCATTGGCAATGGCACACAATTTTAAGAAGCAAGAAACTGCCGTATCAACACTTGAGAGGTCATCGGGGGTGATTTCAAAGCCAGGAGAAATGGCTGCCATAAGTTGAGATGATCTCAGGGCAACTAAAGTACTTGTAAACCTGCTGGAAGTATCTATTTGCTCGGGCAACCCATCATTTGAAGTAATTTGGCTCTTGTTATTAGTACATAGTGACTCATCCCACCCTACCCATGGATGAACATTTAGCTGCAGCTCAGAAGATAAACCCTTCACACTTTTACCAGCGATAAATTGCATAAGCTCTAAGACATGAACTCGGACATTACTAGCTAGCAGCAAATCTTCAGAGAATCTGGCAAGTCTTTCCCAAACTGTACACCTGACTTTCTTTAACTCGTTGAAATTACCCTCTAAATTGCTCAGAGATGATATCAACTGATATAATTTCTGGTGTTCCCGAGATCCATTAGCCAAATCCTGTAAATTTGGTTCTAGCACTTTTAAATAAAGATGGGAAAGATTCTGGAACTCAGTTTCAGCTGATGCAGTTACAGTGGTTGCATGGTATTGCAGTGCTTCAACAAATACTTCTGAAATAGCGGCGAAACCACAGCCAGAAAATATCATAGCTCTGCAGAAAGTGAAAATGTCTCTAGAAGGGTCACAGATTAAACCATTTTTGACATAGTCAACAATGGTGCTCCAGCTCTGACTAGGAGAAACAGAGTCCTCCATTACCAACCTCATGAAAACCTTTAAACAACTCATTAAGCAACCTGGGTGGAACTTGATTTTCTCTATAGAAATCTCGGCAGAAGCAAATTCTTGCATTTCTTCAGTCAACCTGATCCAGAAATTCAAAAGGAAGATCAAGCAGTCTTGCCATGTCGAGTTATCAGGTAGATTCTCATACGCACCATCTGGAGGTAAGATTACAATGAAATATTGCTTCATAATATCCAATGCCTCTGAAGGTTCTAAGAGTATAATATGTTTTCTACACAAGTCATATATATGCTCAAGTTCACTGCTTATGTTCAGAAAAATTTCAGGGTTCTTAGTGCTAGACTCTGTTCTAAATCTATCATTCAATTTTGTCAATAAACGCAGTATATAATGTTTGCGGACATCCTGCCATGATATGAGACCCTCAGGCACTGGATCCCTGTAGACACTGACCAGAGTCTTTACCATTTCAGACAAAGCTTCCACGCTAAATTCATTGGTATGAGCATAGACTTCACTACTGAAACACTGCAGATTCAAACCACCTAATCCAGTAATATTTTTGAAGTTTAGGTCTTTCACAAAGGAAATTCTTTTACATTCTTGCTCAATAACCTTGAAATAATGAACTAATCCCAAAGATAATGCATGTGGTTGATCCGAGAGTATCATTGGTAAAGGTTCTTTGCTTTCCTCTAACTTCTTATAGCAGTCAGAGAGGAGGCTATAGATGTAAGCAAGGCGATGCTTATTACAACCATCAACTGCAGGGTATACGATCAATGATATGGTTTTGATAGTTTCAGCAGCATTATCAAGTATTTCTCCCTTAATTTCTGATATCTCAGCCATGATGTCATCATTGGTCCAGATCTCAGAAATAAGGATTGAAGTTAAGTACCTGAGTATTACCTGCAAAAGAAAAAAAAGAGTCATTTAATGGCTTAGAAGGGCATACCATAATAATCTACCATTTTGAGCTAAGAAACATATACATGCACGGCCACATACCTCAGCTCTGTTTAGGCCATAGGTATCAGCCATTCTCAAAATATCCTTTAAAATGTGCTTCTTCTCCAATGTCAAAGATTCAATTAAAGAAAAAATGACACTCTCAATGTAACTGGCATCACCAGACAGAAAACGTGTAGTTTCAACCCCAGGAATTATTTGCTCTAAGAATCTAGAATGTTCTGTGACTCGCTTTTTCTCTTCTAATTTCACTTTCCATTCCCTCCAAAATGAGGATTGTACTGGATCGATCCTATTTATGTCATCTGAAAACAAGTAAAACAGAAAAAAGGAACAACATAATTGCATGAAAGTGCATGTAGGATAGTGCAAGCAAAATTATGTGGTCTGGTTTAAGCAGTTAACTACAGGAACTAAGTCTATTACCAGCATTAAGTGGCTTATTCCTTTCTCTAAACTTTCCGAGTAGCAGCTCTCTCCTCTGAGTAGGACCTTCACAATCAACTCCAATATTATGTAATATGCTATAGGTCATTCCAACATTCATAATACTACACGTTTCGAGGTAGTTTTCCCTTGTTCTCAGCTGCTCTTCAATTACTTGTACACCACTAAGAGCATCCACAAGATTTAATAGGAAGGAACAACCAATGACATCTTCCTCTTCAGTAGCTGGCGGTTCTAAAATTGATTTTGCCAGAGAAGCAATCAAATCATCTCTAGGAGCAAAACCATTCCTCGCCAACCAGGAAAAAATAGTTATCACAGTTTGTGTTCTTACACTTACATATTGCTTCCCAGGAATCAAGCCAGAAGTAAATTTCTTACTGTAATCTTCTTTTCTAGTTAACTCAAGCAACCATGGAAGTTGTATTGCAGCAAAAGATAAAGCCTTTCCATTTTCTTGCAAAATCAGATCCCAATTTGTCCCATTTTCAACAGGCAGATTTTTAGCAACAAGAGAAAGCGTATTTTTAATGCTACTGAAATGATTTTCTTGATCAGCACCATTAAACCCATCAGCCAGTTCAGATGAATTTTTCAGGTCGACAATATCTTGAATACTGTAACCTGGAAGTGAGATTACTGAGGAACCTTGAATGGAGAAATTCGGAGCATTGGTCCCTGTTAACGTCATCAAAGTCTCACACTGCCCTTGCATGTCTAAATCTTTCCATGCAAGGAGCAACTCACTAATTGACTCCTCATCACAATGGCTCAAAGCAAAACCCAGTAGCTGCTTTCGAGAACTAATGTCCATATTCTCAAGAGGACCCCTTGCTAGAGCAGCACATAAATCCCAAACAAGACCATGACCCTTTTTGGCCAGAACAAGGCAGAGATCAAAGGCCAACTGAAGATCACCTGAAACTGCAGCTTCCCTAGCAATAACTTCCTCCACAGCTGATATTTCATCCAAGGAGCTCAATCCAAGAAGTTTGGCAACCTCAATTAGTTCATCAACATGTAGATAACCTCCAGCTTGACTTGTGACTGCCATTTTAATAATTTCCATTGGATCTTTTATTTGCCTAAATTGCACTGGGAGAAGAGTCACTCCAAGGTATGGAAGTTTAACAGTAAGTGCATCAATAATATCAGCCTCTGCTTTAACATTTCTGCTACTTGGAAATAAGTTCAGACATTCCTTAGCCTTCCAGATCTGAAACAAGTTAAAGCAACACAATCATTTTTTTGTTTTCTGAATGAAAAACAAAAAGGAAAAACAGTATATTTCATGCTGTCATCATTGAATCACAATAGCTCAATCAGTTGAACAGGGATCCGATTGATTTTAATGATCATAACAGAGGAATCATACATGAGATTAATCTTTTAGAAGGATACCAGAATTTGGGTTTATTAAGCTATTCCTGTATAAACTAAGTCATAAAAGATCATGAACTGACTCCAAACTTACTTCAGAGCAAGACAGACTTGAAGCTGAGAAGAAATACTCCCTTGCAGCTTGAATAACAAGATTTTCTGCTTTTTCTGTTGCCAAGGATGCTGAACTCGTACCCCTTAAGTAACTTCTTGCAAGAGAAAACTTCCCTGCTTTTAACAGTCCTCTGCAGAACTCTGTTAACAGATATTCAAGGTCCAGAAAAGGAAAAGCCTTCTCCTGCAAGCACAGCATATCACGCCACATGTTTGTCCACTCATTATCAGATCGGCCAGGCTGTCGGCGGATAAATTTTGAGAGTATGAGGCGAATAATCTGTTTTACACCTTTGTCATCCGAATGGGCTTCTAAGAAAAAATTCATTGGTTTTGGGACCTGTAGAAAAATATCATCAACATAGACTTAGTCTACCTATAGCATTGAGCTCTGCAGGATAAACACCTCAAACTGATGCTTAAAAGGGAAACAATTTGAAATAAAATTCACACTCACATTTGTCATGATAAAAGCATAGAAGAGTGAAGACAAACCTGGTAAAAGGCCAAAAGTCTCCCTGCTTCTATATGGCCTTCTGCCACTTTACATCTTTGATCAAGGATGCCAATGCATATTTCAGAATCTGAATTAATTATAAATGGAGAATAAGAGCTCAATGTGACAAAACTGAGGCCTAAAGTTATAAAGGGATATGGAATCAAAGAAGTGACAGAACAAGGTGGAGAAACGGAAACAACTCAAGCGCTTGGAGGATGAAAAGGAGGAGAAAGACAGAGAACCAGAGCATATGACTTCTAAAATCTTAATTCACTCAAAACTCTCCATCTTACTTACAGCCCTAAATTAAACCTTATATAGCCTTATTTCCTAAAGTAAAAGATTTTTAAATGCCACTAATATAATCCAGCATGGTAGGACCTAACCAGTCTGTGCACAATATAAGGACACTACCCAGATGAAATGAAAATCATAATTCATTCCAAGCCCCTTCACTGTACAATCATGTGAAACTGATTAATGATTAACAACAAAAAGAAAAATAGATTGGAAGTAATAAAGTAGAATATTTTGAGCAAGTTGGGTCCATTCGATGCAGAAACTACCTTGCTTATGCGGAAGCTTTGATAATATTGCAGACATGGTACTCCACCTATCTGTAACTGTAAATAAGTATACACATTGCAGAGCACAATCTACAACTTCAACCTCATTCTTGAAGAAGCCACAGCTTTGGAGCTCCCTGCACCCTTCCTCAATAACCATCAAGCATAAATCTAATTTATTGGCCAAAGATATCTCTTTTAGCCATCTAACCAGAAATGACTCACCCTTAGTATGATCTACTTGGGAATAGCCATCTGCAGTGTGCTGTTGGGTAGCCAAGGTAACACTATGGGACCTTTTGTGCATAAATGGAATTGCCTTATTCCATAATGATTCAACTACATTTTCCTCTTTGCACCTTTGAAGCATTGTTCTAAATTTTTCATAGTCAGATAATTGTTCCCATGCAACAAGACTCATGCTGGTACTTATCTCACCATCATTATCAGCATAAACCAGCTGGTGCAAGTATGAGATGTCCTCATGAAACTGCTTTAACCCATAGACACCCTTCTGGCAAGCAAAGTCAATCAAGCAGAGGCAGTTGTCTAGCAACCCACTGTAGGAATCAATATCTCTAGCTCTATTCTTATACCAAACTGCAAGGTCATCTGTTGAAGGCCAAAAAGATCCTAGCAATCTCTTGACAACAGGTTCAGTTCTAATTTGACTCCCAATGTCATGGTTCTCAGGTAATTTATTAATAAAACTTACCATTTTGTCACATTCAACCCAATCTTCTTCCCTCATAGCAGTACTTGCAGGAGGAGACTTTCCAGGAAGCAGCTGCGCATATGTTTGCACAGGAATTGTTTCAGGAATAGCGGCCAAAATATCTAACATGAAACGAACAAGTGAATAAGGATGACGCTTGAACAGGAGGTTTAAAGCCCCAATTTTCCCTGTTTCAGCAAGTGCGATGGCTGCTTCATTCATTGGCATAACACGGAACTTGCTGTATTCCTGCACAGAAAACCTACAAACCCCATGTCATTAAAACATCAATCAGTAGAAACAAAAGAAAGTGGAAACCTCTATACGTTCAAAACTAGAAGTAGCATGTGCAACTATTAAAAGCTGGAAAGCACATACCTGCCCATGTTTATCCCAATAAATGTTTCCAACCTGTCATGGAATTGCAACAGCTGAAGTCTAGACATACGGAAATCCCAAATCTCATCAGATCCTTGGCTGTTTGATTCAGAGAATTTGTATCCATTAGTTAACTGCAGGCCAAATGCAAGTAAAGCCTTTGCTACTTCTTCTGATGACCCAACTTTATTTACACACTCAGAAAGCACAAAAACTTTATCTTTAATGTTTGACAAGAAGGCATGTATGTCGTTTATTCCTTGGCCAGAACCCAACCACTGTGACTTTAGAACTTCATCCCTATCCAATCCATGACGATCAGCAAAGTCCAAGGCAGCTTGATGCTTGGAACTACCAATTAGTATCTTATACATTTCAGGAACAGATCTTTCTGAGAAAGATCTCAAACTCCAATGCAACTTAGAAATGTCAGATAGATTGGATCCATTTTCAGAAGTTTCCTCTCTTTGATTCAAGTCATGTGTTATTCTATTACTATTAGATAAATCAAACTCATTTTCAGATGATAAACTCTCTAAAACAAAAAGATATCCTTCAAACTGCTGTACCCTTTCTAAAACAGGCTGAGAATATACAGGTTCATTCTCTATTAGTTTCAGACCATTAAGAATGTCAAGCATGGTAACAAAGCCATTTCGTTTACCAAGAGTAACAATGTGGTCAGACCACCAAGTAAAATCAACAATGTCAGCTAAAATTTCTGAGCATCCATTTAACAGTTCATCAGTCACTTGAGAATTAGTTCTCACTCTGAAAGCGAAACTCGTAACCAAACAGCTTTCTTTATCCAGCTTAAAGATATGCAAACATCCATTCATATCCAAAGTCGCAATATAATTTCCTTGGGGTGAGATTAACACCTTTGGGTAGGCAAGATGAGCTGCATAACCTTGTTGCTCGCCGTAAAGGCCCTCAAATTGAGTAGAGGCTACAGGCTCCAAAACCAAATCCTGACCTTTACGCCAAAGAGAAAGATAACAGGATCCTATAAAGAATGATAAAAAGGAACTATTAAGTCTTAAACTAAAAGGTGATAATGGTAAAAGTTCATCTGCTCATCCAATCCTCTATCATACAGGTACAAATGCTTCTTTGATTAAGTTGTAGTACTTTTAACAAAGCCTAGAAGATTTGAGATATGCAACATAATGGTTTAAAGACAGTTCAAATTTAAGATCTGAGTTTTCATTTAAGGTCAAGGAGAATAAAGTATATAACCATACCAGATTTCCTATCAGCAGTAATGGAGTTGCCACCAGCACTACCAACAACAACAAGCAAAGAAAGTTCTGGATAATAGTCAAAGCAGAAAACATTCTGAGGGAATTGCTTTTTTAAAGCTAAGCCACTGTTGATTGTAGAGGAGGAAATAGAGGCACTTGGCTCTTGACTGATCTCAATTTGATGAAAAGCTCCATCAGATGTCAAAATGGTGAAGCTACACCTGAAAACAAGCCCATTAAATACATGCATGCAGTAATTCTTTACCTTCTATAGTACTTTAATATATCTAGAAATCCAAGCAACCTGATCATCAAGCAAAAGTTGTTATATGAATTCATACCGGAAATAAAACTAGCATGAGCGAAACAAAAGCTTACAAGAAAGACTGTTTCACATCAGACTCATCCGGTGCAATCAGACCTATTACTTTTGAAGATACTTTTAGATGTCTCGTAGTAATCCTTGTTATGTCTTCACCATTTGCTTTAATAAAATACACTACATCAGCATCATCAATGATTCCAAGGATATCATGAGATTCTGACCAAGCTCCACATGTACACGAAATAATGCTGTGACCTGATGCATGGAAGCCAAGTTGGAGACCATTATAAACTGCAAGGAACAGCTTCTATAAAGAACTTATAATTCTAACTTTAACCAAAAAGAAATATATTTTCTTCTGCCTCAAGCTATAACATGGAATGCGTACAATCTTATAACAAGAACTCTTGTCCTGTAATCATCACCAGTTTCTTGTTATGAATCTAAATCACCCTAAACCTTTTATCCTTCTATCAGTAAAAAGAATCTAAATATATGTTCATCAGAAAAATAATTGAGCATAAATAGATAACATAAATCTTACTAGTAAAAATGCCAAAAGGTTCCTGGTAATCATCCTCCTTGCGCAATATAGTGACTTGATTTCCAGCAGCCACAGCGACACGCTCACCTCTAGGGGATACAATCAATGACACTGGTTTTTTTATTTTCTTCGGATTCTTATTGCCAACCAATTTCTCTTTCAGCTGACTTACACCTTCATTCAACAAAAGAATCAATTTTTTAAACAACACTATCAACTACATATATTATACTAAAAACAAGAATAGTTACTAATCATATCAGTATCGCAATTGAATTACACAAAAAAGAAAAAAGGTGTTTAAATAATTAAATCTAGTATACCTCGAGAGGAAAGAAACGATAAGAAACCACCTTTATCAGCTTCACTTGACTGAATTTAGAGAAGAAAAAATAGAAAATTGTAAAACTGAGCTGATTTGTAAGAAGAAAATAAAGTTAAAAGGAAAAGAGGAGACCTGTTGAAGAGGAAGAGGAGGATAATTGGAAGTGAAAGGCCGGGAGGCGTGATGACGTGCTTCGAATAGCACTTCTCTAACAGATTCCTCCATAGCCGGTGCCTTGCGCCAGCTACTGTCCCTCTGTTCTTCAAGATCTCAATTCAATTACCTTTTTTTCTCTCTTTATTACATAAAAAAATATATAGATGAAGAAGAAGATGAATCGCAGAACAAATTACTTGGGAAAACAACGGGTTGAAAAGGGGAAAAACAACAAAAAGGCTATGAATAGGACAGCCCATCTTGGCTGGTCGTTTAATTACTGCTTCTAAAAAGGGGCCTCTTCAGCCTAAATGGGCTTTAGAAGCTTTTTCTTTCTCATTTAGAGTTCATTAGGCTGCACACAGTAAATGGGCTCTTTCCAGATTTTAGTCTTCAATCGAAGAGATCATGTTAGAGCTGAGAAGAAAAATCGAAAAATGGAAAACGATTTGAATCTATTAAGAAATGGGTAAAAATAGCTTGTATACTAGTTATTCAACTCGAATTATATTTTTATTTAATTTATAATTAATTTAATTTGTTATGAATGTAAATTTTATTTTGTATTTAAAATAGTAAAACTTAACCTTAAAACATTATATAAAAATTGTTTTTGAAAAGATACTTATATAAAATTATTGATTATTTTTATTTTATTTGAATTTTAATATATATATAATTATGGCACAACTAGCGATAATGAATTTCAATTTTTTTAAACATTGGGTAATAAAAATTTAACTATTAATGTTTACAATTTTGTCAATTTGACACTTATTTTATTAGTTAAATTTGACCATCACCTTTTGAAGAGAGTCAAATTTAACCGTCAATCTTTAAAAAAGTCAATTGTTATTTTTAAAATATTGAATAAAATGTTAAATTTTAAACACGATAATCCAAGTTTACTTCATACTAATTTTGTTGAATTTATATATATTATAATTATGAGCTTTTATTTTATTTTTATTTTTATAATTTTTAAATTATTTATTGATGTGGCTTATATGACAAATAGTATTATGCGGAATAAAGTACACGTGTACTATCAAGCCAACATCGTTAAAAGATTAATGTTTCAATTAATATTTTCATTAAAAATAATTTGACTCTTTATTAAAATTAATGGTCAAATTTAACTCAAAAATAATAAAGATCAAATTGACAAAATATATAAATGTTGAGACTCAAATTTATCTTATTTTACAAAATATTATTTTTTAAAATATAACGATACAATACCAAACAAACACGTCAAAATAATTAGAATTACTTGTACTAACAATTCCTTATAATGACAAATTTAGTAGTTACACTTTTTACAACTACTTGATAAAAATATCATTCAAGCCCCTGTATTAGGTGTCTAGTTGTATTTTATTTCTTCTACTCAAAAATGAATAAATCAATCCATGTACATTAGATAAAAAAGCAAATTGATCATTTTTTAATAAAATTAATCTATTTTTATTGTTAAAACTAGTATGATGATAGAATAACAAAACAATGGCATGTGATGTATTATATATATATATCTCGTGTTAATGTATAAAAATTATTTTTAATAATAGAAATAAATAAAATTTTAACAAAAAGATTAATTTACTATTTAATTTAACGTGAATAGACTAATATACTCATTTAAAAAAAAATACAATCTTCCTACATCGATAATACTTTTACCCAACTACTTCATGATATCCAAAAATAATCTAATAACCGTAATATTGAAACACTGAAAAAAATTAGGGACCACTTCTCATTCACCTTTTTTTATTTTAACCCAGATTATTTACACGAATTAGCACTAACCTTGCACTGATACAGCCCACTATTTGTTCCCATGCATACATGCCTGACCGAGCTTTACCTAACTTTTTTATCTATAATCGAATCTATTCCAAGCCCTACAATTTTATAAACCCACCTTTACCAAACAAATCGAGCTATACAATCTTTCCATTTTCAATTCCAGGTGTGGTTGACGGCCGCAGCCGGCGGTAACCTCAACTTTCCCTATTGACAGGGGCAAAGCTAAAATAATCTTTTAGGGGCGGATAAAATTTTAATTTTTTATAGTTTATATTTTTATAATTTGTAAATATTAAATCAAATTTTTATAATTTTAGGGGGCTAAAATATAATTTTACCTTTACTAAATTAAAATTTTTAAAAATTTTAAGAGCCTAAATAGTAATTTTACATTTTAGGAGGCCGGCCTATGTCAACCCCTCTTTGGCTGTAATAATCTGTGCAAAAAAATTACACATAACTTGATTATGTCAGTATTTAAGATTGTATTATATCATATTATATTTTATATATATACACATAACCTGATTATGGAATTGTAACACCCAAACCCGGCCCATTCACTACGACCGAATTTGAAATGCCACTGCGAAAAACGTTTGAAACAAATTTGAACTTAAGGATAAAATACGAAAATTTTGTTAAGTTTAGAAAACAGTGTTCATTAAAATTCTTAAGTAAGGTGTGGTGTTTATAAAAATATCCGGATTAAAACTTTAGTATATATAGATTTAAATAAAATTGTTTGCAAATAATTCCTCAATTGTCAATCCATAATAAAACACAATAATAAACTTAATGAGAAACACTTAAACAGACTTTAAATACTTTTAGGGCCTTATTACAATAATTGAATAATCAAAGTCTTCAAGATATAAATGCTTAATTAATTAAAATATCTTTCGCATGAAAATCATTACGCATGGCCACCTTTGTATCCACTCCAACCCGGTCCAAGCTTTACGCATCACCGAAAGGTTTAAAATATTGGGTGAGTCAAACCGACTCGGTGCATAGTCATTTCACATATCTCCACATATGAGCTTGGCCCATATCCACACAGTCCATACACATAAACATGCAATTATGAAGCCCATCCCAACCTAGGGTCCATCCATTACACCTACCTTGGCAGACCCCCTGCTCAAGGCCGTGGCTAATCCACCACCGATCACATAATGATCCACATATCTTACCTTGGCAGACTTGCTGCTCAAGGCCGTGTCTAAGCCACCGATCCCATAGGGATCCCACATATCAATCAGTCCACGGTGATGCACACAGCTATCAACCGTCGAGATGGGCACTTAGCCAACACCTCCATTGATGAAGCACATAGCTAACATCAAGCGCTAATGTAGCACGAGGCTAGCATTAGACCACGTACATAGTGTACACCCTTTCCTCCAATAGTCACATCCCAAGTCCCATGCATATATATATGTACCATGGCTACATATTACTTGAAACAAATATACATCACATGCCATCACATTTTTATACATTCATCAATAATCATTTATTATCGTAAATCACTGACCTGATTATTCAATCACCCACCACGGTATTCACAATCTTAGCCCTTATTTCGGCTATCATTCACTTTATACACATACATGAAATAACACATATAACACATATAAACATTCAAGAGACAGTGCGATAACTACGCACCTGATTAGCACAATTGACTAAATCCCGAAACCCACGTCTAACGATTTGTACCTTTGCGATTGTAGAACTCCTTCCTACACCACCTAAGTCAGAATCGGCTAACATTATATACCAAAATGGCCTATGGCCGAAAATCACTACTGCCTTACCTTACGGATCTAAATCCCGAAACCGCTCCTTGTAGTCAACAACTACTAGATCCCGAAGAAAACCTTCCAAATTCGGCCATGGAATTCTAAAGGAGTTAGATTCCTATATTTCGCTAAAGAGAGATTGAAAATTAAATAATAGTTGATCTTACCTTTTGGATGAAATCGACAACACCTTACATCACAACAAAGATTCTTGGCTTTGGCGAATTTTGACTTTTGGTGCTATGAAGAATTGGCTAGGTTGGATTGTGTTTTGGTTTTGAATAAAAGAGACATAACTTGATTATGTCAGTATTCAAGATTGTATTATATCATATTATATTTATATATATAAAATAAACATAACTTGATTATGGGACACTCAATATATGTATCTCTTTAAAAATTACAAAATAAATTTATAATAAAACAATTGACATATAAATTAAGTACTATGGAAGCATTTATATTAGGTATTAGATTGTATTTTGTCTCTTTCACATATTAAAAAATTTCCCTTTTAACTTAAAATTTCAAAAATTTCCAAATTAATCATTTTAAAACCTTTAAAACATCACCAACCACACTAAAGCGTTAAATCAAATAACAATTTGATCTCCTTGTTAAAAACAAAATGCCATATAAATTAAATATATTGGATTGTAATCTCTTTTATTAAAAATTAGTAAATTATATATTAAATCAAATAACAATTTGATCTCCTTGTGCCATCCATACTTTGTTAATATATATATTAACATAAGATACATGTTACCATATATAATTGTCGGTCGTCAATTTTTTACATGTTTATTACAAGACCATTCTTTTATTTACACGGCTACAAAATAAGTATTTTTTTAATTTCAAAACGTTCCATAAAAGAATTAACAAAAAAAAAATGGTTATGCTAACAACTTGACTTGAATTTTAAAATATAAAAAGTAAAGGGATAAATTTTTGAAAATAAAAGTAGAAATTAAATTTCAAATTTATGAAAAGTAGAAACACCTTTAAAATATTATTTATTACTTTCTAAAATAATGAAATTTTAATAATTTCACATTTAAGTTAAGTCAAATTAATGAGTGATATCAATATTCAAGGGTGATTTAAGGGGTGCAAGTAGGGTTTTGATCCCAAAATAAAAATCATGCAATTTAATTCCTTTATAACTAATAAAATTAAGCTAATATATAATAAAATTACACTATAACTCCTTCAAAATAAAAAAATATATATTTAATCCCTTTAAAATAATAAAATTATATTTTAACCATATTTTGGAATGTAACCCTTATAAAACCTGTAATCTGAATTGACTGCTATATATTCTTGATATCTCTTCACTTTTCATTGTATAATAACATGACCGGAAAATAAATAATAATTGTTTATTAGATCAATGCTTCTTCTTTTATCAAGAACCTCTCGCATGACACACAAATTGTCTTTGTTCTTTCGTTAATGTGACACCTTTGCTCGATTAAGAAAGCCAACTAATCAGAGGAAGAGGAACCTTTGAATTTCTCAAAAAAAGCTGTGGAAGAAGATGAGGATTCTTGTCTCTTAACAAAAGGATTACTTGGTTTAGATTTCCTTCCATTTCTTGTATTGTCTGAAACTGATTTTTCTTTTTCTTTTATAAATTAGAAAGGTGCCATCCAATATAAGAAAACTTATACAAATGTTTGCTAACAAGGCTTTGACACTAATATTTTAGGTTGGACTTCTATATTGCTTAAATTATGCTGAGTTGTCTTCAATTTTATTACGGTATGATTTGAGTTCTACTTAATTTTTTTAATTCAAATAGATTAAAGTATCCTAGAGGTCTCAGTATTATAGAGACTGAATCAATTAATTTAATAAAGTTAAAACTTATTGTATAAAAATATATTAAAAATTATTCCTTTCAATTATAGTTCAATTACAAACAAAAATTTTCATTTACTGAAACAATAAAACTTAAAAATATTAATTCTATAAATGATATGTTTTATGGGTAATTATTTGATATATCGCTAGTGAAGTTTCTTAAACTCCACAAACGAGTTAAAGGTGTGATAAGTGTCACATTTATTTATGTAAATATTTTTTAATTTTTTATTATATCTTATAATATAACTATCAACTCTTAACCCACTTGTGGATTGTATAAAATAAAATTTTCATTTTAAACAATAAATGTTAACTTTATTGACCTTATTTTATTATTTTAATAATATAAATACTAATTTATATCATTTAATAATAAAATAATTAATTTGATTAGATTTTTATAAAGAGGCTTTTCATATACATTCATCGCTCAATATATATTTTAAATATTAATCCTACTTGATTTTGATTCAAATATATATTCATTGTACCTATACTTGTAAATCTTAAAAGTTCTTTATTCTTACTTAGTATTTTTTTTGGTTAAATAACGAAATTGGATTCTATAAATTTGAAATTTAAATTAAATTGTGAATTATTTTAGGTACTTAAAAGAAAATGCACATTCAAGCACGTGAGAGGCTATAGTGGAATGTGTGTTTTAATTATAAACACAGCTGTTCATGAATTTATATCTATCTAATTCTCTTCTCTATATAAAATAATACTCGAGACTCAAACCTAGACAGAGGGGAAGTACGGTGTTTCCAAGACAAGCAGCTGTTCATAAAAAAACATTAACATATTTTATCATATCCATGTAACTTTATGTCTTTTCCGTTCAATAACACCCAATGAACGTGCGAACCAAATTGGAACGCTACAAAGTGGGGGGACCTTCTTCATCACTTTTTGTATATATAAAATTTTAATTATTCAACCAACTTTCCGACTTTGAGAATCAACCGTGCTATATTATCATGTGCATATATTACTAGATAATTTAATTTGGTTGGATTGGTTTTCAAATAAAAAGAATATAATATTTTTATATTAGTTGGTAATATTTTAAAAATATTAAATAATTAAATTTTAATTATTTATACTAGCGGATAAGATTTTATATTAAAAATTATATTATATTTAAATAAATTAAATTTTATACGTTAAATTAAAATAATAAATTAATTTTTTGTTAAAAGTTATTAATTTTACTATTAAAAATTAATTATATGTAAGTAAGAGACATGCATTTTTAGGGATGGAAATAGATAAAAATTTCTGTTATATAATCTAACAAGCAGTAAAAAATCTCAATAATAATTTAACGATGGATGGCGCATGCTTTTTTCACTGTTGGTGATGATCGGTGGGTCCGCCATGACATGTGCATCATTTTTACGACATCAATGGCTACTCGTGTTTATACTATTCCTACACATGTCCGTGCGAATCAATGACTAAATAATATAAGTGTAGACCCATACTGGAAAATGGAAAGCATCATTTTGCACACATTTGTTGTTGCCCATTCTTTTTTATAGTCAAGTACTTTTTAAATGAATACATGGACTTATTTACGTTAGAAAAATAACTATTTTTACTATAATTGAAAAACTATTATTTTTATAGGATAAAGTTAATTATATAATTTTAATTAATTAATAAATGGTCAGAAAAATAAAATGAGACTTTTCTTAAACTATTTTAATTAAATTCGAATTCTAAAATTATTATTGTTAAAAAATTTATTTAAATATCATTCTTAATTTGTAAAATGAATGAGAAATGACATGATATTAATTTTAAATGACATAAAACAGTTCTCATAAATTATTTTTTATTTGTACAAAATACTATAATATTTTTTTTTTTGGTACAAAATGACCATTCGATTCCTTTTTTCTACCTATAAAGATTAAAATTAACTCTACCTTAATATATAGTGATGTGTACAATATTAATTACACCTCATTATACATTCTATTCTATTTTTAAGGAATTACTTACAATGATAAAAAATATGAGTTAGTATTTAGTACAATAATAGTATATATTTTATTTTAAAAATAATATTAAAAACATTAATGAGTTTTTTTATATTTTACTTTATTTATATAGGACACTTGTGAACTTTGAACCGATATTATTTATAAAGTCTAAAAACTCTATTCATAATATACCAAATATTTTTCTAAAGAATATTATGCTAACTTATAAAAATATATATAAAGTGTGGATGCTAAGATATGGTAATAATAGGATTCAACAATATCCATAAAAAGTGATTGAACGGTAATGGGAATACCTAAATCTTAAATCATGATAAAAATTCCATATGCATAGCAATTATGATGGTTTCCTTATATATATGGTCCATGGCTTGAAGGAGGCATGCATCAACAGTGAAGAGACTGAAAAACCCTTTAGCTATGCTCCTATTTATAGGAGGGGAAGGAGGTTGAGTTCAAGTCGTGGAATTGAGAACTGAAAAACTCTGAATATATATTTGTGAGAGGAGTAGACATGACGTGATATTGGTTCGGCTCATCTTATTGTCATTAAAAATTTCAAGACGAGCCGAATCAATATCACTTATGTATACTTTTTTTATCGGTTTAAAAAAAAAGAATTTCAGGAAATTTACTTTATTTGCTGCAAAATCATGGTACGTGATAGCCATCCATTTCTTTGATCTGTTTCGTGAATATTATCTTCTAGGTTAGAATCAACTTGATCTTCATACATCCAGTCCCCATTCAATCTTTGGATATCTTCCACTTCATCATGCTTCAATTTATATATATATACACATATACATATATATATCAGCCTCGTCCCAAGAGACCAAGTCAGCTATTAGTCAAGGACTAGCTTGCCAGCCTAACTCCCCTAGCATAGCTCTTGCTGCTCAACTCCTGTGCACTCAAACATGTGGAAATCATCTCTCCAGCCTTGCCAAACCAAAAGGTCATGTCCCTCTCCTACATGGTCGATACGTGAAGCCCATCAAGTCTTTTCCACATCATGTCACCAAATCCATCAAGTCCAATTGCTGCCTAGCTAGAAGGTTATCTCTACTCCCCAACCACTTACCAGGACAAACCCCCCTCTTGCAGGAAATGGGCACACACCAAAACTCTACCAAAATTTCTCCGCAACACCATTCAACCTCTCCTCTTACGACTCTCTGCACGACCTCAAATGCTATGTGAACCGCCATTCTCACCCTTCAACTTTTCATTATATCAATATATACATGATCTCTTTAAACATGTTTGTAGCTTAAATTATATATGTGATGGAATAGAAATTAAATTAGGGTTTGATCTTTAACTCGGCGTATAAAAATTAAGATCGATCATATCTCCTTTTACAAATGAAACTTGCCTTTTAAGCACCGTGTTGTGATTAACTTAATGCACATTAGAAGTGGTGGCCAAAATCTGTGCAAAATTTTTACTTCACTGAATAACTAAAATCTTATCCATGCATATCAATCCCTCGTAACACATCCAAAAATATCATGATCTAACTTCAAAATCCTTTGCACTTTTAATGTATGTCTCAAGTCTGACTAGATCAATGACATTTTTTCTCCCAATGAAACTACTGTTACAAGTTAAAAGACAAAACATACCAAGTGTTAAAACATGTCAAAATTAATCAATATGAAACTTTAGCCTGCCATAAACTTTTTTTTTTGGCATTTTCGTCAGACTAATTTTTGGAGAAAATACATTATATAGTGCAATAAAGGTTAGGCTATCGTTATACCAGTTCACAAAACATGTCACAGATGAAGAACCAACATCTGGTACAAAATGTAGCTCTCAAGGATTGACAATTTCGCTAAGAAAGACTTGACATAGCCGAGGATGCAGGGCCAACAAAATCATTACCTTACATACTTGCCTAGTTTGGACAAAAGGGCAACCAATCATTATGCATTTCCATGCTATGGGTAGCCTGTTAAGCGGTCTAAAATCAGGTATAAATACTCACTCCCACACTACAGATTTTTTAATGTTTTGTTATCATAAGCTCTTATTTTCCTCTTCACAGGAACTCACGCCTCATAAATTTAGAATTTTATCTTCATAAATTTAGTTTTAGGAATTTAGTAAATTAGTTGTTGTTAATATTTAAAAAAAATTCACTTTATAGCAAATGTAACTAATAAAATGACTAGATTAATGAACTTGAATTTACAAAATAATTATAAAAGTGTTAACTGACCTGAATTTTAAAATATAAAAAGTAAATAAACTAAATTATTAAAAATAAAAATAAAAAACTAAATTTTAAATTTATAAATAATATAAAGACTTTTGACATATTTTAATCCTTAGCTCAACCGTTCAAAAATCCAACCACTACCTAATTTATGACGGGGAGTACATAAATAGTTATATTGTTATTTACTAAATGATTAGTAAAATAATAAAAGATTTATATTAAACATTTTTACACCAATTCTTGATTGGATCTTTAATAATCTCTATATTTTACCTCTGATATACATATATGGATCGTACAGTTTAAGGTAATCATTAGTTGGGTGTGGACTTAAAACACCGACAGTTTCTCCCAAGATGAAAGGCAGAGGCTCAACCCTAAATTTAGTGCTGTTGTCAAACTTTAAACCTTTAACATTTTGTCCATTATAGGAATTGAATCAAATTAATTTTACTATTAAATAGGTTAATGTGCAAATTTATCACTATACTTTTTTTATTAATATTTGCCATTGTACTTTTGAGTTAAAATTAATATACCACTATGTTTTAACTTTATCTTGAATTTTGCAGTTTTATTTTTATTGATTAATTTTTATTGAATTTTATCACTAAAATTTGATTTTTATTAAATTTTACTATTTAATTTTAATTTAAAATAAATTGAAGACAAAATTTAGTAAAATAATATTTTAATTTAATACTTAAATTATTAAATTAGTATAATATTGACAATTAATAAAAATTATTTATATATAAAAAGTAAACAATATTTTTGAAATTTTTACTTTCAAGTATTTCTTTTAATAAATAAAATTTTAAATTAAATTTACTATTTTAATATTTACAAAATGAATTAATATTAATTATTAAAATAAAAATTTTCTGGTTAAAATTTATTTTAAATCATCAAAATCAATATTAAGCATAAAAGCTAATTAAAAAAAATTAAAATTAATAAAAAGTCAGTAAAATTAAAAGTTTAGTGATAAAATTCAATCACATAATCGTTGTGAGGAAAATTTAACCATATTTATAAAATGCAATGACAAAATAAAATATAATGATAAATCTCAATATTCACCAATAATATGGTGACAAATTTATATTTTAACTTAAATTTAATTTTTGTATTATTAAAAAATAAATAAATTTAAATTAGAATAGAATTAACATTTATTATTAAAAAACTTAAAATTTATTTGTTACATTTATAGTTGAACTTCAAATAAAATATTTTATTATAAAATCATAACAAACTTTAAAAATATAACTCCGTTAGACATTAAATTATATTTTTAAACAATAAATATTAGATCCGTTGAAATTTAACCTTTTTTTTTGTTTCTTTTCAATAGTTTATGGGCTAAATTAATTAATTTAATAATAAAATAATTAATTTAATCTGATTTCTATAATAAAAGACTTATTGAGTACATTTCAGATTAATTTCGAATATTCAATTAAAATGTTTAAAAGTATTAAATAAATTTAAATAATTTTAATATAATAAAAATATAATAATTTTAAGTTTTATGAAAAAAAAAAAACATCAGCAAAAAGCTCATAAATGTCAGGTTGACTTTGTATATTAGACACTTAACTATTGCAAGCAACATGCAATGTAAAATTTTCATTTTATTTCGGAGATAGGAATAGGGATGAGCGGAATTCTGTTTAAAATAAAAACCAGTAATTTCCAAAAAATTTCGCATCAAAATTTCCGCCAAATAACAACAATGGCCCCATTTCCACAAATAACAATGGCTTCCTTTTTTTTTTTTTTTTTCTTTCAAACAAAGCAAAAGCGCATAGCTTCAATGGATAACTCCTCGTGACTCTGTTAGAAGTGCTGTAATCAAAGAGACCAAAGCTTCAAACTTTTAAAGCCCTTTGAAGACATACATTTTGCTTTGATTTACCGACCAGCGATGTTGGAGCTATCTTCTCAAAACCCAATTTCTTAATCCCACAGGTGTCGCCAACTCCGGCGGCTCCACCGCCACCAATGGTACAACCACCTCCACCACCACCGCCACCTTCTCTAGTACGCACCTACTCCGATAAGTTACTGTCTCTTCTATCCGAAAGACCTTCCCTTAGGGCGACTTCGGAGTTCGACAGTGACAGCCGTGTGTTCTTTCACAAGGTGTCGTGTAAGCTGTTCGACAACCTGGCCAGTCTCAAATTGTCGTTCATCAACGATAGCAAACGCGAGATCTCGGAACCGCAGCTGATGTTAACGTCAAAGTACTTGTCTATCCATTACGATCCTGATGAACAAAATGCCCTCATTAGGACGTCTTTTGATGTGGGTCCTATGTTGAATTTCAATGTTGCCCATGATCTCAAGGTTTGCCCCCTTTTTTTTTTTTTGTTTAAAACACCCATATATATATATATATATATATTTACTTAGTGGTGTTAAGTTAGTTGGTTGACATTGTCAATGAAAATTATATAGTTTTTGTTTACTCTTTTATTGAGATGCATGGGAGGTTTGAGAGATTGTTTTTTTGGTAATATTTAATAAGATGCAGCCCGATTTGTGCATTGGAGGTGCAAGTTTTCATGAAATTGATGAGGGGATTTTACTGAAATTTTCTCTCATATTGATTCTTGAAGTCCATTGTGTTCATCCTTTTGCATTTGGATTTTCATCTTAAAAACCTCCATTTTCTTTTAGATGATGTACTTTTTGGAATCTGAAAATTGTTATTGCTTCTGCAGTCAATGCTATCACTAGGGGTGTTAAAGGCGGCATTGGTGCTCTCAAGCTATTTGAGAGTTATTGACTTGAACTCGAGCTATTAATCAAATCAAGTTCAATGCAGCTCATGAGTCTAATCAAATATTTTGTTTTATATTATAAAATTACATTTTTACTTTTGTTACATAGAAAGAGTTTAAGTACAAATGAGCTTCAGCTTGACTACGAATGAGCTTAATCGAGCTTGAGTTCAATTTTAAGTATGAAAATTTATAAGCAAGCTTAATCCAGTTTGATTAAGTCTTGACCGAAGCTCTAGCTTAAAAATTAATGTTTATTCAAGCTCGAGCCGAGTATTGAACTTTGAGTTTCAAGTTGAGCTCGTGCTTGTCACTATTTAGGTTTGGTTCGGCTCAATTACACCCCTAGCTATCACGGTTGTTATTTTGAATATTTACTTCAAGCGACATATGTTGTCCCTTTAATATTTGTATTTTTCTCAGGCACAACAAGGTGAGGTGTCTATGTATGCAAGCCTTCCCAGTCCCGGCTTTGGTCTCCAAGTATCATCTTCTTTTCCATATTCTGGTTTGGTGAGTACTATTTTTGTCCCAAGTATCTTCCTGTAATAATCAACCATTTATAGCATTAAGTTCTGGACAATTGGAGACTTAAATACCTTAATGTTCTTATACTGATAGCATGACAGCACTTATTAATATTAGTCCCATCAAATATTTATCTGAACATAGAGTTTGAAAAAGTATCAGGTCATTCCCGTTCAACCGGTTTTCGTGGTTCTGACTATAGTTTTCAAAGGTGCAACCTGTGCTTTAGGCATTAGAATCCTTGTGTTTCTTGAGGCATAAGGCACAAAAGCAAAAAGCTAACTTAAGTGAAGTAAGACACAATATGTAATAATGTGTGATTTGTTACTTTTGTATATGTATTTGTGTGTGTGTGTGTATGTGTTTTGCCACGGTCTTACAAAAAATGCGTCCGAGTCCACCAGACATATGTCCGATCAAATGTATGCTGCTTGAAAGGGTATAAGATGCTTTTGTTGTTTGACACTTAGATACAGTGCATAGGTGCATGCCTTAACATGTGTCTGATTACTGGTATTGCTGTTGTGTTTTCGTGCCAATGCATTATCACCCGTCCACCGCGCTTCTTTTCCGCTTTAATATATTTAAACAAGGTTATAGCCTCTCTCTTTTTTGCCCTCTAATTACCTTCTGTTACTTTCCTCTCGCTGCAGCCTAGAGCAACAATTAGATTCCCGATGGGTGAAGTTACATTGGAGGAGAGAGAAGAGGCGGATGTACTAAGAACATTGTCGGTAAAGGGAATTCTTAGAGGTCAAATTTTAAACGGGGTCTGTTCCGCTCATTACGTTGATGAAGAACTGAAATTAAGATACATATATAAGGTGGTTATTCCTCATTGTTCTAAAAGCTCTGCATCTGTTCCTGTTTATGTGCAAAATTTTGAGTTTGTGGGTGTTTTCTTTGACTAGATGGTTTCGATGTTTTTGTCGAATTGCAGGATCAAGCGATGTCGTTTATCCCTAGCATTTCGATACCTTCGAATGCTGTATCATTTGCATTCAAGCGACGTCTCAGTCCATCTGATAAACTGAGGTTAGAACACTGCCATTTCTTTTATTCTGCTCGGGACATAACGAGCTCTTTCCGCAGTCGTGTCTGTTTTATCGAAGTGTTTTTATGATCGGTTTTCGAAATTATCCGCAGCTACTGGTACAAGCTTTATTCGAACAATTGGAGTGCTGTGTACAAGCACACATACAAGAAAAGCTTCAAGCTCAAAGCTGGATATGATTCAGAAGTCCGTCTCGGTTGGGCTTCTATATGGGTAAGTTCTTTCTATTTGCCGAACTTTGTCATCCTCGAAAGCAAGGCTCTCGTTGTTTACACGAAATAACTCATAATATCCTCGTTTCAGGTTGGAGACAAAAACGGCAGGGCAAGGACAGCCCCGATGAAGATGAAAGTCCAGTTCATGTTACAGGTACCGCAGGATGACATTAAGTCATCGACGCTAATGTTCCGAGTTAAAAAGAGATGGGATATATTGTAGTTAGTCCTCTGCCTGCGACATCCTCGTCTCGTTTCTCTCTTCATATTTGCATAGTTTCTTTATTCCTTTTAAGACGCTTCGTAATGATGCTAATTGTTATATAATCACATCATTATATTTTTGGATCATATTTACTTTTTTTGAGACAATACCTAGAAGTATTCATCGCCCCTCTTCAACCCATAAATAGAAAGACAATACGTTTTAAGCCACTCGAACACACAATCTCTTACATTAACAACAATGCACATACTAATCAAGTTACTCAATCGATAATGAGATGTTAGTTAAATATTCATTATATACTTATTACATGAATGGTTTAAATTTGATGTATTAAAAAATTCTTATAATTAAATTTGTGATTCATTATATACTTGTAAAAGAATAATGCAAGTGCACACAACTTAAATATTCATGTAGTCCTTAAATTTTGTTATTCACCCTCAAGTTGGTACTTATAATTCTAAGTTGGCACTCGAATTTTTATTTTGTGACGTCTTTTGGTACTTTATTGTAATGATGTTAAGTTTGATACACATGATATTTTTATACATTGATGGAAATGTTGACATTATTATTATGTTATAATTCATTTCTTGAAAAAAAAAAACCTATTATTTAAAAATTATAAATTTTTGAAATTATAATTTTTAAATAATTAGAAAAGTTAGAAAACTCTAAAATATATAAAAATATATACGAATTTAAAATGTTTTTTAATAAATAAATAAAATTATTAAAATATTATTAAATAATTAGAAAGGGATATAAAATATACAGATGCAGTAAGAAAAAATTTCTATTAACATCAATCTGATTTAAAAATAGATAAATACATAAATTCCTATTTTTGTCTAAAGTTAAATTCACAAAGAAACATCCTGAAAATTGGGAAGAAAGCTACAATTAGAGGCAATCCACTAAACGATAACAGGCTAAAGTTTGTTTACCACCATAACTGCTGCTATCAAAACTTTGCTGCAAATGCCTTCGCATATCATACGCCCTAGATGAAACCCATCGCAGATAATCGCCGGAAGTAGATGGAATCGTACTGTCCAAATGAAGCGCCCTTTCAACCTCCTCTTTATCACCATCATTAACATCATCATCATTACTGCCACAACCATCTTCTTCTTCTCTTCTCTCATCCCCACCGTTGAATTCAAATTTACAATCAACAACTCGACTCATTCTCTCTTTAGGCATCACATTGAAGAAAGACGACAAGCGAGAAAGATGCGTATTGGTGGCAATGGAAACTTTGATGTATTTTTATATATTTAAATTTGTATATATTTGTATATTTTTTCTAAAAATAATTTAAAATATCAAATTAGGACATCAGCATTACAACATGTCACTAATTAAAAAAACATGTACTAAACTTAACACCGTTACAAAAAAAGTATCAAAAGTCTTGACGGAATGAAAATTCGGTACCAATTTGAGGAAAAAAAACTCTAAGTACCAACTTAGAAAAAAGTGATAAATCCAGGGGCTAAATGAGTATTTAAGCCAATGCAAAAAAGTTCCATGAATTTACAATGCCATTGTTTTCATGTGGAGAGTTAGTTTATCCAATGTAGCATAGATTTCCTCTGTTCTCTTATGAGACTTATCGTATGCAATAAATACGTGAACATCATCCCTGTCTTCTATCCAACTACATCCTGGGATCTTATACATCCCAATGTCTTTAATTTTTTGTCTTGTTCTTGCTAGATCAGACCATTTTCCAGCACAAGCATATAAGTTTGCCAAGAGTACATAGTTCGCGGTATTATTCGTTTCCAACGCTATAAGTCTCTCGGCTGCGACTTCTCCCAACTCGATGTTGTCATGAATAACACAGCCGCTAAGCAAGGCACCCCACATCACTGAATCAACTTCCACCGGAACTCTCTTGATTAGTTCATAAGCTTCATTAAGCTGACCAGCTCGACTAAGCAGATCAATCATGCATGTATGGTGTTTTATAGTGGGTTTGACATCATAGTGCTGCATCAGATTGAATAATTCCCAGCCCATCTCGACTGACCCAACGTGAACACATGAAGAAAGAGCTGAAAGGAAAGTGACATGATCTGGCCTACAGCCATTTGTTATCATTCTTCTAAACAGAGCAATTCCATCCTCCCCGTGTCCATGCATGGCATATGCTGTTAGCATAGCATTGTGGGACACCAAATTTGGGTCTAAGATTCTATTATATGCTAGTACTGCATGATGTATACTCCCACATTTGGCATACATATCCACAAGTGCTGCCCCTATGTAGACGTCAGCATCATAACCACATCGAACTGAATGTGCATGAACCTGCTTTCCCCGCTCGATGGTGGCTGACCTTGAACAAGCAGGTAAAACTATTCCAATAGTGTAAATGTCAGGCCTTATATTTGAAATCTGCATTTCAGAGAACACTTGCATGGCTTTATCATGGTGGTCATTTTCCACATGACCTGCAATGATACCGTTCCACGTATAAACATTGGGCTCGAAACCATCTTCTGTCATTTTTGTAAGCAGATGCTGAAGGTCTTCGATCTGATTGCAGTGGGAATAGCCAGATATCAGAGCATTCCACGTTGACGTATCACACTCGCTCACTTCATTGAAAGCAATTTGTGCAGCCATTATGTCTTGACATTTACAGTACATTTCTACCAAAGCTCCCCCAACAAAGGTATTATATTGCAGGCCTCTAATAATGGCTTGAGAGTGTATCTCTTTCCCGAGTCTCAAAGAAGATGTATCCGTACAAGCAGTTAGAACACTCCCTAGAGTGAAAGAATTGGGTTCGATCCCATCTTCTGAAAGAACATGTTTAAACAAGTACAAAGCTTCATCAAACAGGGAATTATTTACATATCCAGATATCATCGAGTTCCACGAAATTATATCTTTCTTGATAGCCATTGTCCTCATCTGATCGAATAGCTCCTTGGCCTTGGAGACATTACCATTTTCACAATACCCAACAATCATTGTATTACAAGAGACCACATTTTTCAGTGAGAACTTTGAAAACAATTGGAAAGCACTCATCATATCACCACACTTCCTATACACATCAATTAACCCATTGACAACAATAGGGTTAGACATTAACCTATGCCTCGTGATATATCCATGAAATTCTTTGCCAAGGTTCAGCTTCTGTAATCTAGCAAAAGCTGGAAGAACACTTGCTAGAGTTTGTGCGTTTGGTTCAATGCCTTCTCTGACCATTCTAAACAACATCTCAATGGCTTCTTCATCATATCCATTTTGCGAGAAACCCCCAATGATTGCACTCCAAGAAACAAGATTTGGTCTTGAATTTTCGCACAAAGACATTGTTTCGAAAAAACCCAATGCTTCGAACACCTTTCCATTGATAGCACAAGCGGTAACAATAGCATTCCATGACACACGATCTTTTTCAGGCATTGTCTCCAACACCTTCTTAGCGTCGTCCAAGCTTCCACATTTACCATACATATCAATCAAAGCATTACCTACATAAATATTAGAAACAAACCGATATTTAATCAAAATCCCATGCAATTGTCTTCCTAATTCGACGTTACCAAGGCCACTACAAATTTTTAACACAACGGGAAACACGAAAAAATCCAATAAAACATCGTCGAACTGTAATTTCTCGAACAGACAAAAAGCTTCTTCAAAAAGCCCGTTGTCAACATACAAGCTAATCATAGCAGTCCAAGAATACAAGTTTCTCAGCGTCATTTTATCGAACAACAAATCCGCATCACCCAGACAACCAAACCTCCCATACATTTGGAGCAACTTGGTGTCCACAAACTCCTGCCCGGAAAACCCAGTTTTAAAAGTATGAGCATGGACCTGTTTCCCAAGTCTGGGGTTATTGCAAGATTCGAGAGCTGAAGCATAGGTGCTTGAACTTACTGGCTTATCAAACAAGGAAAGGGTGTTGGGCATGTCAGAGTGAGGTTTGGGAAGGTTTTGGTTCAGTGGTGGTGGGATGGCGATGGATTCCAACACTTGAGAAATCATTGTATTATTTTGGGTGTGGGCGGCATGCCAGTAGCCAGCTCAAGTACCAGAAACGGAAAACAAGGGAAATTGCTAACATGTGCAGTAATAGTAACAAATGACAAGGTGCCCCCAATTATGACGCTGTCACTGTCAGGTGTCAATTCATCTTGGAAAGGATAATTTATGGCTCAGTTTGGTTACAGGGACGCCATGCCCTAAATTATGGTTAAATGCTTTAATAATTTTAATTTATATTTTTATATTCTTAAATTTTAGTATCATTTTAAATGATAGCAATTAAATTTGTTTTTATCAATTTTTTATTAATTGCTTATTATATATAAGATATGAATTTAATTATTTTTAATCTTTATATTTTAAAATTTTAAATTTCAATTCTATCTTAAACCGCAATTGTTAAACTCATTAATTAAAGAAAAATTATTTGGTATATTTAGACTCCAGAAGTAAGATTAGAACTTGACAAATATCTTATAATAGTATAGTAAAATATTAAAAATATTAAAATTAAAAAATATATAATCTAAAGGATTATTTATAAATATTGATTAATAATAATTAAATTATTTTTACATTTAAATAATTTTCTAAGGATAAGTTGATTCATACTGAAATTATAACTTAATTAATTTAGGATTTAGCATTATTATTGGAGTAGAAAATTGTTACTCGAGAATTACTTTACTTGAAAGTTGTTTGATTTTGGTTAAAAATTTATGATATTTAAAGTTATTTTATAAAAATTTAAATTATAAAAAAATAAAAATGAGAGCTTTTGAATAGTGCAGAGCATGAATAAAAATATTATACAACAATAATTTTAAAAGTTAAGTGACTTAAATAAAAAATTTAAATAATACAATGATAATATTATACAATAGTGATTTTAAAAGTTAAGTGATTTAAATAAAAATTTTAAATAATACAATGATCATTTTGTAACTTTTAAAATTATATAATTAAACGTAAAATTCTTAATAATTTAATAATATTAGATTAATTTACAATTTTTAAAAAATTATGGAGGCCATTAGATATTATATTTTATTGCCGACAAATTGATTCCTTGGGGATGGTTGAAAATGTTGCCCATCTCTTTCCCAATTTCATGACATTAAAACAAAGCCAATCGATCCCAATGAATTGAAAAAAGAAAAGAAACACACAGTATTGCACACCATGAGAGAAAATTTATGTAATAAGTTTATAATATAAAATTAATTATTGCTTTAATTAAATTGGTAATGTTAAAAATAGTGAATGTAAAGATATTTTTGGTTTAATTTTTTATTTGCATAGATGTTATATAAAAATAAAAATAATTATTATTTTATATAAATAATGAATTTTGATAAATTCATAATTAAATTAAAATTTAATTCATACATGACATCAATCTATTCAAAATTTTAAATAATAAAATACATATAAAAGATAAAATATCATAAATATAATTTTATCTTTTAATACCTAAGGTCTACAAATATTCTAAGTGTACACAATATTATTCTATAATATATAGGAATGATAGAATCTTTAGAACAATCTTTGAAAAATATTGCTAGGATGGAGATTATTATTATTATTATTATTATTATTATTATTATTATTATTATTATTATTATTCAGCACAGTTTCCAAGCAGAATGTTTATGCAAAGGTCCAATTTCAAATAAAAATTTATATAACAAAATATGAGAATCAAAATTAATAATAATATATGTAATATGTTATAATTATATTTATTTTTTTTTTACACAACATTTAAAATTATTTTAATTTCTTTTCATTTTAATTTATACATAAAAATTAATGCGCTTAAATATACTCAAATTTACCAACTTTTTACTCAATGTTTTTAAATGAAAAAATATGGACTAACAATGCAACCACCCAAAAAAATTCAACCAAAACGTACTAATCTGTTCAATAACATATGATCGAATAACCAAAAATCAAAATGCAGCAAAAGTGGTTCAAATTTGAGAGTTATTATTAAGAGATTATCTGAATACAAGTCCGGGCCCTAACTCAAACATCAAACTAGGTTGTCATTAGTGTCACTGATCTTGTAAGAAAAAGAAAACCCTACTTCTTCCTCTTTAACCATGTTAATATTAACGTAGGCTGTTTTCATTTCACCAATGTCCAGTAGATTCTCCCTGTTCTTTGTCCTCTTCCAATTCGTTCATAGTGTTCATTGGAACCTGCTTCGATTCCTCCATTACAGGAAACAAAAGCCTTTCACCATTTTCTTCTACCCCTTGATAATTCGCATCATAACCAGTTCCAAATCCATCATTAGAAAATTTTAGACCGGGGTCTAGAACTGGGAACCCACTTGAGTATATTCCTGTGTTGGCACCACCAATCTCCGGCAAAAAGGGCAACCTTTCCGAGCTATTGTAAGCCTCAGCTGGTACTACTGGTGGATATGCTACGTTAATGACTTGATGATGATCACCTTCATGGATCTTAGGGTTTTGATGAGTCAAATGATCATCATCAAGCTTCTTTGATGATGATGTCTTGTTCTTCCTTGAACCACCACCAACGGGAACATTCCTTAAGGAACCACCATGGGTCCAATACCTTCTACAAGTCTTACAGAAGTATCTTGGCTGAGAAAGGCTGTAGTTGTTGTAATAACAAAACTTGGTGTTTGTTGAATTGCACCTTGGACAGTTCAAATTAGCTTCACCTTTTTGAACCCTAGCCGAAGATCTTGAGTATTCTCCTATGGCCATGGGCTTAGTTACCCCAATTCCCTGGAAATACATGAGTACTTCATCATCATCATCATCATCATAATAATAATAATAGTAACTTTTATCATTTCAACTATTAGTGGGACTGAACTGAACTCAAACAAGAATCATCTCATGGCTAAAAAAAGGTGAAACTTTAAAGCGAGTTATCCATGAGAAAAGGGGAAAAAGAAAAGAACTTAAAACCCAAAGCCATATATATAATGATGAATTCATATGAAAAACAACAAAAATTAAAGAAGACCCTTCACTATACCTGTTCCCACTGAGTGGCCTCCATGGATTAAGGAGTGAGAAATAAAAAGCTGGTTAGCCTTTGGCAATTAATCCCCTGCTGATCTTAAAAGCCAAAAGAACAAACTATATAAATAAAAGGACGAAAAAGACTTCGAGAGCTGGCCTACCACTACTATAAAATGAAAGAAAGAGGGCATTTGAAACAGGGACTATTTCGGCTTTGTGTTGTTATTTCATTATCATAAGAAATAACAATGGCTACAGTCTTAAAGTCTAAAAATATGGAAACTTCGAATATATACCTGATTTTTCAAGGTCCTTTTTTAGATTGTGAAAGAGGAAAAGGACAAGTTTAGGTACAAGTGATGATCGGTTTGCTCCAAATTTTATAGATAAAAAAAAAAATCATTGACATTGTACCCAGCAAAAGTTATAGGACCGACTTGCCTCATTGAAATGGACATTAATTCAATTGATCAATCATCTATTAATGAATTATTCTTTCCAAAAAAAAAAAAAAAATTTAAAAAGTTATTACATTTATATGTTTTTAAATATTGATAAATTATACTCTGTATCACTAAACTATTAATAAGTTTACGTTTTAGTCACTTAATTTTAAAAAAATTTTAAAATTGTCTGAACTACTCGAAAGTTTTCATTTAAGTAATTGAGCTGTGAAAATCGTTGTTGTATGGCCTTCTCTATTTGCATCGCCTACACCAACCAAAAGTTTTTCCAATTATCTTTTAAAGTTCAAGCAACTTTTAACGTCACGAATATGGAACCAAAATCCAAACAACTTTCTTTTTTTTATTTCCTACATTGACTATTGAATCGACTTGAATCTAATATATATTCTTTTACTAGTCAATGTGTACTGATCCACCGTACCGGTCATCAAATCGTCAATTGAAGTTCACTAACCAAACTTTTTTTAAGAAAGGAAAACTTAACAGCCTGATAACTTATATAAAAACTTTTAAACAATTTAGTGCCTTAAATAAATTTTTTAAAAAATTAGTAACCATTTTATAACTTTTTTAAATTAAGAAACCAAAACATAAACTTATTAATGGTTCAGTGATCTTGAATATAGTTTATCCTATATATATTAATATTCTTATTAAATCCAATTATTAAATTATTATCCAATTAAACTCATATATTCAATAAATTGCATATATTAAATTTACAGCAGAATTGTTTCCCTGGAACCGGTGGATTTCACATTCACTTGTATTGAAGCATTAATCCAGTCCGAGCCCAGATAGTGTGATGAGACTAGCATTCTAAATTGGGTGGGTTAGATTGTTTTAGATTTGAATAAATTTAGATACTATCCATCTGGGTTTTCTCAAATAAATTTTGGGTTTAAATTATTTTTAAGTTTTGATTTTTAAGTTTGAAATTTTAGAGTTATTATCATTTTAGGGTTGAATCAGTTTGAGTTTGAATCATCCACTTGTTAAATGTATTTGAATGTAAAAATAATGTGAAGGCTTCTATACTAAGTGTTAGAGTACATTTTGTCACCTTAAAAATGAGTTAGTCTCTATACATTAGATTAAAGAAAAATCTGATTCTCATGTTGAAGTATAAGAATTATTTTTTAACAGTAGAAATAGATGAAATTTTTAATAGAAAGATCAAATTACTCTTTCATCTTTGAGCAAAAGGAACAAAATATCATTCAACTCCTAATATAAAGGCTTGCCTGAATTTAAACAAATTAAAATTCGATAAATTAAAACGAGACCATGAGAGAAGTCCAAATTCAAATACCTTCACTAGTCCAAGTTCAAAGCCCATTTTATGTGGCCTCTGAGACTGTCGTGGGCTTAAACGGAAAGTTGAAGAGTTCATGTAGAAATGGGCCATAATTGATAAGTGTATCTATCTCATAATATGTTGATTTCAATGAAACTTGGGTATTAATGGTAGATGTGGAAGTATTTTCATTACGCACAATATTAATCTTTAAATCTCGTCAAATATGAAATTTCTATACATTTCGAGAAAGTTTCAAATGATGACAGTACTGTGTATCTCCCTCTCAACCAACAAAGATTTCAAAACATTATGAGTTTTGATTAAACCACTTATGGACCACCCTATTGGTTCAGATTTCAAGAACACAATAAAAAAAAAGGGGTTTGCGTTTATTCTAGTAGGGTGGTCCAAAATGTAAGGCTTTTGTAATAAATTGTACAGCGAAAGCACAACATAAGCATTAAGAGTGTGAGTGGAGAGGTATCCGCCGGCAGATTAGAATCAGAACAGCCACAAGAGAGGTGGTCCGATTTTCATCACCGTTGTTAATCTGCCATCGGATGAAACCCCACAATAAAAGGCGGTGGTCCCTCCTTCACTGTTTCATTGTTTTAATATGCTGTGAACCGATAAATTTCTACCTACTTCTAGGTAACGTCTTAGGCATGTTTTATTGTTTAATTGCTTGTAATTATTGGGTGTAGTCAAATTATACTTTTTTGAGTAAAATTGGGCTGAGATTTTATTAAGGGCCAAAACAAGTCTAAAATAAAAACATAAAAATAACCTGTAAAAACAAGTAACAATTGGAAGCAACAAAAATTAAAGCAACTGAACAGACGTGACCCTTATCTTCTTGGAACTTTCATCTCAGCCATTGCAGTTATCCCCATCACACCGTTTCATTCACCATGCCTGTCTCCTTTGCTTTACGCTTGCAAAAGCGCCTGGAACCCATCGATCCGATTCCGAAAGAGCAAAACCGAGCAAAACTTTAGCATACCTGATTTCGAGCCAGCGCCTCCTTCAGCACGAGACGTTTCACCGAATTTGGTAAACCTCCTTCCCATCTTCCAAATAAGCTTTGACGCCTCCCCTCCAACGCGAGCTTGTGAGCCACACCATTAGCAGATCGCCGCACATGCCGGTAAGTTATCTCTTCAAAGCTCGATTCCATTTGCCAAATGTTTTGTGTAATCGGTCTCAGCACCGATTTATCTCCTCCTATTTTAACACTTCGATGGCTGATGAGAGAGTCCCTTTCCACCACCACTCGACTAAAACCCACGGACAAAACAAAGATGAGCGCCCTTTCGCATGCCCAAGCTTCCGCCACAAATGGGTCTACAACTTTGTCGAAAAGATAAGTTTCGCTCCTCTCACTCTTCCAAATGAATCTCTGGCGATGACTGCAGTAAAAGCTAGTTTAGCAACTGATTTATAAGTTGCGTCGAAATTAACCTTTAATATTCCTTCTTCTGGTGGTCTCCATAACTCACATATATTTGATCTGCCCTGTGGTTGAAAAGACCTCTGATAGATCTGTAATTCTTGAACATAACCCCGGATAAAACCCAGAACCTCATCATGTACAAGTTTATTCCTTCGGTACCATAAGCTCCAAATTGAAACTGCAATAATGCATCTGTATTGCTCATCTGCGGCAGTGAAGATGATGGCGAAACTTTTCTTCCCATCCTATGGTTGTTCAATATCCGGAATCTGTAACTGCAATTGGGCCCACACACTTTTCAACACAACACAAGACCACATCAAATGGTTGGAGTCTTCAATCGCACCTCTACACAAAGGACAGATTGAGTTCAACACCAACTTCCGTCTCGCCAGGTTGTAGAAGTGGGGAACCAGATTGTTGAAAAGACGCCAAATGTGTATTTTAATTTTTTCTGGTATATGCAAAGGCCATAATGAATTGTAGAAATCTTTGTAACAAACTTCATTTGTACCTGATGTGGTAGACAGATTAGCACCATATGTATTAGGCAGAATTGTAGAGGTAGCTAGAACACGATACCCACTTTTGACTGTATATACCCCAGAGTCTTCATATTTCCAAACCAGCACATCTTCTGTTCGATTAGCAGCAAGCGAAATAGAGAGGATTCTGTCAGCGGTAACTTCATCAACAAGGCTATATATCAACTCCCTATTCCGGTATTCAATCCACATTTATAAGTTGATTTGATGGTCCAAACAGTATAATCTCGTGGCACGAAATCCTATTGTTGTCTTTCCCGTAGTGGTCGTTCCAAATATTGCCAATGGTCGTTCCAAATATTGACGCAATCTCGGGCACTACATATGCTTTGCCAGGTAAAAGAAGGGTAAGAACCTATCTTTGCTGACAAAATATCAGATAACGGGAAATAACGAGCTTTTAAAACTCTGGCTAAAAGACTCCTAGGTTGAGTAAAGATGCGCCAAACTTACTTTGCTAATAACGCCTTATTAAACAAAGACAACTTTTTAAAACCAAGACCACCTAAAACTTTAGGTCTGCAAAGCGCATTCCAACAACTCTACTGAATCCCCTTCGATGTTTTATTATTAGACCACCAAAATCTATTTATGATATTTTCCAATTTACTACATAAACTTTTTGGGAAAAGGAAATATTGCATTGCATACAATGGCATAGCTTGCAAAATCGATTTAATAAAGACTTCCTTACCCCCGTAGATAAGTATCTAAAGCTCCATCCTGAAACTTTGTTCCTGAATCTGTCAATGAAGTCTACAAAATCCAAATTTTTCCTCTTTCCCACCATCATTGGTAACCCAAAGTACTTTTCAGGGCTTGACGCAACTCGAACCCCCAGAGTACACATAATATCTTCTTTCAGTTCTTCTTTAACATTGGACCCAAAAAAACCAAAGACTTTTCATAGTTCACTTTCTGACCTGTGCACTGCTCATACTCCCGAATGATTTCACGAACCGTTATGACTCCTTCCCTTGATGCATCGCCAAAGAGAATATAGTCATCTGCAAAAAACAAGTGATTAATAGACAATCTTTCTCTACCAATAGGGGCACGTCCCATACAACCTCATATTTTCGCATCTTCAAGTAAGGTGGAGAGACCTTCAGCACAAATAATGAATAAGTAATGGCTGAGTGGGTCTCCTTGACGCAAACCTCATGAAGGAGAGAACCATTCACTGTCCAAACCATTTAGACAAACAGAGTAAGACACTGAAGTAACACATCTCATAATAAGTACAATCCAGTCCACATGAAATCCCGACGTCTTCATCATACCCGCGAGAAAATCCCACTCAACCCGATCATAAGCTTTGCTCATGTCCAGTTTAAGAGCAAAATTCCCTTTCTTACCACCCTTTTTCCTCTTCAGAGAATGGAGAATTTCATGCGCAATCAAAATATTATCCGAGATGAGTCTCCCGGGAATAAAAGCTCATTGTGCCTCGTTGATACATACTCCCAAAATATCACTCATTCGACTAACCAAGACGTATAACGGCCTAATTTTCAAGTGGTGTCGAAATGGTGATATGAGATCACTAATCGGCGGTAAGATTGAATAAGATAGTAATTTAATATTTATGAGTCAAGTGAGAATTGAGAAGAATTTGTGGATTGGTGAATTTGATGAATTAAAAGAATTTATTAGGTCAAATAGGTCAAAAAGCGAGGTATCGATACCTCGAATTTAAAATCGAGCCATAAATATTTTAGAAATATTTATGGAGTGTTAATAAGTTAGTATTAAAGTTTGGTTGAGAAATTTAAATGTTTGGGTAGTCAATTAAATAAAAAGGATTAAATTGTAACAAGTGTAAAATTGCTAGAAGAATTAAATAGCTCAAATGTTAAAAGAAAGAGGATTTATAGGACAATTAACCTAAAGGTGAAAAGGCTGGACGGCAAGGGGAAGAAAATCATCACAAAGATAAGGGAAATAAGGGCAAAATTGGAAATTTAATAATTTTGACATGTGTAATAAAGATAAAATAGAAAAACCTAGAGATATCTTCACATTATCTCAGCCAAAACACCATAGGAGTTCTGGAGAAAGCTGGTTATTCATATCTTTACATCAAATCAAGAAACCAAAGAAGAAAGAGGAAAAGAAAAAGTTGCAGAGTAATCCCTAAATTTCAAAATCTTCTACAAATCGGTAGGGTAAGTTCATATGGTTGAATTTATATGTTTATTTGTGAAAGATTGAATGATATAATGTCTTTTTAAATGTGAATTTCTGTGGGATTGTGAAAAATATGATAAAATGAAAGAATAAATGGCGGTAATTCAAATTAGGAAAAAGCGAGAATTGAGTATGTTAGGTAATCGTGACATGTGATGAATTGACGGATAAGACCATGGTTAATCCATGGCAAATGTGAAATGTAGGTATGGTATCATCCATACTGAGTTATGAAATGTAGGTATGGTATCATCCATCTTGAGTTATGAAATGTAGGTATGGTATCATCCATGCGAGATATGAAATGTAGGTATGGTATCATCCATACGGAGTTGTGAAATGTAGGTATGGTATTAACCATCTTGAGTTGTGAAACGTGGCTTTGAGTAACGACGTACTCAAATTAATAAGACGTTTCCTAATTTGATAATAAGTAATAAAAAGGGTGTGAATCAAATGAAAGAGATTGAATGATCGTTAATGTTGAGCTCAACTATGTGAAGTACTTTAACAATGGTTGTGAATGACAGGGAACTTTAGTAAATACTTTGTTATTGTGTGGAAATATTATGTGTGGTAAGCTACTTTTAAACCTATGGACTTATTAAGCTTCATCAAGCTTACTTGTGTGTGTTTGATATTTTATGTAGATTGAATTAAAGAGAAGTGGTAGATCGGATCATCACAAAAAGCTCACTATCCAGATCAATTCGGTAGCTTTTGTTTTATGCTTAAAGATTTATATGGCATGTATAGAGTTTAAATGAGATGGAGTAAAGATGTTATAAAACTAGTTAACAATATTTTGCAATCAAACAGTTTTTGAATTACAGCAGTGACGTGATTTTGAAAAATCACCAAAATAGAATAAATGGAATTAGAAAGTGAATAAGATATATAATTGAAGCTTATTGAGTCTATTTTCGCATAAAAGAAACATAACAAACAAATTATTCTTATGTTTTGAGATATTTGAATTTTGTGAGACTAGTTCAGAATGATTATGTTATCCCTATTTTATCTTTGAAAATCATTAGAAATTGCACAAAATAATTGTGGGATATAGTTTATATGTATGTAATCCTGAATGAGTCTATTTTCAAAAAACTAAATAAGAAGGTCATATAAATTCTGTACAAAGAGTAATTTTATTCGTAGTGAAGAGAGGTCAGAACAGTCAAACAGTGAAACAGGGGAAACTTTAATGAATAAACTGTACTAATTGGCCACATGAAAAATTCTGGAAAAATTATAGTGAAAAGATATATGAGTCTAGTTTCATGAAAAATTAACGGATCTTAATTTGGAGTTCCGTAGCTCCAGATATAAATAATTTAGTGACTATGACGTAGATGGACAGTTTTAAATTTTATGCCGAATTAGTAGTTGAGTCTAGTAATGCCTCGTGCTCGACTCCGGCAACGGTTTCGGGTAAGGGGTGTTACATTTATTGGTATCAGAGCTTTGGTTTAGATGATTCTCGGAACTACATGCCATATAAATCTGTGATAGTGGGATGTGAATGATCCGATCTAACTATTAATTTTTGTTATAGATTGTAAAGATGTCTGATAGACCCGAGGGTGTTGATCATGAAGAGGAAGTTAATAGTAGAGTACAGACTTCTGAGCAGGGAACAAGTAATAATGTTCCGATTTCTTTGATGAGAGAGGAAGAACTTAAAAATTTGATTTACGGGGTAATGAATCAGTGGTTTAGTGAAACAATGCAAGGAAGAAGTCAGGCACAACAACCTCCTCCTCCCTCTACTGTACCACCAGTTACAACCCCAGTTGATCCTCCTTCAATAGATGAATCTATCAAGAGAACACCGATTGAGAAACTCAGAAAGTTAGGAGCTGAAGAATTTCGGGGAAGATCGGATGATGATCCAGTTAAAGCAGAGTATTGGTTAAAGAATTTGGAGAGAGTTTTCAAACAGATGATTTGTTCTCCGGAGGACTATCTGAGGTGTGCAGTTTCATTATTGAAAGAAGAAGCGTATAATTGGTGGGAAACCATTGAGGCAGTAGTACCTGCAGATAAACTTACTTGGGAATTCTTCCAAAATGAGTTTAAAAAGAAGTATGTGGGAAAGAGATATTTAGATAAAAGAAGAGGAGTTCCTTGATCTTGACAAGGGAATAAAACCGTGGCTGAATATGAAAGAGAATTTGTGTATCTCAGTAGATATGCTCGGGATGTTGTCACCGAGAGGAAGAAATGTGCATTAGATTTGAAGAAGGGCTTAATGATGAAATCAGAATGATGATAGGAGGCACTGAGATTCGAGAATTTGTGGTTCTGTCTGATCGAGCTCAAAAGATGGAAGAAGTGTATAATAGAAAGATGCAAAGAGAAAGAAAAGGCAAAAAGTATATAAAAGAAGTTTCTCTAGACCAACTTGACTTTTAAAACTAAAAAGTTCGAGATGATTCTAGTCGATCTGTTACAATTAAACGATCGAATAAAAGTAAAACAACTCAAAGAGATGTCGGAGTGATTAATAAACCAGCAGTTAGTACTGGTAGTGTACAAAATATTCCGAGACCTAGATGCAAAAATTGTGGTAGATTTCATATTGGTGAATGTTGGGGAAGAACCGGAGCTTGTTATAGATGTGGTGGGCCGATCATTTTATTCGGAATTGTCCTCGATCATTAAAAGAAAGTAAAGAACAAAGCGAGAAGCAAACAAATACTCCTCGAAAAAGTAGGCGTTGGGTCAAAGTAGTCTTCTTTGAGGCGCTCGTTCGGGAATGAGAGATACTATAGCCGATCGAAACAAGGGCACTGCGTACATATGCTATTCGGGCAAGAGAAGAAGCTTCGCTCGGATGTGATAGTGGTATTTTCCATCTTTTAATGATTACGTGTATACTTTAATTGATCCCGGATCTACGCATTCATATATTTGTCTTGCATTAGTGTCGAAAAGAAAATGATATTGAGTCCATTGACTTTGATATGCAAGTCACTAATCCGTTAGGGCAAAGTGTGTTAGTTAATTTAATATGTCGGAAGTGTCCACTGAAAATACAAGGCTGTGAATTCTCTGCTGACTTAATGTTGTTACCTTTTCGAGAATTTGATGTTATTCTTGGAATGGATTGGTTGATTAAACACGATGCCATAGTGAATTGTAGAGAAAAACGGGTTGATTTAAAATGTCGAGACGGAAATAGTTTGGTGAGTTTGGAGATAAAAAGAATGATGTCAGAACTATTTCAGCCATTGCAGCTCAGAAATTGATTCAGAAGGGTAATGAAGCATTTTTAGCTTAAATTCTTGATACTCGGGGTTCTGAATTGAAGATGGAACAATTGCCGATTGTTAATGAGTTCAGCGATGTGTTTCTGAGGAATTACCGGTTTACCCCGGATCATGAGGTTGAATTAAGTAATTGATGTAATTAGGGTATAGCTCGATATCAATAGCACCGTATAGAATGGCACCAAATGAGTTAAAGAGTGAAGACACAATTGCAAGAGCTATTGGATAAGGGGTTCATCAGACCGAGTACATCACCTTAGGGTGCACCTGTTTTATTTGTGAAAAAGAAAGATGGCTCGTTGCGATTGTGTATTGATTACAGGCAGCTGAACAAGGTAACAATTAAAAATAAATATCCATTACCTCGTATCGATGATTTATTTGATCAATTGAAAGGTGCTACAGTGTTTTCAAAGATAGACCTTAGGTCTGGGTAATATCAACTGAAGGTTAAAAAGTGTGATGTGCCAAAGACTACTTTCCGAACTCGGTATGGTCATTACGAATTTTTGGTAATGCCTTTTGGTTTAACAAATGCCCTCTGCATTTATGGATTTAATGAATCGAATTTTCAACCTTATTTGGATAGATTTGTGGTGGTATTTATTGATGACATATTGGTCTATTCAAAGCGAATCCGAGCATGCACAACACTTGAGAATTGTATTACGGACTTTGAGAGAAAGCGATTATATGCAAAATTTAGTAAATGTGAGTTTTGGCTTCATGAAGTTGGATTTACGGGTCACATTGTATCGGTGAAGGAATTCGTGTGGATTCAAGTAAAGTTTCAAAGATGGTGAATTGGAAAACACGAAGAATGTAAGCGAAGTCGAAGTTTTACGGGATTAGCGAGGGTATTATCGCCGTTTTGTAAAGAATTTTTCCATGATTGCTTCACCAATGACTCGTTTATTACAAAAGAATGTTGAGTTTGTGTGGTTTGATGAATGTCAACGAGCTTTGACCAATTAAAGAAAATGTTATGAAGCTCCAGTTTGACTCAACCGAATCGGTATCTAGTATATTGTGTCAGATGATGCATCTTTAAATGGTTTGGGTTGTGTGTTAATGTAGTCGGAAAGGTAGTGGCTTATGCTTCACGGCAATTAAAACCACATGAAAAGAATTACCACACATGATCTTGAATTAGTTGCAATTGTTTTTGCTTTAAAATTTGGAGACACTATTTATATGGTGAGAAGTGTTATATCTATCTGAGATCACAAAAGTCTAAATACTTAATGACTCGAAGGAACCGAACTTAAGGCAGGGCGGTGGTTAGAGTTCTTTGAAAGATTATGATTTGGTTATTGACTACCATCCGGGAAAAGCTAATGTAGTTCTTGATGCACTTAGTCGAAAGTCATCATTGTTTGCACTTGGTTAATGAATGCTCATTTGGCTCTTAGTGAAGAAGGTGTTGTATTAGCGAATTAAAAGTGAAACCCATGTTTCTCCAACAAATTGAAGCTGCGAATGAAGACCCGAAATTGGTATTTAAGCGAAAAATGGTTCAAGATAATTTAGATTGAGTTCAAATTGATGATGAAGGTATGTTGCGTTATCATAATGAAATTTGTGTTCCAAACAAATCGATTTGAAGAATAATATTCTTTCGAAGCACATAATAGTATGTATTATATTCACCCGGCGATCGAAAATGTATGGTGATTTGAAAAGATATATTGGTGGCTTGGTATGAAAGAGAAATTTGAATTTGTTGCAAAATGTTTGATTTGTCGACAAGTTAAAGCGAGCATCAAGTGCCAGCGGGTTTATTACAACCCATTATGATTCTGAATGGAAGTGGGAGCTTGTTACAATGGATTTTGTATCGGGATTGCCTATGACTCCAAGAAAGAAAGATTCGATATGGGTGATTGTTGATAGATTGATAAAGTCAAGACACTTTATTCCGATCGAATGCATTTTTCACTTGAGAGTTAGCGAATTGTATGTGTCGAGATTGTGAGACTACATGGAGTTCGGTATCTATCATTTCGAATCGGGATCCGAGGTTTACTTGAGCTTTTGGAACAAAGCGCAAGAAGCTTTAGGTACCGATTAAATTTTAGTCTGACATTTCATCCTCAAGCAGATGGACGATCGAGGCGAGTGATTCAAATTTTAGAAGATATGTTAAGATGTTGTATACTCGAGTTTGGTGACAGTTGGGAAAGGTATTTACCTTTGGTGAGTTTCCTTACAATAATAGTTATCGATCTAGCATAAAAATGGCACCGTTTGAGGCTCTTTGTGGTAGGAAATGCAAGACTCCATTGTGTTGATGCAATTAAGTGAATCAAAAATAGTTGGGGTTGATTTGATTCGAAAGCGAAGAGAAGTCCAGTTATTCGAGATAGTCTAAAAGTGCTTGAGATAGTCGAAGTCATATCGCGGTTTGAAACGAAGAGACATAGAATATGCGATGGGTGATCGAGTATTTTAAAAGTTTCACCATGGAAGAAGGTGTTACGGTTTGGCGAGAAAAGGAAAATTGAGTCAAGAGATTTATAGGTAGTATGAAATTGTGGAAAGGGTTGGTCACATAGCTTATCGGTTGGCTCTACCTCCGAACTTGAGAAGATCCACAATGTGTTTCATGTGTCTATGTTAAGGCGGTATAGGTCGGATCCTTCACACGTAATTACTCATCATCGAAATTGAGCTTCAACCGGATATGACTTATTCGGAAGAACCAATGAAGATTTTGTTTAGTGAAGTTAAAGAATTGTGGAATAAAAGATACCATTGGTTAAAGTATTATGGCATCAACATGGTATGGAGGAAGCAACTTGGGAAGCAGAGGAGTCAATGAGATCACGATATCCAAATCTATTTTCGTGTAACAAATTTTGAGGACGAAATTTTTAAGGAGGAGAGTTATAACGGCCTAATTTTTCGATGGTGTGGAAATGGTGATATGAGATCACTAAATCCGACGGTAAGATTGAATAAGATAGTAATTTAATATTTATGAGTCAAGTGAGAATTGAAGAATTTGTGGATTGGTGAATTTGATGAATTAAAAGAATTTATTAGGTCAAATAGGTCAAAAAGCGAGGTATCGAGACCTCGAATTTGAATCGAGCCATAAATATTTTAGAAATATTTATGGAGTGTTATTAAGTTAGTATTAAAGTTGGTTGAGAAATTTAAATGTTTGGGTAGTCAATTAAATAAAAAGGATTAAATTGTAACAAGTGCAAAATTGCTAGAAGAATTAAATAGCTCAAGTGTTAAAGAAAGAGGATTTATAGGACAATTAACCTAAAGGTGAAAAGGCTGGACGGCAAGGGAAGAAAATCATCACAAAGATAAGGAAATAAGGGCAAAATTGGAAATTTAATAATTTTGACATGTATAATAAAGATAAAATAGAAAAACCTAGAGATATCTTCACATTATCTCAGCCAAAACACCATAGGAGTTCGGAGAAAGCTGGTTATTCATATCTTTACATCAAATCAAGAAACCAAAGAAGAAAGAGGAAAAGAAAAAGTTGCGAGTAGTCCCTAAATTTCAAAATCTTCTACAAATTAGCGGGTAAGTTTATATGGTTGAATTTATATGTTTATTTGTGAAAGATTGAATGATATAATGTCTTTATTAAATGTGAATTTCTTTGTGGGATTGTGAAAAATATGATAAAATGAAAATGGCGGTAATTCAAATTAGGAAAAAGCAGAATTGAGTATGTTAGTGTCGTGACATGTGATGAATTGACGGATAAGACCATGGTTAATCCATGGCAAATGTGAAATGTAGGTATGGTATCATCCATACTGAGTTATGAAATGTAGGTATGGTATCATCCATACTGAGATATGAAATGTAGGTATGGTATCATCCATACTGAGTTGTGAAATGTAAGTATGGTATCATCCATACTGAGTTGTGAAACGTGGCCTTGAGTAACGACGTACTCAAATTAAATAGGCGTTTCCTAATTTGATAATAAGTAATAAAAAGGTGTGAATCAAATGAAAGAGATTGAATGATCGTTAATGTTGAGCTCAACTATGTGAAGTACTTTAACAATGGTTGTGAATGACATGGAACTTTAGTAAATACTTTGTTATTGTGTGGAAATATTATGTGTGATAAGCTACTTTTAAACCTATGGACTTATTAAGCTTCATCAAGCTTACTTGTGTGTGTTTGATATTTTTATGTAGATTGAATTAAAGAGAAGTGGTAGATCGGATCATCACAGCAAAGCTCACTATCCAGATCAATTCCGGTAGCTTTTGTTTTATGCTTAAAGATTTATATGGCATGTATAGAGTTTAAATGAGATGGAGTAAAGATGTTATAAAACTAGTTAACAATATTTTGCAATCAAACAGTTTTTGAATTACAGCAGTGATGTGATTTTGAAAAATCACCAAAAATAGAATAAATGGAATTAGGAAGTGAATAAGATATATAATTGAAGCTTATTGAGTCTATTTTCGCATAAAATAAACATAACAAACAAATTATTCTTATGTTTTGAGATATTTGAATTTTTGTGAGACTAGTTCAGAATGATTATGTTATCCCTGTTCTATTTTGAAAAATCATTAGAAATTGCACAAAAATAATTGTGGGATATAGTTTATATGTATGTAATCCTGAATGAGTCTTATTTCAAAGGAACTAAATAAGAAGGTCATATAAATTCTGTACAAAGAGTAATTTGATTCGTAGTGAAGAGAGGTCAGAACAGTCAAACAGTGAAACAGGGGAAACTTTAATGAATAAACTGTACTAATTGGCCACATGAAAAATTATAGAAAAATTATAGTGAAAATATATATGAGTCTAGTTTCAGGAAAAATTAACGGATCTTAATTTGGAGTTCCGTAGATCCAGATATAAATAATTTAGTGACTATGACGCAGATGGACAGTTTTAAATTTATGCCGAATTAGTAGTTGAGTCTAGTAATGCCTCGTGCTCGACTCCGGCAACGGTTTCGGGTAAGGGGTGTTACACAGCATCTTGGTAATAATCTTGTAGATGACATTACAAAGACTTATGGGTCTAAACTGGGTCATGGAATTTGGCTTATCAACTTTGGGAATTAACACAATTCTCGTTTTGTTAATGACCCCCACTTCAGTCTGACCATTCAAAATGGCTAAGCAGTGTCTAGAAACATCTTGACCCACAATATGCCAATACCTCTGGAAAAAAAATAGCCGAAAATCTGTTCACCCCAGGAGCTTTTAAAGGTTGCATCAAGTTCACCGCATTCCAGACATCCTTTTCTGTAAACGCTCTTAAAAGGGAATCATTCATACAGTCGGTAACCTTGTTTTCCACCAGGCTAAAAAGGTGCTCATCACTTCCCATTTCTGAGGTTGTAAATAAGTCCGCAAAAAAATCTGACGCCACCTTAATCATCTCCTCGGGCTCCGAGTGCCTAACCCCATTTGCATCAACAAGCTCGGAGATTTTACTACGAAAATGGCGTAGACCAGCCATTTTATGAAAAAAACTGGTGTTACGATCTCCATCCTTAAGCCAATTTACTCGTGCTCGTTGCTCTAGTATAATTCCTCCTTATCTGCCACAAGATTTAGATCTAATTGGGCCTCTACAATTTCTGCTAGGATGTCATCCGAAATATCCTGGTTATAAAGCCCTTCTAAACGTTTTTCAAGCCATTTTTGTTTCTCCTTTCATCCCTACCTTTAGCTTTACTCCAATTCATGAAACTGTGCCCCAAAATCTCAAGCCTTTTGGGGATACTTCCGAAGTCTCTGCCCACCATCGGCCAACCAATCCCTCAAAAGAGCTGTCAAGGCACCACTTAGCCTCAAAGCGAAATTCCCTTTCTTTTCTCTATAATTCAAAACGACTTCCACCTATGGTGTTCAAGAGAATAGGACAGTGATCAGAGAATGAATGAGTTAGGTGCTCAAGCCGATACGTGCTCAAGCCGATACCTAGGAAAAAGCTCCATCCACATAGGCGAGACAACCCCACGATCCAATCTCTATCTAATATTAGTGGCTTTAAACCTACCTCGTTCCTATGTGAACCAACGTCCTGTATATCCAAGATCAAGAAGATTGCAGTCCTCTAATGTTATACAGAAATCCATTAATTGACATTCTGAACGAAGCTGGCCACCCATTTTCTCAAAAGAACTAGTGATCTCATTAAAATCTCCCAGCACAACCCAAGAGATATTGCAATAACCACTTAATTGTCTTAGAAGCTTCCAAGATTCACACCTATCTCTTTCAATAGGATTCCCATAAAACCCTGTTAGTCTCCAAATTGCACCACATTCATTATCCTGAATTTCCACATCAATATGAAAAGAAGAGAAACTTTTAAGATTGACCAAGAAATTCCCTTTCCAGCCTAATGACAACCCGCCTCTAGTACCCAACGCACCAACATCAATTCCATTAACAAATCCACATTTCAATCTTACCATCTCCATTTTCTTTGCATTTAATTTTGTCTCAATAAAAATAAAATTCAAGGATTAATGGCTCTTAATTTGTTCTTGAGCCTTTTAACAATTCGTGGATTCCCCAATCCACGAACGTTCCAACTTAAAATTTTCATAGTCCCCGGCTGCTCTGGCTATCAGTGCTAGTCGATACAATCAATGTTCCCTCCTCAACTTGAATTGTTGGTTTGGATGATGAGTTTTCCACAATTCTCTGTTGTTTTTTCCCATCCAAGATTTCAACTAGAGTATTCTCTTCCTCTGAGCCCAAATCCATAGGCCCATTATTCTTTTCTAGCATTACCCACCCCTCTTTACGCCTAATACTCCCAAAATTTTTCACGTCATTTGAAACTTGGGAGATAATTCCTAATTGCATTAAATTAGGATTCATAATCTGCAAATCACGATTTCTGCCCAAATTTGTTCCAGAATCTACGCCCTCATTTAATTCTCCAATGGGATTGATTTGCCCAAGATTTACGTCAGCCCGCCTTGAACCATCGGCTTCCCGTAACCACCTACTATTCGTCGTGCGCCGCCTTCGGGGCTCCGCCCTCAACGAAATATCCCAGTCGAAAACAATTTTATCAGGGTCAATCCTTAAACGGTACGGACAGTAGCTTTCCCCATGACCCAATCTTCCACAAATGAAATAGAATAAACTAAGCCTCTCATACCTGAACCGGGCATAAACCGTCATGGTGGACCCAATCTGCACCTTTTTTTTATGCTTCAATGGGGCAGAAATATCAATACAGACACGAATGCGCAAGAAATTCTTTAAGCCCGAGATCAATTTGGATGTATCATAATCAATAAACTGCCCACAGAAGTTTTTTGTATTATAAGTAAGTGGTTATTAAAAAACCACGGAGTGCCATCCATAACTCTTTTCAAATCCACATCATGAAAAAATTGAAAAAGGTACCTTTTATCCCCTAGATCTGTGATACATATGCCTCCAAGCGGATGCCAAAGATCGGCCATGGTATTTCGCATAGATGGAAAATGAACAACACTATCCGTTAAACAACGACCCACCAAACAGCATTGATAAGACTGTTCCACCACTTCCCCTTCCTCCTCAAAAGCTTCCTCTTCCTCATCAGTAATTCTCAAATTCGCCAGTTCGTCTTCCATTAGAGCCAAGTCAGCAACAGCAAAGTAAATAAATAATAGCCTTCAACAGAAACAAGTGAGAAAAGAGAACTTAGGAGATACGAAAGAAGAAAACAAAAGAAAAATAGAAGAACATGCCAAACGGCAGACAGAGAACATCGTGCCAAGCGGCAGACCTTTTGAATTATACTTTTTAATTCTTAGCTATTGGATGAAATTTTGAGTAATAACGTAAGTAATTATACCGAAATTTATATTTTTAATAAATATTTTTTATAAATTATAAAATTAATATTATAATCATTAATACGTATGAGTGTTTGGGATCACAGAAAAAGATTTCTTATATTAGAAATCTTAAAAATATTATAAAAATATTTTATATATTTTAAAATTATATTATTTAAATCTTAAAAAATTTAACATTATAGTCAACATGTTATAAAAGTGTTATTATATATTTATTTATAAAAGTTGTGATTAAGTATGGACATAACTTATTTATGTATCCATACTATATATTATATTCATAAAAATGTTATAGTTTATTTTTTTATCATAACTTATTTATAAAAATAATTTTCTAAAGTTATAGAAAATTTATATTATCTATAAGAAATGTTATGAAAATTTTGAAAATTTATAATTTGTTTTAAAGATTATATATTATGAATTTTATATTATTTTATAAAATGAATTTGACCTAGCATTAGTTTTTCTCGAATTAAGTTTATATAAGCTTTTTATAATTAAAGTTACAAACTATTTAGACTATGAACTTAAATATTATAAGGTTGATGCTAATTATATAAATAGAAAATATTTTTTTGCATTATATTGTAGGGTATGATACCATTTGAGAGAATGGTGCCGGACACAAGCATCATAGACAACTCGCGAACTCTTTAATTCCAAACATTCGAGGCTTCGAAATGTGGTTGATAAGACAATTGTTGTTTTAAAAAAACATTTATCATATTAACAATGTCACCTTAGTATATAATAAAAATCAAGGTTGGGTCATATTAACATTATGCATATTTCATAACTTCAATCACAAGGTGAATTAAAGACAACCCATACTTTGTAGGGTACATGAGAGAATGAGATATTAATAATTTTAATGATGTGGATTTAAATTCAAATGATGATGAACTTAGTCAATGACAGGCATATAATGATAAGAAGTATATGTTAAATATTAAAAAGGGAATAACCCAACCAATATCCAATAGAAAAATTAGATAAAATTGCATATGATGTTTACTTTTCTTGCTATTCTTATTAGTAAGCGTATTATCAATTACTTTTTAGACTATATAACATATATGATGATTTGATTTTAATTTTTGTTACTTGTTTAGAAATTATTTTATCATACTAATTTTTTATAATAATTAACATTTAAAATAAATAAAATTTGTAATTGTATAATTAAAACTTGTATTACCAAACATGACATAAAGAATTAAGATATAATTACACTTTGTTAACCAAACACCTATAAGGAATTACAATTTTTATAATTATAATAAAAATAATTACTACTTTAATAATTAGACTTTCATTCAATTACTCTATATTGTCCAAAAAACCTTAGTTTTTTTTTGGTGTTTAAAGGTCTAGACAAAGGCGAGCACGTATTCAAATTCATACTATTTTTCGTAAAGTACAAAATATAATGTTGTTGCATTACAACTAGGAATAGAAGGAAAAGAAGAGCTTAAATATGATATTACATATATCACGGAAGATTTGTTTTTAAGAAAAAATTTCTTAATATTTTTTAATTTTAGAGATAAATATAAAAAACAAAGATAAACTTTAGTTTGATGCAAGTAGGTATATTAAGATTTGATTGTGATTTAAATTTACATATTAAACTTTGATTTTGATTCAATTATACATATTGAAAGAAATAAATATATCTATTTATTTTCATATTGGATTAATATAGTTGTTTGTGTATACAATACATTGTTGAGGGGGTCGTCTTTTTTTTAGAAGTTTTTGAAGTGTCGTTCGTCAGGCAATTGACCAATCTCCCAACAACCGAATGGATTGTCCCTTAGGGGTGTCATCTCCGTACTTTACCAAGAGCTAGTGTCACGGGGCTAGACCTTTTGTCTCGTAATCCGTACGGCCTTAGGCAATTTGCTCTTTAAACTCCCCTAAGTCAGCCTTTACTCAAGTGATGATTCTTAAGAACTCTTCCAAGGTACCAATTGTAGAGCGGAAGCGATTTATGCCAAAAGAAGCAACCAAAAGAACAACAGAAAGGGACGCACACAAAGTGTTTGACTAAATGCTATCTATTCTTTTATTCACAAATAATAATGAAACAATGAATGGAGTGAGTACAAATGAGGGGAAGCTCTCTATTTATAGTTGAGCTCCCCCAAAATCGACGGTCAAGATATATTTACATCGACAGACAAGATTAACCATATCCCATGATTTAAGGGATTTACAAGATATGTCATATCAAATCCAATCTAATATTTACAAGATATGATTCTCTATCTTCTATAATTAGTTACCAAATCAGCCTAAGTTGCCATATATTCACTATCGGGCAAACCAAGCTTCAATTTGACAGGCTTCTCTAATAGTTCCTTGAATCGAGCCAGTTCTCGTGGGCCAAATGATCCCCATCTAAGCAATTGACCTCTATCGGATGCATTTGGTACGATGGTCACGGGCTTTGAACTCTGACCGTGACATTTTCCTCCATCCATTCTCACAACGCCCTCGTTGTGACTTTCGAATGGCACTGACTTGGTTCGCCTCGATCTCGTCTTGACGCCTTAGCTTTTCCCTTTCTTTGGGACTTTTGCCTTGGCTTCTGTCGCTTTTTAACTCGAGTCGTCCTACTCATTTTTACATCTCGACGACAAGGAGTTATGTCACTCTCTTGCCCACATTCTAACTTCCCTCAAACAGAATCCTCGTAATTCACAGCACTTGGCTTTGCTTTGCCCATAGTCTCTTGGCCTCCTTACTCAAGAACTTCGAAAGGGCCCTACGTTCTTGGCAAGTCAACAAGTTAGAATGCAACACACTATTGAAGTGTTCGAAATGTACCTTTGCATTTACTCGGGTCAACTGTCCCTCTTGTATCCCTTTTTTTCCCTTGAAGTCCGATGCATCACCCACCTCTCCCATAGATGGAAGCCTTGTCGATGACTCGGCCAACTCCGACGCTTCACTTGACTTGAACCTCATTGGTCCCAGCTTCAGTGTTTTCATCCCAACTTCTTCCTCTAAGTTCGATGATAAACTCACCTCTTCCTTGGGTGGAAGCCCTTCCGACAACTCACCATGCTCGAGCGTTGCCTTTCTTTTGACACATGCAGACCATGACACAAAAAGTACTTTACTCGCTTCTTTTTGCTCCTCTTTGCCCTCTTGGCTTCGGCTTTTACCTTGCTCGAACTAAGCTTCTCGGGCTCCTTGTCTGCTCCATTGTTCCTTTCGATGACAAACTTGTTCCTTTTTGCCCTCTTGGCTTTGGCTTTTCCCTTGCTCGAACCAAGATTCTTGGGCTCCTAGTTTGCTCCATCGTTCCCTATGATGATAAATTCCTCGAAACCTATGCGGACCATGACATAAGAAGCACTCAACTGGCCTCTTCTCACTTTTGGCCTCATTGGCTTCGACACCCTTGCACTCGAACCAAGTTCCAATGCCTTATCCACCGGCTTCTTCTTAAGCGCAGATTTTTCGAACATTTCTTCAACATGTGTGGACCGTCGCAGTAAAAACATTTCAGCTTGTCCCTTTTCCTATTAGGTTTCTTCTTCCCAATTTGTGGTTTCCCATTACCACCATTGTTGCCGTTTCCATTGCTATAGACCAAGCTTGTCTTTCCCTAGACCAAGCTTAACTATGGATTCCACTACTGTCATAGCTTCTAACAGCTTTTGGACACCTCTATGCCCACCTCCTGTCTGACCCATGGCTTCAATCCCTCTTGAAAAGTAAGCAATGCTTCTTTCTCGGTCACATCTGAAACTTGGAGTATGAGTTCTTTGAACTCTCGAACATACTCCCCCACTGTGCCTCGTTAAGTTTCCTTTGCAACTTTGCCCGAGCTTCTTTCTCGGTAAACTCTCGATAAAACTGTCCCTTCAACTCACATTGGAACTCTTGCCACGTCCCAATCTCACATTGCCTTTTATCTGTAGTCCTACCTTGCCACCATAAAAGCGCAATATAATTAAGAAATAATGAAGTAGTATTTACCTTACCCGCATCATCCACGATGCCTTTGACACGGAAGTAGTTTTCATCCTCCACAAGAAATTTTCCACATCACATGCAGACCTTGTCCCCACAAACTCTTTCGGCTTTGGGACATACTCATTACTGAGTGCTGCACTTGACACTTTTTCCCCCACTGCTGCTCGACACAAGGCCAACTCTCCCTCGAGCTTCTCTATTCTTATGCTCAAAGCCAGCGTCTTGGCTATTATTTCCTCCTTCAAAGCCTTCATCATGGCTTCGAGAGCATTGTTTCTCTCTGTTAACTTCTTCTAATGGAATCTAGCAGCTCTTGCATGCTATCCCTTTGGGAAGTGAGACACATGGTCACAAAGTCCCTGAACTGCTCCTTCAAGTCCTCAATGCTTTCCCCAATAACATTGTTTGATTCTTTAGCATCCTCCATGGACTCCTCAAGTTTACCCACGTGTTCCTCAACAGCCGACAGCATCTCCCTCAAAGACTTTCTCACCTCTTCTCTCGACATCCCAACAGTACCTTTGAACCAATAGCTCGGATACCACTTGTCACGGGGATAAACCTTTCTTCTCGCAATCCGTGTGGCTTTAGGCGATTCGCTCATTTAAACTCGCCTAAGTCAGCCTTTACTCAAGTGAGGATTCCTTAAGAAATCTTTCAAGGCATCAATTGTAGATCGGAAGGATTTATGCCAAAAGAAGCAACCAAAAGAACAACAGAAAGGAACGCATACAAAGTGTTTGAGTAAATGCTCTCTATTCTCTTATTCATAAAGAATAATGAAACAATGAATGGAGTGAGTACAAATGAGGGGGAGGCTCTCTATTTATAGTTGAGCTCTCCCAAACCGACGGTCAAGATACATTTACATCGACGGACGAGATTAACCATATCCCATGATTTAAGGGATTTACAAAATATGCCATATCAAATATTGTCTAATCTTTACAATATATGATTCCCTCTATCTTCTAAGATTAGTTACCAAATCAACCTAAGTTGCCATATCTTCGCTATCGGGCCAACCATGCTTCAATCTGATAGGCTTCCCCAATATTTCCTTGAATCGGATGCATTTGGTACGATGGTCATGGGCTTTGAAATCTGACTCGTGACACTAGTGTGTCGTGTGGCTATCCTAAGGGCCTGGTTCACAGAGTTGAGAGCGCTTTGACCATACGTGAGCATCTCACTGTTGGTGGGGTTCGACTCCCTAATCTATGGAATATAGGTCACTTGTTGGGGAAGTTGGTATTGTTTAAGCTACATGATAAGTATCAAAAGTAACATATTTTAACCTCATTTTTAGTGCATTTTTGGGTGATTATATGGTGCTACTTTTTAATTATATACTCATGATCCTTTATATTAATGTTTTGATTCCTAATAGAGCACTTGAGAGCAATAGGGTGAAAATTAGAACATTGGGCGTTGACAACTACAAGTGATGATTTTTAGGATTTTTTTTTTTTTTTTGCACTTGGAGAAGGTATAAAAAATGGAATACAATAGGAGGAAAGCAGTCGTAATAGGATAGCAAAAAATTACCCAAAAAACACTATTGAAGTCGATTTCCAAGCAATTTTCCATCAAGATTCAAGAGTCCAAGCTGATTTTCGAGGGAGTTATCATGAATTTCTTTTATTTTAATGGTTATATTGTATTTTTGGTGTTCATTCTTGCAATTATGAACTAATTCTCTTAATATCTAGGGGAGATGAACTCTAGGATGGATTCTATTTTTTTATTTCTAGTTTTATGCAATAAAATCTTAATTTATTTGTTATCAATTATGAATGCTTAATTATTCTTGAGTTGATAATTCTATGGTGTTGATTTATGTTTGATGTGTATAAATCTGAGGTTGAATAGACCATTCTTGTGATTATATCTTACATAATTGAATGGAGTTGCGTACAATCCGAAAATAGAATGACATAAGCTCTAAAAGGGACAATACTTTCAGTTGTTAAGAGATCAATCGATTATCTATTAATTAAATGGTAGCAAATATGCTCATTGACATCCTTCAAAGTTTGAATTCAAATTATACTAATGATAAATTACCATCATTTCTTTGATAGGGATTAACCAAGCCCTTTCATTCCATAAATCATTGAACAAAGGGAAAGGTAAAAAAATCCCCTCATGATCAATAGTCACATACCCTAAACTTAAATTTAAAAAATAAAAATAAAAAACCCCCCATCCATGCAAAGATAGAGTAGTGGATTCACCGGCCTACCCCACCAGCAGCAGCTTGTTTGGTGGGAACTGTCTGAAGCAATGACATAACATTCAAATGGACAGCTTTTGCTTTTGCTTTTTTCTTCTTTAATTTCTTTCTATGGTATTTGGTGCCATAGATTTTAGTTTTCCAAGATTTATGAATATGCATCCGTAGTACTATACACTGGGTGATGAGCCCCATCATCACATTTATCTATATTTCTATATCACTATCACAAATCACTCATCCTTACCCGCCCTTCTTCTTTTTTTTTTCCTTTTTCAGTTTCAATTTTAAGTTTTTTCTGCCCTAAATGGCTCTGTTAGTTGCAGTAATTAATTTCTTCATTTTATACCAAACGCTTCTCTCAATATTGATATTGGACGGACGCTATTTAAACATACATATCAACACCGTAAATTATAATTTCGGGACAAAATAACATTTAGTAATTGAAATTGCTAATATTTTATTTAGTCCTTGATTTTTATCTATTTAATTTTAGAGTTTGATAAATTTTCTCAATTTGATCCTTAAATTTAAATTTTATTAAGGCATAATGGCATAACAATATTAAAGTATCACATCATCATTTGAATTTAAAAAAAATCAAGAAAAAATTATAATTTATTTATTTTGTCTTTTAGATTTTATAAATAAAAAATTAAATTTGTAGGTGATAACATGGCACAATCTAAAATACCATACCATCACTAAATAGAATTAAGTTCAAAAGCTAAATTGAAAACAAAAAAAGTTGTTAAGCGTCAAGATTAAGTGGACCTCCAAAATAATCAAGAATCAAATAGAGAAAATTATCAATTTTTATTGATTAAATGTTATTTTATTCCTTAAAATTTAAAATTATAACCATATATATCAACAATTACCATGACAATATATAAAATATTATTTTAAACTTAAACAAATCATTTAAAATATATTACTAAAGAACATGTTGAGAGCTTAAACTAAAAAAAAAAAAAATTAACTATTTATGTCACGTAATCAGTCAATCTTATATTCTTATTAATATACTATATATAATTTATTTTACATATACATTATTTACAAGTAACTATGCTCACCGAATCCAACAAAACAAGAAGTTAAATATTATTAGGATTTGTTAATTTATCTAAACTAGAATTATCCATGATCAGGCCTGATTTAGGTTGAGCACTCTGATCAATAGGTTTGAGTCTGACTTAAAAAATAAACATGAATTTTATTTAAGTTCGGGTCGAATAAAAATATTAAAATTCAAGTTCGGTCCAGCCTGTTAATATTATTTTTTAAAAATTATTTTTTAAAAAATATATAGTACAAAAAATATATTAAAAATATTAAAATAAATATTCTCAACAAATTGAAAATAAATTTAAAAAAATATTTATACTTAACAAGCAAAATATCTCTGAAATAATAGCAAAATTAACAATAAAACAAATTGTTATACAATATTCAATATAGTAACAATATAATAGTGAAATGGTAACAAACTAGTGAGAAAACAACATCAAAACAACAACATTTTTTTTTTTTGTAAATTCAGGCCGGACTAAGCCCAAGCCAAAAAATCTTACCGATACCTAGCTCATTTTCTAATCCGGCCTTATTTTTTATCCAAATTTATTTTTTGAGCTTAGATTTCTACCAAACTCTCTCATTTTTTGAACAGAGTTTCAAACACATGGCTTGGCGATGGAGAACTCTAATCTCAACGTAAGGGAATATACGAAATTACAAATCATGAATGGAATTTTTTTTAGGATCATGAATATGAATTATTATAACCTAATCGTGAAATATCTATATATTTTAATTATTGAGGTAAGAAAATTTATAATAATTAATACATGCATATATTAAGAAGTGAATATCAAATATCTATAATATATACATATTATTCACCTTTAACCTAACAGCTTTTTAATGTCTATAATTATTGTAAGAGGAACTTTCCAGCAGCCCAAAGAAAAAAAAAAAAACCCTACAAATATTCGTACATGGAAAGGAAAAATAAAATTATATTCTTATGGAAACAGCATCGAAATTATTGAGAAATTATATTTAGCCAACTCCTGCTTAATAATATATTCCTTAATTAATTTCAATCGAGAATAATATTATAAGATGAAACTTCCACAGCCCAATGTTTTTCCATGCTTTCGTATAAATTAAATATAATGTTTATGGTTGCAATAATTATTTTACTTAAAATATAATTACTTATTTAAAGTTTATTAATAAAAAATATACATATATAGTCAATTTTTTACTTCATTTCCAACCCATAAATAAGATAATACTACATTTTAGCTATTTGAATTTACATACTCTTATATTAATAATAATATCTATGCCAATCAAATTAATACTCATTCGACAAAATTAAAACATATTTTAACTTTAGAAAAATCAGTAAAAACTTAACCACAATCCCAAATGGTGCATGCATGGATCACATAGGTGGTTTTCAATGAAATTTCTTGCTTAAGAAACAAGTAACCTATCAGTTGTTATTTTTATGCAAACTATTTTTATAAAAACTTAAGAAACATAATTTCTTAGACTTTTATTATTATTATTTCAAGAACACAAGTGTACATATATAATAAATAAGAAATATATACAATTTTATTTTTAATAAAAAATATTTTTGAAAAAAAAACTATTTTGATTTTCAAAGTCATGCAATGCATGTATATATGCAGGATGGAGGTATAGCCAGGTAGGGATGGTGCACCAACTTTTGGAAAAGATTTATGATTTATGTTTTAACAACCACCGTCCCCCCAATAAATGTGCACAACGCATGCCACCTATGGCAACCATGTGCACCAAAGCAATGATCCCAACTCAATGACTTTGCCTACAAATATTCTAAATTCCAATACTTTTAGCAAAAATCATGGCTAATTAACCATTTTTTAACAAAAAACAAATATTTCTTAATGAAAGGGGAATTTTATTCATGCATGACGTTAAGGAACAAAAGGGGTGAGGACATTGAAATCCTCTTATTTAAAAAATTTGATGCTTTTAAAATTATGCATTTTTATACTATCATGATATTGGTTTAGTGGTAATTTATAGGCGAGTTCAAGTAAATGCGAAGTTAATAATTATTTTTGGGGTTGGAATTAAGTTATATATAGTTTTAGAGTTAAAATATAATTTTATCATTGTATTAATTTATATCTTTATAATTTTTTAAAAATAAATTAAAATTATCATTTTTAAAAGGTTAAAGTACAAATTAATCATTTATAATTTTATAAAATATGAAAAATCAATGTGATAATTTTTTTTTATTTTAGGGCACTTTGGAACACTTTAACCCATTCCTTAAACATAATGCAACTTTTTGTATAGAAAATGCAAGTAAAATTTGGGTTTGCATAATTTATAAAATTATGGGTTTTATTTAAACATTTATTAAAATAATATATGTTTTAATTATTTATTAAAATAATATAAAATAAATAGTAAAATCATCATGGAGGATGCCTATTTCCTTTTTTTTTCTTTTTCTAGTAAGTTAACATAACAAAAGAAATCTCTGTCACATTAAAATCTCAAATCGTCACCGTGAATAACGATTTTAGCCATTCACTATGATATTGCTGAAAATATGTTAAATTGATAAATAATTTTCAAGATAAGTTTTAACAATTAAACTTCATTTATATGTGAAAAAAAATCTGATAGGTTTGTATTAAATTTTTTAAGTTAATTCCTAATTATTGACGCTTTAAATAATACATTAATATTGTATATTGACCTAAATGATTAATCAAATCATTGAAACGAAGAGGTTTTTTAAGCATTTAAATTTATATTGTTACTACAATAAATAAATAAATATATATAGACAATTATGCGTAGTTTAGTAGAGACCTATAAGCTATAGTTTCCTTTAAAATGATAAATTTTAATTTAAAATTTATATAATTTATAAAATTTTAAATTAATAATAATAAAATTATATTTTATTTTTTAAAATAATAAAAATTTGATTTAACTATTTAAAATTATAAAAATCTACATTATTAAAATAATTATAAATATATCTCAACAAACTTTATGGACTCGCAAAATAAGTGCTACACATTTTCAATGATTAGATACCGTAGATAATGACTTGTCTGTAGCCCATGTTGATATGGTGAAACAAAAATATCTTTTTTTTTTTTCCCTTTTTTTTTAAGAAAAGAAAATAAAAGTTCGAAACAATGAAGATATGACGGGAAAGGGTAGATTCTTCACGAGTACCTGAAACCTGTGACTGAACCATTTATATAATACCATTGTTTTCTTGTCTTAGAACTGGCTGGCTTGTCCTTTGATTCCCCCCAACTTTTTTCATTTTTAAACCACTGATAATCAACTATTTCGAATTAATTAGAATGAGAATTAGTTAAGAGTATTCGTTCAAAGGAAAGATTTGAATCGATTAATTCGCAATTTGATATAAATTAATTAAATATGATTAAAAATTTATTTGAATTGGATCATGTAAATCGACTGTCATTATAATTTTGAAAACTTTGAAAAAGATAATCGTAGAATTAAGAGTCAATTTCTCATTAAATATAAAAATTGTTTTTAAAAAGTGTTTTGGAAATGTAGTTTTAAAATGTTTATTTAGGCACGAGGTGGTTTTAAAGTATAAAAATATATTTATTAAATAATTAATATTATGATATAAAATATATAAAATAAAATTATAATGGACTCAATGTATCAAATAATATATTTTTAAGATTCAAATAATAATCTTATATATAATTAAACACTGATCAAATCCAACTTGAATGAAATGTTTTATTGATTAAAATTAAGTTGTTGATTGAGCCTTAACTTGATTAATATGTATTATTGTTAATGCGGGAAGATATGGAATCAAATGCGCTGATTCATTTTAACAAACCCTATTAAAGATGTCCTAATATATTTTGTTAATTAAAAAAAATGATATAATTTAACCAATTTCATTTATATTATATGTTGTGCTAACAACACACAATAATCAGAAAAATCAATACTTTCAATTGTTATATTATTTTTTTTTCTTGTAAATTCAATTATTGAGAATACAGCACATGATTTTTCAAAATGGGATCCAATAAGAAAATATACAGTACAAGCACAAGCAATGGCTATGCACAATGGCATGGTTATGTGTTAGGCCACTATACAGATTTTTAGCCAAATTATTTTAACTCAATCTCAATTCTAAAATTGTTTATGTAAAAAAATATTTTTAAATATTTTGATTATTTTTGATAACCTCAAATATTAAGAAAATATTTTAAATTTATTTAATAATACTCAAATTTAAAATATAGAATTTTAAAAATAATAATAATCGAGAGGTTATTGACTGAAAAATTAAATGTTAAGATTATTATAATATAAAAATTATGAATATTGCATTAAAAAAAATTAATGTGAGCACGAATTTGTAGTCCAACTAAGCTACATCTCAGTCCTTTTCCAACTTTTTAAATGCTTTTGCATGTTCTCCTTTAATGTATATAAATTTATCGAAATATTGATTTAAGAAAATGTATTTGATTTAAAATAATTGAAATGAATTTCTGTTTTAAGCACTACATTACATATAAAAATTTATATTTTTTAAACATTGCATAAAATATTTAAATGAGAATTTCCTACTTAAAAAACAGGTTAAAATATGCAATAAGTCTCTATAATATTTATAAAATTGGAATTTACTCATTATATTTTGATTTTAAAATTTAATTTTTTTACTTCTCAAATTAAAAAAAAACTAACATGTAACTAAAAAATAATATTATAATAAATCTAAATTTAATAAACTATTTTTAGAGTTATTTGGCTGGACTTAAATTTTAAAATAAAAAATAAAAGATTAAATTCTAAATTTATAAAAAATATAAAATATTTTAATTAAAAATATAATAAGTTTAAATGTCTCATTCAAATTAAGATTTAGTATGTAAAATTTGATTTTTTTCCAAAATTGAAATGATATCGTTTAATTAATGATATTAAGTTTAATCACATGCTTTATTATTTAGGGTCTGTTTGTATAATATTTTACGGAAAATATTTTCGCATTTTCTCTGTTTGTTTCATATAAAATAGTTTAGTAAGCAGAAAATAACTTACAGTCGAAGATAAAATAAAATTATTTTTCCCTAAAATCATTTACCATTTTGAAAAGAGTAAGTCATTTTCCAAAAATAGCTCATCTATAGATAATTTTATTTTCATATAAAATTAACTTAAATCAAGCTTAATATTATTATATTAATAATAAATTTTATTTTATTTTTAAAATATTTAAAATATTATATTTTCAATATTATTAAACATACATATTTAATTATTTATATTTAGTCATATAATAAATTGTTAATATAATAAATATAATTTATTATTTAATATCTCAATTTTATTTTAACAATAAATTTTAAAATAATAATTTTACATAATATTATTCACATATTATTGAAAATATTTAATATTAATATTTTAATAATAATTATTTATTATAATTATAAATATATTAATACTAAATGTTTTGTATTATAAATGTTAAAATATATCATAAGTCATATACATTTCATGGTTTTGTAATTTAGTCTTTTATACTTTTATTTTCAAGAATTTAATCCCTTTATTTTTAAATTTAAAATTAAGTTCAATTATTGACATTGATAATTTTTTATCAATTTTATTAATGTTAAATTTTAAATAAAAAATATTCATTTAATACTCATATAATTAAAAATAACTTTACAATAACAACTTTTATAAAAATCTCAAACAACCGAAAATATATGCAGATTTATCCAAACATCAAAAAATATTAATTTTTATTTTTTGGTATTTTTTTATTTTTTTATATCATAAACCTTTTTTTTCCCCTGGTGTTTCCCTTCACTTCCCCATAGAAAGTGAGTTCAAGGTCCAAAAATCGTTGTTAATGGATGCTTCCATCTATGCCAACTTAAATTCCAAAAATATCTCATAGAAAACGAACCCAATCCCCATTTTAACCCAGTTCTGTAAACCAAAATCTCTCCATTGATTAATTCCATTGCTTAATTAATCACTTTGTGACTATAATTTCTTAATATATATTTTTCTTCACCCTTTTATTAGATTTCTTCAATTTCCTGTTACTGGGTTTCGATCTCTCAGTGCAGAAAAACTGTTTGACCCCTTATTTTTTGTTTTTTGTTTTTGCAAGAAATTGAGTTAATTTTTGTTACAATAAAAACTTGTTTCTATATTAAAAATTCGGGTTGCTTTTTGATTCAATGGAAACGACCAGATGCAATGGGTATGGATTGGGATCCAGGTTGGATCTCTTGGGTTTCGTTAATTGTTATTAATTGTTTTGTTTGTTTAATTTAGTCTTTGTTTTTGTTAAACTTGTTCTTTGTGTTTTGTGTTTTGTGTTTCTTGTTTTCCGAGCTTTATTTTCAGCCTTTTATTTTCATTTTTTATTTTCTGGGTTTGTTCGTTTGGTGGGAATTTAGAATGAGGTACAATGGTTAAGGGTTTACAAAAAATATTTTCATTAGTACCTGAGGGTTTTCATGGGTTGAACTCAACAGAATAATATGGATAGTTTGAGGGAGGACGAGGAATGTTCATTTTTTGATGCTAATGAACACATTGGAACAATGTCTGGTTTACATTCTGATTCAAATTCTGGTTTTGATAATTGGTCTGAGAGTAGTTTCGATGTATGGATTCGTAGCCCTCGAAGTGTTAACGAACGCCGCATTAAGTTTTTCGATTGGATGGGAGATAGTTTAGGCCGAATTTCATTCAAGAATTCAGTAGATGAACCTAGTTTTGAAGGAGAATTTAGCGGGGTTATGGAAACTAGTGATGCTGTTTTGAGAACACGAGGCTCCGAAGAGTTCTCTTCGAGCCGGACTTCAATGTCTTCTTGGTCTGATGATAATCTTGATTTGTCTGAGGAGTCAAGTTCGCGTGACAAGTTTGTATGTAGGGAAGGAAATGAGGATTGGGGAGAAGAGTGTGGTGTTGATGAAAAGCTTCAAGATGGGGAGGGAATTGAAGGTTGCGAAACGAAGGTGGATCAGATGGTAGATGGTGAAAACAGCTCCACGTCTGAGATCCCTTGTGTGTCAATGACCTCATTGCAACAAGTTACAGAGAGGGAAATGGAGAAGCAGAATAAAACCGAGAGAATGCCAAAGAAAGCTAAGAACCGGTGGTTAAGTAAATTGATTACACGTTTCCTGGATAAACAGGTTGAAGATGATTCATTGAGTGGTAATAGAGATAATACAGTTTGGGGGAATAAGGTTCAGAGAGTTAAGGTTCATCAATGCAGGAAAAGAACAAAGGAACTTTCTGCACTTTATAAGGGACAAGTTATCCAGGCTCATGAAGGTTCAATTTTGACGATGAAATTCAGTCCTGATGGACGGTACCTAGCTAGTGCCGGTGAAGACGGCGTTGTACGAGTATGGCAAGTGGTGGAGGATCAAATGTGCATCGACCTTGATATCCCAGAGATGGATCCTTCCTGTTTATACTTTACGGTGAATCATCTTTCTGAAGTGAAACCCCTCCTTGTAGATAAGGTAAAAGAAGGCAATATAAGAAGCCCGAGGAAGACATCTGATTCTGCGTGTGTGATCTTCCCTTCCAAAGTTTTCCGGCTAGTCGAGAAACCATTACACGGGTTCCATGGACACACTGGTGAGATCTTGGATCTCTCATGGTCCAACAAAAATGTGAGTGGAACAGATTTACGTGCATGTTTCTAAAAGGGGAAAACATAAATTTTCATCTTATATGTCTCCGTTTTGTGTTCCGTGTTTCAGTTCCTGTTATCTTCCTCAGTTGATAAAACCGTTCGTATGTGGCAAGTTGGATGTGATGGTTGCCTCAAAGTATTTTCTCATAGTAATTACGGTGCGCTTCTATCATTAAACTTATGTTGTATTTTGGTGCATGATCTTGTTCTGATTTCTGATAAAGAATTACCTCTTATATTATGATGCAGTAACCTGTGTTCAGTTTAACCCTGTGGATGACAATTTCTTCATTAGTGGTTCAATAGATGGAAAAGTGCGCAGTTGGTCAATTTCTGGCTGCCAGGTTGTTGACTGGATTGATGTAAGAGATATAGTTACTGCAGTGTGTTATCGCCCGGATGGACAGGTTTGCGTGATTTTCTTCTAGTGGTTTAGAATCACACAGTTGAACACTTTGAACTTAGAGATAAACAATCTCTTTTTCTATTTATGCAGGGAGGAATTGTTGGCTCAATGACTGGCAGTTGCCGCTTTTACGATATGTTAGGTATGCTTCCTTTGATAGGGATTCATATTTGTTCATGGATTGACCTATATTCATCAGTTTTATGAATCATATACATCAATCTATAGGCATATGCATTTTTGGTCTGTTTCTCAAAATCCTTATGCTTGGGTTTGTTCGTTTGTGCCTACCTAGGGTTGGATATAAATTGCTTCAGTTTAAGTGATCTAGAAGTAGTATCTGAAAGTTTTTCTAGGCATAGGCTTTAGAAATACGTTTCTTTCATTAAGCAGCTTTGCTTTTACGGTTGGACTGATTCTTAAGAAAACCGATTTTATGTTGGTTTTTCAGACAATCAATTGCAACTGGGTGCTCAGATATGTTTAAATGGGAAAAAGAAGTCGCCCTGCAGAAGGATAACTGGCTTGCAGGTAGTTCTTCTCATCCTCGGTTTTGAATTTTGATCACCATAGGCTTATCTTAAAAACCAAGATGTGCAGTTGCCAATAATGTATTTATTCATTCCAGTTTTTGTCTCAAGATCCGAGCAAAGTAATGGTAACTTGTGCGGATTCACAAGTCAGAATTCTTCAAGGACCAAACGTGATTGGCAAATACAGGGGTATGTTCCCACTGTTCTCTAAACTCATGACAGTGCAATTTGATGCCTTACTCGTATTTTTCCCCAACTTAAGCTCTCTTTTTTTTTCAGGTGCACATAACAACGGGAACCAGACATTTACGTCAATAACAGCAGACGGGAAGCACATTGTTTCAGCTTGTGATGATGCTAATGTATATATATGGAATTGCGTTCATCAGGATAAGAATAGTATCTCTCAGTCTAAAGATATAAGAACTTATGAACACTTCTCTGCTAATGCAACCATCGCGATCCCTTGGTGTGGCCTGAAATATGGGAACACAGAAAATAGGCAGTTTGAAGTACCACAGGAGGATTTACCTCATGACCTTCCATTTTCGTTCCCTTCTTATTTCTCTATGGGCCATGAATATTCTTCAGAGTCTTTACCTAAGGGATCTGCAACATGGCCGGAGGAAACACTTCCTCCATCCAGTCCATTGTCAATGCCGTCTTCAATCCATAAATCCCAGTACAAGTTTCTGAAAACTTCCTGCCAGAGTACATTTGATTCTCACGTTTGGGGTCTCGTTATAGTGACAGCAGGATCAGACGGTAGAATCAGATCATTCCTCAATTACGGTTTACCAGTACCCGTGTGAAAATACCAGTAGAATTTGGTCCCAACAAGTGGCTGCTTTTATACGGTTGCAACAAAATCCTTCTTGGAACGAGTGTGTGACTGAGGTTAGCTTATCTGAATATCCAGGTCAACTTCAGGATTGATTTGTTACTCGAGAAATCTTTTGTCTGCTCGCCTGGAAAAGATTACGCATGTCACGTGTTGAAAGGCAATTGAGATATATTATATGCATAATGCAGGCATCTGTAGCCTGTAGGACCATGTAAACCAACCTCTTCCTTTTGCTTATCTTAAATTGGATTAGAAATCTGCTGCTTTGAATGATTGATTTGTTTGTCTGCCATTTTAGGTCTGCCTCCTGGTAGGGGCCATTCAAACCTGTTCATGGATTCGGGAATTTACCAGGCTTTATTTTTCACCGAACCGGCTTCCGTGCTTCCTTGTAATGCTTGAATGCCAACCGGTTTGATCACGGTTGCGGTTATGGTTAATAATTCTTTGCTAACACATTCATAGTAACATCTTGTAGAGTTATTTCATTTTTTACCCCTTTTCTCTTTTGTTGAAGACTGGCCTGGATTTAGGCGCACATGTATTTTAATCAACAGCTGTAAATTAATTCAGTATATATGTTGTAGCATTCATTTGACAAAGAATCAAGAAGCTTTACTTTAGTTTTGAATGTCCATGTTATGTTTATTATTTATTTATGATTTTCAGCTAATGCTGAAGATTGATTAAAATTTCAAAGGTAAAACTATACCAATCACTATGTTTACTGGATTGCTGTTTGTACCGTCTATACCAATTGAAAATTTTTTTTTTCCCCTTTTCTTTTATAGTTTAATTTTTTATTCATGAAACAGTTATAAATGTCGCGAATCTATAAATCTAAATTCAAATAGCATTTTTTTCCAATCTTTGGCATTGATTATCAGATCGATTCAGTGATGGATACTGATCTACCGTATCGATCATTAAATCATCGTTTGGAGCTCGCTAGTCGGACTTAAAAAAAAAACCTTTTAACAACTCAATTACTTAAATAAAAACTTTCTAATAGCCCAATGACTTAAATGAAAACTTTCAAACAGTTCAATTAACATTTCATAATTTTTTGAAGTAAATACTCGTATATCTGTTACAAAGATTGATTACAAATTCAACTGACAAAATTTGATAGGTATGTATGTAAAAGGTGTAGCCTCCTATCACTGAATTGTGGTAGATATGGTTGTTGATGAATGTAAAAAGGAAGAAGCATATGGTCTTATTACAAAAGAACCAAAGTGTGTTATTACATAACATTGACAAAACAGAAGAACCCAAGGCCAGAGAAAAAAAAACTGCCAAGGATCGTACAATAGTATCAATTAATTTCAAAGTTGAAGCATATGCCGTTAACGTTCGATCGAAGCCATCACATCATGATGCAAGTGATGTTTTCCTATACCGATTAAATTAAATATTTAATGTAATTTTATCGTCATTTTTAATTAAATATATAGTTTAATAATTTACTCAATTTGTAATTATTGAAATTATTATTTTATATCCATTTTTAATAAACCCCAGCCCAAATGAATGCATTTCATTGGGTCAGCCAATCATCTCCCTAATAGCTCATAAGAACAAAGCCCAAAACAAAAAAAAGCCCAGAGCTTTTCTTTCAGAGCATGAATTTTGATTGCGTCAATTAATCCACCATATGAAGAAAAACAATATCGATATTAAAACCCAGAATTGCAAAGCTTTCGAATGAATTTCAGGTAAGATTTTACTAATCTTAGCGAACAACATATCGGAGATTCACATTCCTCCGATCAAATTATTTAGCGGTGAGAATTTCGTAGACATCCAAACTAAGAAAACAAAGAGTCAAACAACCCAGAAAAAAGCTTACATCAAAATTCACGGTATTAAAAAGAACTAAAGACAAACAATTCGAAACCCTAGAAACAATACGCGATCCATGACCTAAACAGGGAGATTAACGACGTCGTTTGAAGGAGTGTTGTTGTTGTTAGGGATAGAGGTGACTGGTGATGAAGAGATGGAGGAACAATTAGTGAACATGAGAGGAAGATCATGAGCCTCGGAATCATCGGCATCATCGGAGGTGGAAAGGTTAATGCAAGAGCAACGCTCGAGAGACTCGAAGAAAGCTTGGGCTACGCTGCTTCCCAACCAGGCCGCCATGTAAGACAAACAGCTGCCTTCACTGTTCTGCATTTTAAGGATTATCTGATTGGTTTTGGAGGAGGGGGTGAAGTGAGGATCTGAAAGAAGCTGTTTTGATTTTGAATTGAACTTTGTTGATAATAATCCCCAAAATCAAAATCTGGAGGTATTTTTTGAATTTCAAAACCCTAAACTTGAAGATGGAGTGATCGGTCAATTGACTCTATAAAGGTAAAAGCGACGAACTTTGTCTCCTGCAAGTTACCTTCTTCTTTTTCCTGTTTTTAATTATAATTTTTCCCTTAAATTGTAGTGTTTTTTTTTTTTTTAAGGGGGTTAATTAGTAATTACGATAACTAATGGGTCAAGGCTTGTGGGCTTTTTGGGGTTGTTTGGTCCATAGATTATTTATATTTTAGATAATTTATTTTTTTCCCACAAGATCATTTAATTTATTGATAACTTTTTTTTTTTTTTTGCAAATAATAATCAGCTGATATTGTATTAATGTGAGAAAATAATCATTGGTTTACAGGTCTAGAAAAAGAAACTAACAGCTGTAAACGTATAATTGGGCACCCAAACAGTGCTTTTAAACGGTGCTTTTAAGAACTAAATAAAAACAAAATAAAATAAACATTAAAACTAATAGCAAGAAATGAAACGACAGAAAAACTAAAAGAACGTAGGCTTGAAATCCCTCTCTCTCTGTTGCTTGAGAATTCCTTCATGTACCAGCCAATTGAGAGACCAAATCTTCTCCAAAAATCAATCTTTGAAATCTCAGTCTCCGTTGAAATTACGAGTTCTTCGGATCGACCCACTGTCACAAGGTCCGGACTCTGCTTTACCATTCAATCATCGTTATCTACTCTTCCTCTATCGTGATCTATCTGTCCAACCACCGCGGGCGGAGCCTCCTTTATCCAGTATTGGGGGTTTTCGTGTTGTCTTCCTTCTAGTGCCATTCCGTGAGCCGCTTTGTTGGCCTCCCTTGGTACATACTCAAAACTCAGACTTCTAAATTTGTGGGTTCTCCCTTCTATTTCTTTAATCAGGCTGCTGATGTTCGACTTATCATCTTCAGGAGAGTTTAGTTTGCGTATTATGGTCAACGCATCCCCTTCCACAATAATGTTTTGGAATCCCATTTCCTCTGCCATAGTGACTGCTTGCAGACACGCCCTTGCCTCCGCCATAACTGGGTCTGGAATGTTCTCCCATGGAAAGGTACATGCAACCATTACTAGACCTTCTTTATTTCGCGCTAAAATTTCGGATACTGAATTCCCCATGTGCTGATTGAATGATGCATCAAAATTGATTTTGATAATGTCATCATTTGGAGGTTTCCAAATAGCTTCCTCGACACCATTTGCATTTCTTGAAAACTGCTCCATAAGATTAATTTCCCCATGATAAGCACTGATAAATGCTACTATTCCATTTACTTGTTCTCTGATTCATTCATGATAAATCTTGTTACGATTAAACCATATAGCCCAGTATACGATGGATCTAATCGTATTTATTTCTGCATCCTGGCTTTCAACTACTTTTTCTAACCATTTTTTCCAATTGGGTTCTCTATTGCACGTTGCATCTGGCACACCCATCCTTCGCAACACCTGCTGTGTGAAAGTGCAATCCCTAAACAGATGGCTCACCGTTTCCTCCTCTGTTTGACACACTGGGCAGAGTAAATTAGTTCCCAATTTTCGAATTCTTAGGTTGTATAAAGTGGGTATAAATTCATTGGCTATTCGCCACATAAGGATACAAATTTTGCTTGGTATCTTGAGCCCCCTTGGTTTTGTATAGAAAGTAGTAGGATTGTCAGTATGTAATCTAGAATTCCCCTTGTATCAATCCATTTGTAACCACTTTTAACTGTGTACGTCCATGTATTATCTCCTCTCTAAATTAGCTGATCATGTGGTCTACCTCTCACCAGAGGAATTGAGAGGATGCTCTTCAATTGCTCCTCTCCAAATAAAGATAGGATAGTGTCCTGTTTCTAGGTAGTAGTATCCCTATCAATTAAATCAGAGATAGTAGTGAATCTAATATCTATGTGCGGACATTGTACTCTTCCACTCCCAGGCACCTGCAACCAGATATCATTCTAAATGTTGATTGATTCCCCGCTCCCAACTCGCCTCCCCATACCCTCCACGAGGATTTGTCTTGCCCTCCATATGCTTCGCCAGGTAAACAAAGGGTAAAATCCTAATTCCTAACCTACCACTCATAAACTCCCATTTTGGAAAACATTTTGCTTTCATGACTCGTGCAAATAAACAATGTGGCTGCGTAATGATTTTCCATCCCTGCTTTGCTAACAGGGCTAAATTAAATTTTTCTAGATCTTTAAAACTTAGACCTCCCTTCGCTTTGAGGATACACAAGTCACTCCACTTGCACCAATGTATGCCTTTATTGGTTTTGGGATTTCGCCACTAGAATTTACTCAAAATATTCCTAGCTCGACAAAACGAATTTGGAAGTTTAAAACATTGTATTGCATAAATCGAAATTGCTTGTAAAATGGATTTTAAAAATACCTCTTCTCCCCTCGCTGACAAGAATCGCAAGCTCCAATTATTCAATACTTTTATAAAGCGCTCTTTAATATGCACGAACGCATGTTTTTTCCATCTTCCTACCATAGTTGGCAACTCCAGATATTTTTTTGGATTATTAGATATCCTCACTCCCAAGATTCCTCCCACCTGTACTCGTGTCTCCGGATCCACTTTAACGCTGAAATAGACTAGGGACTTATATAAATTCACCAATTGACCAGACGCCTTTTCATATTCGTTGATCACAATCTTCATATTATTTGCTCATTCAATTGAAGTGTCTCCAAATAGTATGCTGTCATCCGCAAAAAATAAATGTGAGATCGAAACATTACCCCTTCCTATCTTAGTCCCAACAAGCCTTCCTTCCTTTTAGTCAGTGCGATTATTTGTGAGAAGCCTTCTACAGAAATAAGGAACAAATACAGGCTCAGTGGATCTTTTTGTCTTAGACTTTTTGAGGGTAAAATTCCTTCCCAATTCTTCCATTAAGCACAATTGAATATGCGAAGTTAGTAATACACCTCATAATAAGCAAGATTCAATCTTCACAAAACCCTAGTCTACGCATCATGTTTTCTAAGAAGCCCCATTCTATTCTATCATAGGCTTTGCTCATGTCGAACTTTAACGTAAAACCTTTCTTCGATGAACCTCTTCTCTTCTTGAATGAGTGCAGAATTTCATGCGCCACAAAAATATTGTCCATAATTTGCCTCCCTACTATGAACGCCCTTGATTATTTTCGATACAGCAGCTCAGAACCTTGCGTAATTTTATAAGTCACGTTGCAGAAACTTATGGGTCTAAATTGGCTCATTGCCTTCGGTGAATTAACCTTAGGAATAAGAACGATACATGTTTTGTTGATCTCCTCCATATTTCTCCGGCCATGCAGAACATCTAAGCAGTACTTGGTCACTTCCACTCCAATGTTATGCCAATATTTTTTATAAAAAATCGCAGGAAATCCGTCCTCGCCTGACGCTTAAGGGGAGCGATAGATTTTACCTCCATTATAATCTCTTCTGCTTTAAAATCTGCTATTAATTCTCTATTAAATTCCTCCGAAATACATGGCGAGAATGACGCAAATAATCTATCACAATCACTAGTTTCTTTGGAAGAAAATAGTTATTTAAAGTAATCTGCAGCTATTTTAGACATCCCATCAAAATCGGTAACCAAGTTCCCAGCAACATTTTCAAGTCCCTTCACCATATTTTTCTTTTTACGGGCAGTTGCGCTTCTGTGAAAAAATGTCAGTATTTCTATCTCCCATCCGAAGCCAATTAATTCTCGCCTTTGTTCCCAAAACAGCTCTTCCTTGTCGGCTTCGAGATTCAACTGAAGTTTTATCTCTGTTATTTCCTCCAAGGCCTTTTCACATATCTATTTCCTAACTCAAACAGTCTGGCGTTTAGTTCTTCTGTTCGCCGTACCTTTAATCTTTTCTCCTGTTATGCCCAACAATTCAATCTCAATCCCAGTTCCTTAAGTTTCACCAACACATCTTGAGTATTTGAGTTCCATTCATGCCTAACTTGCTTCTCAAAACCTGGAATCAGAATCCAATCAGCATTAAATCGAAATCTCCATTGTCGCCTCCTAACCTGCATCCCCATTTGTATTCACAACTATCGGGCAATGATCGGAGAAGCTATGTTGTAAATGGCTTACAGAAAAACCTGGAAACAAGTCCCACCATTCTACATTTGCAACACCTCTATCTAGCCTCTCCCTAATATTGTTGCTAGCAAGTAGACCCCTTTCCCACGTATACCACTGGCTAGAAAACCCCAAATCAGATAAACCACAATCATCTAATGTTGGTCTAAAAGCAGCCATCTGTCTTTCCTCACGAACTCTACCTCCTTGTTTTTCAAAGGAAAAGAGAATTTCATTAAAATCACCAGCAACCAACCAAGGTTTGTTGTTCTCATTCTGTAATATCCTTAGCAGTTCCCACGACTCCCTCTTTTCATGTTCTACTGTTACCCCATAAAATCTCGTGAATCTCCATGCTCCCAATTCATTTTCTTCTTCAACCTCTACATTAATATGTGACTTTGAAAAACTCTTTAACGTTAGGTTGAGCCCTTCCCTCCATCCTAGCGATAAACCTCCCATTGCTCCTACCGCATCAACATCTATAGCGTTCATAAAACCACATTGCCGCCTTATTTTCTCCATCTTTTTACTAGTCACTTTCGTTTCCATAAGAAACAAAATTTAGGGCTGAATGTGTTTCAATTTATTTTTGAGACGTCTAACTGTTCGTGGTTGCCCCAAACCACGAATATGGGCCGCTGATAATTTAGTTTCCAACCCCAGCTCCAATACTCCTCTGTTATTCCCAAAATTTCCCACTTCTGAATTAACTCTCTGCCTCTTTTTTCCTCCAATAAATTCCACAGGTATCTCTTCCATCTCAATTCCATTCTCCCTTTCCTCCAACAGCTCCAATATTCCATGAGCCCTTGTATCCATCCTATTTCGACTCTGCCTTGTAAAACGTCCCAAAGGCCCTAATCCTCATTTACGCTCACAATTATTTGTCATATCCTCACCAAACTTCCTTTCTTTTTTTTCCCCATCGATTTCCATGTTGGACCACCTATCAAATTCAGGTTCCTCTCGTAGCCATTTACTCTTCAATTGATAGCCCCTTTTGGTGGAGCCCTTAGTGACAGATCCTAGCCAAACTCCACTTGCTGATTCCCTAGCGTTAGTTGAACTTGGCAAAAGCTTTCACCATGTCCCAGCCGACCACAGAGAAGACAAAATAAGGACAACCTTTCATACTGGAAGAAGGCATATATAGATTTATTTTGACAAATATCAACCGTTTCATTGTTTTGAGCGGAGAACGGGTATAGATTAATACTCTATTTCGCATGAATTTGTTAATTCCTCTTATCACCTCGATGCATCATATTCCAGGAATTTTCCAATAAAATCCCCAAACTGTCTTGGCATACCCTCTGTCACGATTCCAATTGAAAGATTATGAATTTGCACCCAAAAAATCGTTTCCCAAAAAGGAATTGTGATTGGATCTTCACCCTCTGTTATTCTATGGAGGATAATAAGATGCCGGTTAAAAAGGCATACCGTCCATAACTCGATTTAAGTTGATTTTACTGTAAAATTTGAATAAGATCCGCTTGCCCTCCAATTCCGAAATAGCCACTCCCCTTAACGGATGCCATAAATCAGCCAGAGTATTTTTTAAGGAAGGAAAATTCATCACACTATCCGTAAGAACTCGCCCAACCAAACATAAATCGTATAATTGGCAATTTCATCACCTACTACCACCATGGGCTCTTCCTTGTCGCCCATAATGTTAAGATTTGCCAGTTCATCATCCATCGTATTGATGTCACCCATAACGATCCTTCAAGAGCATTTTGAGACACAAAATCCCTTTGAATCGCAAGCAAAAAGCCCCTAAAAGCCCTAGCAAAACCCTTTAAATCGTGCTATTAAGCAGACTAAAGAAACCTTAAATCGTGCTATTAAGCAGACGAGTTAAGATAATTTAATTTATTGATAACTTTAAGTTTTATCAATTTATTTCACGGTGAGTATTTGATATATTAATAATTTATTTTTTATTTTACAAATAGTTTAAAAATTGAAATACATCTTTTAGTTATAAGACACTAGTAAATTCTTTGACTCTGCTTATAAAATCTAAAATTTTATTTTTAAAGATAAAAGTAGGCAAATTTTTATTATTAGCAAATTAAGTTCTGAAGATAAAGTATGTATCTTTTATCTCTATATTGAGAACAAAGATTAAAAAAAAAAAAAGTTTGAAGCTTGTATAAAAGGTTCATAGATTGGATCGAGGCTTGGTTCCAAAATGTTTCAAGCCTAAGCTTAAGCAATGACTCATTTTATTGTTTATAAATAATAATGTTTTAAAATGTAACTATACAAATATATATAAAAATAATATTTTTTATAAGTTTTATTATAACAACTTAAACAAGCATCATCAAATCATATCAAGATCACATGTAACACCCCTTTACTCGTGTTCCTAAAAAACACAAGGAATCAAGAGAGAGATGGGGAAGGCTTCTTCTCCTCTTCATCTTTCTCTAATAGAGAACTCACTTTTCTCCATACTTCAACAATCAAATCTATCGGCTCTCTACCTTATCCTAAATGAAGTGAATCGATCAATAATATTCACTTTATAATTAATTACCAAAATTAGCATAAATGCACTATTTTGTTGATAATAAAAGTTAGGATTATGGCCAATAATAATTAAAACAGTTGATGATATAAACTATTTATTAAATTCAAAATTATAAAAGTTCCTTTAATTTCAACCTTGAAGTCCAAACCATGCATTGGGATTGGGACTCACTAAATTAGAATCGAACCTAATCTATGAAGGGACCTTAGATCCTAAATCAAACTTATGAATCGACTGTAAATTGGATCCATGACCGAACCCACCAAAATTTATACATCTCTTTAAATTTAAATGTTTATTCTACATAGTATTAATTTTTAATGTTATTATATGTAAATTTATTTATAATATTATTTATTCGATAAAATTATAAAGTAAATACGTAATACATGTAGATTTATTTATTAATTATATAAAAGATTGCCTTTATACGAGGTTTATAACTACTTATATTAAATATTTTCCAATTTTAATTATTTTTATTTCCTACACATATATTTAATAATTAATTTAATTTAGTCTCTCATTTTGATTTTTTATTTAGTCCTTTCCTTTAAATTCTAAATTATAGCTCCATGGTTAACTCATTTATAAATAAAGATACCCATAGATAGCTTGATAGTGTGAAGCGATCTCACGACCTCAACCCCAGCTTGTGGGACTCACATAAAGAATAGGGGTAAGCTTATAAAGCTGCACATATAGGCGTAGCTAACTCTCTAACTTGCATCTGTGGAGAAACTTGAGTCACATGGCCTTAGTACATGCTTATACCTTATTGTTGCTTGGTCGTGTGGTAAAGTTAATTTTCATAAATTATGCTATTTTTCAAGCCATATTTCTCACTCATTTGATCCTTATTCTTCACCCACATTTAATACATACAAAAACCAATTTAAGATATTCAATACACTCAGCCTTATACTTAATCGATTTGTTAGTTTGTAAACTTCATATAAATAACAAAACGCGATATATAGGCTCAATTCTCATTAAATTTCTCTTGTATTGTACTTTTTCATCCTATGTATTCATATAGCATATAATAATCACACCTCTGTTTTTCATATACATTTTATAACAATTTGTCTTGGTTTCAAACTACTTCATATTTGAGTTTTACTTATCCAATCATTTGAAACATCATCTTTATACATATAGTGCACTTGAGATGCAAAATTCTATAATTATGAATGAACACATTTATCAAACACATTCCATGTTTTTATATATTACGTCTCATATTTCCATGTATCATTTACCATCATTTTCGTATTTTTGACAAATACATATAACAACTCATAATCATGCAATTCACTAACTCTTTATCAAAACATATTACAATTTAAATTGGCAACTCACTTATTGAGCCCAATTTCAATATTCACTACAATCTATCATATAAATTTGGATTATATCCACCAAACTCAATAAATTTATGGCCAATATATAAATATCATTCAATATGCATAATTAAATGCTTATTAAACATATGATTACCTCGATACCAAAGCGGCCATTTACCAACTTTCATTTTCAATTTCTCCGTTCTAGGTCCAAATCTCATTTTCGGGTCTAAGACATCATATTTCATTTAATTAATGTACTACTCAAATGCTCTAACATGCATTTATGTACATTAGGTATTTTTTGGAATTATGTCATTTTACTCGTTTTCACTTAAAATCGCTTAGTAAAAGTTGTTTAACATAATTCTAAGGTTCATATTCTGCCATAAAACATCAAAATAAACACATTTCACCTATGGTTATTTTTCCAAATATGAACCCTAGGTTAAATTATTGCTAGAATAAGCTAAATCAAGTTACTGGGACTCTAAGCGTAAAGAACATGAAAATGGGACTAGAATGGACTTACCATGAAGCTTGGAAAGCTTTAAAACCCTATCCATGGCTTCCCACATGTTAAATTCGGCCTAAGCTTGAAGATGGACAAATTTGGCATTTAAATTTTGTTTTAATTCATTTAATTCACTAAATTACCAAAATGTCCCTAAAAATCTTTTGAAACATACCCATCTATGTCCAATTTTGTCCAACAACTTAACCAATGGACTAATTATCATTTAAGGACCTCCAATTTAAAATTTCATATATTGAAATCATATTTATAAGTGTATAAAAAACAGACTTAAAAATTGTGGCATTACTTTTATGATGAATATTAATGAATAATCATTTATAACATAACATATACAAGACATACCAATGTATTTCAAATATGTTTTCATAATATTTCATTTAGAATTAAGATTATTTTATATTAGAACTCCTCTCATTAACTCATTTGTCAACCAAGTTCTACGTTCATGTCTCATCAACTCGTATTTCCTTATATCACATAATATATATATCATGATTTCCACTCCTTAATATTTTTCCATATTTATCCGTTGAATTTCTTGGAATTTTCGATGGATTTTCAGAGGTACACTTTAGTGTACAAATCCGAATCCGTCAATCAATTCGTGTTCATGTGGGCACATTTCCATTTCGAGAGCACACTCCATGAACCTCATCCTTACAATGGATTACTAGTCAGCTAAATCCCACAAGAGAGCACACTCCATGAACCTCATCCTTACAAATGGATTACAGATCGAGCTAAATCCACATAATATAAACTCATAGAGTATTGTCGGGATTACGGTCAGGCTAAATCCCAACGACAATTACTCTAATGAGCTTGGATCTGAATTACCGTCCAGCTAAATTGAGACCCTAATTGAATTACCCGTCCGGCTAAATCCATTTTCCACATATTCTTGGAGGGCTATATCAGGATCACCCGTCCGGCTAGATCCTTTTCACACATATTCTTCGGGAGGGCTATATCGGGATAGGATCACCCGTCAAGGCTAGATCCTTTTACCGTCAATTCCTTTTAAATCCATCAATTTCCCTTTCATTCAACCGGATTTCTTCCACTTTTATCAAATATATCAATGTTTCAATCAACTTTCATACAATGAACATTCAAATTATATTCATATCAATAACATACATTCCAAGCATTTAAGAATATAATTCAAGTTACATGAACTTACAATTCGATTTTGATACCATAACGATAATCTTAGTTTCATAATAAATATTCCAAATAAAACATTATATCAATTATAATCGAACATGTAATCAATTTATACACAAGTCATTCATATATTATTTTCCTCCTCCTCCTCTCCATCCACATCCTTAGTATAAACAACACACTTGTAAGTAACATTTTCTATAATTTTCACTATTTACTCATGTGAATGTTCAAGCTGTCCATCTGTGTTATATTCACTAAAATATTTTTATCTCGAGCTACAGAGCTCTAAATTTCAAACCGTTAATTTTATTTGAAACTAGACTCACATATCTTCTTACCATAATTTTTCCAGAATTTTGGTGTGGCCAATTAGTACAGTTTATTAGTTAAGTTCTCCCTGTTACACAGTCCTACTGCTCTGACCTCTCTTCACTAAAAATCAATTATCTCATAGTACGGTTTTCATATAGTGTTTCTGATTATAGCTAATGAAAATAGACTCACTAAGGAATACAAACATATAAATTATAACTCATAATTCTTTTGTACAATTTTAGTGAATTTCTAAAGTGAGAACAGGGGATCACGAAGTTGTTCTAAACCAGTCTTACAAAATTTAAATATCTCAATATGTAGACTTCCTTTACCTGCTTTGTTTCTTTTATATGAAAATAGACTCAACAAGCTTTAATTCTATATCTTACTCAGCTTCTAATTCGATTTATAAAATTTTGGTGATTTTTCAAAGTTAGACAACTGCTGCTGTCTAAAACTGCTTTAGTATAACATGTTGATTTCTATTTTGTCCCAAATTCCACATTTCATACAATTCAATCCTTGCTCAATTAACCCCTCAATTTAGCTAATTTTCTCATTTAATACTTTTCTCTATCATTTTAAACTACTTCATAACCTTTGAAAATCAGAATTTTAACTCTAGGCCTTAATTTCAACTCTTTCACAATTAGGTCCTAAAATCAATTTCCATCAATTTTACTTCATAAAATCATCATATAACGAAATTAAAGCTTCAATTCAATATTTATTCATCATATTCTTCCAGCACTAATCCACATAAACTTTAAAATTAGCTATAGAATCAAAACTAATGACATAATAAGTTGGACCCAATTGTAAAAGTCCAAAACATAGAAATTTCAAGGAGAAAGTAAGAATTAAACTTACATGAAGCTTGAGTATGAAAACCAACTTGAAACTCTCTCCCATGGCTGTTTTTCAGCTGAAGAAAATGAAGAGAAATGAAGAGAAATCTAGATAATTCCAATTTGGTCCCATACTTATTTAACTAATTTTGGCAATTTTCCAATTTTACCCTTATTTCATCCATTTCCTGATTTTTCTCAGCTATTGCCGCCCAAAATATCTCCTTTGGGCTTATTTTCACTTTTGGTCCTTCCTCATTTGACAATCAGACTATTTAATCCTTTTAGCAACTTTTATACACTTTTCATTTTAGTCCTTTTATTTAATTAACCACCCAAACGTTAAAATTTTCTAACGAAATTTTAATACTACCTTATTGACATTCCTTAAATATTCATAAAATATTTATGACTCAGTTTATAACACGAGATCTCGATACTTCTTTTCTCGATTTCTTGACCAAATAAATCTTTATAAAACACAATTTACTATTTTAAAACATTTTAAAAGCTACATTTGACTCGTAAATATTAAATAAATATAATCTACAAGTCCATTTCTCAGATTTGGTGGTCTCGAACCATTATTTTTAATATAACTGAAATTTGGGCTATTACAAAGAGTCTACCGATCACATCCTCCATACCTTACGGTCCCATAAGTATTAGACTATCCCATAAAAAACACAAGGAATCAGGAGAGAGATGGGAAAGGCTTCTTCTCCTCTTCATCTTTCTCTAATCGAGAACTCACTTTTCTCCATACTTCAACAATCAAATTTGTCGACTCTCTACCTTGTCCTAAATGAAGTGAATCGATCAACTTCTTCACCACTCAAACATAATATTAACACATTCTTTGAGTATTCTCATAAAAAAAAAGTACGTCATATTAATATCTCAAAATTAATTTATTTTAAAAATAATTCGCTAGGATAACATTCACTTTATAATTAATTACCAAAATTAGCATAAATGCACTATTTTGTTGATAATAAAAGTTAGGATTATGGCCAATAATATTTAAAAAGTTGATGATATAGTTTGATTAAATTAAAGAATTATTACTTTTATATTAATTTCAGTAACTTAAAAAGTAAATTACCCGACATTGATAATCATAAATGGAATTCATGAATTGGGTCCATGAACCTAATCTACGAAGGGGACCTATTAATTAGATCCCTAAATCAAACTTATGAATTCGACTGTAAATTGGATCCATGAACCGAACCCACCAAAATTTATACATCTCATCATATCATATATATACAATAACCTAAATACACTATAATTGTGACAAGTAGTGCAATCATATTTTATTTATTTAATTTTAATTTTAGTTATTCATTAATTAAATTAAAACAATTTTAACATGATTTAAAAGCAAATAGAGTAAAATAAATAAATAATAAAATTATTAATAACTTTTAAAATTTAAAACGTATTATGTAGATTTAAATTTAAATGTTTATTCTACATAGTATTAATTTTTAATGTTACTATATGTAAATTTATTTATAATATTATTTATTCGATAAAATTATAAAGTAAATACGTAATACATGTAGATTTACTTATTAATTATATAAAAGATGGCCTTTATACGAGGTTTATAACTACTTATATTAAATATTTTCCAAATTTTAATTATTTTATTTCCTACACATATATTTAATAATTAATTTAATTTAGTCTCTCATTTTGATTTTTTATTATTTAGTCCTTTCCTTTAAATTCTAAATTATAGCTCCCATATTTAACTAATTATTATTTGATTATTTCAACAATTTCAAATTATTTTAAATAAAATAGACAAATATTGGTTGGTTTTAAAAGGACTTTTATTTAGATCAATTGAAAAACCTCCTTTTGTAAACATATTATATTAAAATTTAATTTTTTATTAGTTTTTAATAGTAACTTAGTTTGTACTATTACAAATTAGCATAAAATAGTATTAAATATTTTAAAATATTTTAATTTAAGGAAACTTTTAATAAACGTTATTTGATTTATTCTTCCATGTTTAATTTTAAAACGAAATATTTAAAATTTGTAATTATTTTAAAATTACTTTTAATGACCATATATCGAAACTCATATTTAAAAAGTGTATAAAAAACCGACTTAAAAATTGTAGCAAACTTTTATGATGAATATTAATTAATAATTATTTAAAATATTTAATTTAAAAATCATTTTAAAATGACTTGAAAATACAAATGAAAAGTTAAATAAAAATATTTTTATAATATTTTATTTTAATTTTATAAAATTTATTCTAATATCAAATATTATGTTTTATATTATTATATTATAATTTTGTAATCATTTTATTAATGGAATGTTATAAAATTTTTAAAAATATGAAATAATTAAACATTTATTTTATTTTCATTTTCTCAATCATACAAATTTTGAAACATTACGAATTTTATATCAAAATTTTTAAATATATATAATATATTTTAATTAATGCATACAACCAAATTCATGCACATGGGTAAAAAAATAGTTATCAAAATATATCAAGGTAGATATTTGAATAGTTATACTGAATACAAACTCAATATTTCAATTCATTATAAGATTAAAAATATCATCAGTCTTTGTACTCTTCACAAATTTAAAAGTTAGCCATTGTACTTTTATTGCTAGATATTTAGTGGTCGTACTTTTTATGTTTTTTTTTTGTTAAATTTGTCTCCGTTACATTTTTTAAAAAAAAAACTCAATTGGTAGTTGTCGAAACCATTTTTTTGTTTGAAAAACGGACCGACTTTAAAAAGGAAAATGGAGTCGCCACCAATCTTTTTTGAAGTGTGATTGGGCCACTTTTGAAAACGTTTTGGTCTACGAATTTAAGAAAAAAGGGCTAGGGAGTCGGTTATGCACGAGGAAGGATTAGCACCTCGAAACGCCCAAAATTGGTACCGTATTGATTGATTAATGTCCTTAATATCAAAAATTAAAAAAATATATATTTTAAAATATGAATCTTTAAAAATGTTTAGATAACTCGCATTGGATATCGAAACTCTCTTGTTTCGAAAAGTTGAAATACCACATCCAGCACGATAGGACACGATGTTTCAAACTATCAATATCAATATCATTTCATGATTTCCAAAATTCATGTCTTGCAATTTAAAAATGGTATTTCTCTATTTGGCCAAACTAAAAATCGAAACCCAGCACGATTGGGCACGATTCCTTGAATTTCCAATCATAAAATATTGCCTTTATTTTTAACAAATACGATTAAAATCTTTAAAGGATATTTAGTGATTTAGACGAACGACAAATCAAAACCCAGCACGATTGGGCATAATTTTTCGAACATCCAAATACTAAATATTACCTTTGTGAAACTTTTTTTAAGTTTTTTTGAAAAAAAGCAAAAATAAAAACGTGAAAATGTAGACACGATTAATAGGGAATGACAATAATAAACACAAAAGGAGAAAATAATAATAATAATAATAATAATAATAATAATTTAATATAGCACTAATAATAAATAATTAATAATGAATATAAAAATTATAGTGATAATATTAACATTAATAAAAAAATAGTAGTAAAAGAAATAAAAGTATACTGATAATAATAAAATAGTAGATATAAAAATAACAATATATAATAAAATAATTAAAGTAAATCATAATATATAAATAAATATAATAGTAGGGAAAAATAAAGGAAAAATATTAATAATAAAATAATATAATGATAAATATACTAATAAGTATAGTATGGTAATAAATATAATAATAATAATAATAATAATAATAATAATAATAATAATAATAGAAATACTATGATTATGACAATAATAATATGCATAAAAAGTAATAAAAATATCAAAATAATTAATTTAATGGTAAAATAGCAAAAATAGTAAAAGGGACTACATTGGATCAAAATCAAAAGATTTGGAGCCAAATTTAAAATAAAAGAAGATAAAAAGCTAAATTACAATACGCGCGCGACATAGAGGGACCAAAACAGCAATTAATCTCTCTTTATGAAACGATGCGTTCGAATGGGGACCCGATTGAAATTGAAAAATATTTTGGGCCAAATCAGAATAAAATTTTGTGATACAAGGTCGAATTATAAAATCATAAAAAGGAGAAAAATAATTAGGGCTAAATTTATATTTTACAATTGAATGAGTCTCTAATTCAATATAGATAAATGGGAACATCATCCGAATCTTGTATGAAGAGATAATTAATTTTAGTGAAGAAGAGTCGAATCGTCAAACAATGAGGGGGTGACTTTAAAGAATAAACTGTACTTATTGGCTAAACCAAAATTTTTGGAAATTTTATGATACGAATACATGTGAGTCTAGTTTGAGAGAAAATCAACGGTTATTCATTTAGAGTTACGTAGCTTGAGAAATAAATAATTTAGTGACTATGACTCAAGTAGACAGCTTTGAATAAACTAAAATAATAATAGAATTATAGAAAATGCTACATGTGAACATGTATTGAATTGATGATTGAATTTATTTATTTAGATCCGGAAAACTCAAATACGAAGCTAGATCGAGGAAAGGAAAAAGTCCCAGATTAGTAGATTTTGTATACGAACTAGTATCGAGGTAAGTTCATGTAACTTGAATTATCTTCTTAAATGCTTGAAATGTATGTTATTGATGTGAATATAATTTGAATGTTCATTGTATGAAGATTGATGAAACATTGATATATTTGATAAAATAAAAACAAATCCGGTTGAATGAAAGGAAAATTTGATTGATCTACGAAAAGGAATTGACAAAAGGATCTAGCAGGACGGGGATCCTATCTCATATGCCCTCCCAAGAATATGTGGAAAATGGATTTAGCAACGGTAATCCCATTAGGTCTCAATTTAGCTTTGATCGGTAATTCGGATCCAAACTCATTAAAGTAATTGTCTCCCTAGCTTTTATTAATCTAAATACTTTATGAGTTTACATTACGAGGATTTAACTCGAATGGTAATCCATTGTAAAGATGAGGTTCAAGGAGTGTGCTCTCTGAAATGAAAATGTGCGCAATGAACATGAATTGACGGACTGGATTGTACACTAAAAGTGTATACGAAAATCCATCGAAATTCGAGTAATTCAACGGGATAAATATGGAAATATAACAAAGAAACGAAAATCATGATATTTATGAGCTCATCAATCATGGTATATATTATTGGTATATGGAAATTATTGGATTAACTTGAATGTTGAGTTTGTGTATGTTAGGGCAATAGTGCATTGAATGGATATATGAATGTTTATTGCATTGTATTGAAAATATTAGGTAAGTATAATTCTTGTTACATGAGCTTATTAAGCACAAAGTGCTTACCTGCTTCCTTTTCCTTGTTTTGTAGTGTTAGGAGCTCTGAGGTCGGATTCTAGTGGAGATACATCACACTATCAACCCCAAGATTTTGGTATATAAAGAAACTTTATTTTGGAAATCAATGGCATGTATAAGCTAATAAAGTAGATGTTAATATGAAATGAATGTAAGGTCACCATTGGTATGGCTAACAAATTTTAGTTTTAGTATGTAATGAGGTTATCTTATAAATATATATGGATTTATTTTGAAAATATGTTGAATTAGATTGGTTGATGTGAATTGGTCTTTTTGTAGATAATTATAAAGGGTTATATTGAGTAAAAAATCGTAAAAAAACTTATTCCGACAACGAATACTTTTACAAACCCCTTATTATCTCGATTTGGCCTTTATAGCCTTTTCTTTATACTTGATGTCCCTATTTCGTAGGTTCGTGATGGAGAGGAACTCTTCACACGGGCGTGGCGGACGTGGCTCCGTGGTGGGCGTGCGCATGATGCGGAGGTTACTGCGGGGTTTGCGGCGCCAACCAAAGCTAGGGTTTCTCTTGTTTTCTGTTTTGGCTCTAGTGATTTGGGCTTAGTGGGCTTTGTTTAAAGGTTTGGGCCTATGTTGACTATTTGAGTTTTTAATTTAAATCTGTTTTTATTTTATTATTTCTTTGATATTGACGTGGGCCTCGAGCTTAAATTGAATCATATAGTAGTTATGTAATTAAAAAAAATGATATTATAATAAACTTGAATTTAAAATAATAATTTTAATAACAACAACCTATAAAACTAAATTTCAAAATATAAAAAATAAAAAGACTAAAGATTAAATTCTAAATTTAGGAAATTATAAATATAAAATCCGGAAAAAGTAAGTTATGATGCTGACATTCACAAGTGAATACACTATTTGTTACAGCAAATCATGCCAACACTGTTCTTAACCTATTAAAGAACAAGACAACCGAATCTGAGTGTTTTGTTTTTCTTTCCCCTCTTGAATGATGGAGGGCTTGTTTTTGGTTGTTGGGCTTGTATAATAAATAAAAATCTTGAGCTGCCATTCTTTCAGCAACTACGGTTCCTTTCTATTTTAGACCCTTTCAAACTGACTGTCAAACCCCCAACCATATTTCCCCAACTGTCCTTTGAACATGCAGCTTAGCAATTAGGACAGCAAAGGCATTTTGGGAATCCAACAAACATTGTTTTCCCTTCATACTGGAATTTCTATTTATAACGATGGGAACTAGGTTTCATGGGGGTATGTTAAGCTCAAGGCAAAGCACTTTATTCCTCTTTGTAATGTTTCTTGCTCAAATGAGTATTCCAATCACAGTTGCATTAGCATATACATCTATATATATATTCACACTCATAAAACCAAAAAACAAAACAAAACATGGGTCTGTATTAATGTCCTATGTTTTACCATATGTTTGGTTTTATGATGCATTTGCTTCTGTTTTTCTGAGATGCTCATTTAAGCAAGCAATGTTAAAAAAGTGGAACGTTCTCTACCTTTATATGATCAGGTGAAATTCTTACAATCTTTAACTGTGTTTATTATGAGCTTTGTTCATATATCTGGTTTATTAACTTTCACATTGAAGTTCTGCTAACCATTTGTGGGTGTGTGTGTTTTGAGATAATGGAGTGGCTTTGGTAATTGAATTGCTTGATGTTGGTGATTGCCCCATTTCTTTAGTTCATCTTCCCTTTGCCTCGATAGTTAGATCGATGAGAATCCGAAGGTAGCTTCGGGTTTGGCCGGTAAAATGGAATTCGATTGCCAATGCTATGGTATGGAACCTATTGAAAAAGGTCTGTGAAGTGTTAATAATTGGTTCTCAGGTGAAGTGTACACCACTCTGTTACTATGTATGATGTGAATGCATCAGTACCATACAAAGTTTTTTAGAGGTTGTCGACGAGTCGACGGTATCGGATTCCAATTTCAAGGGCTTCACTGAGTTTTTGATAGACGGAATAATACTTGTCAACTTTCTTATCTTTGTCGTTGATCAGCTTCTTCATATTGTAAACATAGTTCTCCAAGTTGTTCATGAACTTCAACATGTATTTATGGCAATTGATTTCAGTATTGTCCATTAAATCAGCCATTGCAATAATTCAATGCAATAAAATTTACTGTTTATTACAACTTGGTAAAGTGTTTTTTTACAAGTTACCTTGTCAATTTAGACTTGTCTAGATATGAGTTGAGTTTTATTTTTAAACATGTGAATAAAATTTTATCTTTCAAAATGACATTAAAAAATATTAAGTTAAAAGATTTTTTAACATATTAAATTTAAATTGTTCATACGATAAATACACATATTTATAATTTAATCTATACATTCACTCCATATTTAAACTAATTTTTAATGCTCATATTAATAATAACCTTAAAAAATATAATTAATATAATATTGATATTTTAAAATTCAATCACATATCATTTTAAATTTTCATCATTGATGCAATTTACTTATATTTAACATCAATTCAAATTTTCATTATTATCATTTAAAATTACAACTATTTATGAGCATAAATTGATTCTATTGGTTAGTAGCATTTAAAACCTTCACAATGGTTCAATGAAACATCTTCAAAGTTTCATTATCAATCCCATTTAGCTCCTAAAAATATTTTTCATTATCTAATAAGATTATTATTTGATACTAATGAAATTTTTAATTTTAGAAGTGGGATTAAAAGGTGATCATGTGTATCTACAAATGGTTGAAAGAAATAGAATTAAAATATCATTCTTAAATATTTGAATCCTAAATTAATCATTTTATTTGAAGAAAACCTTCTATTCAAACAAGTCATTTCATATGGTAAAACAAACGAAAAATTGTCATACATTATTTTTATTAATTAAGAACATGCAACATATTAGTTCTATTTATGGGAGAAATTATTTTATGGATCATTCTTACAATATTATTTTATTTAATGATATTTAATGATAATATTTTTTCATGTTATTGACATATAATTTTAGTAATTTTTTATCTTGAACCCCAAATCTTGAATCTTGACATTTAGGATTCAATGTTTGAGTTTAGGATTCAAGGTGAATGGTTAGGATTTAGTGTTTTAGATTCTAAAATTTAGGATATTTTTTTAAATTATGTATCAATCTCATAAAAAATTTATTAAATATTATTAAATAATTAAAAACTATTATTATGAAGTAAGAAGCATTCGTAAAATAATTTCTCTAGAATTAAAATATATCAAATCATTATTTTTTTTTAGAAAGCAATCTTAAGGGTTAAGTAGGTTGACTATTTTAATAAAGCAAATCTTAATAATCAAATTGTCCGGTCCTATAGAAAACAGTCGTTCAACTTTATAACTGGGCCCAGATATTCAACCAATTGAAATTAACACAATGTTAAATCGGATTGGATAAATTTTTTGACGGACTTGAATCAGTTCTCAAATCCGCTTCTGCCTCTATTTCCCTTTTTGTTCTTCATTTCCTTTGTTTTCCCTCTCCAAATTACTAGGGTTTTATTAAGCGCAGCTGCTTTTGACCTGCTTGATCGGTGAAAGCTAAATTCAGCATCAACTGTCGTGATTTTAAGGTGATTTCATTGAATTCCGCTGTGAAGTGTGCGTATGTGCCTTTTTTTTTTTTTTTTGTAATTAGGGTTTTAGATACTGATTTTGCGTATTGGATGTTGAAGGACTTGACCGGTTTCTTTATTTATATCATACGGTACTGTTTGATTACCTACTTCAGTATTAGCTTTTCTTTGGAAAGATTTGAATGATCGCACTTCTCGGCGGTATTTTATTTAATTTAAATATGACTTGATTTGTGATCTTGCTTTGATTTTACTTGTCTAATTCGAAATAAGTTTTTACTGTTGAATTAGCACAATTGATTAAGTGTTCCCGACTGTTGCTAGGTTTGTAAGTAGACATGATAAAAGGGTTTTGAATTATTAGCTGCATATTGGTATTATTCTTTTATGTTAGTTTCCCTATTGTTTGGATGTTTATTTTTTATTTTTTTGGAACTCTAGTGAATTTAGCTATTTAATTTTGTGTAAATTGTTAAAGATTTCAGATATATTAGGGGATGGAAGTTACACAGGTGCTTTTCAATGCGCAATCTATAGATGGAACTGTTCAGAAGAATGCTGAAGAATGCCTGAAACAGTTCCAGGAGCAGAACCTTCGTGGTTTCTTGCTTTCACTTTCTGGAGAGTTGGCAAATGAGGAAAAACCTATTGAAACACGTAAATTAGCTGGTTTGATACTTAAAAATGCATTGGATGCTAAGGAGCAGCACAGAAAATTTGAGCTTGTTCAAAGATGGTTGTCGTTGGATGCTACTGCAAAGAGCCAGATTAAGGCATGCTTATTACAGACTTTGTCTTCTCCAGTATTCAATGCTCGTTCAACTACATCTCAAGTCATTGCAAAGGTTGCTGGCATTGAGCTGCCCCAAAAACAGTGGCCAGAATTGATAGGTTCCCTTTTATCAAATGTTCATCAGATCCCAGCTCATGCTAAGCAAGCCACTTTGGAGACGCTTGGCTATTTGTGTGAGGAGGTCTCCCCTGATGTTATTGATCAAGATCAAGTAAATAAAATACTTACGGCTGTAGTTCAAGGTATGAGTGCATCTGAAGGAAATATTGATGTGAGGCTTGCAGCTACCAGAGCACTTTACAATGCACTTGGATTTGCTCAAGCGAATTTCAGCAATGACATGGAGCGTGATTATATCATGAGAGTTGTCTGTGAAGCAACTTTGTCCCCTGAAGTGAGGATAAGGCAGGCTGCTTTTGAGTGTTTGGTCTCCATTTCTTCAACTTACTATGAGAAATTAACACCTTACATCCAAGATATTTTTAACATCACATCAAAGGCTGTTAGGGAAGAGGAAGAACCTGTTGCCCTTCAAGCCATTGAGTTCTGGAGTTCAATATGTGACGAGGAGATAGATATTTTGGAAGAATATGGAGGTGAATTCACTGGGGATTCTGATGTACCTTGCTTTTACTTTATCAAGAAGGCACTCCCCGCCCTTGTTCCTATGTTGTTGGAGACACTGTTAAAGCAGGAAGAAGATCAAGATCAGGATGAAGGGGCTTGGAATATTGCAATGGCTGGGGGAACATGTCTTGGTTTGGTTGCACGGACTGTGGGAGATGATATAGTCCCTCTTGTTGTGCCGTTTGTTGAGGAGAATATAACGAAACCAGAGTGGAGGCAGCGGGAGGCAGCAACTTATGCTTTCGGTTCAATCTTGGATGGCCCTTCTCCTGAAAAGGTAATACCTCTTGTGAATGTAGCTCTTACCTTCATGCTCAGTGCTTTGACAAAGGACCCCAATAGCCACGTCAAAGACACTACTGCCTGGGCCCTTGGACGTATCTTCGAATTCCTTCTTGGTTCGGCTGTAGATTTGCCCATCATCACTCAGGCAAATTGCCAACAGATAGTCACAGTTCTGCTACAGAGTATGAAGGACACTCCAAATGTTGCTGAGAAAGCCTGTGGTGCTCTCTATTTTCTTGCTCAAGGTTACGAGGGTGAGGGTGAATCATCTCCTCTAACTCCTTTTTTCCAGGAAATTGTCCAGTCCCTCCTCACTGTCACTCACCGAGAAGATGTTGGGGACTCCCGGCTGAGGACTGCTGCCTATGAAACTTTGAATGAGGTGGTGAGGTGTTCAACCGTTGAGACAGCTCCATTGGTATTGCAATTGGTGGCTGTCATCATGATGGAACTTCATAACACCCTTGAGAGCCAGAAACTCTCATCTGATGAAAGAGAAAAGCAGAGTGAATTGCAAGGCCTTCTTTGTGGTTGTTTACAAGTCATTATTCAGAAGCTTGGTTCATCAGAGACAACCAAGTACGCATTCATGCAGTATGCAGATCAGATCATGGGACTTTTCCTTAGGGTTTTTGCTTGTAGGAGTGCTACCGTACATGAGGAGGCCATGCTTGCTATTGGAGCTCTTGCTTATGCAACAGGAGCAGATTTTGCAAAATACATGCCAGAGTTTTATAGGTACTTGGAGATGGGTCTTCAGAATTTTGAGGAGTACCAGGTCTGTGCTGTGACAGTTGGTGTTGTGGGTGATATTTGCAGGGCACTGGAGGAAAAAATTGTGCCTTACTGTGATGGGATTATGACACAACTTCTCAAGAATTTATCGAGCAACCAGTTGCATCGCTCCGTGAAGCCTCCCATATTTTCATGCTTTGGTGACATTGCATTGGCAGTGGGAGAGTATTTTGAAAAATACCTAATGTGGGCCATGTCTGCACTTCAGAGCGCAGCAGATTTGTCCACCCATATAGCAGGTGATGATGAGCTGGTAGAGTACACAAATTCCCTGAGAAACGGAATCCTGGAGGCATATTCTGGGATTTTCAAGGGTTTAAGAACTCTCCCAAAACCCAGCTGTTGATTCCCTATGCACCTCACATCCTCCAGTTCTTGGATGGCATATACATGGAGAAAGACATGTGAGTTCTATTAAATAAAAGTCTACTGTTTTAAGCTTGTTCTCTAACTAATGACTATGTCTTCTAACGAGTGGTTATTAACTTAAATGTTTTTTTTTTCCTATAGGGATGATATGGTCATGAAGACTGCCATTGGAGTCCTTGGTGATCTAGCTGATACATTAGGAAATCATGCTAGTTCTATGATACAGCAATCTGTTTCAAGCAAAGACTTTTTGAATGAATGCTTGTCTTCAGAAGACCTTCTGGTTAAAGAATCTGCTCAATGGGCCAAGTTGGCCATTAGTCGTGCCATTTCTGTTTGAGGGTGTTGCCATTCGGCATTTTTTATTTTCTTTCGGAAATCCATGCATCCTGGTGTGTTTAAGTCGAGGTCTGAGATTGCATGTGTCAAGTCATCGCCATTGTCAAGACAACTGAAAGATTCTAGTCTTCACTAACTCTTGCATCATCATCATGGGGCGGATTCTTATGTCATTCATGAAGTGGATTGGGATGGTTTCAGGGAATCAAACTTTTTATCTCCTTTGTCAAGTCATCCCGATTGTCAATACAACTAAAGTCACTAGTCTTCACGTTGTCGTTAACTCTTGCATCATCATGGAGTCGGGTTCCAATTTCATTCATGAAATAGGGGGAATCTTTCAAACTCGAACAGTTCAGGGGAGGAATCAGCAACCGTAACATGTCAGATTCAATAACTAGTCAGGTACCTCGGTCACTTGCTGTATTACCACTCTCCTTGTGATTTGTCAATTTAAGGTCCATTGGGATGAATGGCTGAGGATGTGGTTCAACTGCGGCAATACTTCAAAGACATATCTCATGTACTGTATTTCACCATTGTCTCACCCGGTTTTGGTTCCCTAGTGTTCTGCCACATATTTTGTCAAGTACGCATCAGTTGGGTTTCATTTAACCATCGCCTCTTCTTTTTTTATATTAATGGGGTTTGGTGGTTATCCACATGCTGCATTTTTTTTTTGTGGGGAGGGGAGCATTCCATCATTGTTCTTTTGGTTTGCGTTTCTTTTTGGGTTCTTTGATTTGAATTTTACCAAATTCTGGAGTCAGTTTGTTCAAATATCATGCATTCATTCATAAATTTCCTTTATCTTCCCTTTATATGCAATATATATTATATTATATTATATTATATTATATAGATTAAGGGATAAAATCAAAATTATACATGAGTTTTAGTCCAAAATGTAATTTGATGCATGGTCTTTAATTTAGTGTAATTTTACATATAAAATTATGATTGTGATTCAAATATATACCTTTAAAAATCTAAACACATTAAATTATTTTTATATTGATTAAATATAGTTATTTGTATATACAATATGTTAACATAGAATGATGTTATATCGATAATTATGTTAGTGATTTGTGATAATTGAACCATATCAATATTTATTGTAAATTATACAAAATTAAAGTTTATGTATAATATTGCACATTGATAATTTATATGTAATTTTAAATTTTATTCCCGAATATTATAGATAAAATTACCAACTGCGTTACCTAAATCTTTGATTCGATTAATATTTTTGTAATAATAATTTATATATAAAATTAAGGTTAAATAACATTCTATAAAATAACTATTTAAATGGGATAGGATCAATTTGAAGTTTATGAAAATATGTTCTAAGAGGACAAGATAGGATAACTTTGAATAAAATAATCGTACAGATTTTGTAAGGAAGAACTTTTCCTTTTATAGTTATTAAAACTGTCTTAATAATGGTATTACAACGAATTATTAACCAAAGTTTACGCCCACCACAAAATATAAATGAAAAAAGATAAGAGCTGAACCAGAAAGGGTTATTAACCGTCTATTTAAATATATTATATTTTTATTTTTGCAAATCTTTTCTTTGTTATTATCAAGTGGGGCCATGTTAAAATTTATATATATATATATATATATCATGTTTATTCACCTATAGCTGTATTTTTGTTTTTCTATACCATAATTAAAAGATGCCTAATTCTTTTAGCTCTCAAGTGGAGGATGTTGTCTATTTAAGCGTGTTGAAATATATGTTTTTCAATTTATTATAACAGTAATGATATCATTTGTACTATACAAGGTATAATTTTATCTATAAACTCTTCTAACTTTTAAATCAAATAAAAGAATGTAGTTATAAACATTCAAACTTTAAATACGAAAATAAAACAAATATGAAAAATGTCAACAAAAAAATATAAATTCTTTATTAAAAATCTCTTACTTTTTTGTAAGAAAATATAGGAGTTACAATTCAATGCGCTAGTTTTATTAAATGATATTGTGTAGATTATTAAATATAAGTTAGAGGTTTGGAAATTAAGATAATCCTAAATTCAAATTATCATTTTAATAAAATAGTTAGGAAGTAAAATACATTATCGTAATACATTTGAAATAAAATAAATTCAAAAACTAAAAGTAATTTAAAAATTATATTGTTTGTATAAATTATTGAGTCCAGACTCCAAATCCGCGTCTCCTTCTCGTTCTTCCTTTTTTGCGTTTTCTCTCTCCAATTATTAGCGTCTTATTCAGCCGCTCTTCTCCGATCGGTGAAAGGTAAAGCTTGCATCTGAATTTTAAGATTATTTTGTTAAATTCCCCTCTACAAATTTCATGTTAATTTGAAATTAGGGTTTCTAATAGTGATTTTGGATATTTGATATTGAATGCATTGATTCGCTTTCTGTTTATTTGTAATACTAATTCAAGTGTTATATTCATTTCCTTCCCAAGATTTGAATGATCGAATTTTTAAGTGTTGACTTTATTTAATTCAAATCTACTTCGATCTAGGTTTATCTTTGGTTTTTTCTGTTACATTTCAGATTTTAAGTTTTTATATCCAATTGGCACAATTGATCTTTAATATTCAAGTGTTCATTTCAGCTGCTAGGTAAGTAGAAATGACAATAGGGTTTTCTTGGATCGATTTGATTATTTCATTTATTTTTTAACTGCATATTGGTTTTATTCTTGTTTTTGTCATTTACTCTTTTCGGTGAATTGTAAGGTAACAGTATGCGTTTCCTTTTTATTTATTTATTTTTGGTACCTTTTATGTTTTTACGGAATGGGGTTTTAGAATATCTACCTTATTTACCTCTGACTTACTGTTTATCTAATTTATTGAATCATTGATGCTTTCAGAAATATTATGGCTATGGAGGTTACACAGGTGCTTCTGAATGCACAATCAATAGATGGAGCTGTGCGAAAAAATGCAGAAGATAGCTTGAAACAGTTTCAGGAGCAAAACCTTCCTGTTTTTTTGGTCTCGCTTTCTGGAGAGTTGGCAAACGAGGAGAAGCCTGTTGAAACACGTAAATTAGCGGGTTTGGTACTTAAGAATGCATTGGATGCCAAGGAACAACACAGGAAGTTTGAGCTTGTTCAAAGATGGTTGTCATTGGATGGCAATGCAAAAAGCCAGATTAAGGCATGCTTGCTGAAGACTTTGACATCTCCAGTATCGGATGCTCGTTCAACTGCATCTCAAGTCATTGCAAAGGTTGCTGGCATTGAGTTGCCTCATAAACAGTGGCCTGAGTTAATAGGTTCACTTTTATCAAATGTTCATCAGCTACCAGCTCAAGCTAAGCAAGCCACTTTGGAGACGCTTGGATATTTGTGTGAGGAGGTGTCCCCTGATGTTATCGATCAAGATCAAGTAAATAAAATTCTTACAGCTGTAGTTCAAGGCATGAGTTCATCAGAGGGAAACACTGATGTGAGGCTTGCTGCAACCAGAGCACTTTACAATGCATTGGGGTTTGCGCAAGCAAATTTCAGCAATGACATGGAGCGTGATTATATCATGAGAGTTGTCTGTGAGGCAACGCTGTCCCCAGAAGTGAGGATAAGACAAGCTGCTTTCGAATGTTTGGTATCCATTTCAACAACTTATTATGAAAAATTAGCTCGATATATTCAAGATATTTTCAACATTACAGCAAAGGCTGTGAGGGAAGATGAGGAACCTGTTGCTCTTCAAGCAATTGAGTTTTGGAGCTCAATATGTGATGAGGAGATAGATATTTTGGAAGAATATGGAGGTGATTTCACTGGTGACTCAGATATTCCTTGCTTTTATTTTATCAAGCAAGCGCTCCCTGCCCTCGTTCCTATGCTGTTGGAGACACTATTGAAGCAGGAGGAGGATCAGGATCAGGATGAAGGGGCTTGGAATATTGCAATGGCTGGTGGAACATGTCTTGGTTTGGTTGCACGGACTGTTGGAGATGATATAGTACCTCTTGTTGTGCCATTTATTGAGGAAAATATTTCAAAACAGGATTGGAGGCAGCGGGAGGCGGCAACTTATGCCTTTGGTTCTATCTTGGAGGGCCCTTCTCCAGAAAAGTTAATACCCCTTGTGAATGTTGCCCTTACTTTTATGCTCAGTGCTTTGACAAAGGACCCCAATAGCCATGTCAAAGACACAACAGCCTGGACCCTGGGACGTATCTTTGAATTTCTTCATGGTTCAGTTGTTGATTCTCCCATCATCAGTCAAGCAAATTGCCAACAGATTATTACAGTTCTGCTACAGAGCATGAAGGACACTCCAAATGTTGCTGAGAAGGCCTGTGGTGCTCTCTATTTTCTTGCTCAAGGTTATGAGGAGATGGGTCCATCATCTCCTTTAACTCCCTTTTTCCAGGAAATTGTCCAGTCCCTTCTCACTGTCACTCACAGAGAAGATGCCGGTGAATCTCGGCTGAGGACTGCTGCTTATGAGACACTGAATGAAGTGGTGAGGTGTTCAACTGATGAGACTGCTCCATTGGTGTTGCAATTGGTTCCTGTCATCATGATGGAGCTTCACAACACCCTTGAGGGCCAGAAACTCTCATCCGATGAAAGGGAAAAGCAGAGTGAATTGCAAGGCCTTCTTTGTGGGTGTTTACAAGTCATTATTCAAAAGCTTGGTGCATCAGAACCAACGAAATATGTGTTCATGCAGTATGCAGATCAGATTATGGGACTTTTCCTTCGGGTTTTTGCTTGTAGGAGTGCTACCGTACATGAGGAGGCCATGCTTGCTATTGGAGCTCTTGCTTATGCAACAGGAGCAGATTTTGCAAAATACATGCCGGAGTTTTATAGGTACTTGGAAATGGGCCTTCAGAATTTTGAAGAGTACCAGGTCTGTGCTGTGACAGTCGGTGTTGTGGGTGATATTTCCAGGGCACTGGAGGAAAAAATTGTGCCTTACTGTGATGGTATTATGACACAACTTCTCAAGAATTTGTCGAGCAACCAGTTGCATCGCTCTGTGAAGCCTCCCATATTTTCATGCTTTGGTGACATTGCATTGGCAGTGGGAGAATATTTTGAAAAGTATCTAATGTGGGCCATGTCTGCACTTCAGAGCGCTGCAGAGTTGTCTACCCATATAGCAGGTGATGACGAATTGGTAGAGTACACAAACTCCCTTAGAAACGGAATACTGGAGGCATATTCCGGGATTTTTCAAGGGTTTAAGAACTCTCCCAAAACCCAGCTGTTGATTCCTTATGCACCTCACATCCTCCAGTTTTTGGATGGCATATACATGGAGAAAGACATGTGAGTTCTATTCAAATTTACAGTACTATGTCTTTCTTACCTGTGGTTATCAACTTATTTTAATGTATCTTATTTCCTATAGGGATGATGTGGTGATGAAGACTGCCATTGGAGTCCTTGGTGATCTAGCTGATACCTTAGGAAGTCATGCTGGTTCTATGATACAGCAATCTGTCTCGAGCAAAGACTTTTTGAATGAATGCTTGTCTTCAGAAGACCTTATGATCAAAGAATCTGCTGAATGGGCCAAGTTGGCCATTAGTCGTGCCATTTCTGTTTGAGGGTGTTGCCATTCAGCATGTTTGTTTCTTTTCAAAGTCCATGCATTTGGGAATGTCTAGGGTCTTGGGTTGCATTTGTCGTGTCATCACCATTGTCAGACAACAGAAGTTACCAGTCTTTATGTTGTCACTAACATTTGCATCAGCATCATGGGGTCATATTCCATTTTTTTTAATCATGAAGGAACTGGATACAGACAATTTCAGAGAAGTCAACGAACGCCTGCATAAAGAGAATATCTTTTGGTCTTGAATGAGCGGAGTAGGGGGAGGGGATCATGAATTTGGACATGCATGAGGAGTGGAGTCAGGTAGCTTGATCACACTTACATGTCAACACGAGCATCAGTTTTGCCTTTAACGTGGTTTTCTCCCAGTAAATCTAATTTGATGGAATGGATGATCGATCATCTGGTTCAAACAACGCTGCAGCACTTTAAAGAAATCTTAACTGCTGCAAATTAACCTTTGTCAGTCCTTATTCCATCACCTATCAATCCTTATTTTTGAAGCTCAAATCTGCATATTTAGGAAGTAAGTACTTCCGGCTGGCTTGTATTGAAATATCCTCTGCTTCATTTATACATTTTGGTTTGGGGTCGGGTCGAGGATTAACCACATTCAGCATTGCATTCATTAGAATTCATTTCAATCGTTAGTTTTACTTAGTTTGGGAGTCAAAATTGTTCCATCTCATGCATTCATAGAATTTTTCTGTCTTTTGCGTTTCTTTGGGGTATACAACTGTTTTTCATTTTGCTGTTCTTTTTTTTATAAATGTATTTTTGGTACTCACTGCTTAGAGAAAAGTGATACTATTATAATCACAATTTGGGCATATGACATTAAACAAAGTTTAATGAGGCAACTTATTTCTGTGTTGCCTTATTATTATTCTATTATTATTATTATTGGTTTTAATGAAATTGAGGCTTTGGCCTTTTTGCTTCATTCATTGAATCAGATTAATTGAGCTTTTTTATTTGTCAGTTCCTTTTATTTTCAGCTGATGAGTTCCTTTCATGGCCTAATAGCAATGAAAAAACTAGTCATTGCATGATGGATAAAAAATCAGAGACGGAACCCAAAAATATGGAAACTTTATATATGGTAAGCATCCAAAATGAATAGTACATGCCACTTTAGAGTGTTATTCTTCTACTTAAACCATTCATACCGTAAAAATCCCTACCATTTATAGATATATGAATTTAAGATTTCGTGCATCGATCAATTTGTTGAGTTTTTCAACTGAGTTCGGTGCATGAACTCAGATTTAGTCGGCATTTATTTAGCATAATAGTTCAGCTAGTCTTTTTTTTTTTTTTTTTTAATTCAGATTTCTTCTATTTCTATTTTACAATTCACAATGACGGTTCTTTTCAACATTGTCTTCTATATTTAAATTAGAGTGTTGTCTTTGGGAGTGTCTTATTTTTTTTCTTTAATAATAAATAATGTGGAGCATATCCGGGTTTAACATGTAAATCATAAACAAACATAACATATTCATGACACGGTTGCTACTGTAATAATCATTAGGACATAAGTTTAAATTCATTTTTATTCCGATTTAAAAATTGAAAAAGGATTATGGATAAAAACCGGTATTGTTTAGAAAAAAGATTTTAGAGACTATAAAGGGGGAGGGGAATATAGAAGATAAAATGCACCCTGAAGGTGGTGCTCCCGTTAATGGAGAAAAATGAAGTGGCCAAATTTCAACTCTCTCTCTCTCTCTCCGTCCAAATTTTTTTTTTTTTCATTTGATTTCATCTGATCTTTAGGCCACTAATTTCCCCTTTGAATTTAATCCTCTTTGCATTGAAAGCGATATTGAAAACCTTTTTCTTTGTAAATTGTTTTTTTATATCAAACATGAGGATCTAAAGCCACTATACTCGATAAAAGTGATGTTTGGTACCACGGATATAAAGAAGGGAATTTTCATTTTTAGAGCCACTATTCTTCACTGCTTATTAATGATACACAGGTGGAATGAAATTGGAATTTGCAGGTTTCCACTTTCCAAAATAAAATTAAATGCAAAATTAACCCGTACCGCATTTTTTAATTAAAATTGATATTTAAATTATTAATTTCATCTTATTTTATTTAAAAAGTTGATTACACATCTTTAATTAAAATGTGTCACACTATTATTAATTGATAGTTTAATTATCATTTTTAATCAAAAGAAGTTTTAAATACCTAAATAGAAAATGCTATATAATTTGAAGGTTATTTTATGCCTCTAAAAACGAAAAAATTATACAATATAATGATATCTTTACAAGAGATTTAACTATTGTTTCAAAGAAATGATAATTTTTTATTTTTTTTCAAGGGGTTGTATATAAATACATATCGCAAAAAGATTCATTTAACCCTAAAATTGGAAAGGGTAGGGATACATTGAGCCATGCAAAGGAAAAGGGGTGTAACCAGTGTGTTTGTGGTGTTGTGTTGTATAAAATGATACAAAATGGTTTTGCCATTTTTATGATGTAGACAATATATAGAAACAGTGTAGTTGACTTTGAAGGAATTGTGTGGGGGGAATGAATGCACACCATCATTCTTCTGTTGCTATTGGGTGGGGTCTGAGAGGACTGTGGATATGCAGTGCACCCAGCCCACCACCTTCACAACTACATACAATAACCTTAAGCTTAGCTTGCTGTCCTGTATAATATTCTCACCATGGACATAGAAATATGCATATTGAACCTCAACTACCAATATAAAAGCACAGCTTCCCTTGCCCATTATTCCACATATTCATTAAATTAAAATATCAGCCATGGCACCTTGGTTCAAGACTTTTCTTCTGGTGTCTTTGCTCCTCCTCATGCCTTTCTCTCATGGTATTTATTTATTTATTTAATACTCTAAGCTTACATATATATATATATATATATATATGTATGTATTAACCAAATCAGTGACGAAAGAGTACTACTTGTTTTTGTTGTTGTGGTCAGGCATGGTTGAAGAAGGGCTTCATGGTGGCATGAAGCAAGCTGCAGAATACTCAGTTGAACAGGTATTCCTCATTCCTTCCACAATTAATCTTTGAGCTTTGCTTTGCTTTTCTGGTATATATGCATTGCAAATTAACGCAGATAATGTAGGTATAAATTCAATTATATATATACATATTATATTTGGGGAAATGGTGTTGATGACTTTAATTATAATAAAGGGTGGGAAGGAGATGATGATGATCCAAATGAGGACAGTGAGGAAGCTGATGATGCTGGGTGGAATGCAAGATTATGATGACACTGGCGCTAACCAAAAGCACGAGCACGAACCTAGGAAGAAACCTGGCAAGCCTTGATATTTATAACATATATGTATTATTATATGAAATAATCAAATCAACTAATTACTACTCTATATACTTACGAAATAAGTAGAAATAATTGTATTACTCCTTTTTAAGAGGTTGGGACTATCTTATCTGAGTAATAATTAGAAAGGCATGATATATATAAATTATTTAAGGTGATATTAAATAGTTTTTTTTTTTTAGGGAGTAAATAAAACTACTCATTTGTAGGTAACTGGGTATGTAATATAGTTCAGTAATAATTAAATATGTTGTTAAATTCTCTATTAATGTTGAAATTTATGTTTGTATAATTACTTTTTGTTGCCTATTTCCTTTTACTTCCTTGGTGTTGAGAATGTATATATAAATCTATAGCTATGTATACTGTATTGTTTTTTTTACCACATCTTATTTTCTCCAAGAAAGATGGATTAAGGACAATGGCAGCATGAATATAATAATTTATAGATATGCCATAAGGTTTTTTACAGGTTATAGGTAAAATTATATATATAATTATAAATAATATATTTGAACAAATTTTGTTAGTAATAATAATTACAAAATATAATTAAATTGATAATTAAAATATATCCAAACTTAAATTAATTTTTTTAACTATACAAAATTAAAATAATTTTTTAAAAAAAAACACACACATATAATCTACATAAAATACCTCAAACTTAAATTGCTATAGCTTCAACCATACCTTTTAAGTTAAAGTCCAAAAGGGTTTGTAGCTATTATGTTATAAGTTATAGTACTCAAAGATATAAATTGGAACATTCATCCATTGCTATTATTATGACATAATTTTATGTTGGATTGTTTTTAAAATATATAGTATTTTATTAGTTACCATTTTATTAATCAAAAGTTATAATATTTAGTGACTAATCAAGGGTTTTATTATTCAAAAGTGATAAGTTATCCATTGTTACTAAAATTTAGGTTAGTTGATTATTAACAAAAGTTATAATTATTCAAGTAATACCTAATGAATACTTGTGTTCATTGTTAATAAATATGATTATCTAAAAAGACAATTACCGAATAATTATGTTTCTACGAGGAGACACGAGAACTCTCATAACTTAAGAAACAAATTCAATTTGCAAGAGATGCCAAAACATATCCAAAAACTCACGACGTTCCTTCTACTCTCCCTTTGTCTACTATTCTTTTATTGTTCTATAAAGAATTATTGTAAATTTTTTATAAAATTGATATTTTTGTTATATATTATTCTGTGCTTAATTGACTATTTTCATTAGTATAAAAGGTAGGTGTTCACTGAACTTTATTATATTCTTAAGATCCATTTGGTATTAACTCTTTTGCACATGAAAATATAAATAAAAATAAATAAAACTTTTAGAAGGTAACATGATTATATGTCTTAAAATTAATGTTAATTTCTCATAAATTTATTTTAACCAAACATTTTATCAACTAATCCAGTCCTAAAAATATTATTATACAAAGTACAAACAAATTAAGGTACTGATCACGCAAGAACAATGGCCAATTATGATTATTATATGGGGAAAAATGCTAAATCATCAATATCCTTACAACAGCACCATATCTACAGTTTCTTTCCAGTATATCTAAACTTTATTTTAAGTAATTTATACCAAGAACTGGATTTAGGATCTTGCAAGTGGACCATCAAATAATCAAGTTTGAATTTTCTTTTAAAAAGAACACTTTTGAAATTTGGATCTTGTTACATGCTTGCTGGAAAATTCTATTGGTAACAAATGCAAAAGATGTCGATAGCTTTATCTAATGTAGTATGTGGTTTCATTACTCGGGTTTGAAGTGAGTGGTACTGGTAGATATGTATACTAAATTAAAAAAAAAAAAAAAAAGAATTCATGAAGGATCATATTTTCTCATACGAATACGTTACGGTCTGTGCTATTTTCAATAGTAAATTTCAAAAACAAATGCAGAGAAAAAAAAAGAAAACAATAACACTCTGAATCATTAAAAGTTGCCTACATCAAGTTCTCCAAAAGTGCTAGCTAATCATATACAGTTTCCATTATGCAGACTACTGTAAAATCTACGTGTTCATATATATATATATATATACACACAACTGATTAAGTAAAATTCAAAAAGAAACCTGAGATGACAACCATATTCCAAGTGACACGACCCCTACCGTAGCTATAGCTTGACCAAATTCAAACAGAAAATTTTGTTGCTCAACTGGCAATTTCTGCCATTCAGTATGCCTGTGCAAAGGTCAAATCAAGGGAACACAAAACTTAACAGGGGCAGTATAATCTTATATACATATATATACGAGAATATTATGTAAATCCCAAACTAGCAAGACCAACAGCATTTTTCACTTAATAGTAATTTCTTTGTAGTTCCTATTTTGTTTTCCCTCAAGCTACCATCTAATGTTGCAATAAAGGACCAAGGACAAGGAGCAGACTGTTCTTTCTAGTTTTGAAGATTATATAGGATTTTGATTCATCGTAACTGCTCATGTAATTTAGCTGGTGGCTGACTGGCTGCAATAAAGACTTTGAGGGAAAGTATTGGTAATGGTTAGTTTAAAGACTAATATCATAACTACGCATTAATTATTCAATGAGGAGGGAAAAAAGAAAACTAATCGTTGGTTTTCTAGTAGAGCTTGATCCAAATATTATCCTGTCAGCTCAGCTTAAACTCTACAAAAGCATAGCAGCAATTATTACAGGTAGGGAAAGCTGCATACCCGAAATCAGCTATGATAATGCTGACATTGTCTTCTGAGCCTTTATCCTGCATGGTATGATACGATTTCTATGGTTACTGGAACTGGTGCAGCACAAACGTTTGTATAAGTAAAATGAATTCAAAGATACAGATAACTCTTGCAATTGATTACCAGAGCGGCTTGTGCAAGTGCATCACATGCTACCTGAATCAGGAATAAGGAGAAAATTATAACTAAACCGAGGTAAGAATATCATCTGCAAGCTTATAAACATCTGATAAGAACTAGAGGATATGATATAGTTAGTTGTGGTGATGTTCGGTATAATGTAAAATCACCTGAACATCTCCATGTTCTCGTAATTGATTTCGAACAAAAGCAACTGCGTCCGAACTGAAAGAAGAAAATCACAGGTTTCTCAGAGTCGCATCCTTTCCAAACTGAATTTACAGCATACTAATAATACAGACTTAATACGCAACAGCAAGAGTTAAAAAGCAAATATAGCTAAGAAAACCTGTTTATGTAATCCCATAAACCATCAGATGCCAACAGGACAAATTCTGCATCTGATCCAAGAGCTACTTTAAAAGTGTCTGGAGATGCTATGACCAAGTCATCATTGAACACTACACTGAAATAAAATAAACATTGATAAACAAACAATCTTGTAAGTTTCAAGCACGTTTGAAATAAATCAAATGGTCATCTCACTTATGCTAATTAAGAAAAAACCACTTCAGCTAGATGTTACTCTAATAAACTGACTTGTAAAGCATAAAAAAAGGCTAAATGAACCTATATCAAAAGAGGGAAGAGGAAACAAAGGATCCATCGAAGACATACCGAGAAATAAATTTTTCAGACCATCTCTTTTCTTCAACTCCCTTCTTCAGCATTCTGAGCAAATGATCCCAAACCATTGGCATTATTATGAATGCTTGAAATGTACAGAAAATATACAGAAACTACAATGAAAGAAGACTTTAAATTGAGAGAAAGGAAAGAACCGAACTCATTCTTCTTCGTTTTAAATCGAGTGTCACCAAAAGCACGGGATACAGCTATGTCACCACAAATCCTACCATTGCTAATCTATTTATGGACATTACAGAAGAAAATAGTTTATGATCAGAGCAGTGTGAGTAAGACAAACTTGTTTGAGGCACTAGAGTTTCTGATAAAGTTTTAATATAACTTAAGATGTAATAATTCTCATTTGAGCTAGAAAGATCAATGATATAACTACTTCTGAAAAGAAAATCATCAAGAACAGAAAAAGAAAAAAAACATAATTTAAAAAAAACACACCCATCCACCTGCTTCTCTGATTCTTCTAATTTCTTGCAAAGAGGCCTTGTTGCTGCCATAGGGTCGATGAGAATCAGTCAAGACTTGTACTTTTCCAGCACAGGACAAAACCTGCATCAATGTATCAGCTGAAAAAAGAATGAAAAAGTGATATAATCCCCTTAAAGAGTAAAGGGTTTATTGAAGAAGAGTCGGAGTAGTTTATTGAAAGTTATCCTCAGCACAGTAGCAAAAGTAAGGGAAAAACAAAAAATTTCTGAAAACAAGGCAAAAGCCTTAGCTGGTTCTCAAAATGGTTTCAAAATCTTAAGTTGTACAGTAGCATGGACAGAGTAGTACTGATGCGCAAAGTGATGTCGAGCGAAAGGCGAAACAAGAAATAATTCCTTTTTCATACTTATCCAAAAATAAATAAAAATAAAGGATTTTTCTGTCTAATTCCCAAAGTGCTATTATGTTTTTGGAAACTCAGAAGTATTAGCGTTAAGGATTCTAATGTGAAAAAACAGCTTTAATTCAAAAACTGAAATAGGAATAGGCATCCATACCACACAAGAATCACCAACATGAGAAATGAAGAGCACTTCATTTCCAATTAACATGACTGTGGCGGTTGAACCGGATTCATCGTCGCCGTCTCCAATCTTTTCAAGCCTTCAACAAAATGAAACACCAGCTAATCCTTCAACCAATAATATAGAAAAATCTAAAATCATATTAAGACTACAAAATTAAACTAAAATCCATTTTCAATATCTGTAAGTTCCAAAGCATATTTCAATCTTTTACTGACCAGTTAAGCAACTTTTTATCAGCATTTTGAAAAGCTTCCGCTAACCCCTTCTTAATAGCGTTGAAATCTCCTTCGTTCAACAAAATTCCACCTTGTAAAGCTGTCACACACTCTTTGTACAGCTCATCCCTGTTTTAATCAAAACCATCTCAAATCAATCAGTATTTCCTAATAAAATCACAATAGAAAATGCAAAAAAGGAACCAATAATACTAATAATCCGCATATGTAATTACCATACCTGAGATACTTGACGGAAGCTACGCCGCCATGGCCATCAAAGACGGCAGCGAACGAGAATCCATCAAGACCGTCCGATCGTATAACTAAATCATCCTCCATCTCTTCGCGCCTGCCCTGCACACTCGTCGACCCCCAACGGATCCCGGAAACATCCGTTAGCGAAGAAGGAGCATTGATTGCAATCGCGGAGCAACGGCAGGGGCTTCTTAGACTAGATCTTATCGCCGTTGTTGCGGTTAGTTGGTTCCTGTAAGCGATTTTGGGATTGGAGATGAAATTGAACTCGATTGCAAGGAATCTCTGTAACTGATGAGTCGGTAACGCCATAACTTTTAGTTGACTCAGTGAGGTGAACCGCTGAGTCAAAGTGGATGATGTGTTGAAATTCCCGAGTTTCGGTTTTGAGAGTATGATGAGAGAAACTCTCTCCTCTGTTAACTGTTTGGCGAAGATAAGAGAGTGAAATTAAGCCTCTAACTGATTTAACGGATTGTATTCTACGTGGGCTGAAATCTACGGATTTTCTCACTGCACTGTAAGATAGTATTCTATATTCTGCGGTTAATATTAAGCCACGTCAGATAATAAAAATAATTTTTCATTTTTCTTTGGCCTTTTCATTGGCTGGATTACTTCCTATAGTGCATAGAGAAAAATGCCTGACTCCTTGCTTTCCAAACCCATTTCCAGTCAGTAGACGTTTTGATCCGGATTTGGAGGATCCAATCCCATCACATGGGAATAGGCCCAACTCCAATTATCAACCGCATAGGGATACTAGCAAACTTACCCACATTTTCCTTAACAAGGGTCATAGAAAAATGAGGACTATCCCTATTATCGTAAAAGCCACCTGGAATCAGTGGAACATTTGTTCTGTCACCGTCTTGTGAGTAATAGGCTCTGGAAAGCTTTGGCTAGTAACAGTCATCATGAACCCGGCCCGGCCCGGCCCGGCCAGGAATAACCCTACCTCTTCCTATATTCCTTCAAGTCTCCTGGAAACCGCCTGCTGTGAGAACCATCAAAATCAACACTGATAGCTCCTCAATCAGAAATTTGGGCAAAAGGAGGAGAAAGGGTTATTTTAAGGAATCATAAGGGAGAATGGATCAGTAGGTCATGTAAACATATCCCTTGAATCACAAGTAGAGGTGTGCATGGGCTGGGCGGCCCGATCCGGCCCGAAGGCCCGCCCAAAATATGGGAGGGTTTGGGCAAAAATATAGGCCCGAAAAATAGGCTTGGACAAAAAAAAGACCCGTTTAAAAAATGGGTCGGGCTCGATAAGGCATTTTAGCCGGGCCCGCCCGCCCAATTCATTAAAGGCAAAAAAATTTATTTTTAAATATTATTTTCTTATTATTTTCTCTTTATTTTGCTACCATTTTACTATTATGTTTCTATTATTTTGTTGTTATTGTTTAGATATTATATAAAACTTATTTTATTGTTAATTTTGTTATTATTTTAAAGACATTTGTTAATTTTGTTATTATTTTAGAGGCATTTGCTTGTTAAGTTGCATCTATTTTAGTGTTATTTAAGTCTACATATTTTTAAAATTTATTTTCAATTTGTTAAAAATATTTATTTTGATTTTTAATATTTTGATGTATTATATATATTTAAAATTATATAAAATAATATAAAAATTAATGGCGGGCCGAGCTGGGCCCAAGTTTTAGTATTTTATATGGGCTTAGACAAAATTTAAGCCCATTTTTGGGCGGCCCAGCCGAGCCCAATGAACGGGCTTAAATTTTTAGTTGGGCTCGACCCAAACCCCGTCCAGCCCGGCCCATGTACATCTCTAATCACAAGCATTGAAGCGGAGCTATGGGCAATTAAGGATGGATTGCATTCAGCATTAAAAATATTAATGTTGAGAGAGATTCTGAGATTTCTATTGAACTGATTGAGATTGATAATGCTAATATTATTGCGCTTTCCATTCTTGTTAATGATTGCAGGTCTTTCTTGCTTAAGTTTACCAAAGTTTCACTCAAGTAGAGAGGAATCAATGTGCGGATAAGTTGGCTCGATTAGGGAGCGGCTTTCGACAGGATTATTCAAACACCTTTTGTGTATTTGTAGGGTTTCCCTTATTTGTATTAAGGCATTGTTGAAATCTGATGCCTATTGTTGTTCTCTGTATCGATCCTTACTTTGATTTTTAATATATGCTCTATTTTATTTTTATTTTTTAAATTCTGACTTTTGAATTATTAATTACATGTAGGAGTGATATAAATTTTATCTAAAACACTAAAAAAATTCTAACTTTTCTCCATAAAATTTATATCTTTTTAGTTTATAAAATCGAATCAAATTAATAATTTTTATTTTTATTTAATAGTATTTTTAATAAAATAATAATAAATGACAGACAATCCAAAAGCATGGCACAAGTTACAAATCACGAGTAAACCATCATAAGAAAGCATAAGAGTGAAAAATATCTCCTCCACAACTATTGTTATCCATTTCAGATAGACTTGTAGTAAAGTAAATGTCACTTTTTTCGTAAGATGTAATTTCAAGCTCAATATTACAATGCTTTATCTTAACAACTCTAAAGACCTTTGAACATTTTAAACTGACCAAATTGTGGATAACTTCACCAGAACGAGGATGTTGGAAGAATATTAGAGAGAAGAGGCGAGAGTTGGAAATCTAGTTAGGCAAGAGGGGAACTGCTATCTCCGCATTAGAAAAATTCCCTTCAACCAATCAAAAATTGACGTGATATTTTTAATTACATACAAAATTTAATTTCAATTGACTTTGATTTCTTTAATAGTTTAACCCATAATAATTACGAAATTATAATTTAATACGTGACAAAAAAATTTAAATATTTAAATAAATTAAAAGGTATAGTTTAAACGCTTATTATTTAATTAAAGCTTAAACCTTTTATTTTGACTGCACAAAAGTGAAATGTCAACAAAAAATATATTTAAAAAAGTTATATAAATATTAAAAAATAACTTTATCACAAATCTAATATTCTTTTAATTTGTTTACCTTAAATTACAAATTATCTCAAAACAAAATAAATTTCATGAATAATATTTACATCAAATTTTAAACACGTACATAGAATAATTCAATTTTAAATTGGTCCCCAAACTTGAAACATTCTAATTAATTTATCAAAATATCAATATAATATCAATCAAGTCATTCTAAAATATATTAAAAATTTGTATTAAATTTTAAACACGCTACACGTTCTAACCAATTCATCAAAATATAGGATATCACATCAATCAAGTCTTTCTATCAACTTAGCTAATATGGAATATATTAAAAACATTTGCATCAAATTTTAAACACACATGCACTGAATAATCCGGATTTTAAATTGATCCCAAACTTCAAAACGTTCTAACTAATTCCCCAAAACATCAGCATCAACATCATATCAATCAAATCCTTCTATCAACCTAACTAGAGTGGAACATTCTGAAAACACATGAAACAGGTGCACTATATGAACAGCTTGAATTTGACATATTAGAAAACAGACAATATCGTTAAAACTTTGGGAGTTAATTCTTTTAAAAAATATGTTAAATCTGAACTGTTCATGTGATGATTTCAAGTTTAAAATTTGATACTTAGCCAACTAAACCGTTTAGACATGAAATGTTTCAAAGGAAGAAAATCTTGATCATCATGTACACTAAGCATTCAACCTATTACAGTCTTAAAACACATATGTTACCTTTAAAACCTTTTATGTAAATTCTTCCTTCAAATAAGTAGGCCCAGGCTTGAAAGGGTCAGATTCGGCATAAGCATCCGGCCGGTAGAACCCCGAATCATTGACACGGTTACTGAGCACATGAAGTATAGCTTTCTTCGAACCTCCGTATTCATCCCGGTTATTCTCAACATATTCTTTGGCCTCAGCCGCTACATCATTCACAAAATCAAAACGATTGTCCTCAGATAGCAACAGTCTCTCAATGTCCATCGTCAACAGTTTCCCTCCTTCCCTTATCTTCCGAACCTGCTCCTCTAAGAACGGCATCCTCTCCAACTTGTACTGCAACATTTCATCCTTCTTTGCCTGCATAAAAGCACGAAGGAAGATCAAAAACGTCAAAAACATTGCAACAAAAATGCCCTCAAGCATAATATTTTTCATCACAATGGCAAAAGACCAAAGACAAAGCTCGAAATTCGTTTATATGCGATCAAGATCCTAAATGCAGGAAGATTTCCACCGTATATGAGAATGTGAAACCTGAACTAACACTTATTACATAACAGCATTCATCCCAATTTTACTGAAATGCAATCATTATGGATTTAATAGATGAAAATGAAATAAAATAACCCTTCATCCCACCGATACAATAAATCAGGAACCGAAAGGAGAACAACAAGAAAAAAGACGGTAAATATACCTAGCAGGTCCCTTTATTATTAAATGGATCAATTTAGTCCCTAAACTATTAAAAAAATCAAATAAGTCCAAATTTCAACTAAGTTAACATTTACTATTTAAAAATCTCCATTTTTTGTTAACAGAATTAATATTTTGAAAGCTTTTTATGGTTTTGCAAATGAAATCTTTTTGTTTGGAGTTGAACTGCAAATGAAAAAAATGATTTTCATGTCATTTTTTAACAGTAAATGTTAACTATGTTACAATTTGACTTTATTTAATTCTTTTTAATAGTACAGGGATTAAATTGATAAATTTAATAGTTGAGGGACTAGTTTGATCCTGTCCCTATAATAGAGGGACTTAGCAGGTACTTTGACAAAAAAAAAATTCATTCATATATTTGCTACTGAAGAAAAAGGACGAAAGCTCAAACAGTATCAGTCTCCAGCATAAAAAATTGATAAGATTGAATTTTATCTTATAAATTCACATTAAAAAAACAGTATCGTCACTCAGCTAATCCAAATTTTAAGCCAATTAAACATTTCTTTAAATAATCTTCAACTGTTCACCTATTTATTTATTTTGAAAAAGAAATCAATTTACCGACAAATTGGTACTAGAAATCATCAAATTTATCATATATACAAGAAAGAAAGAAGTTGGAAATAAAATATAAATACCAATTTTCTCCGGCGCCAAACACGACGACCACCGCCCTCACTTTTTAACCGGGAAACAACCTGAAAAAATATATATATTTATTATAAAATAAAATAAAAATATTTTTCGGGTAATTTAACAGTACAAGTAAAATACGGGTTTGGAAATACAAAACCTGTGAGTTTAAATGGTGGATGTTGAGACGCCATGAATTAGTCCCTGCTCTCGCTTGGGTCTGCCAAAAAATCCCCAAAAAAAATTAATTTAAATTTACAAAGAAAATGGTGAGACCAAATTCGGAAAAGAAAAAATGGGTGAACCTGTTACCGATTTAAGTAGCGATGGTGACACTGAAGAAGCAATGGAAGTTGGATTGGGAATAGCAAAGGCCATGGCCTGACACTGCACTCTCTGGAAGCTCAATTCTATGTTTAGACTACAGTTGTGGATAAATAGGTGAGAGCCTAGTGTTCTAAACGGCAAATATACATGCCGTTTCATTTTGCACTTCAATGATATCTCAAAAAAAAAAAAAAACGAGAGTCCAAATTTGAGTTTAGCTCTAGCATTTTGTATGAGTTCTCCTTTGGATCAATTATTTAATTCGATATTTCTAATAAATTAAAATTTTAACTTCAAAAAAACTATTTTATGTATAGTATATAATTAAATAAATTTAAATTAATAATAAGATTTTAACTTTTAATGTCAACAAATTTAAAATTTTAAAATATTAGAATTCAGATTTTGTCCTCATCATTTCTTCTCAATCTTGTATAAAAGAAAAATATTGTAGTAATATTCATTATTTTTAAATATTTTTTCTAACTGAAACATATTATCTATCCAATTAGAGATTTTATAATAGTATAGGTAAATATAAATATAGATGATTAACCCTTATTCTTGAGGATTTTAACTGTACCCTCTTTATTAATTTAACCATTCTCTCATTCTACTCGCTCACATTCTTTTAAGAGGTTGAAAATTGAAGAATTAGGCAAAAGCAGTTAGCCATAATGACTTTAAAAAATTGTTTTCTGTTAAATTATATAATTTGATAATTACAATTTATAATATTGAAAAATTAAAAAAACGAAAGAATTAAAAGGAAATTCAGACTTTTCCATTAATATAAGAAGCTATTGGTAAATAGAGACATTCAGACATTGCCAAAGGTTTTTTTCAGCTTCTATATGTGATGACGTCAAAACAATGTCAATACATTGATTGCCTTGTCTGCCACATCAAACTTCATACGACAGTCTAAAGAGTGTTCATTTAATAACCGAACTAAACTACTATTAATCCAGTTAACCGAAATTATATGTATATAAGAGAAACTTACTGGTAGATGATGCAGTGGGCAAGTTCCTGTAAAAGTTTTGAGCAACGAAAATAACTGCAGTCTTTCTTCTTCATTCAGGAAAAAATTGAAGCATTGCAGGGAAAAAACCAAGACAAAGAGAACCCCTCATGTTCTAATTTACAATGGAGCACTCTCACCCTTCTCACAGTTCTTAATCTAAAACACCGATTTTAAAGACAAGACATATTCGTTTGTTTTTTATGCCCTACATGACACTGAACAAATCCTCATTATAACTCCAGAACCATACATCTGGAGATAATCGGATAATGTACGAGAAAACTTTTTTAACATGCCGTCCCTCATACAGACAAGACAGCTCCGAGTTCCAGCATTTATCTTTACGGTCCATCTTCTTGTGCTGAATCAAATATGGAAAGAGCCGAATGAGACATCAGTTTACAAGGAGGAAATAGGAGACATTGATATGAAGAGAGACTTACTGCTTAAAATGAAGCCTTGAAGCAAGCTTTGGGCTCTCTCAGACTGTTCCAGAGTACCTGATATTTGAATGATCTTTTGTGTCTCGTTTGGTCTGTCTTCGACCAGAGTCACATTGGCACCAGACAACTATACCGCAAAGTCATAAACCGAGAGATAAATATTACTTGAAAACTAGATTGAACCAAAGAGAACATAAATGAAATAGGTAGTCGAAAGCTGTGTTGGTTACCTCACTGATCTGGGCCAGTTTGGTTTTCGATTTTGCTATGAGCTTGGGAACAGCGTAGTCCGGTATGACAACTTCGAGTGTACTCCTAGTAACAAGTGGTACGGCAATTCTAATAGAAAATTACAAGCAAGAGAGGTATTATTCATTAGAAAGAAGAGCCTTCATTCTTTATATGGAAATATTACTTAACGGCAAAAAGATAGAGAGATTGTGATGCAACCTTCCTTTTATACATATATATATATTAAAAGGACTAAATAAGAGTAAGATTACACAAAACTTAGTCACCTGCTAATTGCAATTGCACTTGGTACATCTTCTCGGCGTTCAGATTCAGTCTGCTTCACTGTTTCAGCACCAGATTTCACTTCCTATAAAAAATAATTAACTTTTATTATAATCATATTCTTAGAATGCAGTAGAGGACCGCATATATCACATTCAAGATGTTCACCTTGTGCACTACATATAACAGTTAAAGAAGAAAATTTTGATGTTTTGGAGAACCATTTTCTCTTACGACTACATAAGCAGCACAGAAGAAAACAAATGCCCACAAAGAAGCAGTGAAAGGAAAGTCAAAATTAAAAGAAAAGCAGTATAAGTACAACCTTTGATGATGATGGTGTTGCTGGCGTTGGCATATTTTGATAGGTTCCGGGACTGGCAGTTTGACCATCACGAGCTGGAGTTAAGTTTGGAGAAACATTCCCCATGGACGCTGTTGCAGTGATGGAAGGTGCTGAAGGTGGAGGGTCCAGAGAGAAGTCCCTATACAAGTAACTGCGTAATCGTGATGTGATCTCAACAAGAGCATCTCGAGCTGCCTTTATCTCCCCCACAATCTGCAGAGTAAATCAATGTACTATTCAGAATATACAAGGTAAATCCATCCTATCATCTCACCCCTCATTCAGGATATAGAAGAAGCTAAGCTCTCAATGCTTCGTAAGAATAGGAATCTAAGTAGCAAACCTGCACAATCTCATTGGGTCGTGATACACAAGACGGAAGTTCTTCCCCTGACAATATCTGTATGTTTGCACCAGTTAATCTTTTCAGTTCAGATAACGATCCATCTCTTCCCTCTAAACATCCAATTTCGGTAGATGGAACAAGTAGCCTAGTAGTTACTATGTTATCTTTATCAGGAACAAGGTCGACAATCTGAGTTTGGATATGCAACAAAGCCTCCTGAGCTGGAAACAACTCATCATCAGGACCCTAAGGACAAATGAAAACCAAAGATATGTTAGAAACCTCTGAATATGTAGAAATGAAAATTCAAAAGGAGATGAGCGATTTTATTTATTTTTTTAAATGTCTTTCAAGTTTTAAATATAGTTAATGACAATATCTCATCCGAAAAGCTGAAGTCAGATGGAATTTATCACCCGAAAAAAGCTGACAAACAAGATAAAAAAAAATTGTAGGCTAAAGAAACAACTATCCACCCAAGTGATGAGATATCATTAAATAAACGGAGAGATGGTAAGTACCTCCTCGGAAGAAATGGTAATTATCTGCTCATCTGACCCGGCCATGGGATCAGCAACCTTGACATCCACACCAATTTCATTTTGAAGTAAATCTACTATGCCATCTGGCTCTCCAAAAACACTATCCACCTTGTCAATAGGGCAAAGTATTCTAAACACAAGTTCCTCGCCATAAAGAGGCTGTCCACTGTCAGACATAGGAGCAGGCCCAGCTTCAATGAAGCCAGATGGACGTGAGGAATAATTGTTGCCTCTGTAATTCATAGTAGACATCCGAGAACCAAAAGAACCTTCCATAGATGATCTACGTGAAGCATTGTTTATGTTTGGTATATAATCATCATCAGGGAAAAACCGCTCTGGTGAATGCATTCGTCCGTGGAAATGACCACTGCGGTCACGATGCTGGCTCTCCCTTAAGCGTGATGAAATAATTGCTATAGCATTTTTTACAGCATTTACATCACCTACAACCTGCACGATAAACAACATTAGACAAATATCATAAGACCATTTCAACATTAGACAAATATCATAAAACCAGTTCAAACTTAATATGCATAAATAGATGTAAACCAATAAAGCTTTCCAGAACAGCCATGTATGGCAGGCAAACCACCCCTAATAGATAGCACCATAGAAGCATTATTCTTTGCACTGCAGTATTGACAGTGGGACACTATTCAAGATGCATGGATCTGAACTATCCAACTATTTTGACCCACTTGCAGCCTCAGCTGCATAGAATACCTAGATTCAGACTGCTTTGTCAGCAACCATTAAAATATGGTTCAGTAAAAAAATGAGATTAAGTGGAAGATTATAATAATTATGCAGCATTCATATGAATGATTGGTACTCAAAAATATTCAAATAACTGAGAAGCATGATGTTGAGAATGTCAAGATGGAGCATTATGCATTCGAATACATATCACTGAGCTATTTTTAGAGAAAAAAAAACTACATTGCACACATTTTCAATGCCCAAGAATCCAAATATCAACAAAAACAGAAAGAAGATAAAATTGAACCATGAATGAAGCAACAACTTGAAGACAATTGAAAGCACAACAGATGACCAAAATAACAGGAATGCGATTGGAGCAGGACAAAGAGTCTGAAATTTTGAAAAAATATACCAGCAAAAAACACCATAATAAAACCTTCTGAAACCTTAAGCCTCTTTAGTTTAAAATCAGAGAATAAGCTATTAGTTTCAGCAAAGAGTAAATTGTTTAAAATGATCGAAAAATCGGAGCAGCAGTCCGGCAATGCCAATGGCATCTACTAGTATTAGATTCTTAATAGAGGTTTGTCAAGGGTAAAAGCAATGAAAGGAAATCACATTAGTAACTCCTATAATCCAGGGGTAGCATTCATTCAGAGCAAGATTTTGGTTTCTGCTCCATAATCCCAAATACGAGACCTAAAAATCCTTTAATCAGTACATAAACATTCAACCGCCCAAATCATTCCATTAAGCCATTGCGTTTAAACATATTATTTATCATCAATCAAATATTGAAAACCCCAAGCATTAGTATTAGCATTTTGTAACTAATCCCCTTTTTAGTGTATGTGCATTAAATGCAAATCCAAATGCAATCGGTCGCAGACCTGGACAATCTCCTCAGACATGGAAACGCAACGGGGCAAAGTATGGTCTCTAGGCAGAATCCTAATCTGAGTCTTTGTTTCGATTCTCATTTGCTCAATAATTTTTCCTCCTTTCCCCAATAAAGAACCCACATGCATCCTCGAAACAACCAACCTCGTCGCTACCCTGTTCCCTCCTCCTCCTCTCGCCACCGCTCCGTATTCCTCCTCCTCCTCTCCTCCGCCACCACCAAACCCAAACTGTGAATCACTCTCCAGAATCCTCTCATGTACAAGTAACAACGCCTCCTGAGCAGGCGAGAACGACGGCATTCTCATTTCAGGGTCACGGCGACGCGAGTCAGATATCTCGATGATGCGTTCTTCATCACCAGGAATCAGCTCGTGTACGTTGATCCACGCGCCGGTGTGCTGTCTTATAGACTTGATAATACTACCCGACTTACCAATTACACCCCCAGCTTTCATATCGTGACAAAGAATGCGGTAGCTAGTAGTGACCATAAGGGAAGAGTCTTGTCCCCCTCCGCCGGCGCCGCTACCACCACCGCTCTTATTCGGAGGTCGACCGTTGTTGCCTCCGTTGTTGTTCGGATTGTTTCCACGGTGACGATGACTATTAGGTAGGTAGTGATGGTTGTTGTACCGAGGTTTCGTCCTACCCATGGTCTCCCCATCATAGTCTTGGTCATAGTAATAGTTCCTCTTGGATCTAGATCTGTCCATCTAGAACACACACACACTACTAAACTTTTCTTTTTTCCCCTTTTTTTAAGGTTCTCAAACTTTCGAATCAAAAAGATTTCAGTTCTTTCCTTTCGTCAATGTTTTCTCTTGGGACGATTGATGGCTCAGCTCCTTGTCAAGGATCGGGTCTAGGGTTTTCAAAAGAAGCAAAGCTTTGCCCTTTACGCTGATGTCTTCGTCCCTCTGACTGTGCCTTCTTCAGTTACCTTCCGTGTGTTTCTCGAGAAAATGCAAGTCTTGGTGAGAAACCAGCAAGAGACGAAGAATCTGAAAATGAGCACAGAGAGGTTCTTATGTTAGCAGTCATACGGCATTTGAGCTGCAAAGGTTTTTATGCACTTCGTCCAGTTAAGATACTTTGCTTGTGGACAAATCACTAATTGGGCTTCAACGGCATCGTTTTCTTAATTTTCACTTATTTTGGGAAGGCTTAATTTCACAAAACATCTCTAAACTATCGCCTAGATTCTAAATTAGTCCCTATATTGCTGCATATTATAATCGAGTCCTCAAGGCTGTATTGCATCAAACACGTTTTTCCATTAACTCAACCATCAATTTAGGTGTTAATTAAATATAATATAAAACATATTTACAAAGATGCAAGGGTGAAAGCAAAAAAAAAAAAAAAGAGGGACAAAATTAAATTATAAATTCTTGAAAGGTCAAAAAATAATTTTACCATATACTAATTTATAATTTTATAGATTTTCAAGAGACCTGAAAAACAATTTTAGCATTTAGGGCTAAGGCCATATCCATCCCTTTAGATTTGAATAATATCAATAAATTTTAAGAAAAATCATTTCTATTTTTAATACGTAAAATTAATGTTGTTGAAATAAATAAAATCAATCGATAAAATCGATTAAATTGAAAATCTGCAAACTACAATTGAATCATTTAAACTGAATTGTAATTTTCTAATAAATAAATAAATGTTATTTGATAGGCAGTCAAATCACTCACCGATTTAATTAAAATGCTGATTGGACCATTTATCTGAATTCTAAAAATATTACTTAAGATCTAAATTGTTATACAACAATTTACCATTTTTGAGGTAATGAATGACTAACCAATGTAAAGTAATGATGGAAGTCCATAGCGGAATTAATTTTGCTACAGTCGTAACGTCAGTCTCTCAGGTCACTTGGTTGGAAACTAGGGACACCCATTAATTAAAAACTTGACTAATTTTTTTTTTAATGTTTTGTGGTCCCCTAAAAAATTATTATTTTTTAAACTATAAAATTAAATGTTTAATCTGGTGATTACTTTTTTTAAATTTTAATCTTATAAAAACTATTTTTAATAATTTAAATTATTTATTAATAAAAGGGAACGAGTCTTAAAAAAATAGTTATTGACGTCATAAACTTTTCACGTAAGTTTACATGTTTGTTTTTTAATTCATCAATTAATGTAATTTTATTTCATGGAGTTAATATAAAATAATACTATTCAAGTATAAAAAAATATTTTGATACTTAAAATATTATCAAATTTAAAAACAAATCATAACGAAAGTCTAAATGAAAATATTAAGTGTTGTATGTTGTTTATTAAGTCTTAACTTGATTGGTATAGGTATTATTAGCAATGTAAGAGGAGATAGGTTCAAGTGCGGTGAAGTGCATTATTCTCTTATTTATGAGTTAAGAAGAAATTACGGATAGTTGATATGACAATGTGAGCAGCACTCTATTTTATCGCACGCATATACATGTAGAAATCATATTTAAATAAAGTTTTATATTAATGGTATAATGATAAATTTAACTTTTAATATTTACATATTTTGTAAATTGTCTTTGTTTTATATTTTGACCAAATTTGACTAATAACGTTTCAACAAAAGATTAAATAATGTTAACTAAAATATTAAATTTTCAACAATGTTGATATGACAACTAGTGTGCTAAAATGTACTTCGTCTTGATTTTTCACCATTTATTTTATATGCCACATGATAAATAAATTAAAATTATAAAAAAATATTTAGAAAAATAAAAAAGAAACATGAAATTCACATGGATTGTCATGTTTAAAATTTAATGTTTTAGTCAATAATTTTCTTAAGAATGTAACAATTCAACTATTTTTGAAAGGTCAATGATCAAATCTGATTCTTTTTAAAAGTGTTAATGGTCAAATTTAGCTCTAAAAGAGAATAAGGGCCAAATTGACAAAAAATATAAACATTAAAGACTAAATTTATCAATATGCCTCTATTAATCATAGAAAACATAAAATGCATTGTTTTATTTTTGGGTAAACTATACCATTAGTCACTAAATTATTGGTAAGTTTTCGTTTTGGTTATTTAACTAAAAAATTTACAATTTGGTTTTTGAACTATTCGAAAGTTTTCATTTAAGTAATTAAACTATTCAAACTTTTTTATTTAAGTCACTGGGCAGTTAAGTTTCTTTTTAAAGTTCAGCTAACGAGCTCCAAGTGACGATTCGATAATCGGTACAGTGGATCAATTCCCATCAACGAGTAGAAGAATATACCTTAGATCCAAGTCGATATGACGATTAGTGTCAGAGATCGAAGAAAAAACTTGTTTAAATTTTGGTTCACAGATTCGTGACATACAAATTTGTTTCATAAAAAAAAATGTAGAAGAGAATGAGAAAGAGAGGTTTCAATTAGTGCAAGCAATGAGAATGGAGAAAGCCATATAACATCAAATTTAACAGCCCAATGATTGGGCTTAAATAAAAACTTTTGAATAATTTAATGACCAAAATTATAAATTTTTTAGTTAAATAACCAAAATGAAAATTTACCCATAGTTTAGTGACTAATGATGTAGTTTACCCTTTATTTTTTTAAACATAAATTTCATTTCAAGAAGAAAACAATACAGAAAGAAAAACAGCTCCAATGCATCAAAGAGACAAAGACCATAATGGATTGAACCAAATATACAGAATACACAAACGATCCAACAAAAGACACGAAGAAATTCAAACCCATTTTCATCATCTCCATTATGGTTAAGATAAGGGAAGAGATCTATTCCAAAGAGAGCAAACAACCATAAGGAAACCTATGCATAGCTTCTGTTTTCTCGAAAGACCCCAACCTTCACCGACGAAAATCTGGGTCCATTACTTAAAAAGAAGAAGAAAATCTGGTTCGACATCCTTGATCAAGTCAGACAAAACACCCAAGGCAGCAACCGAGCCCCAAAACAACGAACTATACATGGTTGGTTCAAGCTTGATTGTTACTTACTAATTCTACTATGAATATATATTTTTTTCTTGAGTTTTTGCTGCATTCATTAAATTCGGGCTCGAATTTAGGTTATATTTTAAACCGGATTAGATTGTTTATTTTTGAATCCAGCAGGTAGAGATGATGATAAAAGCTAGGGAATTCACTTTATTGGTACAAGACGGAGAGCCACCATAAATGGTGTCCCGAGTGTAGAGCCACCAAATTAAAAGATTAAATTTAGTATGAATTAAATTTTAATACTTATCGAAACATTAATGAAGATGGAATCAATTCAATCACATTATTCAAACGTATAGATCTTAAAATCATCAATATCAACACCTTAAAAATAATAAATGATTAAAAATTTTGTCTTAACGTATCAAGACCCAAATTTTGAGCCTTAGTATTAAGATCCCAATAAAAATTCTTATCCTGCTGTGTTGGATAAAAATATATACATATATATTGCCCCAAAGCATGTGTGGAATTCGTGGACAAATTCATATGTACTGGATTTGATGAAACTGCGCAATAAAAAAAAACCTATCCAAAAGCCTCCCGCGTGTACGGCTCGATGAGCTTTAGCTCATGATGCCGCGGGTCGGTGTTGCAATTGTAAATAGGAAAGGGATCTAAAATATGACCTTTGACCGATTTGGCGCCAATCAACTATCCAACGTGGCAACAACCAATAGACACTAACCACGTGGTGCAATCCAACCGCCAATACTCGTATAAGTATTCATCGTCCTTTTGCTCGTCTTCCCTCTTAATCTTCTTTTCATATTCTGGAACAGCAGAAATCTGAATAATCTCAGATTATACTTAAAAAAAAAAAAGACTGAAAATTATAATCTCTATCAATTACTTTTTTAATCCTCAGAGCATAAATTGTGAATCCAATCTAGAAACGATGCCGTATTTGGAGGTGGGAAAAATGCAGAACGCCGTCGACGCTGCTCTAAACAATGGGATCCAGATTTATTATCGGACTTACGGTCACGGCCCTATCAAAGTCCTCTTAATCACAGGTGATTTTTATTTTATTTTTTATTTTACTTTCAAATGTTTGTTGAATGTATTCTTCTTTTTGGGCGGTAGATGATAATTTGGTGAATGAATGGTCAGGATTGGCGGGTACACACGACTCGTGGGGCCCACAAATCAGGGGACTGGCCGGAACCGATAGGGCCAACGACGATGAAACTATGGCGGTTGACCGGGAATCCGACGGAGCTAACAATGAGGTCGGCGGCATCGAGGTTTGTTCCCTCGATAATCGTGGGATGGGCCGGAGTTCCGTTCCCACCAAAAAATCGGACTATTCGTGAGTCTCTTTTGTTTTTAGCGGTTTATTAGCATTCAATTTATTATGCTTTGACTTTCTTTTTTCTGTTTTCGATGTTAATAGTTATTTAATAAAGACGCTTTTTCCTGCTTTTTACAGTGAACTGTAGCTTGTTATTTGTTAAAAATAAATAAATTCAATCAAATTTTTGTAATGTGTTCAATACTGTAAGTGACTTAAAAATTACTAACACCGGTTGAAGAAGAAGAGCGAGGAAAGTGATTTTTCTTTCTTATTTCTGGATGTTGAGTGCAGGACGAGAATTATGGCAAAAGATGCAATTGCCTTATTGGATCATCTGGGCTGGAAGAAAGCCCATGTTTTTGGGCATTCAATGGGTGAGTGAATTCATTGGAATTTTCATTGCAAGAATGAAATAAATCCAGAAAAAAAAAAAACTTTAACCTTCTTAGTTTGTTTTAATGAAGAAATGGTAATCTTGTTTTTAATATAAAGCTTGCTTGAATTTGTTATCCGAAACAGGGGCTATGATTGCTTGTAAGATGGCGGCATTGGTGCCTGATAGAATTCTTTCTTTAGCATTACTTAATGTAACAGGTGGAGGTTTTGAATGTTGCCCGAAGGTAATTCTTTATCTTCTATTTGTGTTTCTGGGCATTTGGTTGCCTTGAATTGAGTTCTCTTCATTTTTTTCATAAATTTGATGAGTTTTATGTATATCCATTATTACCGCAGCTTAAGAAACTTTAATGATAACTGTAGAGATTATGACACGCTTTGGAATCATTTGCTAAACTGTAGAACACAGAGGATAGATTTTACTAATTTACAGTGGATTTCAGTTACCGAAAAGTTAAAGTTTATCATAGCCTGCCATTCTGCCAAGCACTTTCTCTTTCAGTTTAGAAAGACTCCTTGATCTGCTAAGTCTCCCCAGATATCACTTCTCACTGTTGTATCTTTGTTGCTGAGAAAGAAGCATGACAGTTAATTTCCTGGTCATCATCCAATAAGATGTCAGTAGTAGTACTGTTTATGATATGAAGTTCTCATATTGATATAAAGTTAATTCGTTCATCAGCTGAAAACCAGATTCACTTTCATACTTTTGGAACTTATATTAGGATTTAGGAGCAGCTAGTAAGTAACTTGTTTTACTCTGTTGCAGCTTGACAGGAAAACATTATCCATTGCAATTCGATTTTTAAAGGCAAAGACTCCTGAACAAAGAGCAGCGGTTGACTTAGACACGCACTACTCAGAGGTAATGTTGTTCTTTGTTAACAAAATCCTTTTCCTTTTTATTTGTGATTGTGAACTATGTTGTTTCAACTTTTTATTTTTTCATGAAATACCAATGTCTTATATTCAGATATGGTTATGACAATATGACTTTTCAGAAAAAAAGAAACCCTACTAGTATAGCAGTATCCAGTAATCACCCCATTATTTATATAGCTTAGAATGTGAAACTGAGGAAAGAGGGTGATTAACTTGGCTTATGACAATGAGGTTTAATTTAGCATATATTTCATAACCCTCAGAACTAATGGCCTGCCATTCTGAAGTAAGAGTTTCCTGAGTTCAACAAGGTCAAATTCCGCATCCAGTTGAAGTAATATCAAAGATACACCTTGGCTCTTTTTCTAAAACAAATGAGTAAATATAACCCTTCTTTTTCCATGCACAAAGGCAACTCATAGAGTTTCATGTTACATATGATTGCAGGAATACCTTGAGGAGTTTGTCGGTTCTGGCACTAGAAGAGTAATTTTGTATCAAGTAAGTTACACTGAAGCTGATAGTTAAGGGATTTGAATGACAACCATATTAATCACTTAAGCCCTGATAAAAGTTACTCCTTGTTCACTATAAGTCCATAACCTAATAATAAGAAGTTCCTAATACTTGTTCGAGTGGATGTTCTGATTTTCTTGGTGATGGATACATCATTCTGCACCATACCATTAGATGGGCAGCGTATTGAAGAGTAGCAAATTTTTTCGGCACACTGAAGCTGCAATTATCTGTTTGCTTTTGATTGATTTTGCTTTTTGAGCAAGTTTGCTTTTGATTGAATACTCTTTGAAATATACTTCATTTAAATTTTATAGTTCCTGGAAACCATAATGGTTTTTCCAATAGGAAATGCCTCTGATTAAATGTACTCATCCGGTTTATCTCAAGGATGATACCATGCCTCTGAAAATCGTTGTCAAATTACATAATCGACGACCTGTCATCATTGTTTGTCAGAAGCATTTATGTGAGCTTTTCGGCTCATAAGAAGATAATCCTATGAAGTTTTTGCAACATAATTACTGTTTATATAAACCGTAGATTAACTCTAAGATGCTAACCGCGAGATGCTTGCTTGTCCTTGGCAGGAATATGTAAAAGGCATAACAGCAAGTGGCATGCAATCCAATCATGGGTTTGAAGGGCAAATCAATGCATGCTGGAGACATAAAATGACCCGAGCAGAAATTGATTTAATCCGTTCAGGTGGATTTCTTGTATCAGTCATTCATGGCAGGTACTACATTTCATGACCCTGAAAATAGTTTTTATTATGCAAGAACTTTCAAACTCCCAGAGGATGTATCTATGGTTTTAGCCAAATACAATAATTTCTAGTTAATTGAGTTTTTAGATTTCGGTTACACTTAACATATTCTAGAACGTTCTCTTTTTCTTTTCCCAATGTAAGCATGTTGTGAGAGAGAAACTAGAGCCATATTCTTGATAACCTTTTTATCCTCTATCAGTATGGCAGATTATTTGTGGTTATGTTAATAGATTGCCAGTGCTGCTTGTTCATGCAGAAATCTTGTTGGCGTTTCAACTGGTTGCTACTGATATGAGAAATAGATAAAGTAATTACTAGGCCTAGTAACGATTCTCTTTCTTTAAAATGTCTAGGCATTCCCCTTTTTTGGATTTTCATGTAATGGGCTTGTTTAGATTTTTCGTCTTTGAAATAACAAAAAGTCATGGGAACTTCCTCTTAAAATTTTATTCTCAGTGTGCCGTATGGTTGTTCTGCTGTGCATGCTAGTGCAAGTTAAATAAACGAGCTTAAAAATGCTATTTAGAAAGCTCACTTCTGATCTTAACAGCTCCAACTTCCAAGTTGAAGTTTGAAATAATTTCTCTCTTTTTCAGTTTTTCTTTAAATAATAATAATACATAAAAGAAGAAAAAGAAGCTACAAGAAGTTAGCAGATTTGGTATTTGTTGCATACTACTAGTATAAGAATATCTAGTTGCTATCGTTTGATAAGGATTATAGTGTGTTTTATGTATCATAAACAGCAACACACTAATGTCTTTTATGTATCATAATAATTATCTCTTGAGATGACACTCAACTAATTTAACATTTTTGCAATGTGTAGGCAAGATGTCATTGCTCAAATAAATCATGCAAGGAGGTTAGCAAAGAAGCTACAACCTGTTGCAAGAATGGTAGAGTTTCATGGGGGGCATCTAGTAACTCATGAGAGAACAGAAGAGGTAATTTTTCTTCATCCATTTGGAATAGGCATCGGGGGTTTTCACCCCGAGAATATTTCTATGATGCAAGTGCACTAAAATGGCACTTACAAAGGTTGAAAATGTTTGTATGAATGAATTTATTGGAAAAACGGTAACAAAACTTGTTGAGCTTGTAGAATTGTGTAGAGAAGAATATTCTGACTTGTGAAGTAATGGTTACTTGATGCATAAGAATCGAATACAAACTTGACAAAGTTGGTGCTCTTCCATCATTAGTAGATATTTAAAAGTATATAGGTTTTGTTTTATTGTATTTGCCAGTGGAAAGAACCTTACAAGACTGAATTATTCACTAATTTTCAGGTTAATCAAGCTCTTCTAGAGTTGATAAAGGCTTCCGAAATGAAGATGAGCCCACATGACTGGAACAATTTTCCCAATAAAAGATCAGGTGTGTACTTATCTATAGTTAAAAGCCTTTTCTCCTGCATTGTATCATCAAAATGACTTTTTTTTTGGTACAATGATTATTCAAACCCAGACTCCACAACTTGGGGCTCATCATCAAAATGACTTTAATGCAGTAAATATTTATTATTTCTATCTAATCTATCAACTAAATGCTTGGATATAAGAATGGTGCATATTCACTACGACTAGAGATAAATCTTCTAGGTGTCATTACAGATAAATAGATTATCTTATCTGATCAAACACATATAGAACTGCTAGAATTCACTTGAAACCTGTAGAATTCTACTTCTGTTTTTAATGTATAATTTTGCTCACTTCATTGAGGTGTAACAGAAGCGTCAAACAGAACAACCGTAGAAAGAGAAACCAACATGATCATCGCAAAGATCCACGTGTTCCTAGTATATCTAATCAGTCTATTTATGACGGCATTTAAGTATGGAAGAAGTTCTCTACAGAGACTAAAACCAGTTAGAGTTGGAGCCTCTTCCCCAAAATAGTCTCCATTTTTAAACTGGTAAATACTGCGTATACCTTTCCTTGTATTTAAACCAGGTCCGGTTAATTTGCTCAAATCATCTTCTTCTTCTTTTTGCAGGTTTTATAAATTTGTCACCATTGTGACACGACCCCATTTGGCTTTTTAACTGATTGTCATGTTATATCATGGAAAACCTACTGTAAATGGAAGGACATCAATATAGCCAAAACCAACAGGCCAGATAACACAGTGGAGCTGGAAGAGAAAGCTAAAAGCTTTCCTTTGATTTTGTATACCATGATAAAGCTGAGAAGATACATTTTTATCAACCAACACAAAGAACAAATAAATATGGCCATAAAAATATTAAAGTTGTCTCATGCATGCAAATATGCTTCCATGGTTTCCATTGATAATTTTTCCTGTTTTCTCTAGATTTAGTGCTCCTGCTTTTTTTTTTTTTTTTACAGTACTAAACAACTAGAAAGGTTTTAATACAGTAATACTGACTAAACAAAGAAATTATGAATATAACATAAAAAGAGAGAGAAAGAGAACATGCCTGGCTGTTGTTTTCAGGTTGCCATGCAAAAGAACCTGAAGCATTTTAGCTTTTGTTCTTATATTGCTATTTGCATTCGCAGTTCTTCTTTTCTTCTCTTATCTTCAAATAATGATTTCTTTTACAAAAAAAAGGTTATGTATAAATATCATTACAATCACAAAGCCAATATGGGGGGATGCAAAAATAAAGGAAAGATGGGATCATAATATTATGCCAAAAAATATACCTTATACCCCTGGAATATCCTTATATGCTTGGAACGCTTTGTTATTTTATTTATTTTATATAAGTTCTCGGTCTGCGTTGAGGATCAAACTAAAAATTGTGCCAAAAGAAGTGGGCCTATGTAATTCTCTCACCACTCGTAGCAGCCCAGAACCAATGTATTCTGTTTTTGGTTAAAATTTGCTTCAGTTCCCTGTACTTTTTGCACATTTAAAATTTAGTCTCTCTATTTTTTATTTTAAGAAATTTGATCTCTCTACCTTTCAGATTTGTTGATACACTTAAATTCAGGTTTATTTATTTTCTTTTTCAAATTATTACACTAATAATTTGAACTTTAATTTTAAAATTTTAAAAAGTAAAAAATCAACCTTTGTTGTTCTTTCCTTTGCTTCTTTGCAAACTTCATGGCTTAACCAACATTTGTTGATTGATATATCATTTTACTTTATTATAATCTTTTCATATATAAAAAAAAAAAAGTGTTTCACTTACGGCCCTTGGGAACATCGGAAAAGTGTAATATGTTAATTTCAAGTGTTTAATATTATTATCGTAAAATTACGTTGAAAGTTAAAATATCTATTTTAGAAATAATGATGGGAAGTAAAACAGTAAATAATTTAATATAATGATATATTACATATAAATTTTAAATATCTAAATTATTTGTAATATTTAATTTAAATATATAAATAGATATTATTAATAATATAATATCAATTACTCTTAGTAATATAATAATAACTATTAAATCTATGCATATATGAAATTTTATAAGTAAAACCATAAGTAAAGGGTTTATTTAACTATAAAATAGATTAATTGTTTGTTTAAACACAATATCTGAGTTGAAGGAGAATAAAAAAATAATAAATAGGGAGGGCTTAGAAGGAAATTATTCAAATTTAAAGTTGATGTGGCAGCCGCACCTTTCCTCCCTTCTCTAAAAATTGGAAAATTGCTTAATTGGTCCTCAAGAAACTGCTGAAAACAAAAACCAAAATTGGGGTTGATGGTCTGCCACAGGCACCCACCTTGGCAGTGTCAGAGGTGCCGCTGGCAGCGGCACCACCCATTTAACCCATTTTTGGTAAAACCCGGAACATCGGATAAAATTAGAACAATACACATAAACTGCGATACGAAGCTGTTAATTTATAATGCACGATGAAATAATTGTAAAAAAGTTGCATCATCCCTTTCATACAAACTTCAAATAGATGCTCCACCAATGTCAACAAACGACATACACCATTGCATTTTGCAGGAAAACTGTGAAATAAAAAAAAAAAAAAACAGTATACATAGCTCGTAGGCTGAAATATGATAGTAATATATAGATACATTGTGGAATACATTTATAGGGAAAAAAAAAACCCAAAAATAAAAATGAAAAATAGAAAAAAGTAAATGAAAACTGAAAGAAAAAAGAAAAACCTCTTATCATTTGGCCATTTTTTTGGCCACCTATCATCCATATGTGGTTTGTTTGTTCGTTTGTTTCTCAGTATTCATCTAAATAAGTATATAACATCTCATCTTTCTTCGATTTCCGACGACTAAGCAATGCTTTCAGCAGTCTTTTACTTTTACTCGGAACTTGTTCGATGTCTTTCTCTGTTTGAAGTCTCATCGAAGCGGATTTCCGGGGCTCCGAGGGATACTGCCAATGATAAAACAACAGCAAATTATATCAGCATCATTAACATCAAATGAATCATTTCCGGCATTAAAAAAACTATTTTATGCTCACCCGCCGCCTTGCACCGGCTGAATTTGGAGTAGTCGGGCGGCTCTTATTTGGGGTCGTAGGCCTGCTCATTGATCCCGTACGTAAAAGTGGGAATCGATGCGGTGATACCGTTCGCTTCTCTGATTATGTATATAAACATCATTAGTGACTATAAACATGCATAGGATTGCAGTTCAAAAATATAATTTAGTAAAACATGCATCCGACCTAGTTCTTTTTTCAGGTCCGTGGAAGTAAAAGAAAAGGTTGAAGATCGTTGCGGGGGCCGTGGAGAAGGTGACGGAGATCGCCCTTTTCTGAAACTGTCATTACAAGGATAAATATCAGTGTCTGCAAATTACACAATTAAGTACTTATGGTTTATTTATGGTTAAAATATGCCTATAGTCCCTATACTTTTCAAAGTTAGGAATCTAGTCCTATTACTTTTCAAATTTCAAAATTCACGTCCAAATGTTAATACTGTCAAAGTTTTTTTTTTTGTTAACTTCAAGTTATTACATCATCTTTTTTAGATTACATAGCTACTAAGTAAGTTTTTTTTTTTTTTCAAAATACCACAGAATAAATTTAAACAAAAAAAATGCAGTGTTAATAGCTGGACTTGAATTTGAAATCTGAAAATTAGAGGACTAAACTCCTAGAAATACAAGTTCAGGAACTAAATTCCTATTTTTCGAAAAGTACAAGGACTATAGGCACATTTTAACCTTTATTTATTAATGCAAATTTAAGCCTTACCTGACCGATGATGTCGGAGTTTCCCGGACTGAAGATGGTGGTGTTTCTCGAATCGTAGCTCGAACAGCTTAGAGGAGTCATTACAAGTATGATCAAGTTAGATTATGATCTTGTCCAACATATAAAAAAAATCGATAAACAAGGATCGATAGAGCAAGTACCATTCTTGAACTGATGCCAGTCATCTTCGTCGTCTAGGCTACATCCTACGTATTTCGACTTTGTAAGGTTTGCACCATGCATGGTCTCCCCCACTGAAAATTAATCAAAGACGTAGAAAACATTACTGCATATCATTGTCTCCGTAATTGCTAAAAGGAACAGAGAAGGGTACATTACCTGGCAAGATGTATCGTTTATTGTACTTTGGCGTATTAATCACCGATGACTGTTGTGAAATCCCTTCGTGATCAATATACTCGTGGCATGTTCGTAGTCTCTACAATACGATACGTCAAATTTCAGTACTTCATGAACCATCGCATGATGAAGCAAAGCAAAGGGTGGTGTTTTTTACTCAATTCTGGGATCATACATGCATGATACCCCATGCTTCAGGGATATTTCCCTCTACAAGCAAACTTTCAACAGCAACCAACAAGAAAGGATCGTAAAATAGACTTGTAGTTATCGTAGTTATCTCACTATGCAATGAAAATAATCCGAGCTGCTAACCTGTTCAATACAAGAGACACGGAGCTCAGTTCCTGAAACCTCTTCGACTTTTTCGTCTAAAAGATCGTTAACCTTGTATGTCACAGAACCCAAATGGTCTATAGTATTCACAAGTGCTTTGATGGTATAATCTTTCAATGTTTCTACCACTCTGCATATACATGAGGATCTTATACTTTTTAGACAACAATGGCAACAATTTAAGGTATGAAAGAGGAATTAAAGCAACTCACATCTGTTTTTGGTCATCATTGGTGTAGGAAAGTTCAAAATACTCAGCTGCTGTGTAGAGCTGTGATCTCAGATTTTTCAAATCCTGAAACAAAGAAACCGTGTCATAAAAACCACGGCATACAAAGCCAACAGTAATCGGACTCGCGCATGAATGTTGGAAACCAGTATATGTTCCCACCAGTATGTTCATTTTTTCTAATGTTTTCCATATATTTCGAGGCCCTTGTCTGAAAGTGTCAGACACGAGAAATTTCACACTTGACTGACACGGATAGGGACTTAGCAACCTTGAGAAACAAGAAACATCCACCACTTGAAATATTAAAGACAAATAAATAAAAAAAATTCACCCAAATTAGGCAATGTTTCAGCAATTTTACAGTAAAGGAGTAAAATTTCAAACATGATTATATGTAATCATGAGATAATTAAAGCTTGAAACCATTGTAATCAGCTTATAGCACAAAGCTAATGAACCTTTAAGATGCTAAACTTTGGCTAAGGGCTAAACACATAAACAAAAATACAAGCACTGTAACTAGGTACCTTAAGACTATCAGAGAACAACAAGCTCTGCTGCATAGAAATCTCATCATAATTCGATGGTTGTCGAGACATGGGAATCGCAGCAGCTGCAGCCATTAAACTGAGATCGGACCCACCGAGTACGCCTTAACCTGCATCATTTGAAAAAATCAGAACATTAAAATCTCTTGAGCATTTTAAGCTCAAGACATCACCAAGATAATCCATGACCAAAGGCTGCTTATAGACACTGTGAGACACTTCAAAATTAAGTTTCAGTTAATAAGATCAATCAAAGCAATTATTGCAACCAAACATTACTAAGTTAGGGAACTTAAAAAACAAAAATAACAAAACCAGACAGAACTTCAGGTACTAAAACAAGAAAACCCCATTTTTGTCTGAATCTTCAACAATACTAGAACACTATATTAAACTTTTTAAGAACCCCCCAAAAAGCTTGAAATTTTCCTTACCCTTTAGCTTAATTAACTAAGCCAAATAGACAAATGGGTCTAGATCAAAGCTCAGATGATTAAAACAAGCAATACCCTTGTTTTTTTTGTACAAAAACTTGAAGCTAAACCGAAAAAAGAAAAATAGTGGGTTTTATGAGTAGAAATTGCAGAGACTAACCTCGTCTATAAACAAGCTTGGTCTTTTGCTTTCCCACTTGTAGTACAACTGAACTTAAAAGAAGCAAATAGCTTTAGACCCACTTCGCATTTAACCTTAAAAATCACCAGAAATTAAAGAAACCAAAGGCATAATGGGGACACAAACAGGGACTAAATGATTGAAGGAGACTAATCATATATGTAAAATAAAAAATAAAATTTACTAAACATTAGAAAACGACAACGTCAACAGGCGTCTACAGGCTTAAAAAGAGAGAGAACGGGGTTTGCTCTTTTTTCTTTTTTTGCTTTTTGGTCCTTGTTTGAACTTTGAGGGACTATAGAGGGAAACAAACAGGCAGGAAACAGAGTTTGCACGCCTTTATATATACTTGATTTTTATGGAGTAAAACCTGGGAAATTTTGAAGTGTTCAAACCCCATTTTAATGGGGACAAAACTTGCTTTTTTTGCAGCAGTAATCAAGTTCTTATCTGGTCTTAAGTATTTTCTGAACCATAACTCAAATGACCGAACATGGTTTCATTCCTTGTTTAAGAAAGGTCAAATTCTGCTATTGATCCCTGTACTCTGTATAAATTATAGATTTAATCTCTGTACTTTGCTTTGGTCAAGTTTAGTCATTGCAATTTTCAAATATGTCAATTTTAGTCATTAGACTTCTCAAATTTTAAAATCCGAGCCTTGACCCAATCTATTTAGTTAAATTTTATTATTAATTTTGTACTATACCTAAAGTTGTGGATTTAGTCTCCATGTTCTCCAATTATATCATTATTAGTCCCTACAATTTTTCAAATTTCAAAAATTCAATTTTGAAGCAAAAAAAAAGACAACAATATTTAAATCCATAACTGACTTTGTGTAATACGTGAAAACAACAAACTATCAAGTCATTATATATGTGATAATATGTTGCCACATCGAATTTAGAAATAGCGAATTTAATGAATTTAATAATTATTATTTAGTTATGTTCAAAATTTTAAAATTCATAAAATATAGGGACTAAATTCATAACTTACATATAGTACAAGTAGTAATTGTCAAATTTTAACCTTTAATAAAAAATCTTTAAATCAGCCTTTTATATTTGGTTATGCTTGGACTTTTTTGTGTGTCATGACAGCTTCAAGCAGTAGGAAACACATGCATTTATTTGCAACAGGTCCCTGTCTGATATATATATATATATATATATATATATAAATTATTATTTACTGACCTAAAATTCCATTGTTGACGTCTCTTGGTTTTGGAGATTATTTTAAATAATCAAATTTGTATGCTAATATTTGATTTGAAAGGGAGCTTCCAAGGACTTAAAAACAAAAGTTTGTTTAGTAAGGAAAAACACAGTAAAAGTTTGCAGCTTTCAAAGGAGCTGGTAAAGCACGTTGACTTGCTCCAATCCTATCAAGGATTGCACTCCTAGTCTAGCTAGTCCTACATGCATGATGATTTTGATTTGGGTTATTTTTGTTTTTGGTACTGAATTTAGTAATTATATTCATTTTGGTCCATGTATGTTTTTAAGCCACTTTGATATTTGAATTTGATAACTAAATCCAGTTTGAATCTTGAACTTAGATTTTGTCAATGTGTGATGATGCGATACAACTGAAAAATAAAAAAGGTTCAAACATAACATAAGTCTTTGTACTATTTGAAAGTTTAGAATTTAGTCATTATACTTTTATTTCAAGAAAACTAGTCATCTGCTTTTCAAATTTCGAAATTATATTGTTAAATTCAGATTTATTATAATGCCATTTTTACAGTTACATGACTACTAAATGAATAATTTTTATAGCATGTTTTAACCAAATAAATATATATATAGTTTTTTTTTATTTTCAAGCGATAATTTTTATGAAATCCAAAGTCAAGTACCAATATAAACCTAGTTAGCAAGTTAAAGTACCAATTTGAACTTAATTAAAAATATTGGGGGCCAAATTTTACATTTGCACTTTTGAGTTTTACCCCTCTCCCTTAATTTCCTTTGTTTAGTTGTTGAAATTGAAAGAGAATGTGCTTGGTTTGGGCCATTAATTGGGGGACCCCATCTCAACTTCTTTTTTTATTTTTTTAGAGATATCAGTCTTTTCTCCTCTTGTTGCGGAGGAACTGGGGGTTTAATTTCCATTGCCCTGATTTAAACATATAATCACCCACCAATATTTATCTCATTTTAAAGGTCTATTTCGGCCATTAGTCCTTAAAAAAAATTATGCCCTGAAATATACTTTTAATTTTTTTATTTTCTAAATAAAAATTAAAGTCTAATTGATTTTTTATTAAATATGAATATAGGTTATCAATTAATCTTAAAATTTTAAATCAAAGCTTTATATGTTAATAAATCATAATTTCAATTTTAATATATATATTTTAGATCAATACAATGTAGAATCAAATCAATACAAACAGATAAAAAATTAGTCAAAACTCACACATGGTGAGACAAAAACCCATAAATCACAATTGTGTACGATGGAACTCGAATCTAAGGAAAAAAATACATAAAGCCCCTACTTTTATTTATTTATATATTTTTTAATCAAATTTACCCTTAAATTATAATAATCATAAGTACTTGTTGTTGTTCTAAAAATAAAATTAATTTACTAAAAAAATACATTAATTTATTAATATAATAAAATATTATAAAATTAAACTATTACATAACGTGTAATAAAAAGTATTTAATAAAATATATTTTTAAATGTTCTTTTATTAAATTAACCAAACAATATAGCATAACATTCCAATAACTCTTAAAAGAAAAATCTCAATGGATTCCATCTCAGCCTATTCTAAAATTCCAACGAACAATCATTTCGTTCCCCATATGAATAATGGAAGCTGAAGTCTAAAAACAGAGAGAGAGAGAGAGAGAGAGAGAGAGAGAGAAAAAAGAAATTAAAACTTCAAAGTTATTGTGATTTTTAAATGGTGGATTAAAAATTAATTTGAATTTTAATTAAAAATTGGAACTTTATGATTTGCAAAAGACGTGGCCTTACTGATGTTTATTTTTTAAATAGAAATTAGACATCCATGGTTTGGTCGTGCATTTCAGCAACAACTAAACCAAGCTTATCATGACGATGCCATTTTTTATATTAATTTTTGGGTATATTATATTATAATTTTATTGTCATTATTGTATTAATATTACGAGCTTGAAAAGTAAGCTTAATATCATGGTTGAAAATTAGCTATTCAAATATTTTGAATAAATAAATTATAAATTAAATTTATAATATATTTCAAATGACTCAAATTCACGTCTTTCTACATTAAAATTCAATGAGAAAGCTTTAACAATAGATAATTAACTAATCGAGGCGCTTTATCAAAATTAACTTTTTATTTTATTGGATTATTTTAAAGATAAAAATATCTTTTGAACATTAATATTATTATACCGTTCTTTTATATAATACTTAAAATTACTCATAATTTTTCTTAGCCTTTAAATAAAAAAATAATGTCTTTAATCGCACTCGAACTAAATTTCAATGGATTATATAATATATTTATGCAAACTTTTAACCATCTATGATATTGTGTGTGTGGTGCGTATGTATCTTTTATTAAAGGAATATTTCCTTCTTATAATGTGGAAATAGACTTGGTATTTTATAGAAATCGTGATTTATAGTGGCCATAATAATATATAATATTTTTTAAAGTGTATTTATCGAGTCGTGCATTAATGAACCAATCAGTGGCGTGATTGGTGGGAAATGGGAATTGTATGTGTCCCCACACCCACTATGGCTGGAAAATGATTGTTTATTTATTTATTTCTTTTAATTTTCCCGCTTCTCAATTTCTTTATCTTATCTTCTTTCCGGAAAAAGTCATTTTCCAACCCCTAAATCTAACTTCAGTTTTTTCACAAAATAAAAAATAAAAAAATCTAACTTCAGTTTTATATATTTATCTATTTACACTGGGTAATTATCCTAAAAATACTAAAAAATAAAAAAATTATGAAATTGGACCGTTTTCTAAAAAATTTACGGAAAATGGCGTTTCCTCAAAAAGCGCGTCCACATCAGTAGTTTTGAGAAATGCCAAAAAAGCAAGCCTTGGGACGCTGCTTTTGTATCCACGTCGACAAAACGTGCCTACGTGGACGCACTTTGCTGACGTGGACACAAAGCACGTCCCCAATGACGTGCTTTGCTAGAAAATTTATTTTAATTTAAAAACTAAATTATAAAAAAATAAAAAATAACTTTTTATCTATTTAAAATATTAAAACTAAATTATAATAAAATAAAAATAAAAGAACTTTTATTTTATTACATATATTAAAATTAAATTACAAAAATAAAAATAAAGAAAACTTCTTATTTTATTACATATATTAAAATTAAATTACAATAAAATAAAAATAATTTCTTCTTAATATATGTAAATCGAATATATGTAATAAAATAAGAAGTTTTCTTTATTTTTATTTTTTTAAAATTAGTTTTAATATATTAAAACTATAAGAAGTTTTCTTTATTTTTTATTTTTGTAATTTAATTTTAATATATGTAATAAAATAAGAAGTTGTTTTTATTTTTATTTTATTATAATTTAGTTTTAATATTTTAAATAGATTTTATTTTATTATAATTTAGTTTTAATATTTCAAATAGATAAAAAGGTATTTTTTATTTTTTTATTTTTTTATAATTTAGTTTTTAAATTAAAATAAACTTTCCAACAAAGCGCGTCCACGTAGGCGCTTTTTGCTGACGTGGACAAAAAGAGCGTCCTCGGTAGCGCTTTGTTTAGATTTCCTCAAAACGCTACCGATGTGGACGTTTTTTGAGGAAACGCCCTTTTCGTAAATTTTCTAGAAAACGGTCCAATTCCGTAATTTTTTTAATTTTTTTGGTATTTTTAGGATAATTACCCATTTATACTAGTTTAAAATTTAAATAATTTTATAATTTTCTCTAATTTTTATATTATTAATATTTTAATAATTCAAATGTTATATTTTATATTCTATTAAGGTAGACTATACATATCAAATTTAACATAAATTTAAAACTTTTGACTATGCAAAAATATTTCAAACTTTAAATATATATTAATATAGTCAATATTTTAAATTAATATGATAGATATATTATATTAACTAAAAATTTGCATGCACGATTAATGTTAATATATTAATAAGTTCAACGGTTAAATATTAAAATATTAATTATATAAAAAATTATTAAAATTGTATAAAACAACTTAAATTTTAGACCATATATTATATTATTTATTGTGTATTTGTATTCGAAGAACAAATCTAGTTCATCATTGTACAAAATTTTGTGGGTTGAACCAAATTGTTTGTCCCAAATCTCTTATGGACTTCCTTCAGCGGCCCGGTGAATTTTCACATTTAAGCTTTACATTTTGATAGGAAAAAAATATATATATATTAATTTCTCTCTCTTATTAAAAAATATAAAATAAGTTGCAGTTGCAAAAAAAAAAAAAATTTTGTGGCCATTTGATTGAATCGAGTGAACTATTTAAATTAGTTTAGTTGGTAAGTTTTATTTTAACATATTAACTCATATAATGGTAGGAGAATATGAGTATGGGAAGTTAGAGGTGATTGCTCGGATGAATTGAATGGTTGATGAGTCTTATTTTATAATCCTAACTTAATTCGAAAGTTTTACGAAATAAGTTGAGTGGAGACAGGCCCGACTCTGGGGCAGGGCCCAACAGAATTTATTAAATTTTATTAAAAAAAATTAGATTTTTTCAGAAGAAGCAAAATTAGGGTCCAATTTTAAAAAAAAAAATCTAGGGCCCAAAAAAGTACGTTAGGAGCTCATTTTTTTCAGTTTGCCCCGGGCCAAAGAAAATTCAGGACCGGTTCTGAGTGGAGGCAAGTAAATTTCCTCAAGTTAAATTTAAAATATTAAATAAGTTAAAATTAAAATATTGTCGACATGACTAATTTTCAAGTTAGAGCAAATGAATCTGGTATTTGTATATATTGGAAAACTCTTTCAAGCAAAAACAAGAGAAAAATAAGTTAATTTAGTATGGTAAACTTGGTTTCACGATTTACTCATTTTAAGGATTCAAATTATTATTTTTAAATAATTATATTTTATTTTTTATAAAAATTTATTTTGATTTTTTTAATTATTTCGAGTTGTTTATAAATTTTTAATAAAAATTTGGATTTTGAATTTTTATTTTATTTTTTGAAGGTTGTTTTAAATTTTTTTGAGTTAAATCACTATTTGGGTCCTGAGCTTGACAACTATCCCACTTTGAGGGTTGAGCTTTCTTTTGTCCAAGTTAAATCTTGAACTTGGCAATTGTTCCCACATTATGACTTGAACTTGACAACTTTTCTGATCTGAACTTTTTTTTTATTGACATTAGGTCTTGAACTTGGCAATTGCTCCCACACTGGGGCTCAAACTTAGCAATTGTTCCCAAATTAGATTCTAAACTTTAGGGTTTTCTAGGACTAACTTAGACAAAAAAAAAATTCAAGTCCTAATGTTGGAATGTTTGCCAACTTCAGGGCCTAACTTGGACTCAAAAAAAATTCAAGCCCTAATATAAGAACAATTATCAAGTTCAAGACTTAATTTAAATAAAAAAAATGTTCAAGTCCCAATGTGAGAAAAGTTACCAAATTTAAGCCAAAATATGATTTAATCCATTCTTTTTAGACGAATCAATTTTTTTTTTATTTTCAAAATTGATAGGAATGCCATGAATATTTATACTAATTTATTTTTGATCTATTTAAAATTTTCATATTGTAAAAATTATACTCCATTTAAACTTGAAAATCTATTTAAATAAATTTAGAAAACTGCCTCGGAATTATGGATTGGGATGATATTTTGCCTATTTGTTTTATCTTTCTTATCTTCTTTGGACCCAATGTGTCTTGAGTTATTACAAGTGGCCTTAAGACCTTACTTACAATTGGCCCATTGCTTTGGAATTAAAAAAAAAAAGGCAATATAATTGGTAAAAGATTTTAATCTTTTTCGTTAAGATTAAAGTAATTCACGTGTGAATCCTTAAAAAAATGGAGCATAATGCCGATCAAATAATTTTATCTATTATATAGGATTGGATCGTATCTATTACTAATTATTTAATATCATTTCGATATTTTTTTTTTCATGTTATTAACACATTATTTAAGTAATTTTTTTAACCTGAATATTGGACGTTGAACCTTGGGTCATAGGTTCAGTGTCCAATATTTAAGGTTTCAAGGTCCAAGCCCAAGTTAAAAAAAATCATCAAAATGATGTGCTAATGACATAAAAAAAGATATTAAAATGATAAGGGATACAACATGATGTGGCATCTCTGTTTCCTACCATCTTTTTCCAACAAAGGAAATTAAGGCTAAACCTTTTTTTATCAAAATCTATCTCTTACATGTGTAGTAATTGAATCACATCAAAATCCACGTGGTGATTTCGTAACATGACTAAATCTTTTAATGATACATTAAACTGATTGGAGAAAAAATACTTATTATCGATTGAGTCTTAGTTCGGTTAACATTGACATTATTATCAGCGTAGGAGGATGTAGGTTCAAGTATACTGAAACGAGCTTATTCTCCTATTTAAGGGTTGAATGAGTTATAAGTAATTCTAAATATTGTATCAATTTAGAATCTTTCAAAAAAATTCATTATTATATTTATTTATTGTTCTGATTACATCCTAATAGAACATAAATTATTTTCGTTTTATCTCTCACTTTCATGATAAATGTAATAATTTATTTCAATTATTGTAAGCATTTATATTATCTCAATTTAAGCTAATTCTTTTGCACACAATTAGAGGTGTGCATGGGCCGGGCCCAACTAAAAATTTAGGCTCGTTAATTGGGCTCGGGCCTGGCCGAGCAAAAAAACGGGCTTAAAATTTTACCCAAGTCAGGCACATATAAAAATGCTAAAACCCGGGCCCTGCTCGACCCGTCCATATTAATTTTTTATAATATTTTATATAATTTTTAAATATATATAATACATCAAAAATATTTAAAAAATCAAAATAAAAAAATTGAAAATAAATTTTAAAAAATATGTAGACTTAAATAACACTAAAATAGGTGCAACTTAACAAGCAAATGCCTTTAAAATAATAGCAAAATTAACAATGTCTTTAAAATAATAACAAAATTAAAAATAAAATAAATTTTATATAATATCTAAACAATAGCAACAAAATAATAGAAATATAATAGTAAAATGTTAGTAAAATAAGGAGAAAAACAACAAGAAAATATTATTAAAAATAGTTTTTTTTTCATTTAATGAATTCGGGCCGGGCCTGGGCCAAAAATGCCTTACCCGAGCCCGACCCATTTTTTAAACGGGTTTTATTTTTTTGTCCAAGCCTATTTTCGGACCTATATTTTTGCCCAAACCCTCCCACATTTCGGGCGGGCCTTTAGGCCGGGCCGGGCGGGCCGACCATGCACACCTCTACACACAACATTTTAAACCAAAATCTAAAATTTATAAAGTCTATGTTTGGAATATCAAATCAATAACGTTAAATAAAAAATATACCATCTTTTCAAATTCCCACATCCTTACGACCTTATCATGGATGATAATGTATATCCTACGCATCTTCATTTTTTCCTAAAGTTAGGAGAAAAGGCAGCTGAATTTGACTGCTTTTTACTTTGAACAAAACCCCAATATTGCAAAGTTATTAAGATGCTTCCATTTATGTTATCTTCATAAAATTCCGGCTATATAATACTATTATTATACTTTATATATATACAGCTATTTCTTTTGAACATTCAGGTTTCCATTCAATTCTTTTTAACTTTGCAGTGCTTTTAAAAAGAAGGTTTAAAAGCTGATTGAGTTATAAAAAGAGGTGAGTTTAAGTGTACTGAAGCGTATTATCCTCTTATTTAAGGGTTAAGGAGGGACTATAAGTAATTTTATACATTATATAAAAAACAAAAATTAAAAATCGTTGATACTACACTCGTATAAAAAAAAGTAATAAAAAAATTTAAAGGTGCAGATTGTTAGATTTGATGATATAAGTGACTTTGCGGATCAGATTTTTGAGGAAGAGATATTGGCTAATGAAAAGTAGCTAAAGTTGATTTGGAGGGGTGAAATTGAAAATAATGTTTGATATATCAGTTGGCATTTGAGTTTGATATTTTTTTAATGTGTTACTTGTGTTATTTTTTATTCAATTTGGTACTTTTGTTTGACAAAAAATTATATATTTTGATACTAAAAGGTAACGGTATTAACTTTTTAGCGTTTAATTTGAATTTTAGGGTTAGTCCGGTGAAAGTTAATTATTAATATTATTAGGCTTGATTTTTTTCATTATTTGTTAATAGAATAAAATTAGTGTCAATTGTGAATTTGTTTAATTTTTCATTTAATTTGTCGATATGATTCAATTAATGTGATTTAATTCGGTTTTAGAGTTGATTAATTAATAATTAATTATGAATTTTCATCAAATTGACTCTAAAGCATGAATTAAACACTAAAAAATTAATATTATTACCGCAAGTACTAAAATGTATAACTTTTGTTAAATCCAACGACCACATTGAACAAAAATAACTAAAAGTTTCATATTAAAATATGTCAAATTTAGGTACCAAATTATGTGCATTAAGAAGCTTAAAATTAACGATAGGGTGAAATTAACCATTGTATCAATCAAATTTAATACGGAAAACGAAAATAATAAATTATGTATATATATAATTCCATTGGAACAGTGTGAATTTTACCATCATATAATTTATCATTATATAATTTTATATAAAATATATAATTTATAACATAATTAATCAAGTGTTGTCATTATTGGTTTGTTTGTTTTTTTTCTCACATTAATCTCATTATAAGTTTTTATCATATCTTTTTTTTTTTATACAATGCTTAGAATTATCCATAATACATCCTTAACCCTTAAATAGGAAGATAATGTGCTTTAGCGCATTTAAACCCACATTCTCCCGCACTAGTATAAGAAGACTGCTCCAATGTGATAAAGATGCATGGGATAATTAAGAAAATTTGCGTGTATATATACTTTATGAAATTATTCATGTCTTTGTACTTTATCATAGAGCTTGCTTTTAACTAATAAAAGATAGTGATGATGGTGGTGGAAGAGGAGGAGAGGAGTTGAACTGCTGCTATTTCTGGATTTGACTGAGATGTCCACCAAAGCTAAAGCCTGCCTTTGAGTGTCAAAGTCGATTACTAAGAATTTTTATTTTTGTGTCATTATTCCACTCACCATAGCTACCTTTCCCTCTATATATACGTCGAGTCCCAACCATTGTTGAAAATAAATATTGTTGGGCCGATAATTTTAAATTATTTTTTCAAAAACGGAAATGAGGGTGGGTTTGGATTGGTGATTGAGTCTTGATGCTTGATGCGTTTAAACTTACTTTTTATTTCACGCTATATTATCGCAATGGTATCTAATCTCATGTTTTTATTATATAATAAAATAACCAATCATGTTTTCATTATTAAAAACAAAATTTTATTTCTATTTGACAAAATATTCTTCAATTTAAAAATAATAAAATGAAAATAAAAATATTTTCAAAAATCAAGAAGTAATTCTTAGACTTTGGGAATAGTCACGTGCTAAGTTCAAAGTCTCCAGATTATTCTTTTATATATATCATTTTTTAAAACTATTTCTTAATTAAGTTAATATCTGATTAACTCGTGACATCAACTAAATCAGATTAATAGCCTAAATCTCGGGCTTGACCTTGCTTAGCCTTAATGGATAAATTTGTTTTTTAGCTCCTCTCAAATACTAAAATATTCAATTTATTTCTTTTCAACTTTGATTAAATGAAAAGAAATGTATTTTAATCCTTTAAAAAATCAATATAATTTAATTTAGAAATAATGATAAATTTAACTTTTGATATTTACATTTTTTTGTTACTTTGTTTATTATTCTTTTTAAATTAAATTTGGCTTTCAACTTTTTAAAAAAGACTGAAATCGTTTTTAAACTAAAATACTAACTAAAATACAAATAATAGTCACGTGTACTTTATATTGACATGATATTATTTATCTTATATACCACGCCAACCAATAACTTAAAATTAAAAAAAAAAAAAGGTTGAAGTATATGTCGATTGCTATGCGAATTGTCATATTAACAGTTCAACTCTTTTGAAATGTTGAGATTAAATATGACTTTTTCTTGAAGGTTGAAGGTCAAATTTAACTAAAAAAAAAGTTAAATTGACAAAAAATTAAATATTAATGGCTAAATTTGAAAATTATGCCTTTAATTTTAAAATTTTTAACACATTTTTATCTTTACCCTTAAAATTTTATAATTTTTATGTTGATACCTAAACAAAATTATCAACTTGGCCCGGCTCTCGAAATTTCATATATATATATACGCACACTTAAACCTTAAATATTTGTCGTAACTAATTGTTTCCATTAATGCTTTATATCAAATGGTTTATGAGGAACAGAAAAGCCAAATGAACCTCACACTGTACTGTGTGAAGAAGGCTTAGGGTTCTAAACTATTCATTATTACATGAAATTTGACCAAACAGAATATATTGTAAAATACCCTGAAATATAATATAATATAATATAACGTATATGTTCTTTGTTTTTTTCCCTATACAAGAGTTAGACTGATCTAATCTCACAAGATCAAACGGTGGGTAATGAGTTCAGGAGCCCTTCTTCTTCATTTTCCCTTCTCCACGTCTCCATGGGACCACTTGCTTAAAGCTTTCATAAATGCTTGCCTGCAGTTATTACATAACAGTCTCTTGCACAATTAGAGAACGTGTAATAATAAACATCATGTATGTAGTATAGAAGATAAGAAGTCAATGTCTAATAAAAAGTATATCTATTAGCATAATTTTCTGCCCTAAGACTGCATTTTTCAAAACTCATGTGGGAATATTGTTTTTAATATATATTTTTTTTGCTAGACAGATTTTAGCCACTAATTTTTTAGAGATTTTATTACCTAAATTGATATATTAATCGATTCTCGATTCTAACTATTAATAAAATTTAATAATATTAAAATTTTATTTTTTATACAACTTTTACTACTAATTATTATCCAAATCTTTAAATCGAAAATAATTCTATCGAGAAAAGTTTTAACGCTAATATAAAGAGTAACAAGTAGTCTTGTTCGAAGGACATTCCTTTGAATTACCATGGGGTTGAAAATGGCTTCTTAAATGCTTATTAATTAATTTGGTAGATAATGGCAATAAGTAGTACCATTGTGAATAGCATGATCAAATTATCAGTTTCAACAGTAACAGGCAACACTCTAAATGCATTATATGATAAGTTCATCTATGGATTCTTGGGGTTTTTTAGACAATATTTAACGTATTTAAACATTCACAATCATTGCAATTTCAATTTTTCACTTTTTAAGCATAAATATAAAATATGAAATGATCTAAAATTATATAAAAATTCGATTTGGTTTAGTTATATTTTATGTTTAATTTAATGTCGATTTTTTAAATATTAAAATATTGCATAAAACGTAATTTTATTTCGAGGATCATTAATCAGTGAATGAAGTACTGGTTTCGGGTACTTACCAATACGTGTGACCTAGCTTGGGTAAGGCTCAACAGGCTCCCTTTCCGCCTAACTCTCGTGATCTTCACCTGCGTACCGCCGCCACTTCCGCCACCATCACGGCCGTCAACCACCGGAGGATCTGAAGAGTCAAAACTACTTCCCTGAACAACTCGTCCGGCTTTTCTAAAACTCCCCCACCGACTCGACCCGAACAGAACTCTCTCCTTACTCACCCTCTTGTTATCAGGGCTCCTAAAAGACCCGCCTTTCCGAAACGACAAGGTACGAGACACAACCCGACCCGAATCAGGCCCGTCCAAGACAGTCGTTGGAGACGGCATGTTAGCAACCTTAGCCTCGGCTAACAACCTCGGAGGCAGTTCCAAGCATCTTGCAGTATGTGGCTTTGGTTGACTTTCAGCGGCGGGACAAGACCTAGGCTTGCCCGGCGCTTCCTCCCACTGGAATGGAATCGAAGCTGAGGTATGGATCGGCGGCGTCGCGATACCTGGCGGCTCTTCCGCCGCCTTACTTGGAAACGAATATAGTAAAAGCTTTGGTGTATGGGTTGTTTCACTTTCGAACTCTGCCACTGACCCCATTTTTTTCTCTAAAAACTGATCAAATCAAAAAACGATTTCAAACACAGTTAATAACAAGTTCTTTAGATTTATAAAATAGGTTTCAAAGTTTATAGAGAAAAAAAAAAAAGAGTGGGTAAAGTAGGTGCCGATGAATGTGAACTAACGCTCCTGACGCTTCATATACACGAGAAAATGCCAAGGTTTTATTTTTACTGGTTTGGATGTTGTGAAAATAGGTTTAATTCTGTCCTTAGCCTCTGTAGTTTTTGGACATTTGAAATTTAGTCCCTACTTTTTCTTCGTCGAATTTAGTAACATGTTTGATTTAAAAATTAATATTCAATTTAATGACAGGATGTGTCACTAAGTTTTGTGGCACCTCATTAAAATTTTCGAAAAAATTAGAGAGTCTAACTAAAATTATTTGAATTATTGAACTATTAAAACAAATTGTGGGTTTTAATTAATTTTAAAAAAATTTGAGAGGATTAAAGAGGATTTTTAATTTTATTGGATGATCTAATTAAAATTCTAAATTTTTGAAAGACTTAATTAAAATATTCAAAATTTTGAAGAGCACAATGAAAATTTTCCATAATGTTCTGGCTTCAATGAGGATGATAATAATGATAATTTATTTTCATTAAATTTTAATATATTCTATCAATCTTTAGTTTTTAAATAACACCTTTAAATATTAAATAGATGTTATTAATTCAACTTTGACTAAATAAAAGAAAAGGAAAAAAATTGAAATTAGAAAAGATTGATTAAATTTCAAAATTTTGAAAAGTAGAGAAATCAAAAGTACAATTTAACCAAGAAAATATAACGAAAATCCCTTTGGTTCCACAGATAGAAAAATCTTCGGGGAGCTTTGATTGATGGAAAGGGTAAAATCATTAGTCATTGATTAGTTTACGAAATTGAGATGGATATCTTTGGAAAAGTCCCCTTAGCTTAAGCTAGTTGTTAAAGTAAGTTTAAGGCATAAGGTCAAGTTATAAAATTACACGTCATTCAAATCACAAAACGGTCCAAAAACTCCCCTTTTTTGCTTTATATAAATATAAGTAATAATGTCATTAAAAGAATAAATATAAATTAATAAAATAAATTAAAAGCAAAATGTTTTGGGGGGGGGTCAAAAGGTGTGTAAAAACTATAAAGAGCCGGATATTTTGAATATTCCCGAACCATTTTCTTTCCTACAGAAGACAAAAAAGATGTTAAAAAAATTAATTAAGGCATGTAGTTGATATGATGGCGACTTTACTGCGTCAGAGAATAAATTTTCGACTCATCTTTACCTAACGACGACAGTATTTTGTTCATAGAAAAAACACTATTATGTAAAGATGTGTCAGGTCGGAGTAATTATCTTAAAAATATAAAAAATAAAAAAAATTATGGAATTGAATCGTTTTCTAAAAAAATTTACGAAAAAATATTGTTTTGAGGAAAATATTAGCAAAGCTCGTCCTCAGAGGCGTGTTTTGTTAAAAATTTTATTTTAATTTAAAAATTAAATTATAAAAAATAAAAATAAATTTTATCTATTTAAAATATTAAAACTAAATTATAATAAAAATAAAAAACAACTTCTTATTTTATTACATATATTAAAATTAAATTACAAAATATATAAGTAACTATTATTTTATTAAAAAATAAAAAATTCTTATTTATTAAATATATTAAAACTAGATTACAAAAAATAAAAATTAAAAATAACTTCTTATTTATTAAATATATTAAATCTAAATTACAAAAAAACATCTTATTTATTAAATATATTAAAACTAAATTATAAAAAAACTTCTTATTTATTAAATATATTAAAACTTAATTACAAAAAACTTCTTATTTATTAAATATATTAAAACTAAATTAAAAATAAAAAATTACGAATTAGGCGTTTTCTTGAAAATTTATGGAAAGGGCAGCCCTCAAAACGCGTCCACGTCAGTTGCGTTTTGAGGGAAACGCCCTTTCCGTAAATTTTCTAGAAAACGGCCTAATTCCGTAATTTTTTTTATTTTTTTGATATTTTTAGGATAATTACCGGTCAAGTCGTGCCTCCACATAATTTTAAGTTTGGATAGAAGTGTTAAAATATGAGTTTGATTTGATTTAATTTATTCAGATTAATTTTTATATTATTTTATATAAAAATAAATTTTAAAAATAAAATAAACTAAATATATTAAAATATTAAAATAAATATTTTCTTATAAATTAAAAATAAATTAATAAAATTATTTATATTTAAATAACACTAAAATAGGTGCAATTTAATAAGTAAATATCTCTAAAATAGTAACAAAATTGACAATAAAACATTAGTTATATAATATCTAAAATAATAACAACAAAATAGTAGCAATATAATAGTGAAACAAAACAACAACAAAACAAAGAAAATAACAGGAAAAAGCAGCATTTTTTTTTTTGCAATTTCGAGTCGGATCGGGACTAGGCTAAAAAAACTTACATGAGACCCAACTCGTTTGGACCTCTATTTTTGCCCAAATCCTTTCACTTTTCGAATGGGCTGGACCAGCCGACCGGAATATAAATTATTTTTTATTTAAACAAAAAGTGATTATTAAATGACTAACGTGATCTTTACCCTACATGAAAGCAATTTTTTTGGGGGGAGTTTATTGTGAGTGATCAGCAGACTTTAGGGCCTTCTTTTAGAATTTTGCAAATTGGTAGTTCAAGGTGGCTTGGCAAATTTAGACTTTTGATAATCATGTACTTAATGGATACAATATCTTAAGAAATAATTAAAAAATTGATATGAAAATGACATTACATGAAAAACAATTATGAATATTGGTAGAAATATTCGAATGTCTAATGACATAAATAAAATAATGGTTAAGCCCGTTGTAAGCATCAGGTTTGAAATTTTTTTTTTTCACATTAGTCCTTCATCTCGATAAAATTTCACGGTTTTGACTCGTCTAATAACATCGTCATCTATAAAAATATTAAATTTATATAAAAAAAAGTTGATGAGGTGCTATAATCTTAGAGGGTCATGTTATCACATAGATTAAAATTGAAAAAAAATTGTCAAATTCTAGAATTAATATGGATAAAAAATACTTTAGGGACCCAAGTTAGGAAATGTTGACAAGTTCAGGAGCCAAAAACTTGAATGTTTAAAAACTATTAGGCCTTATAACTTTTCACATATTTGAAATTTAGTAATTTTATTTTTCAATCCTAGTAATTTAATTCCTTTACTCTTTTAATTTAATAATTGAAATCCAATGGATAATATTGTAAAAACGATCCATTAAATTCCTGAAATTATTTAAAAATACAAACACTAAATTTCAGAAGTGCGATGAGTGAAGGGACTGAGAGAACAAATAGACCAAATTTCTATTAACACCAATACGTACGTGGTACTGGTATTTATCTTGAAATGCGATGAGACGTATGCAAAAGCGTTTTTCCGACGATGACATTGATCTCACCATGAGAGGCTCAAACAGCTACAGTTCTGAACTTATGATCTTTTTGGTATATCACATCGTATGGTATTTGCCTTTTAGGCCATGCCATGCATGCATGGGTTTATAATTTTTGGGGCCCAATATTTATATATATATTTCTTTTTCACCCATACCTTTATACAGATGGCCATATTTCAGGGGCGAAGTCAGAACAAATTTTTAGGGGGGATGGGATAAAATTTTAATTTTTTATAGTCTATATCTTTATAATTTGTAAAGAATTAAATTAAATTTTTATAATTTTAGGGGGGTCAAAGTGTAATTTTACTTTTATTAATTTAAAAATTTTAAAAAATTTTAAGAGCTTTTTAAGTAATTTTACGTTTTAAGGGGGGACAGGGCCTATGTCAGCTGCCCAGCTACACCCCTGCCATATTTATTCTTATTCTCTTATAAATATATCCCTCTCATATCAACATTGAATTAGGTTGGCATGTTGGTCCCCCCTACATTAACCTCTAGCGGTGCTATGCACCCATCAAATCTAATTTGATTTTTAGGGAGTTTACAAGTATAAATATAAATATAAATATATGTATGAATAACAATAAAGTACTAATCACATACAGATTAAGAATAAGAATAATTCAAATTAATCTCATACATGACATGACAACGATACATATGGGATTGGAGATTCACACAATGTAACAATTGCGGAATGTGCCATTAAATTTCGAGAGGGCTTATCTAAAATTTTCAAAAAAATTGGGAGTCTAATTTAAAATTCCAAAAAATTTTAGGGTCATTTTTCAAAACATTTGGAAGGTTTAATTAAATTTTTAATTAAAAATCGTAAATAAACAATCATGCATATTAAATTTTAAATTTTAAATATTATTAACACATTTAATTTAAATTCAAATATTCAAATAATTAATTAAATTAAACTCAACCTAACTTGATTTTATCGGTTAAATGTCAACTCGATTAAATTTAATGGAAACAATCGGCGATGGAACATAATTAACAAGTAACGACTTTTTAAGTAGGAATTAGTTAAAGGCTTGTGGTTGAAGCATTGCGAGATTTAGTGAAATTAATGTGAGCTTGATGGAATAACTAAAAATGAGATTTTATTTGATTTTATGTTAAAAGTCTGGATTGGAACTCAAAACTTGTGATATTGGCAATAATCAAATATGGCAAAGATTTATTTCATTTTATGAAGATGGTCCAAATGTTAACTACCTCTAAGTAACTATACTAATTATCTTCACTTTTATGGATTAGATAGGAGGTCAAAAAGAACAAATATGATCGTGAGTTTGATCCTTAATCGTTTTAAAACGCCTAACAAAGTTTGAAACACATTATCTTCACTTTTATAAATTCGGAGGTTTAAAATTTTAACTAAATGGGTAGCCCTTGAGAGTCTCGCCTCTCCTTAATGAAAGAGCTGGTTGGTAAGTTGAGTCTTAAGTATTGTGTCTGTCTTCTTCCTCCGTAAAGTAAAAAGTAAGAAGTCTTAGATGCCACAAAAAAAACAAATATGATCAAAATCTCTAATGAAATTATTTAGATATATATAGGATATATAGCATATATATATATGGAATCACACTAACAACAAAATAATTTTAAAACGTCTAACAAAGTAATTTTAATTTTAAATAATTTATTTAATTAAAAATAACACATGTCATAATTTGATAAATTCGGAGTTTTAAAAATTTTAAGTTTCGGCCATCAACAAAGAAATGTCTCCTTTTATATGTGTGTGTTGAGGGCTGAGCCCATATTTGTTGTTTTATGATTATCCAACAGTTTAGTGGGCTTTTTGCATATTTCTTTGTGAAGTGCTTTTAGATTTACAAAGATTTTGTTAATTTAATAATTAAATTATATATTTTAATCATTAAATTAATAATGTTTTTCTCCTTTAAAACTTTCCATCATTCTATCAAACCAAGCCTAAAACTTTAACTCCAGCACAAGCAAGAGAAATGGACACAAGAGATTCATTTATCTGATTTCTTCAGAAAAACAACTACATGTATTATACAGCGTTTTCTTTTGGCAAAATCATAAACTTCTAGAATTGAACTATTAAACTAATGCCATTTTGAAGTATACCAACATATTTTTTATCATTTGGGAGGTCGAAAAAATTAAGTAAAATTCAAAATTATTCATGTTGCAGTAAATTGTATTGACTAACTTGTATATGTTGGAATACAGAGTTCAAGGAAGAACTTGGTATTATAGCTCCTACATGATATGATATTTATATTACCTTCTAAAACGTATCATTCCGTCACAAGCCAATGTCCCTTCAAGATCTCCGATGATTCGAGCTATACGAACCTCGAGACCTCTTTGAACTTCCTGAAACAAAGATCTTACATTGTCGGAGAACCGTTTCATGTCAATGGTATGTACCTTATCTAGCTCCACCCCGATGAACCCAGAGACTATTTTGGGTTGAATTTCCATTAACTTTTGGCCTGTTGCAACCATGTATCTCTGCAGTTGGAATGTCTCCTCAAGGTAATGTTCTAGTTTTCTAGTATCTCCTTTGCTTTTTTTAGTACTACTACAATCTCCTTGGTTCATGTCTATGTCATTGTTGTGCTGATTGAAATCGATAAAAATGATAAGAAAACAGGAATTACCATTGTTTTGGCTATAAGCAGAAAAGTATAAGCTTGCTTACCATCCGTTTACAGAGATCGTCGGTCTTCCCTTGAAGGGACTGATAGCGGATGACTTGTTTGTTTAGCAAAGATATAGACAATAGAAAGCCTTTCATCCCGTTGTCGCTGCTTCCTTCTGTGTCCTCTCCAGTTTCTTGCTTTCCGGTTAACCTCTCGAGCAAGAGAAGTTGTTGCTTCAGCCTTTTGATCTTGAAGGAAACTCCAAGAGCTTGAAGATCCATCCTCCATGGGGTACTTTTGGTTTTACTCAGTGACTGCCTAGGTAATTCAACTGAACCGGCTAGTGCAGAACTATTAGTTTCTTTCTCAACTGGATCTGGTTTGGGATTTTCTTTCTGTTCTTCGAATTCCTTTTCGGGTACTTGGACTATCAATTTGATGTTTTTGGTCTCCTTGTTTGATGGGATTTCTTGAGACTCATCAAGCAATGTTGTGTTTGTTTCTTGCTCCTTGTCGGTTGATTTTTTCTTTATAATCTTCACATTGGGCCAAACTGTATCATGTGTTAATAATGCTGGATCATGCAGAGTTAAATTTATTAGGTTGTTCTTGTGACAACTCAAAGACTGTTCCTTCAAGGAATCCAATTCTTCTTCTTTTTCCAGTAGCAAGGCTTCTAATTTCATATTGTCCTGTCTGAGCTGTGACATGTCCTGGTTCAATCCTTCGGCATGGGACTGCAGCCGCTTCGATTCTAGTTCCATGCTCAGTAGCTGCCAATGAAAAGTCTCTAACTTCTCATCTTTCAGTCTCATTTGTTCTGCAAAGGCATCCAGTTCAAAATGATGCCTCTTCTCAATGACAGCTGCATACTTTTCTGCTTCAGCTCGAACCCAATGTTCCAACCTTTTGACATCAGTTGTCATCACTGCTTCAATGCAAAAACAGAAATATAAAAAAGGGGAATAAAAACACAGAACAAACAAAGAAAATGATCTTAAGTTCATGACAAGTTAAGCATTTGACTGGATCTTGTTCTTACCCCAATCCTCACTTATTTCTGGGTAGTTACAATCTGTAAGAGGAGAACAGATCGCTGGGTCTGTTTTTAACTCTGAAAGGTCATATTCGAAATCGGCATCAGTCTGCAGTGATCTGGTTTTGGCAGAGTTAGAAACCTCTTTGGTACCAAAGGAAGCATCTGATTTTGCACTGGCTTGGTTAGCAAACATGGCCTTCAATGAATGTCTCTCATGTCTAGACTCAGATACTGCCCTCCACCTTTCTGTTTCTAGTTCAGCTTGTTTCTTCTTTGTCTTTGATACTTTAACCTCCTTCAAAAGCAATTGCTTCTCCGCGGTATCAAACTTAGTTTTCCTCAGCATTGCAGACAAGACCTTATCTTTCTGTTCTAAGTCCTTCCGCATTTTCGCAATTTCCATGGACAAATTTTGAGCCAACAAAACTGACTCCTCTTTTTGCTCTAGGACCGCATCAAGCTCCAGCTTTGTAGCTTCAACTTCTCTAAAGGCTCGCCCCATCTCTGCTTCAAGTCGCCTTTGGTTTGAAGCGATCTCGATAAAGGCGGTTTTGTGCTTCCAAAGCTCATTAGAATGCTCTTGAGCTTCCCATTTTGCAGCTTCCTTCAACTCTTCCGCAATACTTTCAAATTCCATTACCTTTTCTTCTAATTCCTTCCCCTTTTGCTCCATTTCTTCAATTACCTTATCCTTAGACTCCACCACCATCTCCATTTCATTCAACTTTTTGTTCAAGTCATCGATTTCTTGGTCTTTCTTTTTCTCAAGGACTCTTAATTCATTTAAAAGAGCTCCGATTTGCTGCCTAAGTGACTTTCTTTCCATTAACCATCCTTGCTCTTGAGATGCAAAGATGCTGACAACCTTCTCATTTGCCTTTGCATCTTCATGTCTCCTTTTCTTTAACTCCTCGATCTCTATCTTAGCAATCTTGAGCTTTCGGAGAAGCTCGCACTGTGCTTCATTGGCTTCTTCTCTCTGGATTCTCCATATAAGCAATCCCAAGAGTTGAGCACTTCCATGAAGCATTTTATCTCGGGATTCAGACCATTTCTCATCTTCCTTTTCGGGTCCTGCAAGGAGTCTGAGAGCAAAAAAGGCACAAGAAACACCAAAATACATTGGGTACAAGCTATCCCTTTTGTCTTCGGAGAAAATTGGATATGAACCAGAGATTCCCTTCTCATCCATAGCTGAGGAACTTGTTTCTTTCTTTACCTCCGGAACTGAAATTCCAGGCATTCACTGTTTTGATTCAGACCCATAAAAGAAAACATATGATATATTCATGGCAATATAGTCACTCAAAAAGGACAAATAATTGAGCACAAAAAGGCATAACAATAATGGAGGAACAATAATATCCTAAACAGTAAGCAGCACAAAGACACCTTATAAAAACAGGACAATCCATGACAAGAATAATGTAAAACTTACAAGAACAGAATGTTGAAAGATGTCTTCAATTCAAAACTAGACAAAGTGCTTGAAAGTAGAGCCCCCAATGCTGGTTTTCCATGGAAATCATGTAAGGCTAGCCAAAGAAGAAAAAAACCCAAAATCGCAATTTATCCTTTTTTATAAAATGATCAGGGAATACCAAAAGCATGACCTTTTACATGTGCAAAACTCTGCGAAATCCGTTAAACAAAAGGGCAAACCTTTTACAGAATGGAAGGGCTTGTTCCCTGGTTTTCTGTGACCTGATAACCCCACATGCTATCCCATCAACTTTTTTCAATAATTCTTCTGATGGTTTGTCACCAATACTAACAAGGAAAAAAGTTTGAAGACTTCAAATAAATGTTTCCTTGAACAATCCTGGAAATATTTTTATTGTTTCCAAAGTGTCATGAACTTATTAGTTGAAAATTAAAAATGTAATAATAATCTGGAAAAGGAAAACAATTGAAAATTTATTATGAAAGTACTTTTCAGTTAACTTATAAATGTGTAATTTAATTCCATTTATAATGATTTTGGACCATATGGAAAATTATTTTGTAGACTTTAGATCACAACTCTTACCAAACCTATAAATCAATCCAATACCTAAAGATTATATTGAAAATATCAACCATACAAGTATCAAGCTTGGACCACATTATTCACGACTATTGTTGTTGGAATTAGACTAGATAGATCGGTTGGAACGAGAACCAGTTAATATATCAGTTAAAACAAAAAAATTGAATCAATTTATAAGCAAACTACTCTAAACCGGACAAAAAACCAGCAGTTAAATTAATTTTTAATTATTATTGAATCGGCGAATAAACCAATTAAATCGAAAAAATGATTTGATTGAATCCTGGTTCGGTTTTTAAAACATTAACTACAACTGTTAAGCAAACAAAAAAAAACTTCACCAATGCATTTATCATTTATCAGATAATCAAAACTCATGAAAAGTTAAAAAAAAAAAAAAAAAACCAATTCTACGTGGTTCAATTGCTTCCCTAAAAACCTAACAAATATCCCAATTCCCAACAATTAATACTCAAATCGAACCCTAATGCTTGACAATGTTAATGAAGACTCAATTTACTTAACCAGGATGGCAATTTGATAGAATTTATTACCTGCGAAAGCTCCTTGGTTGACCAAAAATGGTGGCGAAGAGCATTATCTGTAAACAAAGAGAGGAAATCTTCAATGGGTCCAGAACTATTAGGGTGTTTCGATTTGCTTCCTTGGTTGAGGAAATGATATGCAAATCAATGGTATTAAATGAGTTTTGTTTTGTTTACATGAAAAAGAAGAAGTATACAAATGGAAAAGAGAAGGGCACTCAGAGTTCCATGATTGTAATTTATATATGCATATTCCGAGATCTGCTCTTGGAATTTGGATTAACCCAGCACTTGATTATACTCAAAGCAATCGATAAAAAATAAATTATTTTAGAAAAATGTGAAGAATATGAGTTAAGGGTGACCCTCCTGTGGATGTTGCATTGAATAATAATTAAAAGGCTTCCATTTCCATCAAAAGATTCTTCCTCTTGCATTTCTTATATGTATTCTTTTGTATATTCTTCGATCTAAATGATAATAAAGAAAATGTGAATTGACTTTTAAAATATCCATCAAACATGGCGAAATGTTTTTGAATGATTATAATATTTGGTGGAGTGACGTGGCATTCCGGTGAAGTCGCGGGGATTCCAGAAATTATTCTCCATGAAAGGTTTGAGAACATGGAACACTAGTGCAGAGGAAAGTGATGGTAAAATTACTCTAAAGCCCTTGTATTAATAGTTAGATTATATTTTATCCATCTACTTAAAAAGATAGATTTGATTAATCTTAATATTTATTTTACTATTAAAAGCTAGTCCATGTACATCAGAATAGCTTACACATGGCTTATGTACATATGGTACAGACAAATCAAAATCATCGCAAATTGTTCAATTCAAGATTTATAACTTTGTCTAGGAAGATGAATTCGTGAAATTTCTAGGTTTTTGGATAGAGATCCATGTGTGAGAGCAAAATGGAGGACATGCCATTGCCTGCTCTCTTCGAATAAGCTAGTAAGATCCATCTGACGGCCACGGAGTCCGGTGCTGATCAGGTACGCTCCCTTCTCATGCTTGATTCAATGTCCCTTTACTACTTGCTTATCTGATAAAATTTTGCACTCCGTGGATTCATAGGATCTGGTAGAGAAAGGCTGCGAGGCACTGGGTAAGTGCGAGGACATGATAAGCAAGCTAGGACTTTTTTCATCAAATGAGACCAAATATGACATTAGCACCACCAATCTCAAGTATATTCTGGTAATCTTCAATATTATAACGCCCTTTCCTTTTTTGATAAATCAGTTGTCCGTAGTATCTACGTTAAGTTTCAAAAAGGAAAAAGCTCCATTTGAAATTTGGATTTCTAATTATTTCATAATGTTTCTGGAATTACTTATTTTTGTATTATGCTGTAATTATGTCATAGCGTCAAGGTTTTAACGTTTTTTTTCATTTCAGGTGCCATTTTATCTCGCAGAGCTGACTGAAAAGATTGTGCAGGACGATAGGATACAGATTCTCAAAACTTCACAGGCAAAGTAATAATACTGAATAGTGTTGCTTGATAGCTGTTTACTTTTTAATCTGTTTCGACTTGTAGTCTATAGTCCATCTAGTATGTAAATTGGAACTTATAGAAAGTGTGATGTCTTCTAGGAGTTCATGTCTTTTTGCGAGGCAATGGAGCTTGTACCACAGGAAGAGTTGGAAGTCGTTGTACAAGGAGCATCAAATTCTTTTGCTGATCGAAGGGCCTTAAAGGTAGTTATATATACTCCTGCTAACAGAATGATTTGTATTTTTTTGGGGAGGAATACATAGATTTGAATGGAAATTCTGTTGTGGTGTACGTGCTTTTTTGTGCCTGCAATCAGATTGCTCGGTTCAAACGCCAAAGAGCAGCAGAAGCAAAGCTGACAGAAATAAAGGAACGGAAGGAACGAAGCGAGCGTTCAACTAAAGCTGCTGCCATATCCACTCCTGTTGAGCATGGATGAGGATGTGCTGGATGACGAGGGAGGAGGAACGAGAGGTTAGTCCTATTCGTACAATGGTTTTTAAACTCTTCTCTAGATGTGACATTACTGTTAAGACTTTCCTGTTTATGTTGTTATCATCTGAAAATCTGCAAAATCATGGAACTTATAGAAGCTATTGCATGAAATGTTGCACAAGAACCTCTAGCAACTCTTTTATATCAACTATATCATAAAACCAGGATTTAGGGAGGCTTTAGTTAAGGTACTATAAGAAGATTTCTTTTGAATTTGTTTGTCGTTTGAATTACTTTTTGTGCTTCTGCTCATGAAACCAGAGAACAGGGAAAGTTTAGTTAGGGCTACTACAGAATAAGATCCCCCTGAACTATTTCTCTGTTTGTATCTTATTCTTGTACGATTTTCATAAGCAATTTATAGCAAGAATTGTAATTGTGTTCTGGTTGACTGTGGTGCCTAGCAGTTTGAAATGTCATGTGAGGTAATACATTGCTAAGTTATAATTTGAGGCTTTGTGACTTGAGTTTTACTTTATATGATGTGTGTAAGTGTTAGCATTTTTTTCCTTCCTTTTATCTGATCTACTATTACTAGGACTGAATTGGGAACTGTGACTACAATAGATGGCCCTTCTTATTTCATGAAGTCTCTAGCTGATGCAAAAAATCATTTTGGTTATTTAGTTGCCAGAATAAATCTATTATGCGTTAAAGTTGGAACTGAAATATTATACCTAATGCTTATTGTTGAAAATATTATTTGTGCTTGTTTTGGTTCCACAAAACTTTCTGCTTTCTCTAAAAGAATGATATTCCCCTTGTGCAGGCTTGGCTTACTACCATCTCATATGTCACTAAAATCTTCCATGTAAAAACTTTGAAGGTGTTTTCACCATATAGTGATATCTTTGTTCCACAAATTGTAGGCTTTTGATCTGCTTGAAATGCTAAAGAAGGAATAAGAGATGCTTTCTGCCATTAGGGAAAAACACCTAAAGGTATTAATCTTCTTAAATTAGACTCTCCTTTTTTACTGAAAATTTTTGTTTCTTTACCTTGTTAACATTTTTGTGATGAGTTGTGCTGAAAATTTTACACCACAAGAAGACTCGAAGCTTTTAAGCTAAGCACTACCTAAGATCGACACCATACTTTCCACTTAGGAGGCGTACGGCATCACTGGAGTTAAACATTTTATGCTGTTAGGCATTAGAAAGGGAAACATAAATGTACAATACCGAGGTTGACACTGTTCACCCCACTGAAGAGTTTGGTTACTTGATATTTCTGATAAATAGAAGAAATTTCTGATAAATAGAAAGGGAACCATAAATGTGCATTGCCTTCATTCTTGATACTTGCTACAAGTACAACTGATCATTGATTTTGTAGAAAATTTGAGATTTTGCAATAAATTACTCGATCTGCTAAAACATTGTACTGTTGTTTAAATGATAAATTTCTCGATCTGCTACAATCTTTCATTTATTATCGGACCAACCTTGACTTGTTACAATTTCTGACTGATAATATAACCAATTTCTTGTGAATTGCTTAGACCAGTGATGTTGGCCAGCTTCAGTCGGTAACTTGTGCTGAAAAGGATTCATAGTTTTTCTTTTCAGGGTTTTAGAAAAGTAATTGTTTGAAGCAATCATCATATTCATTTCTTACTTTTTTTGCTCCAATTTTGAAAGGTAAAGCCTAATGAACTACTTTCTAATGCGAATATGCATTGGTACATTTATATTTTTCCTTGTATACCAGGAAGGGGAAGAGGAGCTGAGGCATGGCATCGTGATGCTGCAACTCAGGCCCGATATACTAAACCTGCACCACCTATCACGTGTGCTACATTTGCTCAAGATGTTATAGAAGGAAGGGCAAATGTTTCACAGGCACATGACCACAAACACCAGCCAATGATCTTTGGACCACAAAGCCTTATAGGTGGAAGCTTTACAAGTGAGAGGGAAAGGATGGCAGCCCAAGTTTTCCAACCTTTTCACAGGTAAATCCCTGTCCTCTAACACTACTTTTATGTATATTCTGTTCTGTTCACTGGGATGATGCAGAGCTTTGAGCATCAAATTCTCTTGTTAAACACATTGCACCATATCATGCCAAATTAACATGTGATGATGAGCAGATACTGATTGCGGTCATACATAACAAATTATCTTGTAGGACGCCAACGATGAGCATCGAGGAAGCTGGTCTGAAAGAGATGGAAATGATGAACAAATGGCAGGAGAGGAATGCAAAAATGTTCGAAGAAGCTAACTCGGCATAGTATAAGGACCGCCCGAAGTTGGGACCGAGTGAAGATGATGAAGATGATGATGCTGCCCAAGAGAAGGCGAGGGCATGGGATGACTGGAAAGATGATAATCCTCGAGGTGCTGGCAATAAAAAGCTCACCCCTGCGGGTGAAAGCTGACAAGTAAGTTCTTATACTTTCTTTATAACGTATTCTTTCAGACCTAATTAATGGTGGTTTTAGGAACATTCTCCGAAATCTATATCTATTATAGATTTTCACTTAACGAAATTTTAGCAGTTTGCTTTGAGTAATGTATAAAATTCACACGTCAATTAGAACAAAATTGATCCTTCATGCTTGCACTAGTCTATGTGCTTCGAATTTTGTCTAATATTTTTAACTAAGTCTATTTTAGACTTATCTATATTAATTCTTATATTATATTTTGCAAAAAAATTATGCCACTTCTAAGTATACATTATAATATTATATATTATCATAGATCTAAATTTTATGATAGAAATTGTATAATATATAGAATTATTATAAATAAAATATTACATAATTAAAAAAATAGGTCATATCAAGTTGGGTTTAAGCTTGACTCACATTTTACATGGGCTTAATTTTTTAGTTCAATATTATATTTTGGGCTTAATATTTTAATCTAAACCCTTTCAAATATCAATTCTGATTTTAGATTTGGGCGAGTGACTTACACCGATACGAATTATTAAATGTACTAAAATTTTTTGTTTAAGATTTAAGAAAATCTTTAATACACTAGCAGTGGAATTTAAAAGTTTCACAAATAGAGTTGAGTTGATGATCAGTGTATATAGAGTGTGGTAAAAATATTTAAAAATAAATCTATAAAAGAAGTGAAACATATAATAAATTTATAATTTTGCTTGTGGAGTCAAAAGAGTGTATTATTAGAATATCAAATATTTGCCTTAAGATTTAAGTGTTGGTATTGTTGCCAAAAGTACTCTAAAATATATATATGTTTTAAACATATGTTGTAAAGTAAAAAATAATATTTAAATGATATTCAAATTCATCAATATTATGATATTTTAAAAAAATAATAACTTATTATTAATTATTATTAATATTTGATATATACTGCATAAACAAATTAATGCTAATTATTTATAGATTTTAATTTGAATACATAAATAAAGGTGTATAGCATATAAATATTATACAAAATACATTTGATTTTAAAAGTGTTTTTTAATTAAAAGTTAAATTTCAGCTTTAGAAACCATAATATTTTAATTTAAATTTATAAATAAAGATATTATGAGACAATTTAAAAGACAAATATTTCAATTATATTAATTAATAAATTATAAAAATATTAGAGATAAATAAAGGATAATTTTTGCATATATGCTGGAAAAAAACTTATTTGATAAATTATATTATTGTTTTTTTTAATTTATCGATTTACGTTATTTTTTAATAGAAAAAGGAAAATGGTCTTATTGAACTTGTTTTCAGTAATTCAACTCTTTTGATCAGATAGTTAAATGTTCGAGCTTTTGTTCTTGAGTCCTAGATTCGATTCCTCTCCTACTCATATTTATATTTTTTATTTCATTTTATTTTAAGCTTTTATTATTTTTAATTAATATTTTAATACATTAGCTCTTTTTCCTAGATGGTTAGATAATTGTGATTTCATCTTTGAGTCCTAAGTTCAATTTCTCTCATAAGTATTTTAATATGTATTTTCATTTTATGTTGTTTCAAGCTTTTTATTATTTTTAATTTATGTTTATAATTAATAAATATTATTGTTGTCAAGTTTTTTTTATTATTAACTCATCTTTTAATTAATAACTCTTTTATTTATAAAATCAAATAATTATTGTAAATATCATTCTTTTTAGTAAATATAATTTTTATATGTGTAATATTTATCTTTCAGTTCATATCATGTGTGTAGTAAATTGACATATTATATATTTTTGTATGTATATTTGAAATATTGCATATAAAATATTTAAAATATCATACCCACAATGTAGATGAAAAAAATTATTTGAAATATTTTACATATTTGAAATAATAATGATATTTGAAATGATAATTTGATTTTATGATATTCAAAATCACTATACCCTACAATATAGATGGAGAAAATAAATATTTGACATATAAATATTATATATAAAGAAATATATATCTAAAGAATTAATTAATGTTTTTAAAAATAATTAAATATTTATTATTTGATTTTATAAATAAAAGTGAAATGAATTAAAAAATTGAAAATAATTTATTTATTAATTATAAAAATTAATTAAAATAATTAAAAATTTAAATAATATAAAATAAAAATATATAATAAAATCTTATAAGAGAAATCAAACTTAGATTTCAAGAATAACATCACAATTATTTAACTATTTAACAAAAATTTTGGTTAAACGGAATTTTAGTACGGAATTGTCAGTTTGGTCGGTTAATCGTATTTATTTACTATTCAAAAGTAGGGGGTGCTGGCAAACAAAGTTCTTTGGTCCACCCTCTTCTTTATTATTCTCCATAATTATTCCTTAATTATTAATATTATTATGGGTTTAATAATAATTAAGTTGCTTATTTATTTATCCAGAGATGCCACACAATGCCAGCCTGTGACAGACAGGTAATAACAAACTTCTTTGTTTTCAGTTATATTACTAAGAAAAACTACATGCAAATTCCAAAGTGAAGTTATAAGACTGTCCTTTGTCCGGTAGGATTTAGGACAGCTCCTGATTAAACCACGTGGATGTTTTATACTTTTTTCTTTACAGGTGAAAAATAAAATATCATGAAAGCTGTTATGAGTATTATATTTTGGGTCTTTTATTTATTTTTATACGAATTTATATTTTTATTAAAATTTTATTTATTTGTATTATTAAAAATTAGTATAACTGATAAAATAAACAAATAATTATATGTATCTCATACTAATATATATGTATAGAGATCAATTTTAATAATAGAAATAAATATATTTTAATTAAAAATTTATTTATTATTTGATTTAATATATGATAATTAATTTATTTAATTTTTTAATAAAAAATAAAATATAATCTGATTTTTAATATAAAAATAGTTTTACCTTTTATTTAATAAATATCTTCAGAAAAGGGTTAGGGAATACACCAGCTACAAGACAAATGGGCAAGGAACATCTTTAGCAAAATGTAGGAGAGAAATTGTATGTGCTTGGTTTGGATGACTTTCAGTTTTAGATTCAAAGGCAGGTTTATAAATCGTAGACTCACTCATTGCTAGGTGATAAGCAATATTTTTTAAACCGAATGAGATTTGTAAATTGAATTAATTGGACAAAAAATTAATTAAAATATCGATATGAACAATTGACAAATGAACTGTTTAAAGTCGATTGAATCAATTTTTTTATATTTTAAATTTTTAATAATTTATTTAATTAAATTAGAAAGATCGGTGAATAGATATTTTGACCTGTTGTCGGTTCTAAAATGTCGGTGCTTAGTTCCCAACATAGTTTTTTAAACACATACAACAAGTCACCACATGTATAGAACAATTAAGGTGGACCGGCTCTTTTAAGAAAGGTTTTCAATAGACTCTTTCAAGAGAAGTTTTCAAAACAACCAAATGTATTCCGTGTTGAGATTTTGTTCCTACCAGTTCATGTAGCTCAAGTGGAATCATGGTTGCACAGGTAAGGGCTATATAAATCTCAAGTTGATATGGTTCAAGTTGCCTACACTCAATTAACTCAATTATTATTCACATGTCCTATACCAACACCCTCTCTTCAGTCTTGCTAGGTCATATCTCCTTCATTAGGACAATACCTTCGATTGTTAGGAATCCAATCGGCTGTCCAACTCACACTTTGAAGACCTTTCCCCGGAAAAACCAACCCATCCTCAACAAAAACCTAATGCTACTAAAGAAAAACCAGTTCTGTCAGCAAAGCCATTCAACATAACAACAAGATTAAGCCATTTTTTAACTTTCTTCCTTGAAAGAATGCATTCCTGGTGGAAAATTATGAAAGATAACAGCAGATTAAACAAGGTACCTATGTTAATTGGAATCGAGAGTCTATCGGATGAGAATAATATCTCCTCCAATACGAGCATGTTTAACTTTTTCCGAGCTTTTCCTTGTATATTCTCATACTTGTGTTTGGATTCGAGTTTACCTCACACATACGAAGTAAATCCATTGACAGAAAAGGAACTTTTTATGTTTCTAATCAGCATTGAAATACGACCTTAAGATGTAGGCTAGTCTTTTTTGAATTTTTTTCCCACAACAGAATAATGATATACAACATAAAATTACAATAAATTTTTTCATTGAAATGAAGAAAATCTTAAATTATTCTAAAGAGAAAAAATAAAGCTGTTACATTAAAAAAAATGGGAACCAAAGCTCAAAAAAGCAAGAACAAGATGATCCACAGCAACAATGCTATAGCAGAGGGATTTTTTTTTTTTTAATTTGTATACTTAGGGTATAAACAGTTTTTGGTGCAAATTACATGTAAATTTTGCAAACCAAGAACTGAAAAAAAAAAGAAGAAGAAAATGTTCTGAAAATCAACAACAAAAAGACTTAATCAAGCCCAGAATTGAAAAATCCAGAAAAGATTCAAACACTTACAATTACAATATTTTAACAATGCCCTTTTCCATTGCATTGTTCTTTGTTTGCCAGCTAGATACTGCTCTTGTCAGCGGAATTCATCACTTTTGACCATCAAAGTATACGTATTTTTAGCCATCAATGCATTGTAAGCCTCTGCAAACCCATAACCAAACCCCAAATAAAGTAGCACAAACAAGCAAATCCAATATTAAAACTACCCAAACATGTTTCCTCCATGTTTGTTTAGCCTTTTGTTTATCGCCGCCACCACCACCACATAAACCACCACTTTTTTGCATTGAAACTGGGTAATCTCTAAAATCGTCGCTTAAATCGACTGTATTCTCCATCCCAACAATCCCGCCGCCGCCAACTCCACCGCAACCATCTTTGGTTTCAACGCCGTTGACTTCCAAACCACCACCGGATCTTTTCTTCTTTTTCAAACCCCCTAACAAAGGAGCCACCACGGTTGGGTTTCTAATATCTTTTACTACTGGGGATGGAACAAAATCCAAACCCAAACCCAAACCCAAAGCCTCTGAAAAAACAGGATCGAAATGAGATTGAAGACAATTTTGGGTCAAATTATCAGTACCCATAACTAAACCAGTGAGTAGAAAATCGTCCAAAGCAACTTTCAAGCGATTCAAGAACCAAAACGACTCAGATTTGTCGAGATCTTCATGGGATATGATGAAATAAACAAAAGGGTCATCGATTAAGAAGGTATAGGACCTTTGGGAAACCGTATGAGAGAACATTGAATGGTAAGGAGGGGCTTTCTCGATGCATTCCCTTGCTAATGGCTCAATCCCCACAGCTTCTTTGCGAGTGAATTCAGCTACAACTGTGGGTCCTTTTGCAATGCAAGCATATAGTATCAGCTTAGGATCGGAAATCATTTGATGGGGGTTCTTTAGAACTGTGGGTTAATTTCTTATTTGATGCTTATTTTTTCAGTTTCTGTTCATAGATCGTATAGTGTTTTTTGCTAGGGTTTTTTTTTGGGGGGAAGAGGAAGAAGAATAACGACAATTCTTCCATTCCCATTGCAATTAAGCATTAACCAGTTTTTTTTTTTTTTCATGGAATTATAAAAATAATACCCTTGTTTAAGGATTCAAATTACGGGCAATGACATTGAAGAATTTTATAATGGTTTTTATCGGGCTTTGTGTCGGCATCACCAACCTCCAATAATACAGTGTACTGTAGCAGATCTGCAGTTTAATTATTGGTAAACTTCGACGGTGGGTTTCTCAGTGGTGAAATTCCCCGATAAGTCCCTCTATTATAGCGATAGAATCAAATTAGTCCCTTTCTTATTATGAAATAGATTAATTTAATCCTGTATTATTAAAAGGAAGGGTAAATTTCATCAAACGTCCCTGAAATATGACTCATATTCTAAATTAATCCTCAAACTTTAAAATATTGTAATTACATTCTTAAAAAAATATTGATATTTTTAGAGCCCTAGGCGAAAGAATAAATTAGGCTCCTTTTAAAAATTATAAAATATAATACCCAGTAGATGAAACATTTATGGTAAAAAAATTGAAAGTTCTAAACATTTAATTAATTTATTTTAGTCTAAAACTTTTTTTCCCACATTAAAAATTTTAAAAATATTTTTTTGAGCCCCTTCAAATATTATACCCTGAGCGACTACGTTCTCAAATAACTCTTAGGGTGGATTTGGATGGACAATTGAGTGCGGTACGGTGTGTTTAATTTACTGTTTATCTCACTCTACAATATTGTTACAGCATCTAATCTCATCGCCACCGCTATTTTTACACTAACTACAAATAAACGCACTGCCTATCCAAACTCATACTTAAAACCGCACCTAGTGATCAACATCTTCATCTTTCACGCCAAGGCACTGCTTTATTTTGAGATTTCAATTTTAATAAAGTGAAGTAATTAAATATGGAAATTCGTTCTTTTCTTTGACAACACGTCAGTCATGCAGATCCTGCTACAAACACAAGAAAAGCATATTAGAATAATTTGGTATCGCACATGCACTATTTTACAGTTTCTATGATAATTGAAGGAAATAGCTTTAACTTCGTGTATGTTATGGGTGGCATTTGATAAGTCATGCCCTACTGTCTTTAATAATCATTACACGCATCTTCATTCCGGATTAAATTGAATTAATGTGTAGAATTTTTTTTTAAAATTAGAGTTAATTTAATATGATTTATAAATATTAAGAGTTAAATTTATTATTTTGGTAATTTTAAAAATATCACATCATTTTTTAATCATGAATTTAACTTCACTTAAAGGAATTGGATGAAAAAAGACGAACATAATTAATTAAGTGATCATTTTGTAACTTTTAATAATTGGGTGACAAAAAAATTTAAACATAATTAATAGAGTTATTTATCACGCATGTATTATCATAATTAGACATAAAATAAATACCACTTAGTACAAATTTAAACTTAAAATTAGAAAGATCGGTAATAATTTTTGCCAAAAAAAAGACATCTTCAAAATAAAAAAATTAAAAAATTCCTTCTCATTGCTAAAATAAGTCATGAGAGTGACTAAATATTATCAATTGAATTAGTTTATTACTAACTTATATAGTAAAACAAGGCGTAGCTAGGGGGCTGGCATGGGCCCGGCCCCCCCTAAAATGTAAAATTATAATTTTGCCTTAGAATTTTTAAAAATTTTAAATTAGTAAAAGTAAAATTATATTTGGCCTCTAAAATTATAAAAATTGATTTAATTTTTATAAATTATAAATAAATATTAAAATTTTATTCAGCCCCTAAAATTTTTTTGACTTCACCCATATTAAAACATGTGTAAAAATAATACGAGAGTTATAAAATATAAATAATTTAATATTTGATTATGTTCAGCGAATGTTAAGAGAGATTAAATCAATATTCAATTAAATTTTAATAAACATTTATAATTATAAATTTTATAAATTATTATTTAAATCAATATATTACTTGAAATTTTAGCATTATTGAAAAAAATAAAATTGTCAAATGAGAAAAGAAAATCACAGTGCTTCACTTGAGAGATTGAATGGTTGATAGAATTTTGCCACGTCATTCATGGAACGGGAAATTCTTGTTGACGTGGCAATTGCGGACGTGACTGTTACAAAGGTCAAAACTCAAAAGTAAACAGAGTTACTATTGGAGCTATTTTATTTTTATTTTTTAAGGGGCCAAACGACGCCGTTTAAGTTCTTTCGTCTTTCCCCAGTAGATCCACGTGAACTCTGTGCCTGCCGTAGATGATTACTTACTTACCGGTGAGTTTTAAGACCCGACCCGGTTTATTGTTTTAACCCACAACAATCAGGATTACAAGTCTTTCCATTCGGATCCAACAAATATGTTTTCTACATTTGTTTTTCTTTATGATTGTCTGGGTTTGGGGTCCAAAAGATCATTTTGTTTTATATTTTAAAACAAATTTATTTCAATCCATATAGAAATATGGAATCAAATAAATTTGAGGGTTTTTTACAAATTTTATTTTGATTTAAATTATATAGATTTATTTCTGTCCAAAATTATTTTTATTTAAATTATGTTTGATTTATGTTTTTTAGTGATTATTTTCACAAACAGAGTTAAGTGAGGTTTAAATAAATTGGTTCTTGTTGAATTTTTGTTAAAAAAAAAAAATTCACTCCCTCATGAACAAGGTCGCAATAGTTAATATAGAACTGAACAAACAATTATCGTATGATAGATAAAGCTTCAAATACTGGAGAGTTTGCAGTTTTTATATTATTACATCACTAACATGAATGCGAGAGCAAATAAATACAGAGAGCAACATATGAAGAAACAAACCTTCATTTCACACTTCATAGTAGCATTTTCTGAAACACAACATATAAAACCCAAAATCATTTTCACCAGCCATGACTGCCAATAGGCAACCTCCAATCTTCTCCACCGTGGCCACCAGCGGTATCCGGGCTACATCCACCTAGACGTCTAGACGGTATGCGAGCACCGTTACTCTTTTGGCCAGGGCTCCTTGGTGCCTGGTAGACTGTTGTTCCTCCACCTGAACTTGATGAATCACAACCTGGGGATTTTTTTGTTGATGGGTTCCATTGGGGTGCATGTGGTACACGTTGCTGCTTCATAATTATAGGTCCTTGGCTTCGAACCTTGGCTTTGGCAGATTGGGTTGGGGCCATGTAGCTAGGTGCATTACTTGACCCTGATTGAGCCTGCTGCAGGGTTGAATATGAGCCTGAATCCATTGCTGTCACAACATCCATTTCAACAGTTTTCTCAGACATGTTATCCGTAACGGTAGTGGTTGCGGTGGTGGTCGGCAGTGTCATGTAAGAACCTTCTTGATGGCCTAGTTGACGAGCGTGGTACGGTTGCGATGACATCCAATGCTCGAGCCAGTTCCAACCCCATTGTGCCTTCTCGAGATCATCAAGGTGGACTCCAACATCTTTGCCATTGGGGTGCGGTTGGATGAGTTGTTGCTGTGGCTGTTGCTGCTGATGCAAGAAAGTGACTTATATGACCATTTAATCACTAAACAAAGTATTTTTTTCCAGTGCTTACGAGTTACAATTTACCATGAACCAACCTGATAGCTATAGGCATAAGCAAGGGCTCGTTCTCGTCTCATTGCAGCATCATGTTTCTTCGAAACACTTTCCTTAACCTTCTCCGAGCTTTGCTGTCCACCATCCCAACTGTCATATCTCTTCAACAGGCTCCTTGACTTTCGTTCTACTTCTCCTGTTCCTTTTTTTTCTTCATCGTCTTCGTCCGATCTCTTGGGGATCTTATCATGATCAGTTAGCTGCAGCCTACGAGCTCGAACTCTTGCCTGCACCCGGACTAATGCTTGCATGCACCGCATTGTCATTTGCGCTTGTTTGCGCACGTTATAACCTCTCACTAGTGCCTGCAACCTCACCAGTCCCTTCAAAGCACGCAAAGCTCTCCGAGCCTACAAAACCATCAGCAACATTAAGAACCACCTTAGAGAACAATGTTCCATAATACGGTGGTATAAGATGCATATAGACATGGTGACAGATTGAGACTGGGTTTGTTTTTACCAGATAGCCTCTATAATAAGACTGTATAAGCGTTGCAGCTCTTTCTTCCTTAGACTGTCGTCCATAACCCGCCAACCGGACGACTTTAGCGGCAGCTTGAGCGGCCGCAACAGCTGCTTCTGCAGCAGCAGCAGTTGCCATGGCGACAGCAATGGCATGGTTCCTATCTTCATTCAGAGGAGTCGACATTGCACTCTCATTATTCGTGATGTCCGGTGAACTCTCCGCCGGAAAATGTTCAAACGACACTACATCCGGGGCCTCATTTGGCCATTTCTCCACATTATTCTCTCTCTGAAAATCAATCAGATTGGTCAGTTTCATTAACATTTGCCTTGAACTATGTCAACCAATGAACAAACAAAAATTTTACAGAGCAGATTATCATTGATATGGAATGATGGAGATCTAACATTTTCAAGCACATGAAGGACAAGTTGAATGATGTGATGGCTTAGGTGGCATGAAAATTATGTGTCAAGGTAGCAACCACGTTGATAGGGGACCAGTGCCCCTGCTTGGGTTCATGGTCCTTCAAAACAGTGAAAAAGGGGAAGCCATCAATTAGCATTTAGCCCCCTTTGAAAGAAAAAGCAACCCTCTTACCATTTTCTTTTCTGATAAATTCTTTTCACCAAATTAATTTACATATATATACACGATTATACTGAAAAAGTAAATACTGACAACAGAAATAATTATATATTTAAATATTTCTTTTTTTCAAAAATGAGAATTATTTGTTATTTTTATTTTGTCATTTTCTGTTTCATATATATCAAAACTAAACTATCCTTTCTTGTTTTTGGTATCATAAATTTTGTGACCTATAAAATGAAGCTCGAATAATAATTCAAGAAAAATGAAGCTCGGGTGTAACAGCTTCCTAGTATTATGACCACAAATGAGTAAGATCAAAGAGAATTTGTAATGTACTTGCAAACGTGGGCACTATATAGTATATACCAAGTTCTAACAACAAAAAGATAAGAACCCAAATAAATACAAGCAAAAATCCAGATGTTTGAGATGTAGATGTTTGCTTTCTCTTTTTTTTCCCTACATTTATTAAAAATTTGCCTTAAAATGAAAAAAAAAATTTTGAAAGGTGCCATTGATTTTGCTTGGAAATATGGCAATCAAATCAACCTGCTAAACAAACATCAAAAGGCAAAAAAAAAAAAAGAAACAAAAAACCAATGAAAAATACGTTACTTTTTTGTCAGGCAAGTCTTTGTGAGATGATTTGAACACTTTCTTCACCGTCGAGAACCATCCACTCCCTTTCTTTCCCATCGCCGGTCAAAAAACAGAAGTTTCTAAAACAGATACAAAAAATGGCAGATCGTAAAACACCGGAATTTTTAAAGTAATGAAACATATTACACTCGTTAAAAAGGTAGAAAGAACGATACACAGAGACAAAGCAACAAACACTTGTATGCCATTTTACAAATTCATGTTAAATGAAAACAGAAAATTCATGGCAGTGGATCAAACCTGAAACGAAGAAGAGCAGGTAGGTGACGAAATGTTATCGATTGGCTTGAATTCTCTTCATGTTTTCTCTGTATCATATTCCATAAGGTATAAATTACTTGAATCTTTTTCTTCTTTATTTGTTAAAGCTGAGAAAAAATGAAGTGAAAAGAAAAAAGAAATGAGAAAAAAATGGTGATGTTATTATGGAAATAAAAAAGAGACTGAAACAGAGGAGAGCTAAGAGGGTAGTAGTAAATTTGAGAGAGAAAAAAAGGAAGTAACAGAAGAAAACCCGTGCGAAGCGATCGGCCGATGGCTTTTTAATCAAATTCACGGAACGCATAACATATATTACGGTTGGATTGGGCCCAATGATATTTTGCCACGTCATCTTAACTCTTCTCCACGTAATTACAAGCCTGCCCCCACCCAGCATTACTTTTATCTATTTACTTCTGTTTTTGTTAATTGCACTAGACATCCCAAACTATTATACTCATTTTAAATTGGATCCTAAACTTTAAAATTTTTAATTTTATCCTTAAACAATCGATATTATATCAATTAAACCCTTCAAGTATTGAAAATTAAAAATTAAAAATAAAGTAAAATTGAAAAGAGAGACCAATAAAGCTTTTGTAAAAGCTTTAAAACCTCAAAACTAAGATTTCTTACGATATCCTTTTTACAATATTTATTTTCTTTAAACTTTTCATGTTAAATTATATTACATAAGATTTAACATCTCATTTAATGGTTAAATTAATAGTTTTAGTACTGAAAAACTTAAAATTAATGATTTTAGTAATGAAATTACCTTATTGATATAACCTCAATAGTTTAGGGATGTAAATAGAATATTTTAAAATTTGAGGACCGATTTAAAATAAATGTTATAATTTGAGAACGTTTGATGCAATTAACTATTTTTCAATTGAGAAAATTATAAATTAAAAAATCAATTTTCTCTTAACCGTCTTTTTAAGATTTTATATTAGTTTAAGTCAATATTTTTGGAACCGAATGAATGTTGAACCGATCAGATCACTAGTTTTAATTAAATAAATTATTTAGAATTCATAAAAAATTTAAAATGTTTTTAAAAAAATAAAATTCAATTCAATTGTTAGTTCAATCGAGTTTTAACTCAACTTAATCGATTCATACTATAGTTTAGCCCGTTCTGTCTCTTGCTTTGGATTGGTGTACCAATCAGTTTCCAGTCCGATCCAATTTCAATAATTTTGGTTTAAGTTCTTGTAAATCTCATTGAAATTTATTTTAGTTTTAAGTTTAGATACATGTCAGTTTTTCAATGCAAAATGTCCAACGCTTAATTTATATTTGTTCTTTGAGTTGTTGTTAAATAGAAAAATAAGTGTTTGATATATTATATAAAATTAAGGTGAATTTTGGATGGACGATTGGGTGCGATATATTTAGTTTATTTTTTGTCACACGTTGCAATAACGTTACGGTATCTAATCTTATCGTCACCGTTGTTTTTACACTAACCGCAGATAAACGTACTGTCTATCCAAACTAAGCCTAAATATGAAATATAATAAAACAATGTATGTTGGTATATGAAATATAAAAGAAAAATATTAATCTAGTATTTGTTACTGGGAACAATGTATATAAAATAATAATGAAAAATGTGTTTTTTTCTTTAATGCTACTTTTTTATTTTATTTATTACTTACCAGAAATGGGCTGGCATTTTTTATGTTACAAATGGATAAAATTTTATCCAAAATTTATTTACGGGGAAGAGGGGGGTTTAATGCGTCGCTGTTTTAGGGGGAGTTGGGGTGTTAGTAAATGCAAAAATAAAAGTATTGATAAATGTCTGTATCACATCTAGACAACCCTAACACAGAGGGAAACTTTGATCCATCCACCAGAAAAGGAAAAAAATTTATTATATATTCATCTATATCTAATGTATTTTTCAACTTAACTTTAATTAAATTATTTAAATAATTAATTTTTAAAATACAAATAAACATATTTTTTCTTTTACAAATTTTAATCATTTTGCTTTTTTTTTCATAAGTTAATATTTTTATTTCTATGCAACCAATTTAAAAATAATAATAATTTTGTGTAATTTTCTTCATATCATTGACACGTAATTTTGACAATTATTTTACCTTAAATCTTGAATCCGGGTTTGGATTTCAATTTTAAGGTTTTGGGTCAATATTTAGGTCCAAATGTTTAATGGTTTGAGGTTTACTGTTTGGGTTTAAGGTTTAAGAGTTCGCAATTACATGTTACAAGTTCGAGGTTCAGGTTTAAGGGTTTAGTTTAGAGTTTAATTTTTATATTTTGGGTTCAAGATTTAAAATTTTAGATTCAGGATTTAGGGTTTGGGTTCAAGGTAAAAAAAATCAAAATTATGTGTCAATGACATGGAAAAAATTGTTGAAATGTCATTAAATAATTGGAAAAGGGTCATGAATAATGTGGGGAATGATCTATAAAATAATTTCTTTATGAATGAGTGTATAAAAATAATTTAGTGTCTTTAAAATTTGATGATGTGGCAAAAATTTTGGTGTCTAAAACCATAGTTTTAGAATCATCGTTATGTAAATTATTCCCATAAAATAGTACATAAAAATATATAAATCGACATATATGTATAAAAATTAGGCATAATATAAAAATTAGCTCTTAATGTTTATATATTTTGTTAATTTAGTTATTATTCTTTTGTTTGAATTACATTTGATCGTCGATATTTTAAAAATAGTTAAATTTGATAATCAATCTTTCAAACATGGTTGAATTGAATTTTTTTTAGTGAATACTAACTAAAACATTAAATTTTCAAACATGACAGCCCGTATAGCAATCAATGTGTACTCCATTCTAAATTTTATGAATTTTTAATAATTTTTTGATTTTTTAATTGTTTGACGACGTGACATATAAGATAAATAATGTCATGTCAATATGAATTATAGGTGGACTGTCATGCTAACATGGTTAAAATTTTAATGTTTTAAGTAGTATTTTCCGTTAAGAAAAAGAAATTTGACTTTTTTAAAAGGTTAATAACTAAAATTAGTTTCCAAAAAAAGGTGTCAATTTGGTAAAATGATGTAAACATTAAGGACTAAATTTAATATTATGCCTAAATATTATCACTACGATGAACAATAATGCCTATACTTTAAGAATTTTGAGATTTCATATTCGATTATCACCTTTTGTGAACATGTAGAATATCTTTCAAATTTATTTTGTTTAGTTTATTAAGTGTTTAATTCGATGATTGTAACGATTGATTCTTATTAAAACTATAGATATAGTTGGTATAAATGCTAAAATCTAATCCATGTCTTTATATTATTCATAAATTTAAAATTTAGTCCTTTTATTTTATTTTCAAGAATGTAGTTTTATACTTTTCATGTTTCAAAATTTAGGTCCAATTATTAAAGTCGTATTAAAATTATTTTGCCAAATTTTCGGTGTGATATCTTGAAGTTAAAGAATAACGTTGTAATGAACTTGAATTTTATTGTAAAAAAAAAAAAGTGTTATCAATTGAACTTACATTTTAAAACTAAAAAAATTAAATTCCATAAAATAAAAATAAAAACTAAATTCTAAATATACTGAAAAATATGGATTTTATTATAAAATTTAACCCAATAAAAAAATGAAAATCTATTATTCCTACCCCTACATAGTTGGGGATTAAAGTGGAACTATGTTAGATGCCACCCATTTGCTTGCATTAAAAGAAAAAAAAAAAGTCATACATATTGAAGAAGGGGGGAATTTGTGCTTTGCAGTTGGGAAGGAAGGAATCCAGTCATCTTTGTGTTGTACCCTCTCTCCATAAAAGGTAAATTCAAGTTAGATGACGGGTAACAAGTGCCTTTCAAATTTATTTTTATTTAATTTTGTTTTTATAAATTATTAATGCATTTCTACATTTATAATTATTTGCAATTAAAGTAAGCTGCTATAATTAATTGTTGAATATTAAAAAGAAATGAACGTGTTTTATTATTTACATGTTTATGGGATATTATATTTGTCTTAAATTTAAATTTGGTTTCTAAAAAGCATAATAGATGAAAAATTAGAAAGAATCGAACCAAATAAAAAAAAAGGGGATAAAACACACGTGATGGAACGAGAGATCCACACATTGTAATAAGATTCATTAGCAGGGGTGTAACTAAGAGGTTGGTAAGGCTCCCGACCCTCCTTAAATAGAAATTTTTTATTTAGGCCCTTTAAATTTTTTAAAATTTTAAATTAATAAAGATAAAATTATACTTTATCCTCCTAAAAATGATAAAAATAAGATATATGCTATAAAAATAGTTATAAAAATTATAATTTAATTTCGGCCCGTAAAAATTTTCTAACTTCACCTATGCTCAATAGCGACTTGATAATATATATTGCTAATTATTACATTTAAGGTGATACTAATGTTATCAGTACCGAGCTGTCGGTATAAGTGCAATAAATAAATGAATAAATAGATGAGTTTGAGGAAAGTAAAAATTATGAAAATAAAGGAAATTAATAAAGATATGATGGTAGCTATATGAGATGAAGCAGAGACATCGTTGTGAAATGAAAGCAACATGGGTTTGATCATAATGTTAACTTATTAGGAAATTGAGTTTTGAAGGAGAAGGCACCAACAGCAGCACCACCGATGGCTTAGAAAGACGAATTAAATTCAGTAAATGTGACCAACCACTAACATCAATCATGATACTCAAATACATTTCTTTACATCTCATTAACGTTTGGTGCAACATTCCCATTTTACTCATTTCATACTTCTTCTTTTTTATTTCTTTATTTTTTTTTTTTTTCAAACTGGAATCATTAGTATTGATTTTTAGAAAATTCAAACATATAGTTAATAAAATAGAAATAAAAATAACAGGGAAAAGTATAAGAATAATCACCCAACAGTGTAATTCATTTTATTTTGGTCACCTAATTATTAAAATTTTCGATTTAATCACTTTACTCTTACTGGACATCCAGCTTTATGTATCCCTTTGATATCTTCGTATCCGAGAATCAGCAAATTTAACTCCGCATTGTTCATAAAATTTAGGGCCCTTTGTAAAAACTAACATCGATAACGGCAATAAAATAATTCAAAAAATAAAGAAGAATAAGAACACACATAGATTTTTTGTGGAAAATTTTTCGGGAAAAAACCACGGGGCAAAGGAGAAGAAGTTCACTAATGTTGAAAAACGAATGAAACAAGAGGAATTTCGACTACATGTATTTAAAGGTTGAAAAACTTATTCTGATCAATGTCAAATAGAACCACTTGTTTTACCACTGTATTTTGTTTCTTTAACAATGATTCGGGTCACACAACTAGAGATGTGCATGGGCCGGGTGGCCTGGCCCGGCACGAAATGTGGGAGGGTTTGGGTAAAAATATAGGCCCGAAAAATAGGCTTGGACAAAAAAATAAAACCCGTTTAAAAAATGGGTCGGGCTCGGGTAAGGCATTTTTGGCCCGGACCTGGCCCGGCCCAAATTCATTAAATGAAAAAAAACTATTTTTTAATAATATTTTCTTATTGTTTTTCTCCTTATTTTACTACCATTTTACTATTATGTTTCTATTATTTTGTTGTTATTGTTTAGATATTATATAAAACTTATTTTATTATTAATTTTGTTATTATTTTAAAGACATTTGTTAATTTTGTTATTATTTTAGAGGCATTTGCTTGTTAAGTTGCATCTATTTTAGTATTATTTAAGTCTACATATTTTTAAAATTTATTTTCAATTTGTTGAAAAATATTTATTTTGATTTTTTACTATTATATATTTAAAATTATAAAAATTATTATAAAAAATTAATACGGGCGGGCTAGGCCGAGCCGGGTTCTAACATTTTTATATGGGCCGAGCTTGGGCAAAATTTTAGGCCTATTTTTTGGTCTCGGCCCGACCCGTGCACAATGAACGGGCCTAAATTTTTAGTTGAGCCTGACCCAAACTCAACCCGCCCGGCCCATGCACACCTCTACACACAACTCTAACACCCTCATTTTCATTTTCAATTACTCAATAATTTCTAAAAACGTAAATTCCACTTTTTATAGGTCCAAAAATTCTTTCACAAAATAATCCATCATTTTTCGGTTTATTGATTTTGTAATGAAAAGTATAGGATTTTGTTACGTCTCCAATAATTTCTCCATTAGGTAGGATTTTCTTGGCTCAATTACTTATTTATTGGGGAGAAACTAATCCATTTTGGAGTTGTTGGTGTTTATATAGATTGATTATAGAAGAAAAATTCGGATTGTTACTTGAGGGATGGAAAGCTAATGTAGGTTTTTATATTGGTTTAATAATAAATTCAGTCCTTCAGCGTTTCGATATTATATCTATTTGGTCGCAATTTAAAAAAATCAACAAATTCTATCAAGAATTGGAACCTCTCTCGTTCTCGACATTCGACAATACACCCCAAGCCTCCCGTCAACCACCATACACGACACATCACCATCTTCAACTCACCCTCACCGGCCACTGGCACAATCGGGGGTCTCCTTTCTACTATTTTTTTTTTAAAGAAAATCAGTGAAACAAACAATTATTTTAATAGCCATAATGTGATATTTAAAAAAATAATAATAATTATATGGTGAGAGATGGGTGAGGCTTGGTTTACTATGGGTCTTAGATAGGTAGTTAGAAGGAGTGGTGCAAAAGAGTTGAGAGGAAAATGGTCAATATAGTAGCGTCGGGTAAAGGGGCGAAATGGTGAGTTCGTGAGGTTTGTGGTTGTTTCAACGGAATTTGTCTACTGGTTTTGGATCAAAGGAAAGGTGACAGGTGATGGAAACTTCAGTGTTTGTTGGGTATTCAGAGAAAAGGAAATGACGATGGTGAGGGTGAGTTGAGTTGAAGATGGTGGTGCATTGTGTATGGTGGTTGACGAGAGTATTTGGGTGTGTATTCCAGAGTGAGTGAGGATTAAGATGTTTCTTGATAGGATTTATTAAATTTTTTTTATTTAGGATTAAATTGATAGAATACGAAAATATTAAAAGGTTAAACTTCTTATTAGCTCATAGAAATAACCCATATCAACTTTTCGTCCCTCAACTAATAAAAATTAATGAAAAGAGATAAAAATATTTAATTTTAAAAGATGAGTGACTAAATTAAAAAATTAATAGTTAAATGATTAAAAAAAATAATCTGTTGGCTATTCTTATACTTTGCCTAAATATTTTCGTGGGAGAGAAAAAAGGGAGAAAATTTAAAAATTGGATCAGGCTAGACCCAAAAAAAATCAATTCTTACGGCTCAGCCCAAAACAGTGTGCAGCCCGTTATCAGCAATAAGACGATCCCATCCCTGCCGATCGGGCCAGCCGGCCAGCTCAGCATTTAACTAAAATAACGGGTTCAGTTTTTCTGGACTAATTAAATCCAGCCACGTGTTAAAAGAAATAGGATTCCACTCAAATCTAAGGTTTAATCTTGGTTTTAGTCCCTTTACTATATTAAATTTAATAATTTAATCCTATACTTTAATTGGACAATTTAACATCTAATTTTATAATGTTATTAGCAATTTAAAATTGATAATATTGAAAATTAAAAACTCAAGTTATTACTTTAATGATATGATTTTATAAATTTAAATATTGTATTATAAAAATAAAAAATTAAAATTATATCAAATTAAAATAAAGGATTACACTTGGGCTGCACGAGACTGGTTTCCCTCGTGCTCCAACTTTGTCAACCCGAGGAAAAAAATCAAAATCAAAAGGGTTAATACAATTTTTTATCCCTAAACTTGATAGCTAAATACACTACATGTGCTTTTTTGTTCATTTTAATACTTTAACATAGTATCTAGGTCAACTTTAGTATCTAATTTTGAATTTTGTAAAAGTATGATGATGTAGCAGTTTAAGAGCGTGCCATGTCATCACTTAAAACTTAAAAAATATATTTTTAAATGATTAAATCAAATTTTTATCATTTTTTTGGTTAAAATATTACCATTATTAATTTAAAATTTTATAAATTATAAAAAACTTAAATGAAAAAATTTTTCAAAAATTTTAGGGGGATCGAGCCCCTGCCAATCCCTTGGCTTTGTCACTGAAAATAGTGAAGCTCAAGTACCAAAATTCACACATACAAATAAAAAGTACAAGTATCAAAATGGACTTAGGAGATAAATTTTAAGAGAAATGATTAAATTTCGATTATATATGGAAATGAAATAATTAATTGAAATTGCCAATTACTTGCTTGACATGACTTATTCCTTATTCCCTTTTCATTGCTTTTTAAATTGAAGTTGGTCCAATTAATTTTAAATGATTTATAGAAAGTAGCAGCTATGAATCATTAATACACTTATTAATTATTAATATTTAGGGTAAACTATAAAAATAGTCACTTTCGTTTGCCTCAGATTATATTTTAGTCATTTATCTTTGAAATGTTACGTTTTAGTCACTTATGTTATCGTTTTGTTACGAAATAGTCACTCTGTAGTTAAGCTCCATTACCTTCCTAACGAAAATCCTACGTGGCAGTCCAAATGTGTGTTTTAAATGCTAACTTGGATGTCCAACTGGGATAAGAATAATTTTTTCAGTCAAAATGGGAATAAAATTAAAAGAAAGAGAGACAAACGGTTTTTTTTTTTTCAATTCAAAGTGTAATTAATTTAAATTTTTAATTAATTAAATTTATTTAATTAAAAACCTATTTCGTCCTAGTTGGACATCCAAATCGGCATTTAAAACCCATTTGGACTGTCACATAGGATTTCCATTAGGGAGATAACGGAGCTTAACGGTAGAGTAACAAATTTGTAACAAAACTATAACATAAGTAAGTAAAACGTAACATTTCAAACATAAGGGACTAAAATGTAATTTGAAGTAAATAAAAGTGATTATTTTTATAGTTTACCCTAATATTATATATATATATATATATTAATTTTAAATAGTTATGGATTGGAAGCACTCTTTCTTTCTTACATTAATTTCCGTTTTGTAAATAATTTTTTTTTTAAATTGAGTTAATATATCACTTCGTACACAAGTTTGGTTTCAATATTTAATTTGGTACATAAGTATTTTTGTCAGACTGGTACGTAAGTTTGGGTTTAATGTTTAGTTTGGTGTCCAGATCAAATGACATCATGTGACCTAATAAATATTTGATACATGTATTCAAGTAAAAAAAAAACATAGGTACTTAATTGGAAAAAAAAAACTCATGTACCAAATTGATCGTTAAAGCTAAACTCAAGTGCTTAATTGGGACAAATGGAAACTCAAGTATCAAATTAAAAAAAACTTAGGTATATATTTGAATGTTGAAACCAAATTCAAGTACTAAATTGAATATTGAAGTTAAAACTCAAGTACTAAATAAAAATATTAACCCACAAATTTAACTCTTTAGCAAAGATGGCAAACAAAAAAACCCAAATCCGATGGGTTACAATAGACTCGATCCATTAGGATCAAATTATTTTTTTTTGAAAAATTGGGTTCGGATGGGTCGAGGTGGGTGATTTAAAAAAAAAGTCGGATTGGATCGGGTTTGAAGTAAATCCACTCTATCCCGTGATATTTACAAAAAACGCACTAATATATATAGAGAGTTTTTGCTTTCAATAAATAAATTTATATTAAGACTAAATTCAAAAAAGAAAATCTTATTTACTTAAAAAATAAAACAATTTAAAAAAATGTAATTTTATTTACTTCAAAATAAAAAATAAAAATAATTTTCGATCGAGTCGTGTCAAAATCGAGTCTCTTATTGGGGCAGGGCTGGCAAAAATACGACTTGGCTCATCCCCATCCTGACTCATTTGGATTTTTTTTTGAATGCAACACATTAGAGTGGTATAACTTGTTTGGATTTGTTTGAATTTGGACTTTAAATTTAACTTGGGCTTCTCACAATCACAATCGTACAAAGAGAGAATTAATTATGAAAGCATAAAAATTAATATCGTAAATATTTTTTGATAAGGATATATCGATCGAGATAAAACGTGATTTAATTTTAAAAAGAATTTTGAGTCAATTTAAAAATTAACAAAATATTAAAACTATAACACATTTGTTTAAAATAGGACTTATTTTTAAAAATGTATTTTTTTCCCGAATACTTTTCTGTTTTTTCCACAAAAGTAGGGTTTTGGGAGTGAAAGAGAAAATTTCTATTATTTTAGGGGGAATATGATATATCATACTATTTGGAGAGGTTGTTGATATTTTTTCTGAAACAACAAAAACCGATTCCGAGGTCCAAAATTCTAAAATAAAGTGTCACTGCTTTGGATTTTCCCAAAAGAAAAAGGAAAAAAGAAAATCCAGGAAGTGCGTCAAAGCTAAACACAGCAATGTTTCCGTCCAACCACCAGGTGAGTTCACTCAGTCTCGATTCTGTCTCAATCACTCAACACTCTGTTTGGTTACTCGGAAAATCTATTCGGAAGGGGAAAGCACGAAAATTTAAATTCTATTTTTTCTTTTTTGAATTTTAGGCACTGGTTTTCGGCTTCTCGCATTTATGCTACTTTAAAAAAATGCAGTTCTTTTTGCGTCCTTTGTTCCCGATAATTTATCTTGTATCAAATGGGTGTTTAATAGGGATTTATTTACATGCATGCATGTGTTCCTCCCCTCCCTTGTTTATACCTATTTACTGCTTTAATTTCAGAGTTAGGCACTTCAAGAACATAAAAAGGAAAAAAAAAATAGCAGTTTTTTAACTTTCGAGGACAATTTTGAAAGAAAAAAGATTTTTACTTTTCTTGGTAGCAGGCTTTCTTTTCTTGGGAAGATTTGCTGATTTCATGTCTTGGGTTAATAGTATTTATTGTTGGAAATTGGAACACCCATTTGCATTCACTGTGATTCTGTTTAAATACTCTTAATAACGTTATTCCTGTATTATTATTTTTAATTGAGAAAAGTTTTGGGATCAACATAATTTATTATCAGTTGGTGCATTGCAATATTATATTGAAGACAACTTTTTAGGTGTTTTTCTCTTCAAAATGTTAAAAGCTTTAAGTTGTTTTTGAGTTTCTAGTGTTTATGCCTTGAAAAGAAAATCTTTAGATGCAAGTTAATTACTCTCACTCTTCGCAGTTTTCGGGTCAACCGAGGGCGTTAGCTGTTGTTGAAACCACCACAACTTCGATTCAAGTGGATCTGAACGAAGCCTCTTTGGTTTCCAGGATGAAGTGCAAAATGGAGGATTTTCAGAAGCCAAATCCATCATGGAGAGCTCTGAGGTTGTTTTGGTTTTGAATTTTCTTGTTACAGTGTTTCGGTAGAGGTTAACTGTGTCTATTCCCGTATGGGTCTTTGAGACAGTAGAAGTTATAAAATGGTTAACAGTATCTATTCTTGTATGGTTCTTTTTTAAGGTAAAGTTTGATATAACATGATCTATGCAGAAACTTCAAGATGATCTTCGAATGTTGGGAATGAAAATCAAGCAGCATGAGGATAGCTTAAAACTTCTGAGGAATCAGAAGAACAAATTAGATGATACCATACTTGATATGCAAGGTATACTTTTCTTATTCTAAAATGCATGCATGACATAAAATTCACTTGCCATTCAAGAATGGAGGTAAATATATTGTGATGTTTGCACCGATTGCTATGGGTGACAATCAGAATGAGTTAATATACAGTTCATAGATGACAAGAAGCTAATGACTTTTTGTTTAGATTTTGAGTATCAGGGAGTAACAGCCAGCTACACTATGGCGTATTATATTGTGTTTAATTGCCTAGATGCTCTGTAGATACTCCACCCATAGCTACATGTTATCAATAATCTGATATTGCTATAATTTGGATGTTCCTCATTAAGTTTTAAGGATGTCATCAGTGCAAATAAAGGTATCCTGTTAGTATTAATTATTTTCTAGTGGGATGATTTTGAGTTTATCAACACATGTTACATGGACTTAACACTCTAGGGTCCACACTCCACCCAATACACCACGGCATTGGGTGTGGAATACACGAATGATATTGCACTGGTTTTTCATGCTTGGCTGCTTCTTGTAAGTAGAGATTGGAAAAAATCAATCCAAATCGACCAAGAAAAAAATAGTAGCATTATTATATTTCCTACCATTATTGGAAGGATTCATACATCCATATGTTATCTTTGGATGTTTTTTAGCTGAATCCTGAAATCTAACACACAGTCACATACCCATATCAGATACTCATACCTAGATCAGAGTCCATGTATCTTGATAAACGTATATTGTTGCATATCTATTTTCCATTTCTCTGTCTTCAAGTTGATTTTTTCTCAGTTACGCTTGGCAAGTATCATTCTTCTAGTTCGCCTGGTGTGAACAAGGACGAGTCCCACCTTCAAAGTGAGCATGAAACAACTGAACAGATTCTTCGGCACGAAAAGTCAGCTGCAGGAATTCTGTGTCAGCTGAAAGCTCATCATGGCTCCCAAGCTTCTCATCTGAGTTTGACAAAGGATGTACTGGGTGTTGTTGCTACACTTGGAAAAGTAGATGATGAAAATCTTAGTAGGTCTGTTTGAATGTCTTTGTTTGTTTGTTTTTCTTCATCGTGCCTAGCAGCATTTAATTTATCACTTTTCTATAGTTTCTAACATTTTGGATGTTTTTGCATGAGAAAGTTATACCTTTCTCCTTGACCTCTGCTGGATACCTTATGTACGGGTGGGTTAGTTTCATCGCGACTTGTGTTTTTGAATGGTGATGGTTGAGGGTGATGTGCTGCATTATAATTTTTGGAATTTCTAGGGAGTAGCTCAGCTGTTCATTAAATTGATTACAATTGGGTCTTGATTGAAGGTTTTATGACAACTATCAATGCTTATATGTAGTTGTGGAGTGGCTTTATGTTTCTTTATTCAAATGTAGGATTTTCTCGGAATACCTAGGAGTGCAAACTATGTTGGCGGTTGTTTGTAATACTTTTGACGGTGTTAAAGCTTTGGAAACATTCAACCAGGATGGTTGCATAGATAAAACTTCTGGTCTGCACGGGCTTGCAGCTTCTATTGGGAGGTCTCTAGATGGCCGATTTCTTGTAATTTGTCTTGAAAATTTAAGGTATCAATCTCTTGTATTTGTTTCTGATTAAAATCTGGTTTATTAATGATAATAGTAAAAACCATTTCCTTTTTTATCGCCTCCTTCTCTTGCAGACCTTATGCTGGTGATTTTGTAGCTGAAGACCGCCAGAGGAGACTTGATCTCTTAAAGCCAAGATTACCAAATGGGGAGTGTCCTCCAGGATTTCTCGGCTTTGCAGTGAATATGATTAATGTGGACAGCTCAAACTTATCTTTTGTCACTGCCAGTGGGGAAGGCCTTAGAGAGACCTTATTTTATAATCTGTTCTCCCATCTTCAAGTATACCAAACCAGGGCCGAGATGGTTTGTGCTCTCCCTTGTATAAGTGAAGGAGCAGTCTCTCTGGATGGTGGGATGATCAGAAGTAATGGCGTATTTTCCCTAGGCAGTCGGTAAGAAGCTTTGTCTTGGAAGTTCTGAATTTCACTTTTATGCACAGTTTGCTTATGTCTTAGGATATAATAAGAATGTTGAAATATATATATGTATATGTATGCTCATACTGCATTAATGATACTATTCTATTTCTAATAATATTAAACTACTTTATGGTATAACAAATCATATATTCTCCATTTTTGTCAAGCATGTTCAAAAGCAAAGTTGAACTGTAGAAGGCATTTAACTAGTTTAGGAAAATTTTACCACCAGTGAAGTTTTTAGATTCCATAAGCAGGGTTAGTAGGGTGACACACAAAAATAAAAAATCATCATTTTTTTGACACTGTTTGATATCAGGGAAGAGGTAGACGTGAGATTCCCGAAGACCTCTACAATGTTAGAAGAGCCAGAAAGCTACAGTGAAACCGAGAAGCAGATGATAGAGATGAGATGGCAAAAAGAAAAGTTGGAAGAGGACATCAAGAGGGAACTCGCGTTGCTGAATACTGCCAAGTTCAATTTTGAAAGAAAGAAGCAAGACTTTGTCAAGTTTCTTGCTCAAAGCTCAACATATGCAACTCAGGTAAATCCGAATCATACTCTCAACTGAAATTGCAGTATCAGTCACATGTTTTTCTTATCCATAACATCACTTTTTTATGACAGCATCAATTTCAGGCAGGAAGAAGATAGGGTTGACTCCAAGAGGACAATAAGAACTTTTTAAGTAGGGGTGCAGAATCAATGAATAACTTGAGAAAAGGCAAAACATGTATGTGCTTTTATTGGGACTTTTTTTTTTTATACATGCTTTTCTCATGTTGAAAATGGTGCTAGTAGTTGTTTCTCAAAATGTAGACCCAGACACCAGATTTGCACGTCTATATAGTAAATTCATTTATTTTCTCTGTGTTTGCATCTTTTTTAACACCATAATTGGTAAACATTTAGTGGAAAAAGAATCTTCTCACCTGAAATTAAAGGCTTAAACTGAAAAAGCCAATTTCATATTGTCCAGTCTCTCAGATAAATACCATGGAGGCACATATACTAAAAGTCGGAATGTATTTTTGCCCATTTTACTTAAAAAATAATAGGTAAATTAATTTATATATGTTAAATCAAAGAGCAAAACGGTTTTTATGTTAAAATTTTCATTTATTTTTACGGTTACATTAGTTTGAGGTACCCGCTGCACGTACATGGCATTGTTTGATTATTTCATCAACCACGTAATATAAAAAAATTTTAACAAAAAAAATTAATTTGTTCTTTATCAATTTTAAAGAGGTAAAAATATAATATGATTTTAGTATTAACTTTACTGATTTTTAATAATCTGGAACAGACAACGAAAATAGTCTTCCACTTCATTTTTAGTATGAAAATAAAATTCTAAGAATCAATTAGGTTTTGGATCATTCAGCCCCTTTTCTTTTTTATGGTTTCATTTTGTAAATTTGGATTTTTAGTTCAAAATTTATTTCGGTTTAAAATTTAGTTAGGGTCTTCCGCTTGTGATTTAGCCATTGGTTTCTACATTATATAGGATAAGGATGTTTTAATTATAGTTGTACTTTTTTAAATAATTAATGGTAATTTTAATTTTTCTTTTAAGATATCAATCAATGTGGTCCATCAGTAAGAGAGCTCTTCAATTAATACTCATCCAAACCGAATAATGTTTGAATAAGATCCATCGGTTGCATCAAGGATCGTTTATATTGGTATGCATCGATTGATTCGATTAAAAATTGATTGAATTCATGGTTCAAATGATTGAATTATATTTTTTAATTTTTAATAATTTTAATTCAATCAATCAAATTGATTAATCAGTAATCTAATTTATTCAATTATTAATCTAGTTTTAAAAACATTGCTTATTTAAATAAAAAATGATTTATATGTAGTTTATTCCTGAACTTATTCAAAAGTACTTAGTTGGTTTCTGAATTTTATTAAATTGTGAAATAATTTAAAATAACGATATGATAATTTTATCTAAATATCATTATGATTGGATATACATGAAGTTGCAATAATTGAAAACTGCGACAGAGTATATTTTTCTAATATTGAGTTCTCAATAGGGGCGAAGCAAGGGGGCTGGCATGGGCCCTGGCCTCCTTAAAATGTAAAATTATTATTTAAACCTTTAAAATTTTTTAAAAATTTTAAATTAGTAAAGATAAATTTGTATTTTTGCCCTTAAAATTATAAAAATTCAATTTAATTATTTACAAATTATAAATATATAAATCATAAAAAATAAAATTTTATCCATCCTTAAAAATTATTCGATTTACTTCAATTTGTTAGAAAACAAAAACTCAACTTCTTATACTTCGAATGTGCTATTAAATACGATAAATTTAAAAATAAACTTTATATTAACCCTAAAAAAATAATCCTTTACCAGATGCATGGATCCGTTTTCTGTTTTCTGTTAGGCTTAAAAAATCTCTAATTTCAAATTTCATTTTTTCGTTTTATATCAATCAATCAATTTCAAAAAAAAAAAAAAAAAGGGGTTGTGAAACCCTAATCAGATACTTTGATCTCTGCCCCCAACTATGCGGCAACGCCAACAATTTTAAATGAGCCGCAAAGTAGATGCCACTGGAATATATCCCATCCAATCCAATCAAAGCATTTAAATGCTGCCCCTCAAAAAAAAAAAAAAAAACATTTAAATGCTAAATTAAACTTTTTTTTTTTCATGTTGGGTTGGTAATTATTTTTCTCAAAAATATTATTTTAAGATTCAAAATTGCGTGACTTATAAATATTAAGTTAAATAATTGTAAATAATATTAATTAAATTATGGATAAATACATAAAGTACCAATGACATCTTGCCTAAAGTTAAAGGTTTTGAGGCTTTGGATATATTACATATGAGTTTTTTCATAAATTATTTATTGTTTGAATATATTTCAGTTTATAATCGATTAAATATATATTAATTTATAATTTAAAATAAAATTATCATTTGAAGAAGATAAACATTCAATCAATAAGTCATAATTTGAATTTAATAGTTACATTTTACATTGAATTGTTTTAGTTATTATTAATACTTATGATTATACTTACAAATTTATTCAAGAAAAAAAAGAGATAATGTAACATTTAATCATTGAATTTAATCAAATTTCCTAAATTGATCTCTAATTTTTTTCTATATTAATTTCAGAACTTGAATTTATTTTATAATTTGACCCATGAATTTAAATCCCTTTAAAGTGTGATCATTTGAAAATTTCAATTGACCGTAAAATTCAAATATTGAATATTATTTTACAAAAAATATATTTTTTTTCATTTCACATGGATTTCAATTTTCATTTTTTAATAATTAAAAAAGTTAGAAATCCAACACATGAGTATACATGTGGAACTTATGGATTTACAATATATATGTGTGTTTAAAAGTAACATTCAATAAATAATGAAATATATAATTTAAAATTAATTAATTATAATAACACATAAAAATATATACGATATAAAAATAAAAAGATAGATTAAATTGTGAGTAATTTAAGCGTATAAATACAACAAAAAATAATACTAAATACACTGTAATTGTTTATCGTTGTCTTTGTCATCAATTGTTAGTGTTGAATTGACTTATGACACAAACTTAATTAATAATATTATTAAAAAATATAAAATATGTTAGAATGAAATTTTAGATAAATTTAAAATTTTATTAATTCAATTGGTACAAGTTTAAATTCTTAATTATGCATATTTCTTAATTATTAATTTTATTAAAATAATCTCAAATAATATAAAATATTTTAATTAAAAATAATATTTTATAATTTTTTAATTAAATTAATATTAATTAACTCGTGATATCAACTTAAAAATCAACACCTAATAATAAATTGTATATATTAAATAATCTATTCCAAACCTAAACAAAAAAACAAGCACATCTTTCACCCTTTAATTTCCTTCACGTAAGGCCTTCATGATTCTTTATTTCCAGCCCACACTCTCTAAAGAAAACTCTTCTTCTTCCTCTCTCTACGGACACACAAAAGAAAAAGAAGGCATGAAACCACCACTTGTAGGTTATGGTCATTGTAAACCCAATTCTATGGGCTAAGAGAGATGGGTGGTGGAATAAAATATCAGCAGCTAACGGTACGTATACACCATCAGCAAAAGCACAAATCGCTTAGGAATTGTAACCAACAAAAACAAGTACTATAATTGTCTTTAATGGTGAGTCGTGGGGACATCCCTTACCAGAACATAAATAATATGTGTTGGGTTGGATTCCCCTTTTTCTTTCCCAAATTCAAATAAAACAAACCCACTTCAAGTCTGTATTTTTGATGTCACCGTGTCAATCTCTCCATGTCTCTCGATAGCTGCAAACATTTGCGGACCACTGACACAGTAATACTCCTTAGTCCTTCTCCTGTTGTGTCTATTATTGTGTACATAGGAATCGCTTTTCTTCTTTTTTTTGCATTTAAAGTTGTTGCCTTTAATTTCATAGGGTGTACATTAGCCGTCAGATTTCAATTTATTTTATTTGCGTGAAAAAGGGAATAGTTTTGAGTTAATTGAAGTAACAGGTTTTTTGTTTTTTTTTTTTTTTTAAAGATCTTCATTGGAATATGATTTGAATGGATAGTTGCTGGAGGTGTAAAGATGAGTGAAAGTGGAATTAGTCAAAGGAAGAAGCGAAAGCGTTTAATTCCGGTGGTGGAGGAAGTAGGGAAAGATGGGGATCAGCAAATTAAAGCTGGTGATGGGAATAGTGGTGACCAAGGAGACCAAAGTTGGCTCGGTGAAGGTGGTGGTGGTGGGGGTGTTGAGAGTGTTTTGCAGTGGTTTGGCGAAGATGGTGTGAATGGAGGAGGTGAAGGTTTTAAGCTTTGGGGTGTTGGAAATGGTGGGTTTGGGCTTGGGATGGATGGGTCTGGTGAAGGTGGTGCTGGATTTGGTGATGATGGTGTGTTTGGGGGTGTGGGTGGGTCTGGTGGGGTTGCATTTGGTGGAATGGGTCTTGCAGATGGTCTAATGGAAGGCTTATTTGGTGGAGTTTGTGAACCAAACAAGGGTTTCATCAATGTTGGTGGTGAAGTAAGCCAGTTGTTTGCCGGTGAAGCTGAGTGTAGCAATGTGGGTGGTAATGGTATTCAGGGGTTTCTTGATGAAACCCTTGTTGCTGGTCTGGGAAATGAAGGCAAGCAGGCTAAGGGTAAGCGTGGTAGGCCAAAGGGTTCAAAGAAAAACAACAACAAGAAGAAGAAAACTATTGGTGGTGAACAGATTATTGAAGGGTTAAGTGATAACAAGGTTGAAATGGAAGATCCCCTTAAGCCTAAATGTGGTCGGCCAAAGGGTGCAATGAAGAAGAAGAAGAAGAAGAAAACTATTGATGGTGAACAGAGTCTTGAAGTGTTAAGTGATAGCAGGGTTGAAATGGAAGATCCCCTTAAGCCTAAACGTGGTCGGCCAAAGGGTTCAACGAAGAAGAAGAAGAAGAAAACTATTGGTGATGAACAGAGTATTGAAGGGTTAAGTGATAGCAAGGTTGAAATGGAAGATCCACTTAAGCCTAAACGTGGTCGGCCAAAGGGTACAATGAAGAAGAAGAAGAAGAAAACTATTGGTGGTGAACATTGTATTGTAGGGTTAAGTGATAGCAGGGTTGAAATGGAAAATCCCCTTAGGCCTAAACGTGGTCGGCCAAAGGGTTCAACGAAGAAGAAGAAGAAGAAGAAAACTATTGGTGGTGAACAAAGTATTGAAGGGTTAAGTGATAGCAAGGTTGAAATGGAAGATCCCTTAAGCCTAAACGTGGTCGGCCAAAGGGTTCAAAGAATAAACAGAAAAAGCTTGCTAGTGGAGTTGGTGCTGATGACAAGGTTGGAAATGAGATTGTTTGTGCGATTGAGAAGCAAGGTCTTGCTATGGGTACTAGTGGTGACAATGTGCAGTTGAACAGTAGGAATGGTAAGCCAAAGGTTTCTGAAAATGAGAAGGAAATCATTGTTGAAGAAAACCAAGATATGTCTAGTGAAATTGGGGGTGGTGAAGGTGCAGATGGCATTCATAAGAGAGATAATGTTGTTCAACCAAAGAGAAAAGTGGGCCGGGGCCGGCCAAAGGGTTCAAAGAATAAGCCGAAAAGTAGTGATGAGAAACTTGGACTGTCAATTGAACAGCAGACCTTTCCGGTTAACATTGTAGGGGGTTATTTTGTTGATAAAGGATATGGTTTAGTGAGGACTTCCCTGTAAGGGAGGAAGATATGGTAATGCCTGTTGAAGCTGTTACTTGTGGGGATGCTTTTGGCAAGAAGATTGATGGTCGAAGGTGGAATCCTGGCCGACCCAAAGGTTCAAAGAATAAGAGAAAACGTCCATATGTCTTGATGAAAAAGAGTTGTAGAATTAAGTCTCAGGCTGAGAGAAAACGGTTTGAAGGAAATAATTTGAAGATGAACAGGGGTATTTCAAGTAAGCATCTTCGAGACAATTTAGGCATGCGGAAGAAAGTGTTAACAGCTGGTGTTCGAGGCCATTTAAACAAGAGAAGAAATGTATTAACAGCTAATTTTGGCAATGCTCAAAGGAAGAGTAGAACGAGGAAAAAGAATTCTAGCAGTCAATCAGAAAGTTCAGATTCAACTGTGAGTTTTTCTTTAACTATTTTTTCAGATTACTGATGAGATTTGTAACTGGAATAACTAAACCACTAAGCATTACGCACAATATGCTATTTCATTAACTTTTAAACTAGACCATGCTTTGTTGTTAAAAGGAAAGCACTAAACTGCAAAGAACTGAATTGAAGATTTTGTCTGACTTTATGAACTGGTAGCAGTTATAGCAGTTATAGTTTCTTTACTTTGCTAAATGTTTCTTGTATAGTGTAGAACTGGGTAAAGAAATAAACAGCTATTGTATGGTGGAGAATTGCATTATTTCTTAGAGAGTATCTTTTTTTTGGTTCTTGGAAGTAAATTGAGTTCTGAGAGTAGTATGAGATGGGAATAGATATCATAAGCTGTTTGGTTATGGAACCATCAGGAAGGGGCCACATTTTATCTATAAAATGACTGGAAAAGTTGTATGCACTTTGAAAGTTTCTATTCAATTGTCTAGGCTAAATTTCATGGTAAGATCACACTGTTTGAATGTCTTGATTCCAATTCCTGGTGACAATTTATTATTACAGCTTGATTATGCATGCCAGAAGAGAGTGAAGAGGGCTTTCAAGAGGGGTTTTATGTGCCACCAGTGCTGGAAGAGTGACAAGAGTGTTGTCAATTGTTCCAGTTGCAACAGAAAACGATATTGCGTTGAGTGCCTTGCAAAATGGTTATTACATCTTGAAAAACTCATTTTCTTGTTGTATAGAAGAACTCTTAAATTCTTCATCTGTGTATTGATATTTCATCAGACCATTGTTTTATGACCAGCTGAACTCTGATTTTCTTTTTGCTAATCAATTCTGTAAATATGGAGTGGGTTTTATCTCCTGTTTCTAATGCCACTACAAATGATTGATTACAGGTATCCGGAGAAAACAAGAGAGGATGTAGAAGTTTCTTGTCCATTTTGTCGAGGCAATTGTAATTGCAGATTATGCCTCAGGAAGAAGTTAGCCGTCATGGTATGTGCCTTACATTAATTTTCTTCGTTCTGTTCCATTTTCTAAACTAAAGGGACTTTACATGCTGATGCCAACAACAATGAAGCCTTGTACTACTACTTGGCTCAAACTCAAAGCATAGTGCTCTACTTAGGACCATTTTTTAGTAAGAGAAATACAAGCAAGGGCTTTCTGAATAGTTCTGTCTCATATTTGACATCAGCATAACCATCGTTGACATCAGCATCATCCATAAAATCATATCTCCTAGCATGAGCATTAGTTAGGTCTTTGTTTCATGTTCAAGCTACTTTAAATTTGTTTCCTAGTATATATTCTGATGTCAAATGAACCATGCTAATTTGACAGGATGAGCATGAGGAAGCAGATACAAATATTAAACTGCAGAAGTTGCTTTATTTGCTACACGAAATTCTGCCTCTGCTTCGACATATACAACAGGAGCAACATGCTGAACTAGAGGTGGAAGCCAGTATACATGGTACTGTAATGTGATATGTCTGCTTTTTGTAAGTTTTGGTTTTTATACTAGATGATGCTTTGAAATGCTAAGTTATGTGTGCCTTCCTTTGCCATAGGTGTGCAATTGACAGAACAGGACATAATGGTATCAGTGATAGATGATGATGATCGAGTGTATTGGTATCACCTCATGCTCTTTGATACCAAGGAGAAACTTGTGGTTTTTGTTATGTTATGTTTTTGCCCCTAAATTGAAAATCTCATGTCATATTAGTTACTTGGAAACAGCTTACATTCTTTACCATATTAATCGGTGTGCTTATCTTATATTTAAACTAGTAGGAGGATGCGAAAAAGGGTTATCCTAGGATAGTGCAGATTTGATGAGACTGATTCATAAAGCTTACCTTATATTTTGTTGTGAAAATCAAAACCAATTCACACCATTAAGAAACTTAACACTTATTAGTTGATCTTTTCTTTTTAGTACTTAGTAATCTTATTAGTTGATCTTTTCTTTTTAGTACTTAGTAATGGGTTGTATATTGTTAATGATATGCATCAACCTTGATGGATCTTGTTATCTTCTACTATCGTGTATGTTATCATGTGGTTATGAATTTGCATCTAAAGATATGCAAAAGGGATTTTTATTGTTATTAATAATTTGCAGACATGGCTATTGTTTTTCCTACTATAATGACTATGAATGTTTCCTTCCTTGACAGTGACAATTGCAATACATCCATTGTCAATTTCCATAGAAGCTGCCCTGATTGTTTATATGATCTTTGTATCACATGCTGTCATGAACTTAGAAAAGGGTCTCAGCCTGGAGGGAATGAAGCAAAATTTTCTCACCAGCTGTCTCCTAAAAGAGTAAATAGTCGAGCTACGGGTTCAGATGACCAGATTCCTGCGGTGGCAGCAAGAAATGATTGGAGAGCTGAGGAAGATGGTAGGATTCCTTGTCCTCCAAATGGAAAGGGTGGTTGTGGTCGTGAGACACTTTCACTGAGACGCTTATTTGAAACTAATTCAGTTGAGCAACTGATTCAGAGTGCTGAGGAGCTCACCATTAATTTTCAGTTACCTGATATCGAGTTTTCTCAAGGCTGTTCTTTGTGTCAAACCAGCTGCTCTGCAGGAAATGAAGCAAAAAACTTTGAAGTAAGGCAGGCAGCTCATAGAGAGAAAAGTCATGACAATTTTGTGTACTGTCCGAATGTAATGCAGTTGGAAGACAATAGCATTCAGCATTTTCAAACTCATTGGATGCGAGGTGAACCAGTTATTGTTAGAAATGTCCTTGAAAAAAGTTCTGGTCTTAGTTGGGAACCATTGGTTATGTGGAGAGCTTTTATAGGTGCAAAAAAGATATTAAAAGAGGAGGCTAAGAGGGTTAAAGCAATTGATTGTTTGGACTGGTGTGAGGTACTTTTTTCATCTTTAGTATGTTTAAAGGCGTCTTTTGTGATTCCAGGGTTTCTTTTTACTGGTCCCCTAATTTCACTTCTTTCCTTTTTTTTTTTTTTTTGTCTTTTGTTCTTAATGCTGCAGGTTGAAGTAAATATTCTTCGGTTCTTCAAAGGCTACATGGAAGGTCGGTGGTACAAGAATGGATGGCCGGAGATGTTGAAGTTGAAGGATTGGCCTGCTACAAATTCATTTGAAGAGTGTTTGCCAAGGCATGCTGCTGAATTTATTGCTATGCTTCCTTTTAAAGATTATACTCATCCAAATTCCGGCATCCTGAATCTTGCTACCAAACTTCCTGCTGTGTTGAAGCCAGATTTGGGACCAAAAACGTACATTGCTTATGGATCTTTGAAAGAACTTGGCCGAGGTGATTCGGTGACAAAACTACATTGTGACATTTCTGATGCGGTATGGAATACTCTTTAGAATAACGGTAAAAGCACCATAGAGGCCCCTGTAATAAGAGTCAAATTGCATTTTGCCCTCTCTACTAAAAAATGGGCAAATTAGTCCTTATACATTAGATCAAAATGCAATTTAGTCCTTTTTGCTAAAAATTTCATCTGTTTGTACCATTAAAAATTGGTGTGTCTGATGGAATAATCAGGAAGTGAGACTTGGCGTGCTACTTGTACTTCATACTGACGTACAGAGACTAATTTTTAATTGTTGAAATGGATGGAATTTTTAATAGGACTAGTTTACTCTTAGATCTAATGTACAGGGACTAATTTGCCCACTTTTTTAGTAGAGGGAGCAAAATGCAATCTGACTCCTATTAAGGGTCCTCTATGACACTTTTACCTTAGAATAATTCTTGCTAAAGTTTATATACAAGGCATTGTTGCTTCCACCAAGGTTTTTAATTTTTCTCATTGCTATTCTTTTGTTCATTTACTTTTGACAGGAACAACTTGTTGATTTGAGATTCACATATAAGAAAAGCCTTTTCTTAAATTGTCCTTAAGTTTTGATCAAACTTTCCCTAAAGCACACACATTTGGCTTTTTAAAACTACAAATGTTCAAACTAATCCTCATTCCTCGATTTAATCTTTGACTTGCTAAAGTTACAACTTTGTCCCGGGATGATTTTATTTCACTATAAAAGTTTGAGCAGCTTTTCTGTTTCCACTCCCTTTTTTAAGATTTTGATAATCATGTAAGTTGACTTTTCACATTAATGTTATTGTCATATTTCTCTTCTTTTCTTTGCCACTTTGGATCAGTAATGCCCAACTTTTCTCATTTTCCTATGTAGGTTAATGTGCTAACTCACACAACCAATGTGAATCTGCCATGGCAGAGCAAAATCATAGATGAATTGCAGAAGGCATATGATGCTGAAAACTTGCGTACACGCCGTTGTGGTCAGAGACGGAAGGTGCCACAGATATTTGGAAGAAAGCGGAAAAAGAGACGTCATAAAGATGAAAGAAAGAATCCTGAAATGATGTGTAATCAAGAACATAATGACAACATCATGGGAAAAACGTATAATTCCGATGAGGAAAGTTCTCTTAATGGCATTGATGATTTAGGGTCTGTAAGACCTGATACAAATATGACTAGAGAGTCTGTTACAGAAAACCTGTCTTCAGAGAATGAACTCGGTGGTGCTGTTTGGGATATTTTCCGGAGGGAGGATGTACCCAAGTTAATTGAGTACTTACAGAAGCATCACAAAGAATTCTATCACATTAGTAATCTTCCCGTGAATTTTGTGCGCATCATGCCTTCTTATGTCATTGTCCATTAGGATTTATATTTTTAGAAATTATTCTAAATTGATGTGCAACATGTGCTTTAGGTTATTCATCCTATTCATGATCAGACCCTTTATCTCACTGAAAGACATAAAAGGCAGCTGAAGGAGGAGTTCAGTAAGAAATTTTTTTATTTGAAAGTCATTTTCATTACATTAAATCAACTGTTATCTTTTTAATGGCAAGTTGGCGAACAGATGTTGAACCTTGGACATTCGAGCAACATGTTGGTGAAGCTGTTTTCATTCCCGCGGGATGCCCTCATCAAGTAAGAAATAGACAGGTGAGGTTCCTCTGGTTTTCACTAGGCCTCAAAAAACCTATCTTTCTTACACGAACTGGTTGTAGCTTTTCGTTTCTCTGAGGTAGTTTCGAGTGTCTGAGCTCAAACACTGACCTTTATTTAAATGTTACAGATCCATTTGATTATATAATCAGTATCCGTAATTCTGCATAAATCTTGTTCACCTTTTGATGTTGGCTTTATGTGTTACTTCTCTTTTTTTCCAGTCATGCATTAAAGTAGCCCTTGATTTTGTGTCCCCTGAAAATGTGCAAGAGTGTATAAGATTGACGGAGGAGTTTCGCTTGCTTCCAAAAAGCCATAGAGCTAAGGAAGATAAACTGGAGGTACATGTAAAATTTACACTACATATTAAACTCTCTGCTCAGAAAACATAATGTGTACAGGCAGATGAAGGTAAAAATATCATGGAGGTCCTTATACTAGGAGTCGGATTGCATTTTTCCCCTTTTATTTAGAAAATGGGCAAATTAGTTCCTTACATTAGATTAAAGAACAAACTGTTGTTTAAAATTTCATTCATTTTTACTGTTAAAAATTGGTTCTTGTATGTTAGCATAAGGTACACCTAGCATGCCATGTGTAACTATCTTGTTATTTCATTGGTCACCAGTTTTTAAAAGTAGAAGAGGATAAAAATTTAACAGAAAGGACCAATTTGCTCTTTGATCTAACTTGTAGGACTAATTTGCCCATTTTTTGAGTAAAGGGGGCAAAATGCAATCCTAATACAAGGGCCTCCAGAGTACTTTTACTCATTATTGTTCATTAGAAAATTGCAGATGTTTGTCAACTGAATATGAAATCTGACATTCTTTTTCGGTGTTTGATTCCATGCAAAGTTGATTGCTTTAATCAACTCACTATAAAGATGTTTCTTTGTATAGGTAAAGAAGATGGCGGTATATGCAGCAGTCCTTGCAGTAAGTGAGGCCAAAGATCTGAGTACAAAACTCAAGTAAGGTCATGTTTGCTCTTCATTCACCTCTTATATCCTACCGTGATTGTGTAGTTTTTGTAAAGAATGTGCTTTTCGATAGTTGTTAGATGACCTGTTTAAGTAGTAGCAGCTACGCTGAAGTCGCTAGCCAGGTCAAATGAATGTGTTTTTGACTCGAGTAAGTTCACCATTTCTTTACTTAGCACTTAGCATGGAAGCTTCACCATCTGCAAAAAAATGCAGATTCCTTAGAGAGCTTCCTTTTAACTACTAGAGGGAATTTTCAGTATCTGATAAAATTTAAGATTCCTTGAAGCTTTGCTGTTACTACAATTTTATGGTAACCAATTATAACATAAATGCAAAGAACTGATTTCATGCACAAAGGCAAAAATGACCATAAATCCGACATATTTTGATACCAGAAAGCCAACATGGCAATCGATACGTTCTAATTTACAAATACCATTATGTTTGAGTTATATTCAAATGCATTGTCGTGTTATGTTCTGCTTCGAATCATTTACAGACGATCTCTGTGTGCATACTGCATAGGGACTTTATTGAAATGTTGAATAGTATACAAGCCAAATGGTACTATTTGTTTGCCAACAAAAATGTCTTCATGCATCCATGTTGTCTTGTAAAGAGCATCCTGGTCTGTTTTGTAATGGATGTGGATCAAAATTGTAAAATTCAAACTTGATTTGATGGAATCAATGCTTTACATACAATTGAACTTCTCTTCTAGACTCTTTATACCTACGCGTTAAAATAAACGCGTTAAGCCAGTGAAGGCTTAGTAAGCACTACAAGAATAATTAATTAAACAATCATAACAGAATATTTTAGACTCAATCAATTATCGCATATTTACTCACATATAAGTCTCTTCAACTATGCATTACTTTAAATAAATTTAACTTATCTTCTGTAAGGTATAAAACTTGCCTTTACATATCAATAATTCACTTTTATTCTCAATTCACAGTATTAGCCCAAAGTAGACTTCTTAGAACACACCAGATATACGGAACAAATATAGAGGTGCATTATGATGCACAAGTGAGCGAGAGAAACACGGCGTGCTAATATCGAGAGCACCAACGTGCTAATATCGAGAGCGCTAAAGTTTCTTAATGGCATGCCACTAATATCCCAAGAGTTCTAAATTCGTCTACTTGGGCATTAAAATTGAATCTTATATATTTAAATAATTTACATAAATATTTCAAAAGGATAAATAACAATAATTTAAAATTCTTGTAGTACTTATAACAAAAGATTGAGGTGATATAAGTTCTTCTTCCTTCACTCCTTAATCTTCTCTTTTCCTTTTCCTTCGATTCTTGTTCTCTCCTTCCTTTTCTTTTCTTCAATTTCATATAAACACATAACATTTATATGTTAAAAATAATCAAATAATTTCCTGTACTATTTAATAAAATAAACATGTATTTTATGATAATTTCATGCTTTCTTACTTTTGCTCACATTTCAATTCAATCCTTTACTCATAAACTTATTCAAAGCTGTCCTTTTGTGTCATAGTCACAAAATTATTTATTTCAGAGCTACAAACTCCAAATGAAGAACCGTAAATTTTTCCTGAAACTAGACTCACATATATTCATACCATAAAATTTTCAGAATTTTGATTTAGCCAATTAGTACAGTTTATTCTTTAAAGTCACCCTGTACTGCTGTCGCAGCTCAGACCCTTCTTCACTAAAATTAATTATCTTTTATATAGAATCCATATGATGTTATAGTTTATTTGTTATAAAACTAGACTCATTAAGTAATCTAACCATATAAATTATGTTCCCAAATTATTTTTATACAATTTTGATGATTTTTCAAGTCGAGCAGGGATCTCAAATCACTCTGAACCAGTCTTACCAAAATCTAAATATCTCAAAATACAGAATTTCTTTTCTTTCTCTGTTTCTTTCATATGAAAATAGACTCAATAAGATTTAATTTCATATCTCACTCGACTTCTAATTCCTCTTTTATGATTTTTGGTGAATTTTCAAACTTACTCTACTGCTGCTGTCCCAAAACTGTTTTCTTATAGCTTGTTTTGCAATTAAGTCCTTTATCCAATTCTAACTTCAAATTCTTTCAATTAAACCACTAATTCATCATTTTATTCATCATATGATATATTTAACAACTTTAAAACTTCAAAAATTCAACTTAAATTCATCAAAACTTTGTTCTAAAACTTATAAAGCATCAAAATTAAAAGAAAAGGGTTAAATTAACTTACCAAATTAAACTTTAAGCTTTAAAACTCTATTATCCCTTTTTCTTTCTTTCTCCCTATTTCTTCCCTGTTTCGTCTTGGGTTTCTGTTTTCTTCTCTATTCCTTCTCTTTTATTCTTTACTTTTTATATATAATATTATATTATTAACATAATTATCTAATAATAATATATTTTATCACACAAAAATCTTAGGATTTTTATACTTATGCCGCCTCAATCATTTAAAATGGCATAATTGCCACTTTAGTCTTTTTATTTTCTTTAATCTTCAATTAAACTTTTACACCTATTATAATCTAATCCTTTTTCCAAATACTTCTAATTAAGTCAAATTCACCTAAATAAAACCCAATTAGACGCACAACTAGATTCGTAAATATTTTTAGTAAATATTTACGATTCAGTTTTATGAAAACGGAGACCGAAAATATATTTTTCGATTACTCGACTATCGGGTCACTACACTCCCCAAAAAATTGTCTTGCTATCCTTTCTATCTCATCACACACCCCTTTCGAAATTGTCTGTAAAGCTTGGACCAAAATGTAAGGCTGCCAAATCCCATGATGATTCAAAAGATTAGGAATATATCCCTCTTGTTAGGCAGACTTTTTGGCCATTCGATTATAAAAATGCAAATTAGACCTTAAAGAAACCATTTTACAAAGCAATGCTCAAATTATATCCGATGAAAATGTGGTTATTTTGGGTAGAAGTATCAAATTGATTGTATGTCTTTTTACACTTAAAAATGAGTAAATTAGTTCTTACATGTTAAATTGAAGAGCAAATCAGTCTTTCTTGCTAAAAGTTTCTTTCATTTGTATCGTAAAAAATTAGCGTGGCTAATGGAATAATTAGTTAGTGGCATATGATGCACACCATGTGTATTTTATATTGATATACAAGAACTAACTTTTAACAATAGAAATAGATGAATTTCTAATGGGATCACTGTTTTTTTCATTTAACATATAAGAATTAATTTATCTATTTTTTTGAGTAAATAAGGTAAAATACAATCCCACTTTTAGTATACAAATCTTGATGAGTATTTTTTTTAAACACGACTTAGGGCCGGTTTAGCAATCTTTTGAAGTCTTTTGAAAGTCTTTTGAGAAGTTTCGAGAAGTCTTTTGAAGTTCTTTTAAAAATTTAAGTGTTTGGCATTCTTGTGAAAAAGTATTTTGAGAAGTAAAATGTCTATTTTAGACATGATATTATAAAGTAACAAATATGTATTTAAATAATGTTTAAATTAGTTAATATTATGATATTTTAGCAAAATATAAAAATAATTTATTATAATTTATTATTAATATTTTAATAAATAATATTAATTTTAAATATTTTCCAAAGAATTAATATTAATTATTTATTAAATTTAATTAGAATATATAAAATAAGGATAAAAAGTAAAATACCAAGTAAAAGTCCTTTGCTATGAAAAAGCTAAAATTTTGACTTCTCCATCTATAAAAAGGACTTCTCAAAGTTGAAAATTTTTTCCATTCCCTTGTTCTTCAATCCTTTTTGCTAAAAGTCCGTTTAAAAAAAGTCCATCCTTAATGGAGCTTGACAGGCCTTAGTTAATAGTAAATTAATTGTATTTGATTATTTTAATTATTCACATTATTTTTTTAAATAAAGATAAATTAAAAAATTAGAGTTTTACTCATTTTTAAATTTAAATTCAAATTTATACTAATTAAATTTTTATGTTATTAACTTATTACAAACTATTTTAAGTTGTTAATTCTTATATAATAATTAATTTTATCCTAATATGTAGGCTACGTAACGAGGCATAAATGCTATGCTTTAAAAGAAATGCTCTTTACAGTTACCAAATTCAGACAATGTTATCCATTTGCGAAAATTAAAAAAATACAAAAGTTTTAATAAATACCCATATTTTATTGTTTGAATACGACGTCGTATGTTAGCAGATTACCCTTTTACCCCTGGATATCTGGGCAGAAAATCCAAATTCTTCTTGTTCACTTCAATGTCTTCTTCCCAATTTATCTACTTCGAACAAAAAGTCCCATTCAAGTACATGATAATTCCAGAATCTAAGCAAAACCCAATTCAATTCAGCCCTCAAATTCTCAAATCCCTCTGAAAAAGATTCATCTTAAGGAACCTTTCTTATGAACCCTAAACTCTTTACCATTTGACCCCCCAATTTCTCAAACCCTCTAAAAAGGATTATCTTTTTTTTTTCCATGGCTGCATTCAGATGCAAACCTTCGGCCGAAACAGCCTCTTTAACGGTCTCTCAGTTCAAGCATTTTCTATCTAATTACATGCACTATGGTCGCATGGCTAGTTCCTCTCACTGTACCACCATCCGCAACAAATGGGATGACCACTTTGTCAACACTCCTTATCATTTCACTTCTTTCAAGCCCGTGTCGCTTCGTGGCGAACTCGTCGAAAAGGGTTCTCGGTTTTTGGATATTAGGAGGAACTCCCACGATTTAAGCAAGGGTGTCGATAGAGAATTGAGAGAGAAACTGGGTTGTAATAGTTTTAGGGTATTGAGTTCTTATGGGGACCCACCGGAGGTTTGGCAGCCACCTGGTGATGGGATTGCGATTCGGGTTAGTGGCGTTAATTTGGGCCGTGGTGGCGGCGGCGGCGGAGCTGGAGGAGGAGGAGGGCCGACTGCTGGTTCTGGAGGCGGTTTTGGGTCGGATTCAAAGGATGGCTGTTGGGGAGGATCTAATTTGGGGCATAATTTTCCTACACCCAAAGAGATTTGTAAAGGATTGGATAAGTTTGTGATTGGGCAAGAGAAGGCAAAGAAGGTGATTGTTAATAAATTGTTATTGGCATTGGGGTTATTGTTTTTATTACTACTACAGTTCAACAGAAAATGGGTTATTGAAAACTATGAAAGTAATTGGAATTAGAAACTGCATTGATTGATAAGTTCCTTAATAATATTTGATTGGTTTGAAGTCATATACATATCATTATCTTAATTTGTAGTGATATTCTAACACCAAATTATGTTATGCATTTCTCTTAAGGTTTGATATTGCCTTTGTTGGGTATGGTTTTAAACTTATAATCATTGATTAGGTGGTAAATGTTGAATAATAACAATGTTCTTAGAGCTACATAGGATGTAAACATTCTTCTACATTTTGTTTTCTGGTCTAATGTTATGCCATTAATGCAGGTTCTATCAGTGGCAGTGTACAACCACTATATGAGAATCTACCATGAGTCATCGCAAAAACGGTTAGTTTGGTAACTTCAAGTTATGCGGTTCTTGTTTTAATCTGCTTCCTTCTTTTCATTGCTGGAATTGTAAATTCATAATATAGATTGTTAAGGAAGTTAATTGTTAAACATGCAGCTCTGCATATGTCCAAAAACAATTCTAGGTCTCATTATAAGATGAAACTGTGAGAATGTTTAAAATTTTGAGGAAAAAAGAAAAGAGAAGGAAAGGAAAATGACATAGCAATACAAATTAACATTTAGCGGATCCAAGGTCTTTAGATATGGTTTATTCTAAGTAGTTGTGATTAGTCAAGTTGCCATACCAGTATTGTCTAGTGAGTTTCGAGCATAGTATGGATACCTCTGAACTACCAAGTTACCTTACAAAAGTTGGTAGCTGTGTTTTCTTCTAGTGTGCACATCCTTTGTCTTTGTCTCTGCATGTGCTTCTTGTTTACTGTGTTTCTTAAGGGAATATCAGTTATTAACATGTTTCCTTGGTAAGCTAGGTCTGCAGGAGATTCAGGTAGCGGTATTGCATATGTACTAGATGATGATATAGTGGAACTGGAGAAAAGTAACATTCTTTTAATGGGGCCAACAGGGTCAGGTAATTTTTTGTCATACTTGGTGTTGAAGTTGAAATTCTACTTCTAAATTTGCACTTTGTGATTGTTAACTGTTTGTCCTAGGTTCTTTTCAAGAGATAGATTTTTTTTGCGTTGCATTTTTCTTTACATATCACAATGTCTTTCTCTTTATTTTATCAAAACATTTAAATTGAGGTGTGAGAATTCATTGACCTCCCACTTTTGCTTTATTATGTTTTACTACAATTTTTATGTTTTTACTTGTTTTCTAGCTAATTCTACAATATTTTGGGTAGTTTCAGTATTTATTTGACCATAAACATCTCTATATTCTGTTACTATTCTCACATGCTCCCCTTTGACGTTTTCTCAAGGACAGGGAAAACATTACTTGCCAAAACCTTGGCCCGCTTTGTGAATGTTCCTTTTGTTATTGCAGATGCTACTACCTTGACGCAGGCAAGCTGCTGATTCTTGATTGTTGTTAATAAATGTTCTTGTACTTACCTGCTTAAATGAATTTATTTCCTCTAAATGTGCTTTCCACTTTCATTTTATTAGCTGTGAAATAAGCAACTTTCGTTCTTTAATTTAGTGTAAAAGCCTTTACAAGTCGCGGAATTTTTTTTTTTTTTTTGTGTGTGTGTTTAATGTGCTTCTGGGAATAGGTATTTGTTTTCTCAGTGTACAAGCCTAACAATCTTTGTTTATTATTTAATATAAGATTTTGATGCTCTTTTGTCAGTGCCCTGTGCCCCCCTCCATGGGGTTTATCTTTTTGCCACACATCAACTATACACAAGTCATGATAAATTTGAACTTCATCAGCTTTTTTTATTTGATAAATACACATGTTTTTATATGTCGTAAAAATATTGCATCACTGATTATTCCTCGTTTTTGAAATTTGCTTATTTATATTTATGTTGCATGGAACTGAGTTATGTTTTCATATGCTATATGCAGGCAGGGTATGTAGGTGAAGATGTTGAATCTATATTATACAAGCTCCTTGTGGTAAATTCAAGAGCCTTATGTACACTAAATGAATTAAAAGCTTTGAAGTGCAAGTACTTTTTCCATTTTACAGTGCTTTAATGGTGCCATGTTTTTGCTATCTTCAATGGGGTTAGCTTTCATATCTATGGAAGAAAATAAGCTTTGGCATTAGATAGGACTTAATACGATCAACTTTAAAGTTGCATTAGTAAAAGTGAAAAATATTAAATTCAATTGTAGCGAGGCCAGTGTAATATAAATGGGGTTTTGTTTACTTTTATGCCTGTTCTTGATCCATAACCCCTTTATGAATTTCCTTTTATACGCCTTTTCAGGTTGCTGACTATAATGTTGCAGCTGCACAGCAGGGCATTGTTTACATTGACGAAGTTGATAAGATCACCAAAAAGGTTCTTTTCCTTCTTCTCTAACTTCTATCAGTTTTTTGCTACTCTTTATTCATCTCGTACGTCTTGCTATGCAGGCCGAGAGCCTTAACATTAGCAGGGATGTGTCTGGGGAGGGTGTTCAGCAGGCATTACTAAAGATGCTTGAAGGAACAGTAAGTGCATGATTTCCTAACTAACAAAAATATTATATTGTAAATAATTTATAAGTTGCAACAGCATGGTGTAGGATCCATGTCTCTGGCATAGACCAGTTTGGTATCAGTTTCATAAGCCAAGCTAATAATCACCAATTCTAATTAGTATTTACTCAGGTTGGTTTAATAAGTGATTCACTATCCTGACCCTGGTTGCTTTATTTGATGGTCCAGATTGTTAATGTTCCTGAGAAGGGAGCTAGAAAGCATCCTAGAGGTGAAAATATTCAGGTATACACTCAGAGTTGCAAGTTTTGATGGGTGTTTACTTTTTTACATTATGCACTATTTTGAGCTCATGGATATGATATTTGTGTTTTTTTTTAAACATCTGATTAGGACTCCATAATGGCAAAATCTTTATGACTGATTTTGCTAGGCTCTGCATTTTTATGTTCTTTCCTCTCTATAGGAAGTAGGAACACGGTGTTATTGTTGATTCTTTTTTGTATTTCTTCGCAGATTGACACAAAGGACATACTCTTCATATGTGGGGGTGCTTTCATTGACATAGAGAAAACAATTTCAGAAAGGTTATACCAATATAGAAATTACTGTATTTGTCTCCAGTTCTTTTTAACATGTACAATTTAAAGTTTCTTGAATGTATTTCAGACTTCAAGATTCTTCAATTGGTTTTGGAGCTCCGGTGCGTGCAAACATGAGAGCTGGTGGTGTTACAAATGCTGCCTTGACATCATCTTTAATGGAGACCGTAAGTTCTCTATATGGTATTTGGGATGACATGCCATTTTAGATTCTCACATTTCTATATGAAACATTTTTATTTGGCAGGTTGAAAGTACTGATCTTGTTGCATATGGTTTGATACCGGAATTTGTTGGGCGATTCCCTGTTCTCGTCAGTTTATTGGCTCTGACTGAAGAACAACTTGTTCAGGTGAATGTTTGTCTTTAGAAAATGTAATGGAAGATTACTGTTGTATGCAAGTTATTCAGTTTATTATGGTCTTTGAAAGTGCAAGTTGCAACTGTTGTTATATTAAAGGTTCCTTTCTTGCACAAGTGATGTGATTGTTTAATTCAGCTTTTTATATGGTGCAACTGTTGCGACTTTTTTAGGTGCTAACAGAGCCAAAAAATGCCCTATGCAAGCAATACAAAAAGATGTTCCAAATGAATGGAGTAAGTTCTTTACATATCCCTACTTTAAATGCTAATTATATTTGTATTCAGTACATTTAATTTGCCTGCAGTTCTATACACCAATTGATTTCACTTTATCTTCTTTCCCCTTAGGTCAATTTGCATATCACAGAAGGTGCTTTGAAATCAATTGCCAGAAAAGCAATAACTAAAAATACCGGGGCCAGAGGTTTACGAGCCATCTTGGAGAATATCTTGATGGATGCCATGTATGAGGTAGCTATGCCGTGCTATTCTGACTTTTTTTCTCACCTGCTATTGACTATAGAGTGATATCCGAGGTAAAAAAAAGTTATTCAATGTTGATTTATGCATGATGTGGCCTTTTTATTACATGTTTATATGCTATTCAAGAAGTTCTGAACACACAAACCGTTATACTTTCCCCAAAAGCAATGCTGCAGATTAAAGTAGGAAATCTTTTTCAGTGCTAAAATGACTACTTCGGTACTTACATTAGCTTGCATTTGGAAACCTTGCAAAATATAGTAGATAGCCTTAAGAGTCTAGACTTTCAGTTTAGTGGATTAAACAAAGGATTAATATAATATTTGGCCCTGAACTTGGTAATGAGTACCTGAAACTGTTTTGGTCCACATTTGTCTCGCAACTTGGTAGCTTTTTCCCAATTTAATTCCTGAACTTGGATTCCTTTAAGGTGCCATGACGTAGCACAATCTCAGTGTCAATCACTAATGAACTCCAAGTTCAGGGTCAAATTGGGAAAGTTGCTGAGTTTCTGGATTAATGTGGACCAAAAGAAAGTTCAGTATCAAAGTGGACCTCATTGCCAAATTCAAAGGTCAACAATTACATTAACCCTAAAAGAAAGACAAAATTACGACTAGATTGGATTTAGAACAAGGTGTCACTAACATTTCATCCTTTGTACTTTCCAGTTTCTCTTCAATTATTTGTTTTGGACCAATTGGTTTTAGATACCACACAACACAAACGTCATGGATTTTCTTACATTTCGGCTTTGCAGATACCGGATGTTAGGACTGGCGATGACATAATAGATGCGGTAGTAGTCGATGAGGAAGCCGTTGGACTTAAAGATCGTGGGAGCGGCGCAAAGATTCTTTACGGGAAAGGTGCATTGGACGGTTACCTTTCACAACAAAAATTGAAGGACTTGGAGGTATGTGTATATAACTTGGACCATTATTTCATTAGATGAACGGAGTATTTTCTGAAAATGTGAGTAGTATTATATTAAAAAATATTGTGTTTGCAGACCAGTGGGGAACCCGATGTGGAAACAGAGCTTCTTCCTTCAGTTGTTGCCAGTATGTAAGGATTTGGATGTAAACTTAGTTGTACATAATAAGCTGACATTATTAATTTAATAGATGATTATTATTTATTATTATACACATAAATACTTGGTCAACTATCATTTTATGGGGGAAAAAGATATGACATGGAGAGATTAGTTCCACTGGGCATGTATCATGTATCAAGTCGTAATCAACCCCATCCACTCCCAAATCATCAAATAATAGTGTAATTGAAATTCAGTGCTGTATGAGTTTTATATGCTGATATATATGTGCTGTTTACATGTTATAAAATGTGGCGCTACTTTAGATGGAGATTCCATATTAAAATCATTTGCAGGTTGGAATTTATTCCATTTTTTGGGCTGGTTGGGTTTTTTTTTTATTTTTTTTGAATTTAATTACTGATTAAAATTGGCCTACCTACCCAATCTTAGTAATTATAATCTTGTAATTAGACTAAATTATTGAAAATTTTGTAAGCCCATCGATGTGAGATTTTTTATGTATCTAAAGAATAAAATTTCAATCCCTACTAATGACAGATCTCTACGTATAAAAGAAAAAAAAAAGTTTTTACTTTTATTATTTTTCCTATTAACTTTCTTTACCTCCAAGGCTTGGTAGAAAGGAACAATAGAGCAGCATTGTACAATGTACACCTACTTTTATACTAGTTGAATGCTGTACTTTTGAGATCCAGCAAGGAATTTCGGATAAGAAGATGATAAAAGTGAGAGATGGACAAAAATTATTCGACCCAAAAGAAAAAAAGTTTGTACTATGAAAATATCTGATGCTCTAGATATATTATTTTCACATGATATTTTTGAGATATCCAATTAATGAGAATAAATAATTGTTATTTGCATTGAGACTTAAATTTTAAAATTTAAAAATAAAGAACTAAAATGATCCAATTGAATCATATGAACTAAATTTACAATTAATTTAATTAAAATTTTAAAATTTAAAATATATAAAAACTCAATTTCCATAAGCAGAATTTTAGAAAAATCATCTTTAAGCCATTGCCCCAACATAGCTTTATTTTACACTGCTAAAAGCTAAAAGACCCCAAAAAAAGGAACTTTTCTTTTAAAATTCGAAAATCCACATCCACAAAACTATTTCATCATAACAGTTGTCACTCGTTTATTCGGTGTTACCATATGGACCCAGCACGTACACTGATCCATATGGTTTTAAACCGCCGTCGGCCTGGCTTTGATGACCAGTACAAACACATCAACATTGCACTGGCCAAGGGCTTCTCAGCACCGACACCATTATTTTTTTTTAAGGTAAACATCAGCCTCACACATACCCTAAGAATATTGCTACGCCAACAACCCACCAAGCAAAAACATTATAATTAACACTTGTAATTTTATGTGTTTATATTGCTGACATTTAAAAAAAATACGAAAATACAATACACAATTTTTTATATTCTATATTCTAGTTCTAACCTTCTAGAACATGTCGGGAGTTAAAATTTTAATGGTAATAACGACCTTTATTACAATATCATGGGTAAAAAAAATTAGGACGTAAAAAAAAAAATTTAAACTTGTAGGCCAGCTAAGAAAGCAACTCCGGTTGATGGTAACCATGAAGTTCCATAGATGAATTTTGCAACTGTGAATTTACTTGCTTCAACTTCTGAAGTGATGACTCGATACCCAGGCCATCTGACTCGTTGTCCGACAGCCGCACCGGGGCCGGAATTCATGTATTCGCCGTAGTATAATGTATCTAAAGCGAATGTACCGCTCCATTCTAACCATCCCCTTGGGTGAACGTGGTTGCCCATGTATGATAACATGTATACGGTCCTTGAATATAGCTTCCACGGACGGCCTAGGTATGTTGGGAAGCTTGATTTGGCGGCGGCGAGGTCCGGTGTGGGTATGATTCGACATGCATGGATTGAAATACCGGTGTTTTGGTTCGGGTCTTTTCGGTTTTGGGCTGTGATGGTGTTTTTTTGTTGGGGCATGGGTTTCCGGGCGTAAAGGCTACAGTTTTGGAGTACTACGGCGGCGTTGCCGAAATGAAATCAACTGTTCCGTAAACGTCGCATTCGCGGTAGAATTGACGGTTGGAGTGGACGTATAAAGTGTCTTGGTAACCGATGATGTTGCACCTGTATACGACGGCGTGGTCAGCTCCGACTCGAAGAGCCACTGCTTGGTGCTTGGCGGGTCCGGCATAGTTCTCGAATGTCATGTCCCTTGCAATAAAACCAGCCCCAGTTGCCGCTGAAAGTGAAAACAAACCAATGAATGATACAGCTTTCTTTGAAAATGAAGCAAATTAGAACGTGATTAGCTACGAAATTTGTGGGATTTTTTTTTTTCGCTTTGATAATAATAATTATAACATGACAATTAATTATGATACGAATAAGAACAAATTAAATATTGCATAATATATGACCACTTTATAAACGAAAAAACTAATTTGGACAATCCCTACCCCGATTTTTATTAAAATAAAATAACACAAGGTTTGTAATTTCCAATTGTATGGACAAGAAGTAGATAAGATAAAGTGGCTGCAAGAATCTAGGGCTTTGTCTGTCTAATAACATCCCACGTGCGATTTCTAACATCATGCACCATGGACAAGCTTAATGGTTTCGGTCCAATAGTTTACTATTTTATTTGATAATTTAATTATTTTAATTATATTAGAATGTATATTTTGTGGAGGAAACAAAATAGGAAGGGTGAAACTGACCAAAGGCAGCAGTGTGGAAAGTAGTCATTTGCTCAGCTACACTTTTTCCTCCTGTAATCACTGTTTTACCTTTTCCGTCACCTATAAACATCAAGTTTATTTTCTTCCTCCCCACCTTCAAATTATCCTCTTCGTACCTGTAAAAATTATATTTATCATAAAAATTAAAAAATTAATTAATTATCCAAAAACCAATTAATATTGATTAAGATTATCCAAAAAGAATATTACATGACACATAATTAGATCTTTTTAATCTGTAAAAGGTGATGTCAGAAAAGCCAAAAGGGGAAAATTTGTAATAAAATTTGACTTTTTTATCATAACGGAAAATTTTACCTTCCTGCCTTCACGTAGATGATGATCCGACGAGTACTATGCTCCGGCGCCTTTTTAATCGCCTCAGCAATCGTTTTAACGGTGCCGCTTCCATCTTTCGAGACGGTTATATCGGCCTGGATCCCCGACACGGGCTTGTTCAGCAGCTCCCTCTCTTTTCTTCCCAGCCATTTCGGGAAATTCTCCTCGTCGACATTCCCTCCCGATAAATCGTCATCCGCCGATAGCAGCCTCCGGTTCTGAATAGGAACTCCGGCGAAATCGTCTCCGCCGCCCGCAGCGAAGATCGACAGGCAGTTACTTACCAGCTCCGACAAGTCCTTCAGTTTGTCAATCACTTGATCCTTCACCGTCCCGCTCACTCCATCGAATCCCTCCGTACACGTGTCATGGTTCGTCAGCGCGGCGCTGAGCCACGTCATCACGTCCTGGGGTGATCCTCCGCCATTGTTTCCGCCGTCCTGGGAGGGAATGATGGACGACAGGGAACGGGAGAGCGCGTCGACGGAGTCATCCAGAAGCTCGAGGCAATCGTCGTACGCCGACCGTACACGTGGATCCATCTGGACGAATGAGATCGAGTTGGCCATATAAAGCGCTTTACTAAAGTGCTGCAGCGTCATATTGAATGAAATGTGAACCAGGTCTTGTTCATTAGCAGTGAGCGAGCCAGGGAACTCGAGGAGTGAGTTGACACAGATGTTCGGGAACCGAGTCTTACTACATGTTTTAGAAATAGCTTGTGTCGGCTTACGTCGGACTTGGGTACCGACGGGATCAGCACCGGCTTCACGGAGACCAATCACGAGTCCGGCACAAACAGCCGAGGCAACGATCATCGTCAATGCAATAACCGAGAGAATAACGATCTTTCTCTTGTTGTTTTTGGCTTTGGGTTCTTCATGATTTTGTTGCTGAGTAACTCCAGAGCTGCCGGGTTCCGATGGTCGGAGCCTGTCATACGCCATTGCTGTTCCTTTTTCAGGTGGTGGCTGCAAAAATCAGTAACAAAATGTAGATAGCAACAAAAAAAAAAAGGCCAGTAATATCACTACAACAATATAATAAGAGTTAAATGAGAGAGATGGATTATATAAAGAAAAAAAAAAAAAAGTGGAAGTGAGTGAGTGTGTATGAGAGAGAGTAATAGAGAAGGTTGTTGTTAAGTCCATGTCGTAAAGCATGAGCTGTCTTCTACTTTCAGCTCTTTTGCCCATTGGAGGAGATGAGCTATAAACCATTTTAACTCCCCTTTTAAAATACTCACTGTTTCGAGTCTAGCAGTGATTTATCAGATTTTATATTATATTTAAATAGGTAAATATATTATAAAAGTTTTGTATTAAAATTAAATTATATTTTATTTTTCTATTTAAAAATACGCTAAATTGGTCCTTATATGTTAATAAAAAAGCGGATTAATCATTTTCATTAGAAAATTTATTTATTTGCATTGCTAAAAATTAGTGTGACAGATAAAATAAGTACCTCATATTAAGATCAATTTTTAACAGGATGACCAGTTTACTATTTAATCTAACATGTAGGGACTATGCTATCTATTTTTTGAATAAAGGGATAAAATACAATCCGACTTTTAATACATGATCTTCTACGATATTTTTACTTATTTAAATTCATTCTTTTTATTTTTATGATCATCTTTTGGATATTAAATAATAATAAAAAAGTGGATGTGGAAAACAATATATATATATATATATATATATCTGATTCGTTATATGAATGATTGAAGAGAAGAAAGTTAAAGGGAACTTTTTGCATGCTTTTAACAGCAATTAAGTAAATGACTTAATTAACAAGTTTGATTAATGAGTGGATTTGCTCCATAAAATGTGAGTTAGTTATGAACATCATTCGACTTAAAAAGATGTTTTTAATATGATTTCACCTTTTCTTTTTCTGATATATTTCCGACAGTATTTGGGATTTTCTGATGGCATAAAAGTGTTTGTGCTTGGGTTTTTACCTAAATAATACAAAAAAATTAAGAAAATTCTAAATTGATATACAATTTCAATTATGTACCAAAATGGTACAAAAGGGTGGTGCTGCCTCTGCCACTGGCACCTTTGGTGCCACCTGTGGCATACCTTCAACCACCCAATTTTATTTTTTTTCAGCAGTTTTTTTGAGGGACCAATTAAGCAAATTTTCCAGTTTTTAGAAAAGAAAGGGAAAGGTGCTGCTGTCACCTAACTTTAAATTTGAATAATTTCCTTCTAAGCCTCCCTATTTATTATTTTCTTTTTATTCCCCTTCAACTCAGTATATTATGTTTAAACAAACAATTAATCTAGTTTTCTAGTTAAATAAGTCATTTACTTATGGTTTTACTCATAAAATTTAAAAATTGTTGATTAAATTTTGTAGTAAAATAATATTTTAATCTTCCTAAAATTTAATAAATAATTTTAAGAAATTTATCATAAAATTTTTAGCTTTGCACCCTTCCTATATTTTATAAATTTATCTCAATCTCACGATATAAAATTTTGACTTCATCTATGCAAGAAAAAATATAATAATAGTTGTAGTATAAGATATTCAACGTTAAAAACAAATAAAGCTTTAAATCATAAAAGAAAAAAAAGAAATGATGCTTATCATTTTGAAAAGTGTTGTAAAAAGTGTAATATGTTAATTTCAAGTGTTTAATATTATTATCGTAAAATTACAACTGAAAATATCATAATGATGGAAAGTAAAAAAAAATTAAATAATTTAATATAATGATATATGACATGTAAATTTTAAATATCTATTTTTTGTAATATTTAATTTAAATATATAAATAGATATTATTAATAATATAATATCAATTGCTCTTAGTAATAGAATAATAACTATTAAATCTATGCATATATGAAATTTGAAGAGTGCAAAATATATATCATAATGTTTACGATTTCCAAACATGTGCCTTAAGAGTGAAGTATTGTTAATTGTGTAAAGTAAAACTAAAATAAAGCTATTTTAACATTAAAGTAAAGCTATTTAAAAATATAAACTAATTTACATCTTATGTTGGTGTAAATTTGATGAGAATAATTTATTAAATAAAAATATATATTTAATTTAATCAACAAGTTTTTAAATTTTATAAGTAAAAACCATAAGTAAAGGCTTATTTAACTATAAAAATAGATTAATTGTTTATTTAAACACAATATGCTGAGTTGAAGGGGAATAAAAAGAAAATAATAAATAGGGAGGGCTTAGAAGGCAATTATTCAAATTTAAAGTTGGGTGTGCCAGCTGCACATTTCCCTTCCTTTTCTAAAAATTAGAAAAATTTCTTAATTGGTCCCTTAAAAAAACTGTTGAAAAAAAAAAAATTGGGTGATTGAGGGTGTGCCAGAGGCGGCACTACCCGTTTGTACCATTTTGGTACATAATTAAAATCGTATACCAATTTAGAATTTTCTTAATTTTTTTGTATTATTTGGGTAAAAAACCCGTTTTTGCTTTCTCGTAATGACAAAATCTGATGTCAATCTTATTCTACTCAAAATTAAAAAATAATTTCAAAGAGGTATATATACATATTTTATTTAATACTGTACGGGAATTGTAATATAATTAATAAGGTGTCCTATAGAATATATTTAGAAAACCATAAATATATACCACACGTATTTTTCAAAGGGTTTATATAAATTTAATTTTTAAACTTTGTAATTTGGTCCATTTTTAGTATTTTTATTTTATATTCATTTTGGTATTTAAACTTTGGTAACTAGATTCGCTTTGGTCTTTGAACTTTAAAAATATAAAAAGTTTGGTGTGTGGCACTATGAGATTGTCACACATCATTACTTGGAAATTTATATAAAATGTGATACAATATTATAGTGTCACATGCGATATTCGAATAACCTGTTCAATCGATTCAATCGATTTGATCAGTTCAACTGCTAGACCAATAATAAATAAATTATTATTTTTATTTAATTAGTTCAACCTGTTCAACTATTGGTTTTGTCCCAATTTTCATTTTTTCTTGCTTTCGAGCAATTCCCAATTCAACCCTTTTGCTTGGACAAATATACTGGTTGATTTCTAGTCCAATTAATCCGACGACCAATCTAGTCTTGTTCAAAACATCACCAAATCTTGACAAAATATAAGTTGAGGGATCAAAATGGATATGATTACCAAATTCAGGGACCAAAATAAACAAAAAAAAATTACAAACATTAAAATTGGACTTAATTGACTCCCTTTTAAAACAATGAAAACTTACTTAGATATATATATATATATATATATATTTAATTTCTATAAAATATTTTTATTTTCTTAATTGACTCCCTTTTTAAAAATTTTTATAAATTGTATAGAATTATAAAAATATGTCATTTCACACTAATACATGTATAAATAAAGACTTTATTTTTAAAAAAGTGCTTGGTAGTGTTCTTTTTTGCTTTATGCCCTTTTTGGGAAAGGAAATAAAGTAATTAAGCAAATAATATAATTTAGTGGTATATCAAGATTATTATCCAAACATGTTCTAAGAATAAGAATAAGACTTTTTTTTTTTTTTTAAGAATCTCAATTTATTTAATTAAATAAAAAGAATATTTTAAATTTCAATTGGATAATATAAAAATAAACATAATGATTCGTTTACATATTTTAACTATATAACATTTTAGGTTATTATCTTTATGGGTATGATATAGAGGTGTACATGGGTTGGGTGGCCCGGCCCGAAGGCCTCCCGAAATGTGGGAGGGTTTGGACAAAAATATAGGTCCGAAAAATAGGTTTGGACAAAAAATATAGCCCGTTTAAAAAATGGGCCCGGCTTGGGTAAGGCATTTTTGGCCCTTTGCCCACCGAATTCATTAAATGAAAAAAAACTATTTTTTAATAATATTTTCTTATTATTTTTCTCATTATTTTACTACCATTTTACTATTATACTTCTATTATTTTGTTGTTATTGTTTAGATATTATATAAAATTTATTTTATTGTTAATTTTGTTATTATTTTAAAGATATTTGTTAATTTTGTTATTATTTTAGAGACATTTGCTTGTTAAATTGCATCTATTTTAGTGTTATTTAAGTCTACATATTTTTTAAAATTTATTTTAATTTGTTGAAAAATATTTATTTTGATTTTTAATATTTTGATGTATTATATATATTTAAAATTATATAAAATATTATAAAAAATTAATCTGGTGGACCGGTCGAGCCCGATTTTAGCATTTTTATATGGGCCAAGCTTGGGCAAAAATTTAGGCCCATTTTTTGGGCTCGGCCCGGCACGAACCCAATGAATGGTCCTAAATTTTTAGTTGGTCCGCCCAAACTTGACCCGATCCGGACTATGCACACCTCTAGTATGATATAAAATAAAATGTTTAAAGTGAATTATTGGTAGTTTTAAGATTTATATTTAAAAAATTAATATATTTTTAATTAATAAAATATATAGGTGCCAATTATGAAATCTAACAAAAGGTGTTATGATCTATAAATGTCATGTAATAATCATATATTTTTGTAAGAATCTTTATTTGGCCAACATAAAATGATTTCCTTTTCGAAAAAAGGAACGAAAATTTAAAAAGGAAAAGAAATAGAACAGCAAAAGGGAAGAAAAAGATTCGGGAAGGAGAAGAGAATGTTCCATTAACGAATATTTGATTAAACTTATTCGAAAAAAATGAATGAGAAAAGGACGAAAGTAAAATAAAAGGAAACTTTCATAGTGAATGATGTTGAATTTCGGGTTTAAATTTATTATTATTTGAATTTAATTCGGTAAAATTATGACCCTAGCAGTTAATCTTATGGTAATTTATATATAAATAATATATTTTTGGGGCAATGTTAAAATATATGTTTTGTTACTTTTATTTAAAATGGGACAAATTAGTCTCTATATGTTAGATCAAAAAGTAAATTCATCCTTTCTGTTAAAAATTTCATTTATTTCTAATGTTAAAAATTGGTTTGATTGATGAAATAACCAAAAAGTTACATATGGCATGATACATATATGATATACCTCATGTTGACGTACATGAATCAATTTTAACAGTAGAAATTGATGAAATATTTAATAGAAGGCCATGTCTGCTCCTTGATCTTATATATAAAGACTAATTTATCTATTTTTTAAGTAGAGGGAGCAAAATGCAATTTAAATTCTAATACAAAGGCCTTTATGATACTTTTACCTATTTTTATGAGCACTGAAATACAATTTCATCGTTCTATTGATACACATTTTTATAGTTTTTAAAAAAATTAAATCAAAATTTTATCATTTGGGAGGGAAGCAAACTATAATTTACCGTATATTATATTAAAATAAGTCCTTGAAGATCATTTACATAAAAAAAAAAGAAAAGAAGGAGTAGAACTTAGTTAATTCATATAATATTTAGGGTGTAATAGCCCAATTTTCAGTAATATCAAAAATAGTGGATCGAGACCACCAAATCTGACAAATGAACTCGAAGATTATGTTATTTAATATTTACGAGCCAATTGTAGCTTTTAAAAGATATTTAAAATAGTAAATTGTGTTTTATAAAGATTTATTTGGTCAAGAACTCGAGAAAAAGAGATATCGAGATCTCGGTGTTATAAACCTAGTCATAAATATTTTTATGAATATTTAAGGAATGTCAATAAGGTATATTAAAATTTCGTTAGAATATTTTGACATTTGGGTGGTAAATTAAATAAAAAGGATTAAATTAAAAAATGTGTAAAAGTTGCTATAAGGCTTAAATAGCTTAATTGTCAAATGAGTAAGGACATAAAGTGAAAATAAGCCCAAATGAGATATTTTGGGCAGCAATAGTAGCTGAGAAAAATCAGGACGGGTGAAATAAGGGTAAAATTAGAAAATTGCCAAAATTAGCTAACTAAAAATGGGACCAAATTGGAATATCTAGAATTCTCTTCATTTTCTTTTCATTTTCATCAGCTGAAAAACAGCCATGGAAGAGGGTTCAATCTGGTCTTCATACTCTGGCTTCATGTAAGTTTAATTCTTGCTTTCTCCTTGAAATTTCTATGTTTTTAAACTTTTACAATTGGGTCCAACTTACTATATCATTAGTTTTTGATTCTATGGCTAATTTTTAAAGTTTCTATGGATTAGTGCTAGAATAATATGATGAATAAATATATAATTGAAGGTTTAATTTTGATATATGATGATTTTATCAAGTAAAATTGGTGGAAATTGGTTTTAGGACGTAATTGTGAAAGAGTTGAAATTAAGGCATACTGTTAAAATTCTGATTTTCAAAGGTTATGAAGTAGTTTAAAATGATATAAAAAATATTAAATGAGAAAATTAGCTCAATTGAGGGGTTAATTGAGCAAGGACTGAATTGTTTGAATTATGGAATTTGGGACAAAATATAAATCAACATGTTACACTAAAGCAGTTTTGGACAGCAGTAGTTGTCTAACTTTGAAAAATCACCAAAAATTATAGAAACTGAATTAGAAGTTGAGTAAGATATAGAATTAAAGCTTGTTGAGTCTATTTTCATATAAAAGAAATAGAGCAAGCAAAGGAAATCTACATGTTGAGATATTTAAAATTTTGTAAGACTGGTTTAGAATAACTTCGTGATCCCCTGTTTTTAATTTATAAATTCACTAAAAATTGTACAAAAATAATTATGAGTTATAATTTATATGTTTGTATTCCTTGGTGAGCCTATTTTCATTATAAATAATCAGAAACACTATATGAAAATTGTACTATGAGCTAATTGATTTTTAGTGAAGAGAGGTCAGAGCCGCCGGACTGTGTAATAGGGGAGAACTTAACTAATAAACTGTACTAATTGGCCACACCAAAAATTCTGAAAAAATTATAGTAAGAAGATATGTGAGTCTAGTTTCAAAAAAATTAACGGATCTTAATTTGAAGTTCTGTAGCTTAAGATAAAAATAATTTAGTGACTATGACACGGATGGACAGCTTGAATATTCACATAAGTAAATAGTGAAAATTATAGATAATGTTACTTACAAGTGTGTTGTTTATACTAAGGATGTGGATGGAGAGGAGGAGGAGGAAAAATAATATATGAACGACTTGTGTATAAATTGATCACATGCTTGATTATAATTGATAAATGTTGAATTAGAAATGATATAATGTTTTATTTGGAATGTTTATTATGAAATTATGATTTTCGTTATAATACAAAAATTGAACTTGTGAGTTTATACAGCTAAATTTTAGTGATCATTTATTAATTTTATGAACTTCATAATGTGTTATTTCATATGTAATGATGACAAAATCGTGAATAATGTAAAAGCATGAAAATTGAATAAACGATCAAATTGAGCACTTTAGTTCAGCGACAAGACGAATTGACGGAAAAGACCATGGTTGAACCATGGCAACAAGTGATAAGTGATAGCTTCAACTACACTTATCTGATCAAGGATAAGTGAAAGTGAAAAGTGGCAGCTCTGATTACCTGATCAGTGAAAAATAGTAGCTCCGGCTACCTGATCAGTGAAAAGTGGTAGCTCCGGCTACAAGTGACAAGTGATTTATGTGTAAGACCATATCTGCACTACAACAAAACAGTCCTATAGCGACACTTTTTTTGACATAAAACGACGCAAAAAAAGTTGTCATAGGTTTCGCGACGCTTTGTCCGACGCTTCCAAAATGGTCGTATATAGTGGGGTTGGTATATGCATTGCGACGCTTTTGAAAAAGCGTCGCTATAAGTCAACATAAGCCGACGCTTATTGAAGGGTTGTGAAAAGTTTAGTCAATGCCGACCTTTAAAAAAGGTTGAGAAAGACCTAGTCAAGTCCAACCTTTGAAAAAGGTTGCGATAGACCTGTTTAAGACAACTTTAAAAAGGTTGATATAGTTATTGTCTAACGCAACTTTTAAAAACGGTTGGGATAGAACCGTCTAAAGCAACCTTAAAAATGTTGAGATAGACATATTTAAGACAACTTTAAACAAGTTAAGATAAAACATTTCTAAGACAACCTTTAAAAGGTTGGGATAAACCCATCTAAGACAACCTTAAAAAGGTTAGGATAGACCTTGTCTAAGACAACTTTTAAAAAAGATTGCGATAGACCCATTTGAAACAACCTTAAAAAGATTGAGATAAATCTTATCTAAAGCAACCTTTAAAAAAAGGTTGGGATAAACCCGTCTAAGATAACCTTAAAAAGATTGGGATAAACACGTATAATATAATTTTTTCAATTTTATTATTTTAATATTAATATATTTTTATAAATATTTATAGTGAATAATGATAAGAATTGTGCTTTAAATACAACTAAAAAAATATAAAATATAAAATTAAAATTAAAATAAAAATTGAATATTCACTACAAAAATCGATCCAACAATTAAAATACACTGGCATTTAGCTGAAATATATACCACTAACATTCAACTCAATGTACAAAAATAAACAAATAAAAAAGTACCTAAGATGATGGACATTGATATTGATGATGTACTACATAAAAGCTAATACATTTTGAAACCGCAACTTCAATTCCAAGTAACTCTATTGATCTCTTATTTCTACAAAGGTAGCCCCAAGAAACTTCAATTCCTTTCGTTAAGTTTTTCCTTCTCATAATCTTGTCCTGCAGCCTGCAATAAAGTAATAATAAGTTAAACATTGTAAGCCTGCAAGAAAACCTGGTGTGAAGATAAATGAACATAATTATATGAAAATAAATGAACAACATTGACACCTTTAAAGATAAATCAAAGTTCAGAACTTCAAATGCAGACCATTTGCAGATATAAAAAAACATTCAATAATGTTAACCAAGACCTCCAAATAAGAGTGCAACAGCAAGTCATTTAATACTAACCTCTTGGCAACTTAAGATATCCATCACTCTGACGTCTATGTAATTTTGTAGTTGGAAAGTCATCACCTATTAAACATGTCCAATAAATTTAAAATATGTCTATATCATCAATGAAAATTTTCCAATGGTTATTCTAAGTAGCTATAAATAGATACTTCAATAATGAGTGAATAAAACAAAATATTTAAATAAAATCAAAACTCCACAATAAAGGAAGCAACGACATTTTACAAGGGTAAGTTCTCCAAATTCCCAAAAGATGCTTTTCTAATCATATCTTTTAAATACAAATTATTCATTGGATAGGCCTGGTTAATACTAATATTTAATTATAGCAACCTGCAGTGGTCAAGCTCAAATGCAAAATCTATCAATACCATGCAAAAGCAAATCTTAGAAATGTAAATTAAGCCTACAAAGAAGTAAACCCGATTTTAGATGAGATTCTGAAATTTCCAGTGCTAAAGTTAAGGAAAGAACTTAAATCCCACAAGTTATGGGTTTAGACTTGAACACTAAGACAAAGGATGAAGTCAATAGATTATGAAACAACCAAAAATTCTACTGAAGACTGATTGAAATGTTGTTATAAAAGTTATTTATACAATTAAACCTAACCAACCAATTTGCCAAACCCTAAAATGCTAATTTATTGTAAAGCCTAATGGCTAAGTTTAGCCCATTAAAAGTTCAAAAATCTATCTCAAACATTGTACTGAAATAACAGTAGGAGGGATGCAAAACAATATCAAATAAAATTATGGTCTAAGGAAACATCAGAAAATGTTTTTGTCCTAACAACAAAAAACTTACAACAGCTCTATAATTCTTGATCAGAGACAATTGGATATTGTAAAATCATAACTTCCCCCCTTTATTATGGTATTTCTTAAGATGATCCATAAACAAAATAGACCCCTTCCTCGAATAAGATTCTAACTCTCCAACATTCAAGACTGTTCCTAATTTTGTCCATATTAAAAGTGACAGCACACTAACTCTTCCTATCAAAAGAAAAATACAAGACATTCAGATGGAAGCCCCAAGTTCAGAGATTCTAAGCTGACAACCGCAACTCAAATGTTAAAATGAGATCAGTAATGGAATACATAACTTCGAAACCACATAGAGATACGACTGAATAAGATTTTATTACAACTCCACCCACTCATCACAAGTTGAAGAAGAAAGAAACGTGCTTTGAATCGGTTTAGCATGACAAGCATTAAAATCACTTCACAACAATGTTAGAACTTACACCACAACCACAGCATACAGATGACTTTGTTTTCTCCTTGTAAGGAACAAGTTGAGCTACACAAATAAAAATAACTAAAATTAACAAAGCGTAAAAGGGACGGATCGAGTAAATTGAAACTACATGATGCAAGAAAGAAACTTACGGAATGTGGCTCAAATCAAGAACTAACACACAAGGTCTCTTTCTTACCTTTTAACGTGATAATAAATAATTAACAATAAAAGAGGTATTGCAGATGATGGCATAAAACCCCATTTTATTAGAATACGGATGCCACTCTTTTTTCACTATCTGATATCTCATTGCTAAAATATATATGTTACTGGGGTTTGGATGGTACTGCACAAATCAAATATTATCAATATATATGAAGTACATGGACAGTAAAAAATAGCTGTAGTCAGAACCAAATATATATATATAAAGGAACTTGTCATTCTCTTCCTATAATCCATCAATAGAATAGCTCAAACTGATTCCATATTAGAGCATAAACTAAACCAATCCATGATATCTGCAAAAATCACTTTGAATAATCGCCCTCTGATAGTGCCTAAAACAGGATATCGATTTCTAATTGCTCTACTTGTTGACTAAATTATTCTCACTAACTCACTATAATTATCTTCAATTTTTCCCATGTTTTTTTTTGTAAAATTGATGAGAATAAATTATCTTCTTGTACATTCAATCTCTCCGGCTTGTGAACTCCACTTCTCCAACTAAGGTAGTCAATTTTTCTTCGTCCTCATGATCCATATTGTCACCACTGGTACTCGACATTCCTTTAGCCAAAGCACTCACGGTGAGGGACATTGTGGAGAACAGATGATTTCATGTTCTCACCGCACTAGTTTCGAAAAAGAAGGCGGAAGTTTTGATATGGAGTCTATATTTTTGCAAAATAAACCAAAATTCACACTCTTTGAATCTCATCCTCATCAATCTTCTCTAAATCTTCTTCAATTTTGCTATAATCCTCAAAATGGCGCCAAAATCTCGGCGCCCATTTTTCTCAAACGCTTCCTATAATTTAGAAAAAAATGAAATCAAGAAAATTTAATTTGAAAGAGACGCAATAGCTTAACTGATTATTACCTCTAGTAATCTAAGGAAGTAGTCCCGAGAGAGAATATGGAGGCCGTGTTTGCAGAGAGTGTGAACATGAGAAACGAAGTCATGTTCGAGGGAGAGATCGCCAGAGCTTTTGAGGAGAGAATTAGCGGCGGTGCAGAAACCGTCTTAGCTTTGGAGGATTTCTTGGATGGAGTCGTTGTCGAGACTCGTCAAAATCCCTAGATTGCACACTGGAGAAGAAGTTAATGACTCCATTGACAAGAAAATAACACAAATTTTGAGAGATTGGAATTTTTGAAACGGGGATTCAAAAATTTTGAGAGAGAAAATGGTGGGCGAGAGAGGGAATGCGAAAATTTTTATGAGGGAGTGCTTTATTTTGGAGATTTGGGAATGGACGGTGAAGATGGGGTAGATGTGGCTCACACGGAGGAAATGAAGAAGAAAGTTATGGCGTTTTTAATAAAACACAAAAAATCATTTCCTTTTAAACAAAATTACCCCGTTTTTCTATCTTTTATTTTGTCTTTTAGTTAAGTGATTTTATAAAATATTTTTATTACTATTTTTATAAATTGGATTTTAATAAAAAAATCAAGTACTCTTAAAATAAATATAGCATATTTTAATAAGATAATAAATGATTAAATGGCTTAATTAATTATTTAATTAAAATTATCCAATGTAAGTAATCAATCTCTTACATATCAAATTTCTATTAAAGATTGAGAAGTTAATCATGATTTTATATTATTCTTTTCCGATCTAATCTCCATTTCATTATAGATATTTTCCTAACTAAAACATAACTATTTTTCTAGATGTTCGATGTGGAATGATTTTAGTTTTTATATTTTATTTTTATTTGTTATAATTTGGTCCTATCAAAACATAGATAGCTACCTATCCATATCATTCTTTGCTTTTTTTTATCAATGTTTTTTTAATCTAATATTTAAATATATCAAATGGTTTAGATTAAATATTTTAAATATAAAAGTATTAATTGATTGTATAAAATTTCATCATTTAACAAATCTAAGTAAACCTTAAATCTTAAACCATTTAATATATATAAAGTTTATCTATTATCTCTTAAATAATTTAAACTATAATCATAATTTTAATATATTAAAATTAATACTATCTCTTTACAATTGTATAATAAATTATTTAATATATAAATTAAAATATACTAATTAATCTAAACCCTAAATCCTCAACCCTTAATTCTTAAACCCTAAATCATAAAACATAAACCCATGACCCATAGCCCTTAATCCCTAAACCCTTAACCCCTAAACCTTAAACCACAAACCTTAAACCATAAACCACAATCCATAAACTTTAAAATAGTAACTCCTCAACCATATACCCTAAACCATAAATCATAAACCATAAACCATAAACCCCTAATCCTCATTCCTTAAACCCTAAATTATAAAACGTGAATCCCTAACCCATAACACTTAATCCCTAAACCCCTAAACCCTTAATCTTTAAACCTTAAACCACAAACCACAATCCCTAAACTTTAAAATAGTAACTCCTCAACCATATACTATAAACCATAAACACTAAACTATAATGATAATTAATTCAATATTTTAAAATTAATACTATCTCTTTTACGATTATATAAGAAATTATTTAATATATAAATTAAAAAACACTATTAATCTAAACCCTAAACTCTTAACCCCTAATTCTAAACCCCTAAATCATAAAACATTGACCCATAACCTCCCTTAATCTCTAAACCCATAAACCCTTAACCATTAAACCATAAACCACAAACCTTAAACCATAAACCACAATCCATAAACTTTAACATAGTAGCTCCTCAACCATATACCCTAACTCCTAAACTATAAACCCTAAACTATAATGATAATTAATTCAAAACTTTAAAATTAATATTATCACTTTTACAATTATATAAGAAATTATTTAATATATAAATTAAAAAATAATCAGTTATATATATACCCAAAAAACTTTAAAATTATTTTAAATAATAGTATTTTAATTATAACACTTATGAAAGTGTCGGCCCAAAACTGTAGGCATGGTGTTGGACAAAGCCGACTCCTATTTAAGCGTTGCCTTAAGCATGCATATCCCAACCCTTATACAAAAAGTTGACCAAAGCATATGTTGGCAAGCCTATCCCACAACATTTAGGAAAATATCGTCTTAGAACTGGACAAATCTAACTCTTATTTAAGCGTTGCCTTAGGCATGCATATCTCAACCTTTATACAAAGAGTTGGCTAGAGCTTATATTGACACGTCTATCCCAACACTTAAGAAAGTGTCGCCCTAAAACTATTGTCTTAGGACTACACAAAAGCAACTCTTATTCAAGCGTTGCCTTAGGCATACATATCCCAACCCTTATACAAAGAGTTGGCCAAACCATAGTCTATCCCAACACTAAGAAAAGTGTTGCCACAAAAGTGTCATCTTAGGACTGCACAAAAGCCAACTTTTATTCAAGTGTTGCCTTAGGCATACATATCCCAACTCTTATACAAAGAGTTGGCAAAAGTGTAGTCTATCCTAACACTTAGGAAAGTGTCGCCCCAAAACTGTCGTCTTAGGACTACATAAAAGCCAACTCTTACTCAAGCGTTGCGTCAGGCATACATATCACAACCCTTGTACAAAGAGTTGGCTAAAGCATATGTTGGCAAGTCTATCCCAACACTTAGGAAAGTGTCGCCCCAAAACTGTCGTCTTAGGACTAGACAAAGCCAACTCTTATTTAAGCGTTGCCTTAGGCATGCATATTTCAACCCTTATAAAAGAGTTGGCTAAAGCGTATGTTGGCCAGTCTATCCCAACACTTATGAAAGTGTCGCCCTATAAGTGTCGCTATAGGCCTTTTTTGTTGTAGTGCTGGGATATGGCATCGGTGTGATATGTGTTTAAGATGTAAGACCATAGCTGGGCAATGGCATTCTAGTGAAAGGTGATGAATTGACGGATAAGTCCATGGTTTCACCATGGCATAATGATAGTGAAGATGTAAGATCATGCCTGAGCTATGGCATTCTAGTGAAAAGACCACAACTATGTTATGGCATCAGTGATTATCATTGAAATTCAGTGTATACTGGTGCAAACCAATTCCGTAAGACGTTCACTAATTTGACAAAGCTTGGTAAGTATTACATAGAATTATGTGATATAAGGATATACGAGTTGATGAGACATGAACATAGAACTTGGTTGATAAATGAGTTCATTTGTGATTTTATATTTGTACACCTTTGAGTGTATTATCCGTATGAATTAGTATTCCAAAGAAGTTAATGAGAAAAGTTCTAATATGAAATAATCTGAAATTTGAAATGAAATATTATGAAACCGTACTTGAAATACATTGGTATATCTTGTAATTGTTATTTGAGTTCATAATGTGGAAAGTAAATGCATGTGAAAATTTGAGATGATGATATCGGTACATGGAATCTATTGGTGGATACGTACATCTAAATTTAAATGATAGATTTTAGTGAACAATGAAATTGGACTTAAAAAGTGATTTGTCAATTTAAATTGTGATTGGCAGAAAGAGTTAGTGAATTGTGTGTCTATGAATTGTTACACATATTTGTCTGAAATACGAGGAAATGATGGTACTTGATACATGAAAATATGAGATTGTGATATATATATATATATATATATATATATAAAAAACATGGAATATGTTTGATAAATGTGTTTATTCAGAATTATAGAACTGTACACCTGAAGTGTACAATTTGTGTAAAGATAATGATTTCAAATTATCTATAAGTGTTCTGTACTTTTTGGTAATGCCTCGTAACCCTGTTTCGACGACGGATACGGGTTGGAGTTGTTACATTGGGTCCGTTTGTTTACATGTAAAAGTTTTACGGAAAATATTTTCTGCATTTTCCTGTGTTTGTTTCACAGAAAATAGTTTGGTCAACGGAAAATGAGTTACAGGTCAAGGTAAAATAAGCCATTTTTCCTGTAAAATGACTTACCATTTTGAAAAGCATAAGTCATTTTCAAAAAGAGCTTATCTATTAATAATTTTATTTTATATAAAATTAACTTAAATCAAGCTTAATATTATTATATTGATAATAAATTTTATTTTATTTTAAAATATTTAAAATATTATATTTTCAATATTATTAAACATACATATTTAATTATTTATATTTAGTCATATAATAAATTATTAATATAATAAATATAATTTATTATTTTAATTAATTATTTAATATTTCAATTTTATTTTAATGATAAATTTAAAAATAATAATTTTAAATAATATTATTCACATATTATTGAAAATATTCAATATTAATATTTTAATAATAAATATTTATTACAATTATAAATATATTAATAATAAATGTTTTGTAGTATAAAGGTTAAAATATGTCATAAGTCTATGTATACTTCACAAATTTGTAATTTAGTCTTAGTACTTTTATTTTCAAGAATTTAGTCCCTTTACTTTTCAAATTTAAAAATCAAGTCCAATTGTTGACATCATTAATTTTTTGTCAATTTTGTTGATGTCAAATTTTAAATAAAAATACTCATTTAGTAGTCATGTAATTAAAAATAACGTTGTAATGAATCAATTTAACATAATATTTTAAATATATGCAAAACAATGTAAAATATAAAATTATAAGAAATCTATTAAATAACAAAAACTATTTTACATGATTCATCCAAATACTAGAAAATATTAACTTTTTCAAAAAATAAATCATTTTTCAAAATTATTTTTAAAATCATTTTAATTAAACAAACGGAGCCTTAATAAATTTGAACCAAATTTCAGACTGTCTACCTTCTTAAAAAGAAAAATTCCTTGAAAATATAAAACAACAATTTAGTTATTAATCCTTGAAAATCTCTCAACTTTTCATTCTGGTCAACCTTTTCTTTTCCCTTCTACTGAAAATGCCTTTGTAAATAAAGTTAAACTAATACAAATAGTCAGACTGTAAGAGCTAATATGAGAAGAAAAAAACATAGACGGGGACCCATTGATAAAGTGAGAAAACGAGCATCCCACCGACAGCTTTTTTAGTGGATAAATCACAGAAACTGAATTATTTATTAAAATAATAATTAAATAACCTTTAATCAAATGTTTATGTTAGTACTTACGGGTATCTGGTAGCAGTAACAGACTTGATAATATCGTATTTATATATTTTTACATAATAATATTCAATTTAATTTATATTGATATTAATTTTGATAAATTCATATTAATATATTTATATATTTTTTAAGATAATTATTTAGTACACTGTCATGATTTTTTTTATTTTTATTATATCTACTGGAGCGAGTTTAGTAACTAATGCTCCGTATTTTTTAGGCCCATTAAGAGGTAGATGTTAATCTTAAGTTTTAAAAGCTGCTCCATACATACGGTGAGGATCAAACCCTCAACTGACTACTGATTAAGGTAAAAGAGACTATTACCATCTCATTTAATTCCCATGATTACTGTCATAAAAATTTTCAACTCTACATGTAAGTTGGGATTTTTCTCTGTGTCCTTAAGTTGTACTTAAAATATCAAGACATAATAAAATCCCAACCTTATTTATGCAGTTAAAATTATCAAATGCCGATGTCCCAAATAATTAGCTTTTTATATTATATATAACCATATATATTATGAATTTTGCATTTTAATTAGTATGAATTATATTACATTTTGTCTCCTTTTATTCAAAAAAGAGTAAATTAGTCATTATCGTTAGATCAAATAATAAATTAGTTTTTTATTAAAAATTCATTCATTTCTATTGTTAAAAACTTATATGATTGGCAAAATAATCGACGATTACATGTGACGTGTTAAGTTTACCACATGTTAATATACATCGAATAATTTTTAATTATAGAAATTGACAAAATTTTAACTGTATAACCAATTTAATATTTAATCTGACGACGTGAATTAATTTATTGATTTTTAAATTAAAAAACAAAATACATATTAACTTTTATTTGCCGTTTACTTAATAGTGTACTCTTTTGCCCATAAAAACATTGAATTTACAAATACAAAGAATTTCTAGAAAAGAAAAACACACACAGCAAAGTTGTCAGAAACTAAGATGATGATGTGTCAACGACATGCTTAGTATGTAAGAAACAAATATTACATTGGGTACATTGTACAATATTCAGTCTTTTTGTAAATACATGGTATGGTTCCAAAATTTTACTTTTGTTGGCTTTTTTTTTAAATTTAGTTACATTTTTCTTTAATAGTAATTTTTCATGAAATGTTTAATAGTATTGATATTTTCTTATTTTTATAATTAAGTTTGGGATTTAATTTTGCAGCCTCAATTTAATTTAGATTTGCTGCACATGAAAAAAACATGTTTTACATAAAATTATTAAATTATTATAGCATTTGTTATGAAATTATTATAGCAGTGTAAATACAGTCAATATTGACTAATCTATTGGTTTGAAAACCATTAATCATTTTATTTAAACATTAATTATTTCGTTTTGTTAATTTTGTCCTGCATACTGTCCAAAGGTAATTTTGAAGTCTTTATTACTATTTTAAATTAGTAGGAATGAAATTAGGATAAAATATTTTGAGGGCCAAATATAAATAGTAATAAAATGTAATAACACTTGTTGGTAAAATAAATTTAAAATACATATCGGGAAAGTCATTTATAAGTGAACTGGTAGGGCTCAATTGGGAAATTGAAATGGACTTAAGAGGCATTTAAACAAAACAATTGGGAAATATGCTCAATTTATCTAATTTTAGCATTGACAGGGACCTAAAACGCATTTAAACCAAAAAAAATTGAGGGAGTCAAGGTTGAATTTGTCCAGTTTCAAAATTAGGAGGGATCGAAAGGCGTTTAACTCCCAAAATTGATGGCAGACATGGCTCAGTTTGTCGAGTTTCGAAATTAGGAGGGACCTAAATTTAACCCCAAAAAGTTGGGCAGGTCAACATGGCTAAAAACTCTTCTATTTTGAAAATATAACAAAATATTCTTTTCATATTTTTTATATAAAATTTACAAAAGATAATTTATATCCAAAATAATTTTACAAATAATGAGACTTCAAACCTATAATATTAAATTCCTAAAAATTAATTTTATTATTTTAACTAAAATTTCATTTATTTTATAATTTAAGTATTAAATTTGTTAAATTTTAAAACGTGAACTAAAAGTAACATATTATTTATATATATTATAGGCGTAAAATCATTATATATTATCTAAAAAATTTAGGGACGTTCATGGTTGGCTTTAGATTAGTAATCAATGAAAAGACACTGAAAACGAAGAAGATTCCCGCTATGCTTCCTCTTTCTTTTAGTCAAATCATCTTTTAACTCTTTGATACATAATGTGATACTTATATTTAGTTCTAATATTTAATTTGATATTTAAGTTTAATTTTTATATTTAATTTAGTACTTAAATTAAATAATATTATGTGGTTTAATAAATATTAATATGTGTGTTTTAGTAATAAAAATTATAGGTACTTAATTGGGACAAAAAAATTTATGTACTAAAATTTAGGTATTATATGGGATAAAGAAAATTCAAGTACCAAATTGAATATTAAAATTAAGGTAACAAATTGAGACAAAAAATTTAGGTATCAAATAATATATTAATCATTTTATATAACAAAATTACGAGAATTTAAATGATATCACTTTGACTGTAAGAGCCAAATTAATATTTTACATCCATGCTTTATTATTATTATTATTTTTATGATTACACCTTTGTCATTTTTCAATCCTCAAAACTCGCCTTTCCTTTTCACTTTTCTATCTCTTTCTGTGCGATCTCAAATTCCGAATCTTTCTCTGTAAAATCTATTTATTTTTTTATTCTTTATTTAGGAAATTGAATATTTTTCATTACAACCATATATATTATGCATAGCAAGTTGTACATGGTGAAGGCTAAACAGAAACATGAATTCCTTCATCTTCAACAAACTCATCTACTTTTTTAATGAACACAAGAATATTAATTGTTACTTTTTTAACGTGTCAATATTTCCACAGTAAAAGTGACACAGAGGTCTTTGTATTTAGCTATAAATATCCTTCACTACAATGAGAAAGGGATCTACTTCCCGTCAGTAACCTTGAGCACTTACACAATAATCTTCCTCCTTCTCTTGTCCCTCTCCGATTCTCTGTCTATTTAAGTGAATCGGCCCCTTTGCACCACTACCTTCTCCTCATTGTTTCCTCTTTTGTTGATACTCCTCGTCAATAATAAAAAAGATTTTGAATGCTAAATAATATTCAAAAGCCATAAAATAAAATTAATTTTACCTAATAAGTCCAAAAACCCAAACTCTAAAGTTAGCATCGAATTTTCATAGATTTCTTGAAATTTCTAAAGAATTCGATTAAACTAAACTGAATTCACCCCTAGTCTTAGACCCTTTTGATTAAACGGAGTAATAACAACTTTGATCCCTCTCAATTCACAATAGTTTAATTTAAATCCTTTTAAAATATTGAAATTTCTACCTTTGACCCTCAAACTTTTGTAATTTTATTAAATGAAGTTATAAATTCACATATATTTTATATTTTTGTAAAAGTAAAATAATTTAAAAAAATTATAATCTAATGTCTTTAATAGACACTTCACAGCTATAGCTGCGTTTGAATCCGAACACATACCTCACCGCTGTTTCTAATCTCATTACTACAATATCCAATCTCATCGCTACAATAAATAATCTCACCGCTACCGCTATTTTTAATCTTACTGGAGGTAAAAGCACCGCCATCCAAACTAATCTTAATTGTACGATTAATTAGGAGGAAAAAGGTAGGTAAAAACACCTTTTTGGTTCCTCTCAATTTCAATATTGAACAGTTTGGTCCATTTCAAAAAAAAAAAAAACTAGAACAAATATAATTTCTAACAGTTTTGAAAGTGAGTAACTAACGATAATTAATTATAATGTTAATGTTTTCCATCACTTGTGCATTATTTTGGTTAGTATAATAACAAATTTATCCATCAATGCTTATATATTTTGTGTAAATATTGCATGACAAATTTGTTGAATTAGAACCAAATTGATAGCATGTGTAAATGTTGCGGGCTAAATTTATTAAATCAAGACCAATTTGACAGAAAGTATAGACTTTGAAGGCGGAATTTGTTATTATACCAGTAAAATTGACGAAAAAAACACTAACGCTGTGATTAATTATCATTAGTTCCTCACTTTCAAAATTAGCATAAATTAAATTACTCTATTTTTTTTAAAAGATCAATTTGTTTAATATAAAAACCGAGAAAGACCAAAGAAATCTTTTTACCTAAAGAGTATTATGTTGCAAAATATGTGGTTATTTGAACTGAAGCACAAAGACAACAAAAGGGGAAGGAAGTGGGGATACAAATTATCCAAATGGAAAAAAAAAAAAAAAAAAGGGAAAATGTGGTGCAAAATTTGAGGTCCACACGCGTTAAAACGAAGTAATGAAGCAAGTGGGTACTTCCATGGTGGTAGGAGACAAAGGACTTTATTTTCCCCAGCACTTATCGCATTGCTTAGCTATTTTGCGTTCCAACCATCACTTTCTCGATACCTTTTTCCGTAAATTTTTTTTTAATTCGATTCGATTAATACATTTAAAATACTTATCTTTCCGAAATTTATCACCAATTAAATGTTGAACGCCATCCAAAGTAGTACATTCAAAATCCAAATCTCATGCACCATAAAGGGATTTCATGGAAAAGCTTTTCCAATTAAACATCTAATCTAATCTGTGTGCCAACTACCAATCACCCATGTTCAACATACCACTATAATAATTTCCTGTTCTTTCTCCAATAATTTGTTCGTTAACCATCATCAATGACACACATGTCATGTTGATATTTACAACTTTTTTCGTATTAAGATAAATTGAGACGAAAATAATAATCGTAACACCGATTTAAAATAAAAACAATTTAAAATATATATATAATTCAAGACTAAATTGATAAATGTTTTTATAGCAATGAATTGACTATTATTTCCCTTTAATGTTCTAAATTACTATAAAAAATCTAGTTAATATTGTCTACCAAATATGGTGAAAATTGATGTAAAATATAAACATTGAGAAAGTTGACTAGATAGCCGCCACCGATCAACACTATGAGCCTTGAGTTGGGCGAATTTAGGTGTTGGTCCTCCAAAATCGTCAAATTCCTTCCTAAGTCATTTAAAGATGATAATTTTTTTTTCAAAAAATTTATAATTCAATTTTGACTACTAAATTATTTTCCAGCTTTCGCCCCTGCCTCGTGACATCATCAACAACTGGCAATTTCCATGAATTACCATCACAACAGTCATTGACTCATGAAACATGCTGAAAAAAAATTATAAAATATGATATAAGTTTTTATACTTTCGAATATTTAAAATTTAGGTTCTTATATTTTTATTTTTAAAATTTAATCCTTTTAATTTTAGATCTAATTGTTAACATTTTTTTTTTATTAATTTTTTGTGTGACTTTCTAAAATAATAAAAAAAACTTACTTAAGAGTCGTGTGATTAAAATGATGTTGTAATTAACTTGAATTTAAAAAAATCAATGAGATTAAGATTTGAACCTAAATTTTAAATTTTAAAAATAAAAAATTAAATTCTAAAAATATATAAAGATTAAATTTTAAAATTTTGATGAGTACAAATATTTAGAGAAAGGATTGTATAAAATGGGATATTTTCACTTTCTAATAGTTTTATGCCATGTCATTATTTTTATCCTGAATTTCAGGATTTTAATTTGGATTTGATTTTTTTCAGGATGAAAATGCTGATGTGATATAAAACTATTGAAAAAATGATACAGATAACATGACGTCACTATTTCATACAATTCTTTCCCCAAATATTTATAGCATGTTTTAACTAAAAAAACTTTAATAGCATGCCACATGCATAAAAACAGGTGAAGACCAGCCATGTAAGCCCAACCCAAGACATTATTATTCTCCACCGCATGAATAACGTCACTATTGACGTGTTTTAGCTATGTATATATTTTGATATTAATCCCTGTACAATACATAATTTGTCAATTTAATCCTTATATATTTTTTATTAATTTTAAGTTTTATATTTTTCAAATATGTCGATTTTAGTTCTTATACTTCTTAAAATTTAAAATTTTAGTCTTGATTCAAACGGAAGGGTTAAATCCATTTGGATAAATGTTGCTATTAGTTCATATTCTCCAATTTGATAATTCTTAGTCCTTATATATATATTGAATTTTAAAATTTTAATCTTTACGCAAATTACAGCTATTAAATTCTTTAATTTCGAGGCAAAAAAGTTAAATTTCGAAAAGTATAGTAACTAAAAATAACTAAATTAAAGTATAAGAACTCAATCCATAACTTAGCATAATGCAAGGACTAAAAACAAAATTTAATCTATATAATTTCTTCATTCATATGACCATTATTTACAGGACAGCATGACACTTTGTTGTCAACGGTCCTTTTCTTTTGCCCTCTGTCTATATTCACTTGGTATATAAGATAATTCAGTTATATTTTCGTTACCGAACTTTAAATTGTTACGAAATGGTCACTAACATTATCGGTTTGTAACATTTTAATCACGGAGCTTAAAATTATTCAAAATATATATAGGGACTATCTGTGCAATAAACCCTAAATTTTTTACTTGAAATGATGATTTAATATGACACGTTAACTTTTCATTACACCATTAACAACTTAGTAATAAAAATGTTACAAATTAATAATGTTCATGGATATTTTATAACAAATTAAAGTTCAGTGACCAAAAAGTAATTTAATTCATACATAAGTGACTATTTTGTAGTTTACCCTTTTTGAAAACTTCTAATTAATAGATTAATGTTCGAATTTATACAATTAAAAATTGTCGTTACATGCATTAAGGAGTGTGCATTAGTTGCTCCCCAACGAACAACAAGAAGGTTAATTACCACTAACGGTGGAGAGCTTAATTAACCAAAACCATCATAATCATGTTGTTTGCTTAATTAATTACTTAATCAATGAAGACCGCAAAAATTAGAAGTTAATCAATTTGGTATTTGACTTAGTGAACTATTTAGTTTCTAGGTAAATTGCACTCAAGGTCACTAAACTATTAGTAAGTTTATGTTTAAGTCACTGGGTTGTTAAAATTGTTGTTGTATGACTTTTTCTGTCCCCACTGGTTCCAACAATCGAAAACTCTCTTTCCCCCTGTCTTCTACAGTTCAATTTTTTGTTATGAAACAACTTTAAATGTCACAAATCGCACTGAATCTAAGGTATATTTTTCTACTCATTCGATGGATACCGGTCTACCATACAGATCTCAAATCGTCGCTTAGAGCTCATAATTTTATAACTTATTAAAGTTGAGTGATTAAGGGTGGGTTTGGATGGGCGATTGAGTGCGGTGCGGTGCGGTGCGGTGTGTTTAGCTTATTTTTGTCTCACGCTACAGTATCTAATATCACCGCCACCGCTGTTTTTACACTAATCACAGGTAAACGCACCGCCCATCCAAACCAACCCTAAATCGAGGGAGTTTACCTTAATTTTTAATTTTTTATAACCAATCATGTTTCTTTTGCTCTCTATACGAATAGAATCTGTCCTTTCACTCTACCAAATTACCAATCCACACTTACAATTCATAATAATTTCGTATTAAATGCAATAAATTATCAATAATTGATTTCCGTATGAAACATTGAAGGCTTATGAGCATGAGAAAATAAAAACTGTACCAATCAAATTAAACAAATTGTCAAATTATTACATCAACTCGAAGGAAAATGTCTCACCGACCAGACCTTTTTTCAATTTTTTGTTCTAAAAAAAAAATTATGTTTGTCTCAGGGGCTAAGCCAGAATAAATTTTTAGGGGGACCGAATGAAAATTTAATTTTTATAGTCTATATCTTTATAATTTTTAAAGAATTAAATTGAATTTCTATAATTTTTGGGGGGCCAAAGTCAAATTTTACCTTTATTAATTTTAAATTTTAAAAAAAATTTAAGGGCCTAATTATAAATTCTCCATTTTAGGGCACCCTTGTATCCGCCCCTGGTTTGTCTGTATAAGACAAACGTAGATGAATTTTCTATTCCTTCTTCCTCTTTAGTCAAAACCCTTGCTAAGAGAAGAAGTGAGAAATTATATATATATATTAATTATTTTAAAAAAAACAATGGAAACAGTAGGAAAAAGTTTATTTTTTAAAAATTTAAAATTTGTATCATATAAAATTTAATAGATTGTATATTTATATAACGTTTTGTGTATATTCATAAATTATTGTGTGTTGTATTGCCAACATCAACCCTATCACCAACCAATTTCTTCTTTCTTTTCCATAACAGCATTGCAAATTATTTTGAGTGTTTACATTTTGAAAGAACTCATCATCTGCCTCCTTTTTAACACTATGTACACGTTTCATACAAGCTCCCATGTGACATGTTTCTATTTTTAAGATTGAGAAAATTCAAGTTTTAAATTTTTTGAATTATTACGGATTTTAAATGTTTTGGGTTTAGTTTATTTGTGTTTGAATATGGTGTTATTTTAGATAATTAAAATTTAGATTTGAATTATCGAGTTTTATGATTAATTACGATAAAATTTAGTTTGAATTCATATTATTGTTATATTAGTATTAACATGTTTACATATAAATTAGATATCCCAAAAAATTCACAATTAATATTTCTTTTTATACATACACAAATTTAGAATTTAATTTTTATATTTTTATTTTAGGATTTTGGTTCACATTTTAAATTTTAAAATTCAGGTTCATTTGTTAACCTTGTCTTTTTTTTTCTTTTTTTTATTAAATTGGTTAGTATGACATTTTAAAATTAAAAAAAACTTATTTGGTAGCGATACAATCAAAAAATGACGTTGTAATGAATATAGATTTAACAAAATAATTTTAATAGTGTTAACAGTTAAACTTGAAATTTGAAGGAGGACTAAATTTCTAGAAATAAAAAAAGGGACTAAATTCTAAATTTATAAAAAATGTAAGGACTTAAAGATATATTTTAACCTTTTACCACTGTTTTTGAGCTCTAAAATCCAAGGCACATAAAGGGATGGGGCCATGGGGAATTGGTTGGGTAGTCACATACACTTCAATTTAGTGAAAGCAATGGTGTTATCTTTTAGCTTAAAAGGTCAAATTTCTCTAAGGCCAAAAAGTTCATTACCCCCCACACAAAGCTTCTAATTACTTCACAATGGGGGAAAGATAAGCCTCCATTATGACAAAAATTGGGTAATATTTTAATCCCTACTAGCCAGCCAGCTCAGTCACCTAGTCTTGAATTTTGTTGGTATGTATGTACTTATCATATTTATGTCAAATAATCTTTATGTGGGTTAATTACAGTATTATTAGGGTAAGGTGTTCTAAATCATTAAAGTTTTCTTTTGGTCAATTTATGGTTTTGGTACCTTTATTATACTCAAATTTAAGATTTAATATTTATACTTTAATTTTGGCATAACTTAGACTTATATTTTATAATATCATTAGTTCATCAAAAAAAAACCATCATTAACTATTCTAGTTAGAAGTGTCTTTAACCAAAAAAAAAACCGATATCAATATTTTAATCGAAATAGTTACTGGAAAAGGACAATCAAGTGCCCATCAATATAGTTTAATCCTTTTAAAAATTGTAAAATTATATTTTGATCCATTCAAAAATTTAACAATTCAATTTTAACTCTCCAGAGTACATGTGCGCATGCATAAACTCCCTAGTGCTACTCACCCGTTAGTCTAGTCGTTGTGGGCTAAGGTAAAATAACTCCCCATTAATTGATCTCTATGATTCGTATAAATGGCTTTTTGAACATTAATCTCATTATAAATTCTTATCATATTTGCTCTTTTTGGTATAATGTCTAGAACTACCCATAGCCTCTCTCCAACCTTTAAATAGGAAGATAATACATTTCAGCACACTCAAACTCACGTCTTTCTGCATCGATAATAATACTAATACCAATTGAACTAATACTCAATCGACACTAAACTGTAAATTTAAATGTAATAAAAAACCAAAATCATAAGTTGAGATTATCTTATAATGCATGTGCGCATGCAAAACTTCCTAGTGCTGCTCACCCCTTTAGGCTAGTTGTTGTGGGGTAAGATAAAAATATTCCATGTTACTTGACCTATAATATAAATATACATATCATATATATGGTCCATATACGGAGCAAGGCAATGAATGTCAGCGTATGTGACATTAGGCTATAAACATAAGGTCGGGGTTAAAAGCCATATATGGTCCTTTCCTTTGTTGTCTTAGTGATTGGTGTCACCCTAACTTAACTAATATTTTCAAGCTCAAAGCCAGGGAGATGGCGGCGATGGCAAAAGCCTATTATTGGTTTTTTTAGTAGCCATGTTCATTGAGTCCTAAATGAGTTGAAAAAGGTATTAAAAAAAAAAAGGTAAAGTAGTCGTTTAATTGTGGTTTTTTTTCTTTTTTAGTCACTCAACTTTGAAAAATTATAAAATGGTCATCTAATTATTTTAATTTTGTCTTTTTGGTCACCAGTTAACTGATGTAAAAATGGAAACACCCAAAAATTTAATATAGTTGAGTGATCAAAAAAGACAAAAATAAATTGTTGAGTGATCATTTATAATTATTTATAGTTAAATGACCAAAAAGAAAAAAAACTATAATTAGATGACTATCAATGTAGTTTATCCTTAAAAACATAAAAGGCATAATAACAAATTTAGTCCCTAACGTGTTTGTTTCTTTGGTCAATTTGGTCTTTAATTTTTTTAGCTAAATTTAATTTTCAACATTCCAAAATAGTCGAATTATTATTTTTAATGCAAATAATGACTAAAACATTAAATTTTTTAGAATTTTGAATATATTTATTTTTAAACTATTTGTTGGCATAACATATAAAATAAAAAAATATTATGTTACAATGAAATGCATGTGAAATGATAAACAAATTGTGATGTTAAAAGTTAATATTTTAGTAAGATTTTTAAATTTAATTTAAAAATATTAAAGCTCTAAAAACCTAAGAGAATTACTCCACGTAATATAACTATATGATTGGTGCAAATCATTATCCTAAAGTCACTGTTTAATACTGCTGCATACAGTATAAGGTAGTTAACTTTATTTATTTCAATAATTTTCCTCTTTTAAGTCAGTCACTAAATGATCTGCCACTTGTGCCAGCTGCAAATGTTTCAATGGGAAATCGCCATCTCTATAATTTTTTTTATTCTATATATATTGGCCATTATCATATTCCATCTAATGAGTAGTGGCGGAGATTACTAGAAATCGGGCATCTCTAAAATAACAAAATTTTAATTTAAATTTTTTATAATTTATAAAATTGTACTTTAATTTCTCTAAAATAATTTTTAAAAATTAAAAATATATAGACTATTAAAATAATAAAATAATCGTGTACAATTTAATTTCGACTCTCTCTCCCCAAAAAAATATTTTTTAATATCATCGCCTCAACCGCAATCGTCATTATCCACAATTTAATTTTAATAATGTTTCATAAGAAAATGAAAAGAAGAAGTGTTTTTGTTTGCATTGATGTAAATTAATCATGTTATAATAGAAAAGACACCTTGGAGATTAAGACAGGCAGATCACGACATTAACATACTGCTTTTTCAATTGTCCATCTTTAACAACGGCCTGTTTCACTGTTTCTTAATGCAAGAAGATGATTTAATTACTATTCCTTTTTCCATTTAATGTAAGAAAGGGCGTGAGTGAGATCATATCAGCATTATTCATATACGCGTGTGTGTGTGTGACAGAAATTATGTCCTATCAATGGATGATTCGAAAAGAAGACAGTTTATATTTTATGGACTTTAGAGCCCATATGTTGATGGGAATGCCCGTCATCGCTTATGGGGGGAACTATGTCCCACACTTGGCCATCGTTTGAAACTTCAAAGTCTTCATAGATGTGATAACAATGGTTTCTAAATAATCTTCCCAAAAACTTAGAAAGCAATGATTGCTTCAAGGAAGATAAGATTACGTTTTGTAATGAAATTACGAGAATAAATTGTTTAGCTCATTTAAAATTACCTCCACCAAATCAATAGATTATAAAAGTTAAATTTTACAATTTATGAAAAATATGAACTTGATCCATGTACTTTAATCTGATCAATAGCGACAGTTAAATATGTTTGGTTAAATCGGATTACTAATCTTATATTACAAGTAAAATTGTAAATTTGATCAATATTCTCCAATTAAATCGTCCTAAGTCTTTGTACATTTTGAATTTAAAATTTCAGTATTGACACAGACAACAATAGTAAATCCGTTAGCTTGTTTTTTAGTGAATAATATGTAAAATTAACAAACTAATATGATATTACATATGATAATATGTTTGACACATCATAATTTAGAAATTGCGTAACTTGATAAATTTAATGATTATCGTTTGATGCTGACTAAAGTTTTAAAATTTGAAAAGTTTTGGGACCTATTATAAAAGTCATTATATATCTTATACTTAGGGTCAATCCGGCATAGGGAACTGCTAGCTTCCAGAGAAAAAGAGGTCCGGGATGGGATATTCTCTCTTACTATTTCTACTGGACACCAAGGTTTTGGACCTGAGGTCGAACCAATCAAATCATCAGTTTGTCAGTCCAACTGATTTACTCGGCTCACTCAGTTTGATTAAATAAAACATTAAAATATCAAAAATCCAATGCAACCGCCATGTTCAACCAGTCTTTTGCCCGATTCAAACACCATTGCAAGACCCTTTTCACGGTATTCAATGAAAAAAACGTTTGCTTGAAACTAAAATCAAAAGTCAACTATAAACTGACAGATTTAGCAACAGGGAAGATTAGCAAGAAAAAGGTTAACTACAAGGGATCCCAAATAGCAGACACAGAGAGAGAAACACACGCACAGCAATGATGTCAAGAGAGAAAGTGAAATCAATTATGCTTGAAGAGTTTTCATTACACAAAATAATTCAATCATCTTATGAATTAGTTTGATTGGTTTATGCTTGCCCTTTTAAGGTTCGAACTTACGTGTTCACAATAGAGACAAGTCAGAAATTTCACAAGGAAACCACAATTATATTAATCATCCATACTTTATAATAACATACTAACTAATCATTTCCAAAAAAGAAAATAAGTCTATATGTACAAGGCGTTCATACATTGTAGAAGAAAAGACAAGTTGATGATTTCCCCTTAACAAAATTTGCTTAGAATAAGGGTCCCAAACCTTCAACTCCGAGCTATCGACGAGCTTTTTAGGCTACTCTTTCCTATTGCCTGTAAAAAGTCACCAATTTAGTGGGATAGATAATCATTCTCTAATAAGCCTTGGCCATTTCTATATATACCCATGAAAATGCAAAGTTTTTTCCCTACATATATATATATATCATTTCCATACCCTACAACCAATATGCTCCGAAGATCTGAAATCCGGTTTCCTCTAAGTAAAGGCTCTATATACCTCAAGAGGCATATGGAGCAAGTGAAGCTAACAATGTAGGGTTTCTCATCAGAAAACATATATAATTGCAATGTTCACCATGTACTATACTAAAACTTGAAGTCAGAAAAGGCATGATTATATACTGAATATCCATCCATATTCATTTATAAAGCGAAAAAAGACACTTGAATATAAAGTTTTTACCAATTTATAAAACTAAAAGCCTATGCAAGTTGAAAAACGACCAAGCCCAACCTAAATTCTTGAAAGCTTTGCTTCAGCAGCATCTTAGCTTCTTCCATCGACTGATACCAAGCTCTCCACATGACTGTAACATTGTAAATATAAATCAACACAATCGATCGGAAGCCTTTTAGTTCGTTCGTCGATTGGATCATACAAGAAAAGCTTCGGGTGATTGTCTCGATCACCCATTTGTTTAATCATCAGTTCACGATCTCTCCAAGTCCCCATTGGAACCAAAGACTTTGAGAAATTCTCGGCCAAAACAACATTAGTCCAATGTTTCCTCCCATCCTCGCAATCACTCAATACTGAGAACTCGAAACGGTTCATATTATTACCATTGGCCGCAAAAACTAAAGGGTATACAGCAATAGCTAATAATCCCATGTAAGACATCACTTTAACATTGCCAATTCGAGTCAGTGCTGGCAATGGTATTGTCTTAAACACTTCCCTTCTCATATCAAAGGAAATCACGACCTTTCTATCCGCATATCGTTGTAATCCAATGGCTACCCAATTCAAACTACCATCAACAACAACAACACCATCTTGTCCTCCACATATTATAGCTGAATCAAAACATACAGTATCTTCTAATTCCTTCCAAATCCCTTCTTTCCATGAATAAACTTCAGCTCTCACAAAGGGTAAACCAGCATTTCTTTTAAAAGAAACGATCCTAACTAGCTTATAATCATTATTGAATGAATCAAACCCAAAACCAACAAAGACTAACCAAATAGGGTTACTTCTAGTTGAAGCAATCAAAGGGAAAGGTAAGTGTTTGAATTGTTTAGTCCCAGGGTTCCATAAAACAAAATCAGAAGCATAACAAGGGGAAACATCGAGACAAACCAAACCACCGATTGAACCCACGATTTTCGGGAACAGAGGAAGCGGTTCGTCCAAAGGAACAGCCAAATGCCGGCAAGCGAAATTCTGGGTCGGGTCAGTGATCAGCAAGATCACAGAGTCGAAACCGGATTGGGTATTGTAACAGCGGACGATTAGAGACGGGTCGGAAGAAGAACGGCGGAGATGGTCGGAGACGAAAGCTGGGGTGGAAGTGATGTAAGCCCAGTCCTTGGAAACGGATTTGAATCGGGTCAAGGACTTAACGGGTAATCTAGAAAGGATATCGGAAATGGTAGTTTGGGGTAATGACAATGAGGAAGCCATAGTTCTCAGCCTTCTTCCTGAACAAGAAGAATTCATTCGAGGGTTTTTATTTGTTCTTCTTTTGTGGGTGTTTGGGTCAATTTTTAGTCTTCTCCCCCACCCCCAACGGTGTTGATATTGTGGGGGAAAGAGAGCAGGATTTTTCTCTGTGGCTGTTTAGGGATATATTGATAATAAATTGATTCTTATTAGGGTTTAAGGAGTTTTTTAATAATTGGATAATTATTGTTTTATTCTTCTAATTTGTGATTTATCTTTTTTTTTAATTATTTGATTAAACCATTAATTTAAAACTTGGAAATTTTCAATATCTTTTAATTGATTTTGATAAATCATTTGACGAATTTTCTAAGATTGACTTAATAAAATAAAAATCTGAAATCAAATATTATAGTAATCAAATTATAATTTATTGATTATATATTTAAATTCAAAATAATATCAATACCATTCATTATCTCTAACAAAGATTTACTAAATGTTTTAATACTAATCATTCAATTATTAAAATATATTTTGATCACTCAATTATGAAAAGTTATAAAATGATTATTCGATTAAAATTTTATTTTTGATCACCTAATTATAAAAATTATAAAATAATTACTCAATTATTCAATTTTATCTTTTAATCACCATAATTAAAATTGACATAATAATAATTTAACTCTTAATATTGAAATAAAATAGTATATTAATATATATATGTAATAAAATTATTATAATTTTACATAATATAAATAATTTAATTTTTTAATAAGAGTAGAGACTAGGAGGACTTATCTATTTTTTATTGATAAATTTACTAAAATGCCAGGAGAAGAAGAAAATACTGAAATGAGTCACTTTGTTGTATATCTAGGAAATAGGTAAATTTTGGAAGGAGAAAGTTCGTTTTAATATATAATTTTATTTGGTTAGATAATTAAATGTTAGTGATTTTGTCTTTAGAAGTCTTGTATTTAATTTCTCTCTTAATCATTTGGTTAGATGGTTAAATAATAATAATTTTATAATATTAAAATTATTATATCCACAATATAGGTGAAGAAGATAAATATTTGACATATAAATATTATAAATATAAAGAAAAATTTATTAAAAGATTAGTTGATGTTTATATTATATATAAAGAAGTTATTAATTTCAAATATTTTTAACATAGTGATATATAATATAGATATATTTTTATTATATAATTACATATTTATTAGTTGATTTTATTAATTAAAATTTTTGAAACAACATGATTAATCGACTAATAAATTTAATTAATTAAAAAATTAATTTGTTTATTTTAAAAATAAGATGGATTTGAATTCCTAGATGAATATATTTACAAGTATTCAAGAAGAAAATTCGAAGTTTGTTATTAGAAAGACAGACAAGAATATGAAGAGAAAAAATAAATTAATTTTGTTATAAATCAGTGATCTTTCTCCCATGCAATGTCAGGAAAGAACTTGCAGTAGCTATACTCATGCAGTTCAGACTGGCCGTAGAAATTCGAATCCCACCACTGGTGAATCCCGTGAGCTCGTTTAAAATCGGGAGACTTGCTCAAATTTACAGTCAGATAGGCAGAAGGAAGCAGATGCAGAGGTTCCGGATTGTTTTCCGGTGAAGTTGACAATGAACTCCCTATGGAATACCATGTTGCAATCCTCTCGATTTTCCCGGCTCCGATCTCCTTCAACTTCTTCCTGTGTTCAAAATAGGCGATATAACCGGAGCATATTTTATCTGCAGGATTCACAAACAGGAATGGTATCCATTTAGAGAGTAAAATAAAAGGGTCATCTTGTTGAGGCTTTTGATGTCGACCCTTTGTGGCAACGGCAACTCCAGCTTTAACTAAGCTGCTTATAATGAGAATCCCGCGCTTCAGCTTTTCGTTCTTGATTATTTCTATCGGCGTAGAGAATGGTGGATTGAAGAGGTAAGCTTCGATGTTGTAACCTGTCTTAATCACATTCTTCCCTATAAGCAATGAAATAGCAGATCCGAGCGAATGACCAGCCAACCAAATATGTGAAGTACCGGCAACACCAATTATACTTTGCACAGCCTGCATTGCTAGCTGAAAACGATGGCTTTCATGAAGTTTATTTCGAATGCACATGAGATCCAACTTGAGATCAAGAGACATGGTGGCGGGTTTTCTTATAGTGCCCCGAATTGCAATAACATAGCTCGGAGCATTTTGAGCTGAATGGCTGGAATTGGAAGTAAAAGACTTGTTTTCATAAATGGCACCAAAAATGGAGTTATCAACATCATCTACGAGAGGACGGATCAGTTGGAAATGGAAGAAATCCCACCAAGGTGACGCATGAGCTTGGGCACCTCGGCAATTCTCCTGGCGATCGTGTTCTTGAATGTACACTCCTTGGACCAAGCTTGCAGCAACCGATCTTCGGTGATGAAAGTTATTCCTATCAAAGTAGTACACCAAATAACATCTCAAACATAGGTAAAAGTACCGTGAAAGTCTTCATACTAAGAGTTGGATTACATTTTACCCCTTTTATTAAAAATTGGGCAGACTGACTTCCGTATATTAGATTAAAAAACAAACTAGTCCTACTGTTAAATGTTTCATCCATTAAAAACTGATCTAGTTGAAAATTTTAACATAAAAGACCAATTTACTCTTAAAGTACCGGGACTAATTTACTCATTCTTTTAAGTAAGAGGACAATTACAATCTAATTTCTAATATATGTACCTCCATCATATTTTTACCCTCAAATATACTATCAAAACCCTTGAATTTAACAAGGAATCCATCCAAAAACATGGCAGCTGAGTATCATACAGGTTAAATTGCTACATACAAGTTTCGCCGGTGATCCCAGTTAATAAAAAAAGCCAATTGGGGTTTACATTTTCAGGCATTATTGAGAAATCTTAAGAATTAAAATGTCAATTGCTTGACAAATTTCCACGAATTTGATAAATTCCTACGTTACCAAGCTTATCAATTATCCAATTGCCTTTGTATCTTGCAATGAATGTGAAAAAAAAAAAAAAAAAGAAGAAGGTATTCACCAGTCAATTGAAGTGAGATGTAAAGGTCCTGAGAGGATGAAAATTTGTCTTTCAGATGCTGGTTTCCCTTCCATATTTATCAACAAGAGAAAATAAATTGCTACATACAATTAAAAAAACGGAGATTCCCACAGTTAATTTAGTGATGGAGACATTTAATTTAAGTACCCCCAAAAAAAATTCTCTTGGAAAAAGAAAGAAGATCAAATCAAATCACAAATACCCAATCCTTTTTGTTTCTTTTTCTGGGAAAGATAATCCAACAAAGAACCCAAAAAAGAAAAGGAACAAGAAAACCCGTACTTGGAAAAAGAAAATGGAAATCATTGAATTACCAAGATTTAATATTGAAATTCAAGAAGCTGAAGGGAAATCAATTTACCTTAAAATCAAATCATGGAAGAACGATTCCAAATTCACCTTTTTTCACTTTTCTTTTTGCCAGTCTTTCTATATTTTCCGTCGATAAAATACAGAGAGATGACGTGGGGGAGCACTATTTTTAACAGTATATATGAATACAGCCATACAAGTTGCCAAAGTTTCCCTTTATTCTTATTTATTTATTTATTATTATTGTTAAAACAAATAACAAAAATTATAAGTTATGTTAAATTGTTTGTATTGGTTATTTAATAGGATTAATTACACTAAAAGTTATTAAACTATTAGTAAATTTTTATTTTAGTTACTCAACTTTAAAAAGTTAGAAAATGATCCTTAAAAGTTTTCATTTAAGTCACTAAAATATTCAAAAAAATTATTTATATCACTAGGCTATTAAGTTTTCTTTTAAGTTCGGCTAGCGAGTTCTAAGTGATGATTTAATCATCAGTAAAGTGAATCAATACCGATCGACAAGTAGAAGAACAAATCTTAAGCCTAATTTGGTCTAACGACCAGTATCAGAGATTGGAGAAAAAAATTGTTTAGATTTTAGTTTGTAGATTCGTGATGTTTAAAATTATTTAATGAAGAAAAAAAAAACTAAACAATAATTTGAATAATTTAGTGGCCATTTTGTAATTTTTTAAAGTTAAGTGACTAAAATATAAATTTACTAATAATTTACTGATATTAATTAGTTTATCCAAAAATATGAAAAGTTCTAAAGAAGGACGTTCCAGCAAATATCCTAAAAAGAAACTTGGAAACAAAGATTCTACCCCGCCCTTTTTGTTACAAAACTTCAATTATTAACCGAACGAAGAAACAACAGCTACGCCGCAGTAAGTTTCATAGTTATAATGGCAATGATCCTCGAGTTCCGGTCGAGAAAGCCGTCGGCTTCTTCGTCGCCTCCTAAACCGGTCAACTTTAGCGCCAGCTTGGATCCGTCGAACCCTGTTGAATTTTTGGAGAAGGTTTTCGATTTTATTGCGAAAGAGATTGATTTTCTAGGAAGAGAAAAACACCGATAAGGAGATCGTGGCCATGGTTAGAGCTGCTAAGGAAAAGAACAAGAAGAAGGCTGATGAGGAAGTTAAGGTTTTTGTTTTCTTTTTCAATTTTAGTATTTTATTGCTAATTTATTTATTACAAGGCTTAGTTAGAGTGCTTCAAAAGTATCATACAATTTATTGGACAAAATAAGTTAGCGAATATGTAAATCCATAAAAACCGTAATAATAAGTTGAAAACGAAAGAAATAATAGAGATTTACAAAACGTTGAGATCTATTTAATGCAGTTTTCTCAAAATAGTAACACTATGTCTCTTGAGGAAAATAATTTTGTATTGAGCTAAAATATCCACAGATCCATTTTATATCCAATCGGTCCAAATATTTTGCGTCGCCTACGTTGTAGGGTTATACCCCAATCCCAACGAGTTTGGACCTGCACCCCCTACATGCAAGGCAATATTTCAAGCTTAGTGGTTCAATAATCTTTTAAGAGGATTTTCATAAATAAACACATCTCATACTTGGTATTTAAGTAACGTGAAATCTAAGTTTTTCTTTCCTCAATAAATATTTTCAAGTAGTTTATTTTGAGCATCAATTTTTCATTCATCACTCAACTATTTTGAGCATATGATATACCGTTTAAATGTCTTATGAAGTAGAATATAAAATCATAATTTTATAATTCAACTCTCCACATTTGCTAATTGAAAATATGACTCAAAGTTCCCATAAAATACAATTTTTCTAATATCATCTAGATATGTGTTTCAGAGAGATAAAGAGACTAGATCCTTAATTAATATTGGCATGCTTATGGTCGAGACAGTTTTTCCCGAACGTGTTGTTATGTATTGGATCTCGATTCTTCAACAAGGTCTTGAAACGATTGCAATGTATATACCACATTATATCTTAAGCAGATTTGAGATGGGTTTAGAAGTGTTGGTGAGGAAACTCTACTGGATGGGTGGCCGTGCTTGGGACTGTACATGGTGTAACGATGCTATTGTTCCTCGAAAACACCTATTGTTATGATGCTTCCACCAACACTTGTACAAGACATAGGCATACTAAGACCACGAATTAGTACAATACATAGACACTTAATTTTCTTTTATTAAAATTCATAATTTTTTGAAGTTTTCCACAACTTATTTGCTGTAAATGCAGTGATATACATCTCATCTAAAATCTAAACTACAAATGTTCACCTTAAGAAATAAAAGAGAAGACTATAACTAGACGTGTGCATGGGCCGGGCCGGGTTTGGGTTGAGCCCAACTAAAAATTTAGACTCGTTTATTGGGCTCGGGCCAGTTCGGCCTAAAATGGGTCTAAAATTTTGTCGAAGTTTGAAAGCTTTTGAAAATTACGATATTTTTATTGCGTGTTGTTTCAATTTGACATTGCATTGCATGATCGTTGTGGTCACACCTTTAGGTGAGAGTGAAACTACTCCTTCGTGGGTTTTCACCTCAAATGCAGGATAGTGGATCGCTTTGGGATACTCCGTACTTATGTCTTGATGAGATTTTCATCTCTGCAAAAGAATAGGAAATGTATTCCCTGTGAACATATGAGGAAACTACGACTTGTCACACACAGAGCGATGTACTAAAAGGGAAAAACTTGATGGGCGAGCAGAAGAAAGAAAAGGACCAAGCAAGAGACACATATAAACGAACCGGTGAAGGAGGAAAAGCTAAAGAATTCTTAAAGTTTTGAAGCATAGTGAATACGATTAGTCGTAGGCGACTACATAAGCGATCGGCTACATATGTCGGTTTAGATTTACTATTAAGCTCGAAGCACATAAATGCGCTGATGAAGGTATTAAATGAAACTTATGTTACAAATGATATAACAGTTAACAAAATTTGGATCGCTGGTTAGCAACATAAGTCGATAACTTTATTTTCTTTAACGATGATGAGATCCTCAAGGAATGCAGGTTCCATCAAGGTTCTCCACATTACCACACGGTGTAAAGGATACACATTACCGGGGTACTAGTCGATAATGGATCGGCACTCAATGTTCTACCACTATAAACCTCGAATCGATTGCAGATTGATAGTTCTCACATGACCCGCATGCGTAGTAAGGGCATTCGATGGGCGAGAGGAAAGTCATGGGAAGAATCAAGTACCTCTTTTAATTGGACCGAGCACATATGAGGTGGACTTTATCGTGATGGATATCCGTAGTCTTATAAGCTCGCTTGTGGGAGACCTTGGATACACTCGATGGGAAGCGAGTGCCTCATCACGCACCAAAGTTAAAATTAATCTCGGAGGGCCGTCTGGTGACCATAAATCTTTGAAGGACATCATCGTAATTGATAACCAACGATCGCCATATTTAGAAGCAAATGACAAAGTAGTGAGTGTTCCTTCCGTTCTTTGGAATTTGTCAGCGTAACATTCGCCGCCGGGAATAAGGTCGATGTTCTCAATTATCAAAACCACGAAAATGGGTACCTGGCGATGGTCGGGAATGGAGTCATGCGGGGAAAGGACTTGGAAGGTACCTCCAGAGAGAAATCGAGGTCCCAAGACTAAAAAGCGAGACTTCTTGGTCTAGGATTCAAGCCAAGAAACAAAAAGCAAAAGAGAAGAGTCAAAAAGAAACAAGAAAGAAGGAAGGCACGTCGAAGGAGATGAGATGAAATGGCAACCGGTAATTCCTCATATTAATGAGACCTTTATATCGGGAGGGTTATCCATCCAAGGGCAGGAACGTAAAATGAAGAAGTCGTGCATGTCAACGCTATATCGGAAGGGAAAATCGAGGAAGAAAATCAAAATGGCATCCGCCCCTATGAGCTGAGCAAATATTCTAAACAACTAGACTGCGGAGGAGATTCCTGTAGCTTTTAAACTCATTCAGAGTAATACTCAGAACACTCTTATTGCTTTAAGTCTAGAAGCAATAGAGTCTCTTTAATGAAATATTATTTTGTATAAGACATCGTTATTTTCAATAAAACACATCTCCGCCATCTTTTGAGCAAATTTTCTTTTATGTTCATTTCATTCATTCATTATTCTTTTCGTGGATATTCTTCAAACATTTCTATTCTTCATTTATCATACCAATAAACATGCCTAGATTCTATGATTCTATGAGCCTTTGTTCATTTCCATAACAGTCCCCAAATATCAATGATTTGAGTAACATAACGTATATTCAGAATGTCCTTTTGAGCAAGATATGTGGCGGATTTTCGGATTTTGGAGATGACCAAGGTTGTGATTTAGCTCTAAACTGTTAAGGATGGTAGAACAGAGGAGAAACAAATCGACCTCATAAAGAATCGGTGGAAATAGTGAACCTAGGAGATGGGCAAGAAAAGAAAGAAGTGAAAATTGGAGCCAGATATCTTGCGAGACAAAGCAAGACCTCATTGAGTTACTCTAAGAATTCAAGGATGTCTTCGCAGTCATATCAAGACATGCCCGGGCTAAGCAACGATATCGTGGTACCCGCTTGCCCATAAAAGAAGAATACAAGCCAGTTCAACAAAAACTTGAGAGGATGAGGCGGATGTTTTCTTGAAAATAAAGGAAGAGGTTAAAAAGCAATTTGGCGCAAGGTTCTTGTAAGTGGTTAAGTACTGGAATAGGTAGCCAATATCGTCCCGTCCACAAGAAAGATGGGAAAGTACGAATGTGTGTGGACTCTGAGATCTAAACAAGGCTAGCCGAAGGACAACTTTTCGTTACCTCATATCGACACCTTAGTGGATAATAATCCACGGGTTATTCATTATTCTCTTTCATGGATGGCTTCTCGGGATACAACCAGATAAAGATGCTTCACGAAGACATGAATAAAACCACATTCATATCTACTGGATGGGTGGCCGTGCTTGGGACTGTACATGGTGTAACGATGCTATTGTTCCTCGAAAACGCCTATTGTTATGATGCTTCCACCAACACTTGTACAAGACATAGGCATACTAAGACTACGAATTAGTACAAGACATAGACACTTAATTTTCTTTTATTAAAATTCATAATTTTTGAAGTTTTCCACAACTTATTTGTTGTAAATGCAGTGATATACATCTCATCTAAAATCTAAACAACAAATGTTCACCTTAAGAAATAAAAGAGAAGACTATAACTAGACGTGTGCATGGGCGGGCAGGTTTGGATTGAGCCCAATTAAAAATTTAGACTCGTTTAGTGGGCTCGGGCCAGTTCGGGCCTAAAATGGGTCTAAAATTTTGTCAAAGCCGGTCCATATAAAATGATAAAATTTGGACTGGCCCGCCCACTTTGTATTAATTTTTATTATATTTTATATAATTTTAAATATATATAATACATCAACAATACTAAAAAATCAAAATAAATATTTTTAACAAATTGAAAATAAATTTTAAAAATATGTAGACTTAAATAACACTAAAATAGATGTAACTTAACAAGCAAATGCCTCTAAAATAATAACAAAATTAACAAATGTCTTTAAAATAATAACAAAATTAACAATAAAATAAGTTTTATATAATATATAAATAATAACAACAAAATAATAAAAACATAATAGTAAAATTGTAGTAAAATAAGGAAAAAACAATAAGAAAATATTATTAAAAAATAAGTTTTTTTTTCATTTAATAAATTCGGGCTGGGCCAGGCTGGGCTTGGGCCAAAAATATCTTACCCGAGCCCGGCTCATTTTTTAAATGGGCTTTATTTTTTTGTTCAAGCCTATTTTTCGGGACTATATTTTTACCCAAATCTTTCCACATTTCAAGGGGCCTTCAGGCCGAGCCGGACCGCCTAGTCCATGCACACCTCTAACTATAACGTAGAGATGTTTGATGGGTGATTTATATATTTATCTACAATTGATCATTTATATGTTTAAAATTAAAAAAAATATTTTATTTAAATATATAAAATTATATTTTTGTTATCTATAAACAATAAAGGACGTTTTAGTAAATAAAGATAAAAAGGAAGGATGATCTAGCAAATGTTATGATTAAAAAACTTGGGCAGAAAGATTCTGGAAGTCTCGCTCGAAAACTCCTGGATTCTGGAACATCTGCCCCGCCCTTTCCGTATATATAATTAAACCCTGACGAAACTTCAAGACCCGACCAACGATTCAACTCTACGCCGCACTTTTGCCTGAGCCAGAGTAAGGTCTTTTCTTTTTTGTTATTGAATGGCAATAATCTCCGAGTTCCAAGAAGACGAGGCTAAAAAGCCCTCGCCTTCTTCGTCGCCGGCTTCCAAACCGCTGCTGTTTAGCGCCACTTTGGATCCGTCGAACCCTGTTGTGTTTTTGGAGAAAGTTTTCGATTTTATTGGGAAAGAGAGTGATTTTCTAGTGAAAGAGAACGCCGATAAGGAGATCGCGGCCATCGTGAGAGCGGCCAGGGAGAAGAGCAAGAAGAAGGCTGAAGAGGTGGCTTGGAAGGTTGAGACCAAGAATAGGGAAGGGAAGGAAGAGAAGGAGATAAAGAAAGAAGTTAAGAAGGAAGCAATGGAGGTCAATAAAAAGGAAGACACTAAGGATGAAAAGACTAGCTCCTGTTCGAGAGGTATATATATATATATATATCCATTTTTTTCTGTTATTATTATCGTTTGTATTTTTTTTATTTGCATGCAAGGTTAATTGATGATGAAATTTGGGGAAAAGAAAAATTGGGGTTTGCTTTAGATTATGGCAAATGCTAAGGAAGATATAATTGTTTAGGGATTTAAATTGTGTTTATAGCATAGGTTGCTTGTGTTTGTGAACCGTAGAGTGAAAAATAGGCAACATACTTCTGTTCTGAATCAGAAGCTTTTGTGTATAGTACTAGTAAGTATGCTTGAGTAAGTTTCTACAATTGAGCTAAATAGTCAGCTTGAGCTTTATACTTAGATCCATCATGTTCCTAATGATGATTATTATGTAATGCTGATAAATGAAGTTAATTTGTTGTCCTTGCTGGGAGGGGTTTTTTAGCTGTTTATTCTTTAGGGAATAAATGGAAATATGTATTAGGTGGATTTCTTTTGTTGACACATGTTTTGGATTATGGTGTATGCTGGTTAGGGGTGTAATCGAGCTGAGCCTGAATATTGTCAAGCTCGAGCTCAACTCAAAATTCAGAGTTCGATACTCGGCTTGAGCTCAACCGAATATATATTTTAAGCTTGATTTCAGCTTGAGATATAATGTGACTCGAGTTTGAGCTTGATTAAGCTTGTTTACCAATTTTTGTACTCAAGCTTGGCTCGATGATTAAGCTTAGGGTTAACCAGTGTCTCATGTACAACCCTAATGCCGATAGCTTGGGTTGATTAAGCTCAATGTTATTTTGTGTAAAGCAGGGCTTGGTTTACTTGTCCCTGAGCATGGGATCAACTTGAAACTTTTTGAGAAATTTCGGAAATGTGGTAGTAAAAGATTTCAGTTAAAAGGCAATGTTTTGAAATTGAAAGGGTTGAAGATCAGGTGTTGTACTTGGTTGAATGGTACACTGAACCAGTGTTAAATTCTTCTGATTTTGGTTGTTTTAGATTATTCTATAGCTACTTTACATGTTGATTGCATTTGGTAGATGTTTTGGGCCATTTACATGTGCATTCTCCCAATTGGGGCTAATGGCAAGTGTAATATATTATTTGATTGTTCGTTATTGTGTATATTAATTTTAGGGTAAACTACATTAGTAGTTACTCAACTATTAGTAAATTTCTTTTGCTGGTTCTCTATCTATGAAAAGTTACAAAATGGTCACTCGAGTATTCAATTGTCTTTTTTGGTAACCCAACTATCTTGGATTTTTAGGTGTTTTCATTTTTATGTTAGCTCAATGGTGACCAAAAAAGACAAAATTGAATAGTTGGGTGATCATTTTGTAACTTTTCATAGTTGGATGACCAAAAACGAAATTTACATAGTTGGGTGACTACTAGTGTTGTTTGCCCTTAATTTTATATCAGTTGACTAGGAAAGGATATGTATTGTGTTGGAATGCTGGCTAAAAAGCTACTCATTGTTATGTGCATTTGTTCTTTTTCATTGGTTAGTGGGGATGGGGGTTTTGTAGTTGTGTCATAATGCCTGTTGAGGTTAACACGTGATTAAGATTGCATGACAGATTTTTTAATTTGATACTGCTAGATGCATTTGATCTTGAAACTCAAAGAATAGTTAGATTACTAACTTTAATTCATCTTTCTAAATGCTTGGATAGTTCCAAACAAGGGCAATGGTCTTGATCTGGAGAATTACTCTTGGACACAGTCCTTGCATGAGGTTACTGTTAACATTCCAGTTCCAAGTGGAACAAGATCAAAGTTGGTTGCGTGTGAGATAAAGAAAAACCATCTAAAAGTGGGACTCAAGGGCCAGCCTCCTATTATTGATGTAAGTTAATTCATATGATGTTCAAACAATTCCTAGTTGGTTTACATTGGAGTAACGTCTATTTCTTTATATTTTAGGGGGAGCTTTTCCAAGCTGTCAAACCTGATGATTGTTACTGGAGCATCGGTATGTTAACTCAAATGTAATGACACAAATACTGATGATTGTTCCTAGTTGAATTTGATATTGCATTTCAGTCTTTTTAGATGTAAATTTCAACTGGTGTTTCCTTTGTTTCTTGACTCTTGTAGTATCTCTGTATTGTTGATCAACTATTTATCCATGATCTGGTTATTTTAGAATGTGAATGACTATAATTGATAAGATTGTTCTAGTTCTTTGGGCAATTTGCTGTGATTGTGATCTCCTATTTACATTTGAGTCTATCAGTTTTATGGAAATTAACTTCGTTTGATGTTAAAAACATATGCTTTTGTTGGTAATCTAAAATCTCCCCATGCTTTTGTAGAGGATAACCGATCAATCTCAATCCTTTTGACTAAGCACAACCAAATGGAGTGGTGGAAATCATTGGTAAAAGGAGACCCTGAAATTGACACTCAGAAAGTTGAACCAGAGAACAGCAAACTATCCGACTTGGATCCACAAACACGACAAACTGTAGAGAAGATGATGGTAAGCAGTTCTGACCTTATTATATTTTTGCTTCTAGCTAGTTTCTATCTGCCACAATATCTCTTTTTCTAGTCTTATTTTTAGTACGGGGTGAAGTTCAAAACCATATATTAATTTTAGTCCACTGTGCAATGTTATAAGTAAAACTTTAATTCTGTGCAATTTTATACTTGAAGTGTTGATTTAATTCAATTTTGACAAACCACTAACAACATTAATGATGTCTACAAATTGCATACACACTTATCCAATATAAAAATAAATTGAATTAAAATCAAAGTTTTTATATATATTTAAATCACAATTGAATTTTCATGTGTACAATTGCATCATTTTGATATTTATCTCTATTGGCACTAGCTTTATACATTTACGGTAGAATTTATCATAACTGGGGTATTTGTTCTCCCATGCAGTTTGACCAGAGACAGAAGGCCATGGGCCTTCCAACCAGTGATGAACTTCAGAAACAAGAAATCCTAAAGAAATTCATGTCTGAGGTAACTACTCATTGACCTAACTGCATGCGTGCATACATATTGCCTTCCCCTCCTTGTCTATCATTTCCCAATCTCTGTTGGAGTTTCAGCTGGTGAATTTTGTCAATTCTTTTTACTGGTTTGTTGCAGCATCCTGAGATGGATTTTTCAAAAGCAAAGCTCATGTAAATGGCAGTGAACCATACAAACCCCATATCTTTCTACTTTCTCGGATTGTACAAGTCTTCCTTCCTTTTTCCTATGAACATGTTGAAGGAATGGTTTTGAATTGATAAGGAATATATTTGCAATATCGACATTTGTAAGACTATTATTGTGTATTAATTTAAGCTTTTATCTGATCTCCTAAGCTTCTTCAATTCTTCAAATATTAACAACTGAAGGGAACACTGATTGCATTCTCTCTCACTAAATAAACTATTGGTGACTTAATGATTTTGACTTTTATGTTCCTCTAAAGAGAGATTTAATTATTTAATGGGATTTTTTGTTTGTACACGATGAGGAACAGCCTAGAAAAAAACAATGAAACAAATATCGAGTTCACCTTAACCGCTTATTTAAATTAAATTAATGATGGTTTTGGCCTAATTAGACCATTTTTTCCCCTGCATCACATCAATCAACTTCCACTGTGTCCTAATAAGATAAAGGTTAAATCCTTAAATTACAAGAAAATCCAACACCCAGATGTTGAGTGTGACTTGATGGTTTAAAATGAAGCCCTTTACTAGGACATTTTTTGTCTTGTCTCCCATGGTGGGTTTTTTTTCAAAGGAAGCCCAACAGTTCTCAAAAAAAAATAAAGGTTAACTGCAAATCATAGAACAACACGCCGCCACTTAAAAGCAATGTCAGTCATCTTCTTATTGCCCTATTTTTCTTTTCTGTCATAAAATGTTGGCTTCACTCTATAGTCTCAGCCACCTACCGCCAACTTGTCACATTCCAAAGGTTTTCTTTCAGCATCAGCCATTTTTCTATGTTATTATCATTAGTAGCTCTTTCCGTAAATCCGCCTTTCAGCCTGCACTACTTGCTCCATCCCCAAACATTTCCAATAATTGATCCCTCATTTCCATTACAATTATTGGATTTTTTTTTTCTGCATAATTAGTATTTGAACTTATTAATGTAAAGTATTTATTAAGCATGTAATTTTATTAATTGATATGATATTTGTATTACATTAATCTAAAAAAAAAATTAGTAGAGTAAACTAGGTTTTCTTTTTAAAATCAATTTAGGGTCAGTTCTTCATTACTTTTTAAAAGTCTTTTACTCTAAAAAGTATTTTGGAAGAAAAAGCTGCAAAACAAATTTGTTTTGACTAGAATTTTGACTTTTTAAATCTTTTAAAAGACTTCTAAAAGGAAAGTTAAAATTTTAGTTTTTCTCTCCAAAAGTATTTTTAGTGCTTAATTACTTTTTACCCTCTAATAACATAATACTTTCTTTTTTTTTCGTGGGGCTTAATTACAAATGTATTAAAATCATTAATTAAAATAAAAAATATTTTAAAATATTAATTACAAATATTTAATGGTTATATTTAAATATTTAAAATGTAGTTTATATATTCTAATTAAATTTTATAACTAATTAATATTTATTACTTACAAATATTTAAAATTAAAATTTATATTTCATATGTTAAAATATTAACAAGTTATAGTAATTTTTATATTCTTACTAAAATATAATAATATTAACTAATTTAAAATTTATTTAAATGTATATTTGTTACTTGATAATAACATGTCTAAAATGGACATTTTATTTCTCAAAAGACTTTTGACAAAGAATACTAAACACTCAAATTTTAAAGCAAACTTTTCAAAAGCACTTTTCTACAGTACTTTTCAAAAGCATTACCAAACTAACATTTAATCTTAACTTTAATATTATTTTATTCGTCCGAATATCACCCAAAAATAAATGATATACGCCATCACAACCCGATCGGTTGGCAATCAAACCAAAAGTAATGGCATGGTAGATCTATGAAGAAAGAAGAGGTGGAAATCTAAAAATATCACCAGAAAAAGAAAATATTAGGGGATATGAAGGAGGTGCGAACTTAAGAACTTATCGCATCTACCGTAAAGCTTTGTGTAAAAAGGCTCCATTTTCAAAACAAATTAAAAAAAAAAAAAAATCAGTTTATCCATATGGACATATGTGTGAATATTTATGCAAATTTCAGGAAGAAAATAATTAATAAGATGGAATGATCTGAAATGTGCTTCAAACAAACCCAAGTTTTCGTGCTCCAAATCGATGAATATACGAAGAAAAACGTCATGGTATAAAAAAGAAGCAAACCAAAAGGAAGTTAGAGAAAAGAAACAAGAAAAGCATAGATCGACAAAGATTATACGATAACTTAATGAAATTTGTTAGCGTTGAGTTGCTTCTAGACCTAATCATAAGTTGGGTTTAGGTCGAGTCAGGTCGATGTAAATTTTTTAGGTCCGAATTTGACTCGAAAAATGGATTTTAATTTCGTCCAAACTCGGTTTAGTTTTTAATTTGAGCTTGATTCGGTCCATCCGTATTAAAATTTTTAGATCATTTTTTATGTAAAAATAAAATTAAAAATATAATATATATATAAAATACACTAAAGCTATTAAAATAAATATTTTTCAATAAATTGAAAATAGATTTTAAAAAGTCTTTATATTCAAATAAACATTAGTATAATTGCAACTTATTAAACAAATGTCTCTAAAATAATAGCAGAATTAACAATAAAATAATATTTATATAATATCTAAATAATAATAACAAAATAATAGCAATATAATAGTGAAATAACAACAAAACAACAATGAAATTAAAGTAAAAAATAAAGTTTAGGCTGGTTCAAGTCGAGTCAAGCCCAAGTCAAAAAATCTTACTTGAGATTCGACCTGTTTAAAATACAAACTTCAACTTTTGTCCAAATTTATTTTTCAAACATATATTTTTATATTATCTTATATTATCAATAGTTTATTACAATTTATGGGGTTGTCTTTTACGATTATTAATATTTATGTTACAAAATTTATTATCAATATTTATTCCTACTTTATTTTCTGTTAATTATAAAAAAATTGAATTAACAAATTTACTCTAAAAACGTTTGCAATATTAGACATGCAATTTAATTATCTATATTTGTGAAATTATTAAAATTGAAAATATAAAAGAAATTGAAAAGGAAAATCCTAATTTTAATTAATATTTTAAAAGAATTTAGAACAATAATTAAATATTTTTGAAAGATAAAAATATTTTAATTAATATTTTATAATCGTACTTACAAATAGGCAGTGTTTATTTTCACTTAAATCGAATAATCATTCAAAAGATTTATCAGTACACTTGTTAAATTGAAACTTTGACAGGTGATATTTAAAAAATTGACATTTTGTCAATCTTAAAAGAAAATTCCAAATGGCTTTCAAAAGCGATGAACCTTGTTAACAGTTATTCAACTATAGATTTTATTTTATTTTAGTTATTTAATTATTAATTTTTATTTAGTTATTTAATTTTTTGAATTTAAATTTTTTAATCATTCTCTATTTAGTTGTTGTTAGTATAGAGACAAGAAATTTATGTTTTTTATTGTTACATTTTCATTAATTTACATTCTATTAATTTTATTCTAAATTTAAAAAAATAACAAATTATATCAAAAAATAATTGGACGTTCTCTCACTCTCGGCAATACACACCCCTGGCCTCTCGTCAATTACCATACACGATGCATCACTATTTTCATCTCACCCTCACCATCATCATTTCATCTTCTCTCAACACCCAACAAACATCAAAGCTTCCATCATTCCTCCAAGTCAAAACTAGTAGTCAAATGCGATTGGAGCCACAATCGTGACGAATTTATCATCTCGCCCCTTTGCCTGATGCTATCACTATAGACATTTTCCCCTCACATATACGGTAGGTATATTTGCAGCGATTGAGGAAAAGTTTAGTTGTTTCTTAATAATTAATTGTTAAATTTATTATTAGGCCAATAAAAAAGTTCATATCACATTTCCGTCCCTCAACTAACAGTAACTAACGAAAAATTGAATAAATTAAATTAAAAAATTGAAGAGCTAAATCGAAATAATTAATACTTAAGTGGCTGGAATAAAATAAAATGCATAATTAAATAACTACTCTCATACTTTTACCTTTTTTTCTTATGCCAGGAACGTTATTCTGTTGTACGATGAGGGTTGGACCATGACATTTAACAAATTCCATTTAAAAAACAAAAAACTAGATAAATTATGTACCACCAAACCAAACAAAGCTTTGGGGAATATTTTTTCTACAATAAATTTAGGGTTTTAACGTTTAGTTTTTTATAATTTTGGTTCTAATATTCTAGATTATTTTGATATTCAACCTTTAAATTTTATTTTTTAGATAAAAAGTTAATTAGAGAGTAATAATGATGTGATATTTTATGTGACAAGTACACGTTATAAAAATGATTAAAATTTTAAAAAGGTTCATAAGAATTAATATATAGGTTGTAATGCTAATCAATGGCGGAGTGTAGTAGAGACCCGGGGGGCCATCACCCCCTTAAAATGGTAAAATTTTAATTTAGACTATTTATAATATATAGAATTTTAAATTAATAATGGTAAAATTTCAAAAATAATAAAAATTTATTTTAACTTTTTAAAAATTACAAATATATAAACTATTAAAATGATGAAATTATATTTTTATTATTGCAAACACAATCAATTTAATTCTGCCAAAAAAAAGAATACAGGCTCCACCACTGATGCCAATGCCATTAAAATTTTAATGGTTAAGTTAACTTTTTCATCCAAAGAAAGACAGGTTTACCAAAGGTTGAGGTCTAAAGTAATAAAAAAAATAATTAAGGTCTAGATGATAAAAAAAGGTAAATATTAGGGGTTAAATTTGTATATTATCATTTTTATCATAAAAGTTTAGGCAATAAAAGACTATTTTAATCCAAGGTGAGGATTTAGAATGTTAAAATTAGTGTTTACAAATTTGGTAACTTAGGTGGGAATAATAAGTTGGCAATAGACCAAATGTGAATTCAATTGGATGTCTAATTATATAAGGTGGGACTATCTAGGGGTGAGCGTTGGATCGAATCGAATCGAATCGAATGAAAAATTTTCGAGTTAATCGAGTTGACGAATCATATTTTATCATCCTAATTTGATTTGAAATTTTCTCAAATCGAGTCGAGTAAGATGGAATTCGAATCGAATCGAATCGAATATATTTGTTCGAGATAAATTTTAAAAATAATTATGGGTTATTCTAACTCATCGTCACCCATCGTAATAAAATTTGTCCACCTTAATTAAATTTTTATTAACTTTCATTACCTCATAATTTATTTATTAATCTTTTATATACGGGTTAGCTTCTTTGCTTGCTTAGTTGTTTCAATTATCTTGATTCTTGTCATTATGTATTTTGGAATTAAAATGTATATTAAATGTAAAAATGTGATTTTTAATAAAAGTTATTTTAAAGATAAAATGTGAAATTGATAGCAATATAAAATTTTAATACTGAATATTTTATGGCATAATTAATAATTCAATTTTAATATAAATATTCAACATGACTAAACAATTCAATAATATAAATAATATAAAATGTGAAATTTAATTTAATAATATAAATAGTAGATATAAATAAAATTATTACTATTTATGTTTAGTGATTTTTTGGGATAATTTTGATTTTTATTTGAGAGTAAAAGGTGAGAAGTAAAAATTTAGGGGAAAATAAAAAGTTTTGGAGAATAAAAATTTGAGGGAAAGTAAATAGGGGGAGTAAAATTTTGGAGGGAAAATATAAAATAAAATAAAAATTTGGGGGAGATTGGTTTGGGGTAGATGGGAGGTGGGATGGGAAGGAGTAAAAGTTTTAGGGGAAAAGTGGGAGGGAGTAAAATTTGAGGGAAAATAAAAAGTTTTGAGGGTTTTTTGGGAGTAAAATTTTGAGAAAAAGTAAATCGGAGAGTAAAATTTTGGTGGGAAATAGATTTTGGGTAAATTAGAGGGTTGGGATGGGACATGGGAGGGGAATAAAAGTTTTGGGGGAAAAGTGGGAATGAGTAAAAGTTTTGAAGGAAAAGTAAAAAGTTTGGGAGTTTGGGGTAAAAATGTAAATTATTATATTATGATATTTGAATTATTCGAGTAATTCGAATTCGAAAACTCAACTCGATTTGAACTCGAAATTCAAAAAAAATTTCAAGTTGATTCGAATAATTAGATTAACTCAAATAATTTGATTCGTTTAACTCAAAATTTAAATATTTTTAAATTTTTTCAAGTCGAATCGAGTTTTGCTCACCCCTGAATATCACAATATATTTGTTGGTTGAGTTTTAAATTAGTCGACATCAATATTATTGTCAATGCATGAAGGCGTGGGGTCAAGCGCACTAAAATGTATTTATCTTCTTATTTAAGAGTTATGGAATGACTACAAATACTGTTAAGCATTGTATAAAAAAAAGTACATCATATCTTTTGCATATTTGAAATATAAAATAAAAGATTTCACTAAACATTCTTAAATTACCATCCTTATTTCAAATTAGTGAGCAAACTTCAAAATGTTCTAATTAAATCATTGAGATGTTGGGATTATGGCAACTAAGTTATTCCATCGGTCTATTTGTTAATTTAGGGTTAAATGTCACTTTGAATCTATCTTGGAGTGTATGAAAAATACATTAATCAAATTGTAAACGCGTGTGTACCTATTGTATAGACAACTTATACTAACGTGTTAAAAAAAAACATTTTTAATAAATTTACAAGTGTTAGTTTTTTAATACGTCAGATCAAACTAATCATGTAGTTGGTGGTACGTACATATTTACAATTTGATCTACATATTATAAATATGATCCATGTCGCTAATTGAGTTTTAGCTCGATTGACATCGATATTGTTGTCGATATAAGAAGATGTGAGTTTGAGCTAGACCTAATCATGGATAGGGCCACTCGCTTAAGCTTGAATGCCCTCCTAAAAAATAGGAGGGTTTGTGCAAAAATATAGGCCTTAAAAATAGGCTTTGACAAAAAAATAAGCCCCATTTTTACAGGTTGGGCCTCGGATAAGTTTTTTTGGCGCAACCTAAATTTATCTAAAAAAATTTAACTACTGTTTTGCTATTGTTTTGTTGTAATTGTTCGAGTATTATATAACTCTTATTTTATTATTAAATTTGTTCCTAACTAGAGATATTTGCTTGTTAAGTTGCAACTATCTTAATATTATTTAATTGTAGACTTTTTTTTAATGTATTTTTAATTTGTTGGAAAATATTTATTTTATTTTTTGGTATATTTGATATATTATATTTTATCTAAGTTGGGCTTGAGTAAAAATTTAGACTCATTTCTTAGGCTGGACCCAACATAAAAATGGGCCTAAAATTTTGTGTTGGCTTGGCCTGACCCATAATTAAGTCTAGTTTGAGCGTGCTTAAACATTTTTGTTCTTTTATTTAAGGATTGAGGAGGGATTAAGAAAATAAATTGTTTGAAAATCAATTAAAATTTAATTGATGGTGGAATCCAACCCTAAAATAAATTGTTTTTTAAGAAATAAATTGTTCCCGAATGATAGTGTATTATGGGGACAAATCTCAAAATAATACATGAACTTTGATTTAATTTACAAATTGATACATGAGCTTTAATTTAATGTGCAAATTGATACATGAACTTTGATTCGGTGCAATTATATATACATGAAACTTTGATTGTGGTTCAAATATATACATGAAACTTTCATTTTAGTTCAATTATACACATGTAATGAAATAAATACATCAATTTATTTTATATTAAACAAATATAATTATTTTTATATACAATATATAAACATAAAATAATGTTATATCGATAATTATATTAATAATTTGTAAGAATTGAATCAAATCAAATTTTTATGTGTAAAATTAAACATTATAAAAATTTCATTTATAATATTGAGATTTATCTCGTATGTTATGCCAAGAATAACTATTCCATGACACGTATTTTGGGACCAAAATTAATTTGATATTTTAATAAACCATAATTTAAAAAATAAAAATACAAATATTTAAATATCAAACACATCGATTTTTTAATTTTAAAAAATAATCTAATACATCACCTCAACCAACAATCCTCACGGTGAAATTTTAATCTTTTAAAATTTTAATAAATGTCTATTGCATAAAAATAAGTAATTTTTTAACAATCTTATTATAACTTTTTATTATATCTCGGACAATACATTTCAGCACATTCGAACTAATATATTATTATATTAACAATAATACCCAGACCAGTCGAGTTAAGACTCAAATCTCAATCGATCAAATCGACAATATTTTAAAGTTATCAATTTCAGTTTGCATAAACTTACATTTAAGAAAAAAAAGAAAAAAAAAGAGGAGAAAAATCAGAAATTTTAAGGTACGGTATTTGAAATTGAGGTGTCGAGTTTTTAAAATGTGGAGTCATTATAAAGGATTCAAAAGTGTTGTTGGCGTTTATCTTTATTAGTTTCCAACACTACTTTACATTAGGAAAAGAGAAACATTAAATTTTAAAGCTACATTCCAAAGTTTTGAAATAATCATAAGGTATATCGACACATGTTATGTCGTACGACAAAATTTCCATATTTCTTTAACTGATCAGATTCGAGTCTCGTAAATGGAAAAAATAGTGGAAGAAGAGCGTTTCTTTTTTTAAAGGAAAAATTATATTAATGATCATTTAATTATCAATTATTATTTTTTGTTACTTAATTATAAAAATTATAATATGATTACCTAATAATTTGATTTTATTTTCTGGTCATATGATGTTAAATGATTTATCAAAAAAATGACATATCAAATTTTAAAATAGGCATAATAGCAAACTTAACTATCAATCATTTATACATTGCGTCGATTTAGTCTTGATTCTAAAAAATTAACAACCAACGTTCTCATATTGTGTAATTTAGCCTTTTTCGTACTTTTGATATTTTTTCGTTATTTTCTCTGGATAATCCGATTTTTTTGTCATTGGATTGGAAACTAATAGATGAGATGACTCGGTCTTCACTACTTCACTCTTCGTCGATTTTATAAGATTGGCACTCGAAGACCAAATTAAGTAATGTGTAAACGTTGAGGATTAAATTTGTTATTGTATCAATTTTGAAAGTTATCATGTTATTTTTCTATTAACATTTAACGGCCGGAGACAAAAAAAAATCGAATAATTAAATAATCATTTTATAATTGAGGAGCTAAAAAAAGGACTTTCAATACAATTTACCCTTTTTTGAAAGTCTAATCCAGTTTAATTTCGAATTTAATGAGAGCAAGATGCAAATATCAAATACCGGAAATTTTGGTACAACTGGTAAGAAGAAGAAGTGATTTTTCGAGCACATGGGATCTATTATTTACTGAACAATGAAAACAAGTTTTCATATACAAAGGCCCCTACACAGAACTGAAAAATTGGGGGTGTCCCACCCAATTTTTGCCTTTTTAAGTCAATGTATACCAAACATATATTGTCACAAAAGCTTGTTTTACTTAAATGTTTATTTTGGTTTCTACTGTTTTTTTTTTTAAATCAAGATATTGTATATTTAGGTTAAAACATGTTATAGGTATATGTACTTTTTATAAATTTAAAATTTTGTCTCTTTAATTTATAGTTTTAAAATGTCACACGAATCAATTTAATAAAATAATTTTAACAGTGTTAATAATTGAGACTTGAATTTTGAAATCTTAAAAATAAAAGGACTAAATTCTTAAAAATAAAAGTATTGGTTAGATTTTTAAACATTTTAATTATTTTCTATTATAATTTCTTAGTATAATATATCCGGATTATTGTTTAATCATCACCATTTAATATTCAATTAATTTTTAAATATAATATACTTAATTGCAGTAAGTAGCGGATAATAATAAAACTTTTGTTTCACGTCAACTTTTTAATTAATAATTCTAAATTAAACATTATAATTATTTTTAAAATAAAATATATACTTATTAATTCAAAAATTTTCTAAACCCATACTTTTATATATATATATATATTATTATAGATATGTACAATTCATAAGTAAATTTCAGGTTGATTATGAATGTTATCCATTTATTTTACAAAAACTAAGAAGTCAATTCCTCTACTTTAATTTATCACAATTTAATCCCCATACGTTATAAAAAGAATGAATTAATCCGATTAAATAACATTACTAAATTTTCTTGTTCAATTGTTAGCAAAAATAAAATAAAATCAACAATTTAAATGTAATAAATTAATAAAACCAATAGTTTAATTTTATGTATTTATTAATAATTGAAGTAGCTTCTCAAAATTTATAAAATTTTCTATCAATAAGATTCCTAATTATAATAAATCTACATAAATAATTAACGATTATTAGTGCACTAAAAGTAATTAATAAAGAACTAATCAACATGATTAAAACTCATAAAAGTTGGGTTATGGAAGAGGGGTCCAATATACCTAAAACAATTTTGGTGTTCCCATCTTTCCAGACACCAAAGACATGATAAAGAACAGTAATTTTCAGACAAGACCAATCCTTACCAGGTGTTTATAAATCCCCGTTTCACATTTCTCAAGTTTAATTTGCTTCATTTTAGGAATTGGATTGAATTTAAATTTATACGTTAATTTTGATTAAATTTATGAAATTGGATGCTTGATTTTTCAACTCTAGGCAGGGTGAAGTTAGAAAATTCTTGGAGGTTAAGAATTAAATTGTATATTTTATTATAGTAAAAATATAATTTTATTATTTTATAATTTTCAAAATTAAATTAAAATTTTATTTTTTTGAGATCAAAATATGATTTTATTATTGTTAATTTAAAATTTTATAAACTACTAAAGGACTTAAATAATAAATTTTCCATTCGACCCTAATTCGCCACTAACTTTAGTATAAGTATTTTATAATCTATGAGTTTGGAGTTTTTTTTTTTTATTATTCAAGTAATTAACTATTTTCACATAAATTTCCAAATTAGCAAACAAATAATCCATATTTATAAATATTTTGTCTGAATTATTTATATTTAATCTGTACTAATTATATTCTTCCACAACGGACACCTATCCATTGTTTCTCTCTTTCATTTTCTTGATATGGGAATATAATGAGTCAATTTTAATTTTTTTATTTTTACAAATTATAAGAATGATTAAAATTTAATTTGATGATTATATTTTAGGTCGATTTGAGATTTAATTTATAAATATTTTGATTTTGATATAATATCTTGATTTTTGTAGTGTCGTTAGTTAATTTAAATATTTTATTTTAATTAAAACGATGATGTAGATTTTAAGACTTTTTAGCTCTATTAATTTTTTTTTACATGGATACTCAGTGAGTTTTTGTTTGTTTGTTTCAAAATGACACAGACAAAGCTAATAAAATAATTTTAACAGTATTCTTAAATTTTTAATTTTCAAAAGTAGAGAGACTAAATTCCTAAAAATAAAAGTATGAAGATTAACTTCAAAGTATACAGAGAGAAAATATACAAAATAGAGGACTAAATTCTTAAATACATGCCAATAATCAACATTTCTCTTCCAATGTGCCATTCATGTGTATTTCACGTTGATATGATACTATTTATCTTATATGTTAGGGATACATACTAAAACTATACATGAACTATGGTTTAATGTGCAATTGTATACATGAAATTTGGTTTTGTGCGAATTTTGATTTGATCAAATTCTCATAAATTATTAACATAATTATTGATATAACATCATTTTATGTTTATATATTGCATATATAAATAATTATATTTATCTAATATAAAAATAATTTGATGTATTTATTTAACTGTGTATGATTAAATCAAAATTAAAGCTTCAAGTATAAATTTGAATCACAATTAGAGTTTCACGTGGATAATTAAATCAAAGTTAATGTTTAATTTTGAGATTTATCCCTATATGTGTAGTGACCCCGATAGTCGAGTAACCGAAAAATATATTTTCGGTCTCCGTTTTCATAAAATTGAATCGTAAATATTTATTAAAAATATTTATGAAGCTTGTTGTGTGCCTAATTGGGTTTTATTTAGGTGAATTTGACTTAATTAGAAGTATTTGAAAAAGGGATTAGATTGTAATAGGTGTGAAAGTTTAATTAAAGATTAAAGAAAATAAAAAGAACTAAAAAGGCAATTATGCCATTTTTAAATGTTGAGGCGGCATAAGCATAAAAATCTTAAGATTTTTATGTGATAAAATATATTATTATTAGATAATTATGTTAATATAATATAATATTATATAAAAAGGTAAAGAATAAAAGAGAAGAAACAGAGAAGAAAACGAAACAGAGAGCAGGGGAAAGAAAGAAAAAGAGAGAAAAGAAAGAAGAAAAGCGAAAATTAAAAGTTTGAAGCTTAGAAGTTTAATAGGTAAGTTAATTTAGCTCTTTTCTTTTAATTTTGACGTTTTATAAGTTTTAGGACAAAGTTTTGATGAATTTAAGTTGAGGTTTTTGGAGTTTTAAAGTTTTTGAACATAGCATATGATGAAGAAAAAGATGAATTAGTGGTTTAATTGAAAGAATTTGAAGTTAGAATTGGGTAAAGGATTTAATTGCAAAATATGCTAAAAGAAATTAGTTTTAGGACAGCAGCAGTAGTGTAACTTTTAAAAATCACCACAAATCGTAGAAGTGGAATTAGAAGTTGAATGAGATATGAAATTAAATCTTATTGAGTCTATTTTCATATGAAAGAAACAGGGAAAGCAAAGAAATTCTGTAGTTTGGGATATTTATATTTTGGTGAGACTAGTTCAGGGTGATTTCAAAATCCCTTGTTCTGACTTTGGAAAATCATAAAAAATTGGATAAAAATAATTAGGGGCTTAAATTTATATGTTTAGAATCCTGAATGAGTCTATTTTCAATAGAAATAAACAAGAACATAATATGAATCTTTTATAAAGAGATAATTAATTTTTAGTGAAGAAGGGTCAGAACTGCCAGACAGCAGAACATGGGTGATTTTGATGAATAAACTGTACTAATCGGCTAGGATAAAAATTCTGAAAATTTTATGGTATGAATATATGTGAGTCTAGTTTCAGGAAAATTTACGGTACTTCATTTGGAGTTCTGTAGCTCTGGAAATAAATAATTTAGTGACTATGACACAAAAAGGACAGCTTTGAATAAAGTTATGAATAAAGGATTAAATTGAAATGTGAGCAAAAGTAAGAAAGGATGAATTTATTTTATTATACATGTTTATTTTATTAAATAGTACATAAAGTTTATTTGATTATTTTTAACTTATAAATGTTATATGAAATTGAAGAAAAAAAAAAGGAAGGAGAGGATCGAATTGAAGGAAAAGGAAAAGAGAAGGTTAAGGAGTGAAGGAAGAATAATTTATATCACCTCAACCCTTTTGCTGTAAGTACTACAAGAATTTTAAATTATTGTTATTTATTTTTTTGAAATATTTATGTGAATTATTTAAATATATGAGATTCAGCTTTAATGCCCAAGTAGACAAAAATTAGAACTACTGGGATATTAGTGGCATGCCATTAAGGAACTTTAACGCGCTCTCTGATATTAGCACGATGGTGCTCTCTGATTAATAGCACGTTGGTGCTTTCTGATTATTAGCACGTTGGTGCTCTCTGATTATTAGCACATTGGTGCTCTCTGTTCACTTGTGCATCATAATGCACCTCTGTATTTGTTCCGTATATCCAGTGTGTTCTATAAAGTCTACTTTGGGCTAAGAATGTGAAATGAGAACAAAAGTGAATCACTGATGTGTTAAGGTAAGTTTAATACCTTACAAAAGATAAGTTTAAATTTATTTAAAGCAATGCATAGTTGAAGAGACTTATATGTGAGTAAATATGCAAAAATTGATTGAGTTTAAAATATTCATTATGATTACTTATTTAATTGTTCTTGTAGTGCTTCTTCACGGCTAAGTCTTCAAGCGTAGCAATTAGACGTTTATTTTAACGCCTCAAGGGCTTCAGAGTAGGTACAATTAGACTAGAAGAGGCCTTTTATTAAACTAACCCAAAAAATTAATTAATTGTCTCAAAAGCTACTTTAGAAGATCTCTCATCTCATCTTCACGTCCTCTAAGGGCCTTCAAGAGTACAGTACTTTTCATATTTTGTATTAAAATGGAAATGTTTTATAATATATTTTAAAAATTTTAAATAGTATTTTAAATAAATTTTTAACTTTAGATATATTTTAGTAATTATTTTAAATATTATATTTTAACTTTTTAAGTTTTGAAAAGTTTGAGGACTTAAAAGTAATTTTTCTTTTTGTGGTGCCATTTGAAATGGCATACCTCTACCCTTTTTTTTTTTTTTACTTTTCACTATTTTATAATTTTATTTTATTTAGTTATTTTATATTATATTATTAATTTTAAAATATTTGTAATGTGTATTTAAAATGTTTTATAATATATTTTAAAATTTTAAATAGTATTTTAAATAAATTTTTAACTTTAGATATATTTTGTAATTATTTTAAATATTAAATTTTTTACATAGAATTATTTAAATATTTAAAATAATTACAAAATATATCTAAAGTTAAAAATTTATTTAAAATACTATTTAAAATTTTTAAAAATATATTATAAAATATTTTAAATACATTACAAATATTTTAAAATTAATAATATAATATAAAATAACTAAATAAAATAAAAAATAAAATAGTGAAAAGTAAAAAAAAAAAAAAAAAAAAAGGTAAGAGGGGTGGTTTCAAATAAAAAAAAAAAAAAGAAAAAAAAAAATAAAAAATTTAAAAATAGGATGGTGGCGCCATTTCAAATGGCACCACCAAAAAAGGAAAATTACTTTTCAAGTCCCTAAACTTTTCAAAAACTTGAAAGAGTAAAAATATAATATTTAAAATAATTACTAAAATATATCTAAAGTTAAAAATTTATTTAAAATACTATTTAAAATTTTAAAATATATTATAAAACATTTTAAATACACATTACAAATATTTTAAAATTAATAATATAAAATAAATAAATAAATAAAATAATAAAATAATGAAAAGTAAAAAAAAAAAAAAGGTAAGAGGTGGTGGCGCCATTTCAAATGGCACCACCAAAAAAGAAAAAAATTACTTTTAAGTCCCTAAACTTTTCAAAACTTGAAAAAGTAAAAATATAATATTTAAAATAATTACTAAAATATATCTAAAAATTTATTTAAAATACTATTTAAAATTTTAAAATATATTATAAAACTTTTAAATACACATTACAAATATTTTAAAATTAATATATAAAATAAATAAATAAATTAATAAAATAAATAAAAAAAAAAGAAAAAGGGTAGAGGGTGGTGGCGCCATTTCACATTACAAATATTTTAAAATTAATAATATAAAATAAATAAATAAAATAAAAATAATAAATAAAATAATGAAAAAATAAAAAAAAATATAAAATAAATAAATAAAATAAAATAATAAAATAATGAAAAGTAAAAAAAAAAGGAAAAAGGGTAAGAGGGTGGTCGCCATTTCAAATGGCACGACCAAAAAAAAAAAAATTACTTTTAAGTCCCTAAACTTTTCAAAAACTTGAAAAAGTAAAAATATAATATTTAAAATAATTACTAAAATATATCTAAAGTTAAAAATTTATTTAAAATACTATTTAAAATTTTAAAAATATATTATAAAATATTTTAAATACACATTACAAATATTTTAAAATTAATAATATAAAATAAATAAATAAAATAAAATAAGAAATTAATATAAAAGTAAAAAAAAAATTAGAGGTGGTGGCGCCATTTCAAATGGCACCACCAAAAAGAAAATTACTTTTTAGCCTTTAATTTTTAAATATATGAAAAAGTAAAAAAGACAAAATTAGAAAAAAAAAACAAGTTGTAAAGGTGGTGGCGCCATTTCAATGGCTCCACCAAAAATTGAAAAATTATTTTAAAGGCCCCAATTTTTAGATTCATGTACATATGCTCCACCTAAATTCTATAGTTCAAAGTTTAATAAAAAGGACTTAAAATGTGTTCTCATATGATAGGGACTAAAATGTAGAGCCTTAAAATTCTATCTTTTGAGTTACTTGAAGTATTTGGTATACATAGAATGAAATTGTAAACAATAAATATGTTTGCAATAATGGTTGGTAAGTTAAAATATTATATACAAATATTTTTAATTAAATAGTATCTAGTCATAACTGTTTTGGCACCAAATGTAATAGTCTTATAACGAATTCGAATGATTAAATCGGGTATAGGGTATTACAATATGCTATGCAAACTAATAATCTAAAAATTCAAAAATATTATACAAAGTTCATAAAAGTTAAAAGAAAATATTAAATTGGAATGCGAGTTGAGATGTTTAAAATTTTAATTATTATTATTATTATTATTTAAATATCAATTCAATTCTTTTAAAGAATGATGATCTAATATAACTTTATTTTAATTGAAGGTTAAATTTAATTAAAAATTAAATTAAATTAAGAAGAGATATAAATATTAAAAAATTTAAATTTAACATTATTTCTTTAATATTTTATAGTAATTTATTTTTGAGATGATCTAGTTTACTATATAATTTTAGATGTCAATAATAAGGCCATTTTACTTAAAAAGGCTTAATTTTAACGTTATTTACCGAAATTAATTAATTTTTTAATTATTTATCGAAAAGGGCCGAATTTCTCCAAAAGCGCGTCACGTCGGTAGCGATGTCAGTCTTTGTATCAAAAAAAAAGCGTCCCTAGGGAAGTATTTTTGTCACATCAGCACAAATCGCGCCATTATGGACGCGTTTTAGCCTGTATTTTTATCAAAAAATCTATTCTCGAATTAAATTTTTAAAAAGTTTATTTTTTTAATACTATAAAAATAGACCAATTTTTTTAAAAATTTAGAAGAATAAACCTTTATAAAGGCTTAAAGTGGCAACATTATTTTTTTTAAGGTATCACCCATTAATATGGAAATAAAACTTACAAAGCAAATCTTTATATAGACTCAAAGTCACATTTTCCTTATTTTCTTAAGCAATGTAGGATATGATATATGTGTATATATAAACTCGTGAATAGTTTTACAGCATGTTCCTAAACAATGTGGAATTACTTCCTCTTTAACTAACAACATGAGATTAAAGGCTACACTATATTTTATATTTTTTACTTAGAGTTTAAATTTTTTACAAAAAGTTAACATATGTTACATTATAAATAAAACTTTTAAACTCTATAAGTACAAAATTATAAAATATAAAATAAGTATGGTAAAATATTAAAAATAAATATTTAAAAATTACTAATAGTTGAGTGATCATTTTGTAGTTTTTATAATTCGATAGCTAAAAATATAATTAAGTGACTACTAATGTAATTTAATCTAGATATAAAATATGAAAATAATTATTTTATTTTATGTATATTATATATTTCTATAAAAATATATTTAACATAATTATATACTATGTTTAAATAGATTATCTATCTAGTCAAAAGATATTTAAAATAAATTTATCGGCATTCATTAGGTGATGAAAATTAAATTAAAATTAGAATTAAAAAATTAATGAGTATAGTAAAATATTTAAAATAAATAAATATTTAAAAAGATATATCAATTTTTAAAATTACAAAAAATACTATTTGAGTACCAAATACTCACCATTTATTTATTAATCAAACATTCACAATATAAAATAAAATAAATAATACAAAATTAAAAGTATAACATCTAAATTTAAATAATGGAAAATTATTTAAAAATTAGAATATTAACTTCAAACATTTAAAATTGAATAGAAGATTATTACATATAAAGTTTAATATGTGTAATTTGTTCTTTTTTAATAGTTATTTTGAATATGTTAACAATTCTAAAATGCAACAAGATTAAATATCTCAAAAGATAATTTTATAATATGAGAAAATGTTAACAAAATATAAAAAATAGAAATTGTTTTGTAAAAAAATATAAAATATAGTGTAGCCTTTAAACTTATGTTATTAGTTAAAAGATAAAGGAATCCACATTGTTTAGAAACAAGTTCAGTAAAACTATTCATAAGTCTATATATTCACATATCTCATATCCCACATTTACTTAATAAAATAAGAAAAATAAGATTTTGGGTCTATATAAATATTTGCTTTGTAAGTTTTATTTCCATATTAATGGGTGATATTTAAAAAAAAAATAGTATTGTCACTTTTAGTCTTTATAAAAGTTTATTCTCGTAAATTTTTAAAAAATTGGTATATTTTATAATATTTAAAAAATAACTTTTTTTGAAAATTTAATTTGAAAATAGGTTATTTTTAGGAAAAAGTTAAATAATCAACCTTTTCGGTAAATAATAAAAAGTTAGTCTATTTTATAAATAATATTAAAATTAGAGGTTTTGGTAAAATAACCCAATAATAATGCATTATTATTATTTTTTAATTTTAAGCTCACATTTTAACTTCTTTCCTAATAAGGCAATATTTACTATCAATTTATCAAATATATTAACCAATAATTTAATAGTACCCTCTATTATGATTATAAGTAAGCAAATTCTATCTTCTAAAATCCTACTACAACAAAGCCAAAACCAAAATCTCTGAAGAATCAGAGGAAAGTGTGTGTGATTTTCGTGGGGTTAGAAATGTATGCAGAGACAGGGCTATTTATCCCTTACATGCAGAACTTTGCTCAAGATTTTCTGCAGTTTGAAGATTACTACAAAACCCAGAAACCCAATGCTTCAATGGTATTTTCAATATCTCAATCTCCATCTTTCTCTTTGATTTGCTTGGGGTCATCTGCATTTGTTTGATTTATTCTAGATCAGCCTCTTTGATCTCTGCTTCAGTGCTGTTTTCCAGTTAAAATTTCAAGTTTTTTTTGAGTGATTTTCATGTTGGGATTCTATTTCCCCGTATTAAAATTTCAACTTTTAGGGAGCTTTTTTTGTTTGATGTTCCTTTGTAAGGACTAAAATGAATAGTTTGAAAAAGAAAAGGAAGTATTTTGGAAAGCTTCAGCTTTCATGTTTATGCTTTTTGGATTCTCACATAAAAAGGGGGGATTCTAATTAATTTATTATCTTAAATCACTTTCCGGGCAACCAAACAAGTCTGAAAATGGAAGGAAAAAAGAGTGCAAAAATAATCTGTACATGCAGGACCACCAAAAAAAGAAACCAAACAAAGAAATTGTTAGAATATAATTGGAAATTGATTTTCAATGTCACCAGTTCCGTGTTCTTGAAGGTTTCTTCCATTTTCTTCAATTTCTTGGTGTGAAACTAGTAAAAGTTTGGGAATCATACTATAAGAAGTTCATATTGAGTTTTATTTTAGTTGTGTTAATGGCTTCTTTGAAGGAGACCGAACCGGAGGGGTCGTATCTTTAGATTTAGAGGCTTCGAGTGACCTGCAAGACGAAGGGTAAACTACAGGGTAGGAATAGAAAATGAAGGTAACGAAAACCAGAAATATATTTCAATGGAGTAATGGTAGGAATAGAGATAAGGATTGGTGATGAACGAGCGCATACTTGGGTGTTTATACAATGCTCGCATGTAACCGGTTATAGCAGGTTGTATAACAATGTTGTCAATGGCACATGATGGACCTAGCTGTTAGGACCCCCTATATAGTTTCGAGTGTGTTTCTTTTTGCATTTAGATTCTTTTTATAATATCATATTCAACGGTTAATGGTGTGATTGTTTCTAAGCTTTCCTTTATCTATTATTGCTTAACGTAGAACGACCTCGCTGAAACGTCCACGATTTCTGAATATAACCTGGAAGGAGAAGGTGATCTGTTCAGAGCTTTAGAGCCCATCATCGAGGAACCGATTGTGGGCCTTGATTCCATGACTGCAGCCATCTCGTTAATCTCGTGCGGTGAAGATGTCATTACTTCACAAGAACTTAAGGCTGCAGATATCGAATCATTTCAAAACGAGCAGCTTCTCGAGGTTCTATATGAGTGTGAGAAGGATCTCATGGCACGAGGAGCGATAGGAACAGCACCGGCTGCAGTCCTGGATATTGATACTCCCGTTGTGAAGACGAATGAAAGCCAAAATCGTGATGCATCATTCGAGGAATGCGTGAGCTCGAATTGTTTAAGTTCAATGGAATGCATGCAGGGAGCTGCAGTCGAGCCTAATTTTCTGGATTTCACTGGAATGGATTTTGGTTCTGTTTACGGAATGAGGAGAGCATTTAGTGAAGGCGATATAAAGGTCAGCCTTAAATTTTTTTCCTTTGTTTTTTTTTGACATTTTTACTTCTGTGATTGACGTGGAAGCATTTTTAGGCCTTTGTGTGGTATATCATTTCATTTTAATCCAATTCTAGACTTGTTTTGATATAGCTGATGCGCCAGATTAGAGAATGTTAAGAGCCTCTTTGTTGATTACCCGGACCTTGTCTAATCAACGGAGGTACTTTCCGTCTCTGATTCTCCCGCTATTCGACTAACCATTCTCCCCCATTACATAGACTTGAGTAAATGTTTCGTAGAGGCCTCCTATGAACACAAGACTGTTTATCCCTTTTCGGAATCTCACCACAAAGTGATGTGGATCCTGCTTTGCAATTAAATTCTACTGATAAGTGAAATTGCTAAAGTGACAGACACTTGATACTGAGTTTTTATGACAGACACTTGGCAACGGTGATGTGAGCGTCATCCATTCTTCTGTCAAGTGGCCGTTAATTGTCAGAAGCTGTTCTTCTGAAGATCGAAGGGAAAAGCTTTCTAGATACAGGAACAAGAAGACTAAGAGGAATTTTGGTCGGAAAATCAAGGTAAAACTGTAAAAGTTGTTCCCATTCCACTCGATATCAATTGCTTTAACTTGTTGCTTGACATGTATACGGCCCTTTGTCACTTCCATACAGAAGCTCAATGACACGATTTTCTCTGTTCAGTATGCTTGCAGGAAGGCACTTGCCGATAGTCAACCGAGGATCCACGGAAGGTTTGCAAAGACCGAAGTTTCCGACAACTCCAAGAGGCAATTATGGTCTACTAATTAAACACAATCACCAACTTTAACCCGAACGAAGCTAGTAAGTCCAACGAGGCAACTTCGCTGAAATCTTAAGACGGGTAGGGTAGTGTCGAATAAGCCATAAACTAGCTCCTAGGTCTTAAATCTTGTTCTCTGTAATAAAACTCCACCGTTTGGATGGATATAGTGTTTTGTTCAAATAAAATGGCACAAAACTTGTACTTTGTCCATAAATGTACTTTAAAATCATGCTTTGCGAAATATTTCTTATTGGACTGCAGTACTTATATCATGAGCGGTGATAGAGATTTGGAAGTTCATGTGATGGTACAAAAGAGTATAAATTATATTACTCTCAAGGATGTCATTTTCTTGTTGATAAGACGTTGAAATGTCTTGGTGCCAAACCTTTACTGTGATTTTTGTCAAATTTTTTTTAAAAAATTATTACTTTAGTTTAATCATTAATGTACACAGTGACTCCGCTATCATAATTCAAGTTGATGGGAAGTTTTGAGGAAACGGTTCGATTTTGGTAGGCTCAGTTCACACAGCACGACAGTGATATGTAATGGAAGTTATAGTGACAGTTTTGAAAGACGTGTTATAAGTTTGTACGCTAAAAGTTTTAATGACGGCTTTTTGCGGTATAAAAATAATTGAATTTAGCCCTAATTAATTTATATGATCATGGCTCGGGTTTGGATTAAAACTCAATAGAATTTTAAGATAGTCTTATAAAATAGGTTTAAAATTTTGTCTAAATTCAATCTAAATAAAAATATTAAAGCTCGGGTCTGACACAACCTGTTTTTATTAAATTTTTATATCATTATTTTATATAAAAATAAGTTTAAAAATATAATACATCAAATACACTAAAAATATTAAAATAAATGTTTATTACCAAATTAAAATAACTTTAAAAATTATTTATACTTAAATAACATTGAGATAGATGCAACTTAGAAAACAAATACTTTTAAAGTAATAGCAAATTTAACAATAAAGTAAGAGTATACAATATCCAAACAATAATAATAAAATAGTAGTAATATAATAGCAGAACAGTACCAAAACAGTGACAAAAAAAAAAGCAAAAAACAACAGGTCTTTTTTTTTTTGCAAATTTGGGTCAAGCTTACCCGAGGCCTGACCCATTTAGAAAAGGGTCTTGATTTTTTGTCCAAACTTTTTTGTCGAATCTATTTTTTATCCAAAACCTCCCACTTTTCCACTTATGATCAGGTCTAACGTAGAGTATATATATTCTCTAGACGGATAATTACAACTAATTACATATAAATTTATTCTGATATGGCTTTTCCAATTTAATTTAAGTTGATGTTGTTTTTTTACAATAATAATATTTTATTTTTAGAACATATAATTATATGTAATTTTATTAATATCATTTTAATATTTTGAAATTTTTATTAATTGGAAATAAATTTTAATCCATTTTTACATACTAAATATTTAATAAATTACATTTATTATTTAATTATACTTGGTTAAATATCGTGAGGATGAGTATATGTGTAACACCTCCTACCCGTATTCGTTGTCGGAATAGGGTACGAGGCATTACCGGAGTTTACTATTTTTTTTTTACTGAATATAACCCATTTATAAATATCTAGCTTTTCCTGTAAATTCTAAACCGAGACCATTCCAATTCAACATATTTTCAAAATAAATTCATGCATATTTATAAGATAATATCATCACATACTAAAACTAAAATTTGTTAGCCATACTAATGGCTGACCTTACATTCATATCATATTAACATTTACTTTATTAGCTTATACATGCCATTTATTTCCAAAATAAAGTTTCTTTATATACCGAAATCTTAAGGCTGATAGTGTGATGTATCTCCTACCGAATCCGACCTCCAAGCTCTTAACACTACAAAATAGGGAAAAGGAAACAGGATAAGCACTTTGTGCTTAGTAAATCCATGTAACAAGAATTATACTTACCTAACATTTTCAATACAATGTAATAAACATTAATATATCCATTCAATGCATCATTACCCTAACACACACAAGCTCAACATTCAAGTTAGTTCAATAATTTCCATGTATCAATAATATATACCATGATTGATGAGCTCATCAATACCATAATTTCCGTTTCTTTTTTTATATTTTCATATTTATCCCTTTGAATTACTCGAATTTCGATGGATTTTAGAAGTACACTTTTAGTGTACAATCCGAATCCGTCAATTCATATTCATGTCGCACATTTTCATTTCAGAGAGCACACTCCCATGAACCTCATCCTTACAATGGATTACCACCGAGCTAAATCCTCAGAATGTAAACTCATAGAGTATTGTCGGGATTACCACCCGGGCTAAATCCTGCAACGACAATTACTCTAATGAGCTTGATCTGAATTACCGGCCGAAGCTAAATTGAGACCCTAATTGGATTATCCGTCCGGTTAAATCCATTTTCACATATTCTTCTGGAGGGCTATATCGGGATAGGATCACCCGTCCGTGCTAGATCCTTTTACCGTCAATTCCTTTTCGAGATCCATCGAATTTTCCTTTCATTCAACTGGGATTTCTTCCCCTTTTTATCAAATATATAAATGTTTCATCAATTTTCATACAATGCACATTCAAATTATATTCATATCAATAACATACATTTCAAGCATTTAAGAAGATAATTCAAGTTACACGAACTTACCTCAATACTTGTTCCTACACAAAAATCTACTAATCCGGGACTTTTTCCTTTCCTCCATCTAACTTCGTATTTGTATTTTTCGGATCTAAATAAATAAATTCAATCATCAATTCAACACATTTCATGTTCACATGAAGCATTTTCTATAATTCTATTATTATTTTTAGTTTATTCAAAGCTGTCTACTTGAGTCATAGTCACTAAATTATTTGTTTCTCGAGCTACAGAACTCCAAATTAAGAACCGTTAATTTTCTCTGAAACTAGACTCACATGTCTTCGTATCATAAAATTTCTAGAATTTTTGGCTTAGCCAATTTATACAGTTTATTCATTAAAGTTACCCTGTTCGCTATCTAGCGCTTCTTACCCTTCTTCACTAAATATTAATTATCTCATCATACGAATTGAATGATGTTCTCATTTATTTTTATTGAAAATAAATTCATTCAAGATTCCAAATATATAAAATTAAGTCCCTAATTATTTTTCTTCAATTTTTGATGATTTTCTAAATTCAAAACAGAGGAACCCGAATTCATTCTGAACCAGTCTTACAAAAATCTAAATATCTCAAAATACAGAATTTCTTTTCTTTCTCTGTTTCTTTCATATGAAAATAGACTCAATAAGATTTAATTTCACATCTCACTCAACTTCTACGATTTTTGGTGAATTTTCAAACTTACTCTACTGCTGCTGTCCCAAAACTGTTTTCTTATAGCTTGTTTTGCAATTAAGTCCTTTATTCAATTTTAACTTCAAATTCTTTCAATTAAACCACTAATTCATCATTTTATTCATCATATGCTATATTCAACAACTTTAAAACTTCAAAAACTTCAACTTAAATTCATCAAACTTTGTTCTAAAACTTATAAAGCATCAAAATTAAAAGAAAAGGACTAAATTAACTTACCAAATTAAACTCCAAGCTTCAAACTTTCTATTTTTCCTTTTTCTTCTTTCTTTTCTCTTTTTCTTCTCTGTTTCGTCTTTACTTTCTGTTTCTTTTCTGTTCTTTCTTTTACTTTCTCTTTATAATATATATAATAATAATATAATATAATATATTAAAATATCTTTATAATATAATAATATATATTAAACATAAAAATCTCAGATTTTCTTCACAATAAACCGCCTCAACTAAATAAAATAGCTTAATTGCCATTTTGGTCCTTTATACTTTCTTTTAATTTATAATTAAACTTTTACACCTTTTTAATTTAGTCTTTTCATTTAATTACCTACCCAGACGTTAAAATTTTCTAACGAAATTTTAATACCACATTACTAACCATTTTATAAATATTTATAAAATATTTCCTATCATATAAATATTCATGCAAATATATTGAAATAAATTTCTCTTTAAATCGGATTTATGGTTGCTAAACTATTGTTCCGATAACCTTGATTTTAGGCCATTACAATATGTTTAATATTAGAGAAAGAATAACCCCATAAATATAAAATATTAGAGTAATTAGATAAAATTATATACGATGTTTATTTTTTATTTGTTAACTTTATTATTAGTTGTATTGTTGAATATTTCCTTAGAATAATATATTATATTTTGATTTTAGGTTTTGCTATTTGTTTAGAGTTTTTTTTTTCACTTATTGTGATTTTTTACAATAATTAATATTTTTAGAATTTAAAACTATGTAATTATGTAATTAATTTATACTATAGAACATGACATAAAAGATTACAATGTAATTAAGCCAAACACATTTAGGAAATTACAACTTCTTCTAATTACAAAAGAATGTAATTACTATAGTAATTACATTTTATCCAGTTATTTAATAATGTCCAAACAAATCCAAATAAAAATATGTTGCTATAATACGTGTGTGATTTTTACTGAATGTAAATAAAGTTCACTTAATTAATATAAAAATAATATATTAGTCTCTGAACTGGAAATTTTTTCACTTTCATCTTGAACTTTTTTTTCACGCTATTATTGAAATCTGATAGCTTTTCTCAAATTGAATTTTAGATTTGGATTTCATTGAGGTATAATGAGATAACATTATGAGATTATATCACGTCATTACTTGAAAATTTTAAAAAATATTTTTATTATTGTTAAATGATGACGTAACATAATTTCAAAGTGTGCCATTAAAGATATCGGTCGTGCAGCTATAGGAGGTGTGATACGAGATAAGGATGGAAATTGGATTATGGGATTTGATTGCTTTTTAGGTGTTTGCACTTCTTTTGAGGTCGAAGTTTGGAATATACTTGATGGAATATTGTTGCTTATTAACAAAGGGTATAGATAGGCCTTAATTCATACCGATAGCCTCGAAGTAGTTTAAGCTCTGAATGCTATGGATATAGAAGAGTCAGAAATTGCAGTGTTCATAAGGACCAAACGGATTATGAATTCGGAAGGCCAATGGAGAATTCTACATATACCAAGAGATTGAAATTTGGTGGCAGATCGACTTGCTAAGCTCAGTCTGAATTGAAAATTAGCTTTACAGGTCCTTGAGGAAGCTCCCAAAGAAATTTTAGAATTGTTACAGAAAGATAAGGATAATAGTACTTTTATATAATTGATTCATTTTTTTTCACCAAAAAAAAAAAATGTTAAATTTAAAAACTAAAAGTTATTTCACCTATTTTTAGAAACACAAAATATAAGAAACTTTTTGTATCTTTGGATTTCTACTATGAAAATTCAAAATCCATCTAATGGTAATGAGGCCCAAAGGGGGCAATGTTTTTTTCAAGCACTTGCAGTTCTTTTAGGACTGGCTAACAAGGAATCAGCCTAACAAGCATACCCAAAAAGGGAATTTAGATTCGAATCTTTGAAGGGAGAGATAACTACGAACTTTAAAAAAAAAATTAATCTTTGTAAATTAAAAAATAAATATTATAGATACTTTGGTCATAAATTGAAAAAACAAACACGATGAATATTAGACCTATTAATAGGTTGGGCTATTCACCCAAAATCGAATGCCTGCTTAAAATTTTAGAGAATTCGAGCAAAAATATTAGATCTAGAAAATGGAATTAGACAAAAATAAGACTTATTTAAAATATGGATTAAATACAAACTCGAGCATTTAAGAGCCAAATTTGGCCTGGATTGACCCTTTTTCTATGTTTATAATATAATATATTAAGTTGTTTATACATAATATTTAATTCTAGCATAGAAAGCTAAATCTATAATAATATATAATACTAAATGAAAATAAAATAAAATTATTAAATATTAAATTAGAAATAATGTAAATATTCTATTTAAAAATTATATAAATATTATTTTTAAACTCGATTTGGCCCAAATCATGAATACTTTGATAATTAAAAGAAATGGAGAATATTTGATACATTGTCAAGGCATAAGTTCCATGCACTATCAATGAATAATAAAATGACACTTCATCATTAAATAAATTAAAAGATAGCGAAAAATTTATAAATAAATATTAATAATTTTATTTAAACATAATTAAATAAGAGTTAATTATAAATACATGTTAAAATCCTAAACTTAAGACCTTTTAAATCCAAAAGTTATTAATATTTATTTATAATGATTAATATTAATATTTAATTATGTTTAAATAAAATTATTAATATTTATATAGAAGTTATCTATATATATATTAATTTAACAATGATTTAGGTGTTGTTATTGCATAAATATTATTCCTAAAAGAAAACATGGCCCGTACCTATGCCTGGAACTCGATGGTTTTGGCCCTTTTATTACTAACCATGGAAAGGGATTTGCAGACATAATAATATAAGGCGTTGCTGTGAATATTATAAGAAACTCAAATCTTAAAACTTTGTCGTGCTGTAAGAAATCATACAATAGCCCTTGTTAGGTTCAGTTTCGACTATGAAAGCGAGAGAAATTATTTTATGAATTTTTTTCATCATATTATTTATAGACTATTTTAATTATTTAATGATATTTTAATAATTTTTTATTATTGATATATAATTTTAGTAATTTTAATTTTAAACCCCAAATTTATAAGAAAAAATCTTAAAATATTATTAAATAATTATTTAGAAATTCATAAAATAATTTATGATATAAATAGATCAAAAACTATCTTTCCTTTTAAAACTTTTTTGTGCTGTAATAATTAATAAACTAGGGAATAGGGATATACTTGTCTTGCTATTTTTGGTCATGGATGCAACTATGAATAAATACTACCAATCTTTCTATTTTAGGCAATTAATTTAAATTCAGTGACAAAGAAGTCAAAGCTGTGTACTCCAAAAAAGGAAAGCCCTACATACCTTAGAACTTTCCATGTTTAATTACTTCAAGAAGCTTTTAATGCATTTTGAACTCATCGTTTGACCCATCACCATTAAGTAGATTTAAGCCGTAAATGAGGATTATGCATGAAATCTAGAATGGCCTGTTTTGCTCCGAATAGCATCTTATTCTTACATGACATTGATACTGTTTGTGAATAAGCTGTGTGATTTAGCTCCCTACTGCTGGTTGTCATCTTCTTCAAGTTGGGATTTGAAGATACAGCCCCCACAATTGGTCATCTTTCGAATAAATCCAATAGGCAGATTTGTATGTAGACCTTCATTTAGGTTAATCATCTTGAATCCCCCAACCCCACCATGAAAAATCATCAACTTTTTCAAACAAACCATGCTATCAATGCATCCACATCCTCCACGTTTATTAGCTTCGTTTACAATCAAAGTAAACGGAGCTTTCATGCATGAAGCCATCACCCACCGCCTCAAATCGTCGACCCATGCCGGTCTCGTCGAACTGAACTGGGTTTGTCTTCGTATCATTTTCAGACAACCATTTTTCAAGCAGAACATGGATTGAGCCATCGGAATCCTCCATGGTTATTGACTCTCGTCTACAACTAAACAATATTTTAATTTATAAAACCAGATCATCCACCGACTATTGGATAGGTCATCGCATCAAATTATTTACACTCTACTTCAAATTTAAATCATAATTATTAAACAAAATCCCGGAGTTGACTTGCTGGTTTTATCGATCAGAGACCCGAAATCCAAATTCATTAAAAGAAAAAAGAAAGAACAAATTTTTAAGTCTTGAATCTAAGTGCTTTTTTTTTTTTATAGATTCAGTTACGAGAAAATATCACAGAGGTGGGTTTATGCAGCATATTAAAAAAACAGAGCGAAGTAGAAATTTCTTAATAAGCTCCCCCTCCTAATACAAAAAATTTGCAGACTTTTTTAATCAAGGAACTAATTTTCAGGGAACTACAAATTCGATGCTAACTAAAACTCAATTCCAAAATTATAAATTTGAACAAAAACAAAAACCCAAACCCAATTCCCGAAATTAATTTTCCAAGTTTCTTGGAAAATCTCACGTTGCTGAGAAAATCAAAGGCAAAAAAAAAAGATCCTAACTTTAATGTTACTTGTTGTTATAGCCATAACCAGATTGGGTGAGTGAGTCACGAATACGAAGGAAGAAGAAAATCCGTACCCACCAAACATTACGCCAAGGCACGCGCAAGTTAGCTATTTTCACCATTACCCACCACATTGTATACACAAATTTCACCACGTATATTTCGTTCACCTTCGCTCATAGCACAAAAACATATTGCTGCTCTCTTTTCTTCTTTTTTTTCTCTCTTTGGGCCTTCTGCTTTTGCAAGTTTATATATAAATCTGACCCCGCTTTCTTTTTCTTTCTCTTTCAATTCTTCCAAACAAAGAAATTCCCAGGAACAATTGAAAAAAAAAAGAAAAGAGTACGCCAATCTCGTCACTATCGTCAATGAAATATACAAAGATTTTAAGCTTTTAAGGTATTTGACTTTTTTTTTTTTCTTTTTAGTTAATGTTTGTGGAAATTTTAATAATTGAATGTTTTATGTCTTATCTTTCTTTTCTATAAGCTCTGAAACAGTTTACGAGAAAGCTTAATTGGAACGAATCTCTGTTCCATTCCTTTCAATTCTACCCACACCCTGTATTTCTCGTTTCGATTTCTTCTTCATTATCTTTTCGATTCCTTTTGTTTGTTTCTCAAGAATGAAAAACGGAGAGGGATAAAGTGTGGGTGTTAGTCCAATTTTGTTTTATTTGTTGGTGGAAAATTGGGTTTGTAATTAGGGTTTATGGGTGTTTTGGGGATTGGGTTTCTATGTCGAGATCGATGTTGATTTAAGTGTTCCCGAATTGGAAATTTTACTTAAGAGGTTTCCCTCTTTATGTCGATTAGGAGGGATTGATTAATTGCAGACAACATGATAATCAAGCGCAATCTCAAATCCCAAATGCGGAGTCTGAAACGGTGTAAACTCCGCAGCTCAGTAGGTGAATACGAAGATAGCTCAGGTAAAGCTCGCAAGAAGCGAAAAATCAATGGCCATTATCCCCTGGCTCTCCTCGGGGAGGTTGCTGCCGGCACAATTCCGTTCAACCTCCATCATATTATCACTTCTGCTGAGGCCGATAAGGGTTTCTCGGCTTCATGGTGCACCGAAGTCTCGTGCTCCCCTGATGAAGTTGAGTCCAAATCCAATGGCTTAGATTCGTCCAAGGCGAAGAACCAAACTGTGGAGATTACTCGGCCACCACTTGTGAAGACCTCCAGAGGGCGAGTTCAGGTACTTCCTTCGCGGTTCAATGATTCTGTAATTGAGAATTGGAAGAAAGAAGGTAAAACCAGCTTGCCTGATGATAGTTTAGATGATGGTGATGATGACGACGACGATTATGATTTTGAATGTAAAAACGATAAATTTAGTTTTAAGAAACCTAAAGTTTGTAAGCAGAACATGAAAAATCGGCGAGCTGAAGAGAAGAATGGTTATAAAGGGAGAAAGTATACTACATTGTGTGAGGAAGATGGAAGAGAAGCAGGGTATGCTAGGACTTTTGATATTAGAAAGTACTCAAGTTCCCGGAGTACTTTAACTAAAGTACATGAGCGATTCGTCAAGGAGGAGAAGTATGTCAATGGAGTTGACACTTTTGATTTAACAACAGGGAAGCAGGCTTCGTTGCAGAATGGTGAGAGGAAAGATGGGTTGTATGGGCCGCAGGATTTTTATTCAGGGGATATAGTATGGGCAAGACCGGGGAAGAGGGAGCCGTTTTGGCCAGCTATTGTTATTGACCCAATGACGCAAGCGCCTGAGCTGGTTTTGAGGTCTTGTATACCTGAGGCAGCTTGTGTGATGTTCTTTGGACATTCTGGGACTGAAAGCGAAAGGGTATCTGTTACTTTCTGTATCAAGCTTATGTTTTTGAATTTGTTTGGTTATGTGATGGAACTTGTGATTTAGTCATTACTTATGTTACTTTAAATGATTATGGACAGGATTATGGCTGGGTTAGGAGGGGCATGATTTTCCCATTCGTAGACTTTCTGGACAGGTCTGTTGTTTGTTTTATTCAACAGTTAATTGAACTTTCATTCTGTAAATGCTATGTGCTTAGATAGTCTTCTTAATGTAGGTTCCATGACCAGCCTGAATTGCGTAGGTGCAAGCCTAGCGATTTCCAGTTGGCAGTGGAAGAGGCTTTTCTGGCAGAACAGGGTTTTACAGAGAAGTTGATACATGATATAGACATGGCAGCTGGAAATACAAATTATGAAGAATCTGTTTTTAGATGGGTTCAGGGGGCTACTGGTCCAAACAGGGATCATGATTATCGCCTTCCTAATCAGGTAAGTTGCTGTAGAAAATACCGTCTTGTCCACTTCCTCTCTTGTTTTGTAGGTTATATATTTATTGAAATTTCAAAAGCCTTCTCTTACCTCCACTTTTGGAATTCAATCCACTAGCAGGGAAGTAGGTGACTTTACTTTTTGGGTTTGGGGCATACATTTGTCTTTTTCCTCTAGTGTAATCTGAGTTCTCTCTCTTTTACCTTTTTTTTTTTTTTTGGGGGGTGGGGGAGATTATAAAGGATTTGAGTTTGGATGCTTTAGAAAGATTTTCCATGTCCTTTTTACATGTTTATCTAAAACAATTGGGACATAAAGGTTAAATATTCCCAGTTTATGTTGTTCCTTCTTGTCTTTGGAGTTTTTAAATGTAAATATACGTGCAGGGCTTCTTTGGGAAACATACTGACTCAAGACTTTGTGAAGCCTGTGGCATGAACCTCCCATTTAAAATGGGAAAGAAAATGAAAGCATCTGCTCCTGCAGGCCAATTCTTGTGTAAAACATGTGCTAGGGTCTGTAGCCATGTCTTTTCTGGATCTTAAATTATGTTTCCACTGTTTTATGTTTTTGTTACTTTTCACAACCACATGCTTTTTTTTTTTTTGCAGTTAACTAAATCAAAACACTATTGTGGCATTTGCAAGAAGGTTTGGAATCATTCAGACAGTGGATGTTGGGTAAGGCAACCTAGGAGCTTGAACATTGATTAGTTTTATTTCTGCTGTGGAGCAGCTTTATTTTTTACTAATTTATTGCTTCCTTATCTACACTGAGTTAGGTGCGGTGTGATGGTTGTAAAGTTTGGGTGCATGCAGAGTGCGGCAAAATTTCCAGCCATCATTTTAAGGTCTGTGGCATACTGTCTATCTCGAATCATTATTTTGTTCCATCTTCTAATGAAACTAAGGATTCAAATTTTTTATTTCCCCAATCAAATCATATTTGCTTCTCCAGGTTCTGGGGGCCACTGATTATTACTGTCCTACTTGCAAAGTGAAGTTTAACTTTGAATTATCAGATTCAGAGAAGTGGCAGCCAAAAACTAAGTAAGTCTGTTCTATTTTGGAATCAGTAGTTTTCTATGTGAGTGTGTATGATTTACATGTTTTATAAAATATATCTATGTGAATTTGAAAATTATTTAAGGATTCTGGCTGATTCTTTGTTCTTCACCTCAATGTTTCTAATGATTGTAAAATCTTTGATGCAGATCAAAAACTAACAGTCAACTAGTTTTGCCTAACAAGGTTACTGTTCTCTGCTGTGGTGTTGAAGGCATATATTACCCAAGCCTCCACTCGTAAGGAAAAATTGTCTATTAGTGAATAAGTTGCTTTTCTTGTTTCCATTTTGGAATGATACTTTAACGACACTATTGCTATTTAATAGCCTAATATTCCTTTCAAGAAAATCTTAGGCTGTTACTTAATGTAAATTTTACATTTGCTGCATAAGTAACTTTACAGTCCTCATGCGGGGATACCTAAACCAATTTGAAATAACTTTAGTTTCTTTCTGTAACATACAAATAATGTTAAAGTCCCCTAGGTAAATATATTTTGAGTGACATAACTTGTCCCATCTGGGACAAAGAATTTAGCTTTCTGGATTTTGACTGGGAGTTTATTCATTGTGATATCATCTATTCCAGAGTTGTTTGCAAGTGTGGGTGCTGTGGGTTGGAGAAGCAAGCACTTAGCGAGTGGGAAAGACACACTGGTTCCCAGCAAAGAAATTGGAGGATTAGCGTGAAGGTGAAAGGTTCCTTGTTGCCATTAGAACAATGGGTTTGTACAACTTTTGGACCTTGCTTTTTCCTTTTCAGTTCTATATTTCTTATCTGTGCTCATAGTCATGTCTTTGAATGTAGAAGATAGAATTCTGTTATGAAAATTGGACTCCACTTAGACCAATAACTAAAATCATTTAGAAGATGACATTCTATTCCATATCAATGTTTCCCATCTTCCTTTTCCTTCTATCTTTTTTCCTGCTCTTGGATTAATAAAGGAGCCTACTTATCAGAAAATACGTCATTACTTCCTTTTATTACCCCTTTTGGCATTGTTTTACATCTTTCTGAGGATTTATTTTTCAATTGGTTCGTTTCTAACCTTGCAGATGCTTCAACTAGCAGAGTACCATGCAAATGCTGCCACCTCTACCAAACCTCCTAAACGACCACCAATACGAGAGAGAAAGCAGAAGCTGCTTGCTTTTTTAAAAGGTATTCTTCTAGGCATCAAATTAGCAATTTCATGATTGTTCCCCCCTTTTTCTCTCCTTTCATTACGTTTGAGTTTTGCTAACTATTACATCTGTTTTGACAGAAAAATATGAACCAGTTCATGTCAAGTGGACAACTGAACGCTGTGCCGTATGTAGATGGGTCGAAGATTGGGACTACAACAAAATTATTATCTGCAATAGGTAATTTATGCAGTGTTTTCTATACAAGACTAGATGTTTTTAGGGATCCATCATTGGATGCACTTCCATCCTGTGTTGTACCTGAGCTTTTATGATGCTGTTCTTTTTTCTTGATCAGATGTCAAATTGCTGTGCATCAAGAATGCTATGGAGCAAGAAACATTCGGGATTTCACTTCATGGGTTTGTAAACCTTGTGAAACACCTGAAGTTGCACGAGAATGTTGCCTCTGTCCAGTCAAAGGTATGAACATCTCTATATCTCTTGTTTGGTTAAAGGTTTTTCTTTAATTATCTTACTATGGATGGTTTAATTGCATTCTGGAAATTAGTTTCCACATCTGTAATTACTCAATTCTGTTTGTTGTGTGATAGTTACTTACATGGTTTTCCCCCCACTTCAGGAGGTGCTTTGAAGCCGACTGATGTTGAGACATTATGGGTTCATGTTACTTGTGCTTGGTTTCGACCTGAAGTATCTTTTGCAAGTGATGAAAAAATGGAGCCTGCACTTGGAATCTTGAGTATTCCATCAGATTCCTTTGTGAAGGTAGAGTTGCTCTTCTAGTCTCATTTAATCGTGGCTCTTGCTCACTCCTTGTATCATCAAAATTTTATGATATATCATTTCTTTAACTAAGATTCTAAGTAAGATTTGATCCTTGGATTCATTTTTTTTTTGAGTGATATGATGCCACTCATCTGCACATCATTTAACACTTCATGCTGTGGGCCATGGCTGCTGCATCATGAGGGACTCAAGTATTTCTTGTCATGCAGAAATTTTAGGATGTTAAATTAAATAGTCACAAGCCTGGAACTTTGGGTTTTCCTTTTGGCACAGAGATTTAAGCAATCAAAATAATAATAGTAGCATGCTGTTTATGACATCTTTTTGCTGTTTTATATGCCAGTTTTTTTTTATAAATTTGGTAGAAGAAACAATGATTTACATGCATACATACGTGCTTGTCTGAGAGGTGGGTCCTTTGAACATAATAGAATTTTCTTTGTATAAAATTGACTAGATCTTACTATATGTCTTTGGGATAATGAATCCGCTAGAATATCCTGATTTGTATGGGTTTTTTCCTTCTTTTTTGTGGTTTTGTTTGCGTATTTAGTCATGAAGATGGCTTTATAGCTGGTTCCTATTGGTTACAATGTTTTTAAATCTGCCTTGTTTACCTGAACTGCAGATTTGTGTTATTTGCAAGCAAATTCATGGTTCTTGCACACAATGCTGTAAGTGTTCAACATATTACCATGCCATGTGTGCATCAAGAGCTGGTTACCGGATGGAGGTGAGTTACTTTTAACTGATCTTTCTACGTAATACTTGCACTACCATTTTCTATAAACCAACATAATAGGCTCCCTCTTTGGCATCTACCTTGAATGTCTTTTTTATAATATGACATCATTCAGTTGGATAAATCTGTACTTATTGGGATTAACATCCCTCTGTGGTAAAGGGCATACTTCTAGTCTATCAGCATTTTATGAATGATTAATCTCTAGTAGAGCTAACCCATTTCTATTGTCCTGCAGAGAAAAATAATCTCAACTAACCTGTATTAATGGCTGTGTGGTATCTCATCCATTCATATAAAAAGAAAGATATCTTATTTTTACAGATCAAGATTTAATTCCTTTTTGGTGCCAAATCAATAAACTGTACCCAAGTCTGTTATTAGATCAGACCTTAATTCTTATCTCATTGCTCTTAGGACCTTGCTCTTTCCTAATACTTCCAAGTTCATATTAGAATTTAGAATATCATTCCATGGAAAAGGAAAAAAGAAAATAAAAGAAGAAAAACTGATAAACTAGACAATAGGGAGAGAGACTTGGAAATGCTCTTAAATACTTTGTGATTTTCATGAATAGGAATGTCAAATACTGCAGAAGTATATTAAGGTTGATCGTGTCTTATTCTGATGTACTTTGGATTTTATTTGCCAAGGATCATCGAGTTGATCTCTTGCTATCACTTCATTGCTTTATCTGTTCTTTCTACATTGCAGTTGCATTGCTTGGAGAAAAATGGCAGACAAATAACAAAAATGGTGTCATATTGTGCTTATCACCGGTATGCTTTAAGCATGTCTGCTGACTTTCCCTTTTTGAGCTATTTCATCTGTGCTGATCTTTAGGTCTTGTTTTTATCCCCTGTTTATTTGTGCAGCGCTCCAAATCCTGACACAGTTTTAGTCATACAGACCCCTCTAGGGGTTTTCTCTGCCAAGAGCCTTGTTCAGAAGAAGAAGAAGAACGGGTCAAGACTAATTTCATCAAACAGACTGAAAATTGAAGAGGTTCCAACTGAGGAAACTATTGAAATTGAGCCATTCTCTGCTGCTAGGTGTAGGATCTTCAAAAGATCAAACAATAATAGAAAGGTAAATTTACATGAAGTTTTATCTCAGTGACAATTTTCTGAATTACAAGGAAAATTATTCTTGCTCTGTCGAAGTTATGTTGATCTCAATAATATCTTTTCTTTACCTAGCGAACTGAAGAGGAAGCAGTTGCCCACCGATTAATGAGACCTTGCCATCATCCGTTAAGAACTATACAGAGTTTGAATGCATTAAGAGTATGTTTCTCTCCTTTCTACAATCTCTGAGTTTGTTTGGAGCCAATCTTTTTGTTTATATCCATGATCGATTTTGTTCAATTGGACAGGCAGTAGAGGAGCCTAAAGGTTTTTCGTCTTTCAAAGAACGACTCCACCACTTACAGGCAAATCTATATCCCTTTTCCCTTTGAAAACTTAATATTCTGATCAGTTGCTAAACGATATGTATATGAAATGCAGAGAACCGAACATGATCGAGTTTGCTTTGGTAGATCTGGAATACATGGGTGGGGTCTCTTTGCCCGCAGAAATATTCAAGAAGGAGAAATGGTATTTTCATGAACACCCCTTTTTTTGCTTAACTTATTTTTTAAGTTCTTAGGGTTCAGAAAACTAATTCCGGGATTTCCCCCCGACAAATGATTATAAAAATATCCATAGACATTGACCAGTTCGTATCGATAATGGACATTCTAATTAATAAGGCCAGACAGAGTATACACCTGGGAGGAACTAAATTATTCCAACAGTTTTTACATGGAGTGAGAAGCTTTTGTTTGTCTTCAGGTTCTTGAATACCGTGGGGAACAAGTGAGGCGAAGTATTGCCGATCTAAGAGAAGCACACTACAGAAAAGAAGGAAAAGACTGCTATGTAAGATGATTTATTTTCCTTTTACTCCTACAAATTTACAAAGATTGATCTGAAATATTCTAGACTGTATTTTGAAGCCTTTGAAAGTGTCACATCTTTTGGTTCTTGCATGTTCGATCTCTCTTGCTCTTTAGCTTTTCACATATATATGATATTATTGAATTGAGACTGAAATGCGGGTTTGGCATACGTTGCAGCTGTTCAAGATCAGTGAAGAAGTCGTGGTGGACGCCACTGACAAAGGGAACATAGCGCGCTTAATCAATCATTCGGTGAGTGAGCATTGTAGTTGATTGTATATAAGGTTCTTGTATTCTTTAATTGATGGCTCTTGGTCTTATGCAGTGCATGCCCAACTGTTACGCAAGGATAATGAGTGTGGCAGATGATGAGAGTCGGATTGTTCTTATTGCCAAGACTAATGTGTCTGCCGGGGATGAGCTAACGTATCTATCTCTCTCTCGCTTGCTCTTTTTGTAGTGATTGTTGGTTAAATTTCGTTAACACATTGTTTGATTCGGGTGGCAGGTATGATTACTTGTTTGATCCTGATGAGCCAGAGGAGTTTAAAGTTCCTTGTTTATGTAAAGCTCCAAATTGTAGACAATTCATGAATTAGGATACATACACACAGAGCATAGCCTATTGTTTCTCCGCAAGGACGTTAACTAACCCCAATTCCCCTATGTAAAGGGGGGATCTCAGAGTCAAATTTATACACCCTGATTTGTATTTGTATTTTTTTTCCAGGAAAAGAAAAAATATCTTTCTTTTTCTTCTTCTCTTTTCCCCTTTTTCTTTAGACAAGTTTGATGGTTAATAAAACTATAGGATTTCCCGGTTGCTCTTTGAGCATTTTGTGTATATTTGTTAACAATCAACCTCCACAATCATAGTTGAATAGTAACCCCAATTTTTTGTTTAAACCATTATTTTTACAATTGTGAGATCGCCATGAATCAATGTTGATGATTGACAATAATTAAATAAATTATAAATTGGTTTAATCAGTTCACTTAGAAGCTGGTTTAATCTCTCGTTTGGTTCGGTTCGGTTTGATTTTAGATCTTGAGCTTCAACTTCATCATATGACAGGAAATTAAAAAAATTGAATTTGGAGGCTAAACCAACTCGGATAAGAGATGTAGACAATTCAGAGCACGACTCTGCAGCAGTCACCAAAATCAAGTTTCACGTTAAAGATAATAGAAGGTTAATTTTATGAAATGTCCTCAAATTATTGCTAAAATTTTAAATTAGGCTCTAAACTTTAAACTGTTCTAGTCAAGTTTTTAAAGTATTTATACTATGCCAATCAAGTTATCCTATTAGTCTAATTGTTAATTTAAACATTAAATGTAAATTCAAATTTAACATATGTGCATCAATGTAATGTACCCACCACATAATAACTTAGATTTGACATATAAAAAAAATGGAGTTTTTTTTTTTTAAGTTAGGTCTAATTTGTCTATGCACAAGTGTTTACAATTTGTTTGTTTAAAAAAAGTGTTTACAATTTGATTCATGTATTTTAAATAATAATTTAAAGAAAAAAAGGGGATGATTTCATGAAAAATCCTCAAATCATGACCTAAAATTTAAATTTATCCTTAAACTACAAAACTTGTGTTAATCAGATCATCCTATTTGTCCAATAATCAATTTAAGCGTTAAATGTGGAGCACATTCGAAGCAGGTGTATCAATTTGTAAACATGTATATAACATGCTTATCATGTGGGCAACTTAGGTCTAACATATTAAAAACCAATTTAAGAGGGTTGTTTTTTTAACACATCATATCTATGTTGTTTATGTAATACATGCACACATGTTTACAGTTTGATCCATTTATTTTTAATATGATTGGTATTAGATTTGAGTTGAAAATTTTAATGCTCAAGCTAATAACTAAGCTGTTGAAAGGACCTGACCAATACAATATTAATAATTAAATAACTCGACTTGAACATTTTAAAAAGTTTGAGACCAATTTAAAACTTGGGTCATAGTTTGAGAGCATATGGTGAAATTAACCCAGGAAAAAAATATATAAACAAAATCCAAAATCATACTGGACAGGAATGGATAAGGGATATACTATTATTTCAATAAAAACACGTGGCAAGAGGAGAGAGGATGAACAGGAAGATATTGTGAAAAATCAACCGGATAAAAAAACAAAAAAGGGAATACGAAGAGAACGAGGAAAAGAGAGGAAAGCGTAAGATATTTGCAGTGTTACAGATGGAGACATGAGAAAAACTCATGGCTGAACGTTTTCAGCGTACTCTCTCACGCAACCGTCACGCGCTCATTTCTCAATTTATCGAGCTCATCATCTGTCTTTCTTCCCAATTTTAAAAAATTCCATAATTCCCCCTTTTTTCACTCACCTTCTCTCTGGTAAGTTGGATTTGATTCATTAATTAAACCAAACATTTCATCAATCTGTTGATTATTGCTTCTTCTTCTTTTTAAGATTTTGGAGGTTTGATCAATGGCGTTATATGGATTCTCAATGAATCCATGTTTAGAAAGTGTTGAAGTACGTCACTCCAATGCCAATTTGTCGACAACACTGATTAAACCTAGGTGGTCTTGGTTCAATCGGAAGTCAACTTGCTCTTTTAGGAAATTGACGAAACAATTAAAGGAAGTAAGAAGTTCGTCGTTGAGGAAAACTGTTTCGCCGATGGAATCAGGAAGGAATGATTTGATTGTTGATACACCAGTTTCCGGTGAAGAGGAAACGGGGCATGTTACTAGGTTCAAGATGTCTGATTTTATGATTCTTGATCGTGTTAGCGTTGGACTTGCAGGCCGGGTAAATGAAAAGCACATCTGTTTTTTTTTTTTTAGGTTCAACTTGTTATAGTTTTAAAATTTTAGAATTTATTGTATTTATACCTTGTTGTAGGCAGATGAGGTGATTTCTGAAGCTATAGTGAAGGATTCAGCCAGGTTTGTCTTCTTTATTTAGTAATGATTTTACTACGGTGATATTGTTTTTAGCTTAATATTTGGTGTTTAATGAAATTGTAGCCCTTTATATAACTCGAGAGTCGTGCTTCGACGACTTACTAGTGCTCGAGCTCAACGTCGGGGAAGGCGAGCCATAGAGGTCTGTGAACTGTGTGCATCAAACTGTGTACTCTTTTTTATTTTTCAAAAGCTCGTCGGGTCTCTCATTATGTGTTGATTTCTTATGTTTGAATATATTACAGGTATTGAAAAAGCTTGTTGGTCGTAGAATTCTCTACCATTCATATTCCATGCAAGTTTATGGTTATGTTTCATCACATAAAGGTGGTAGTCATAGCTCATTCACTCTAGTCCATGGGGTATGCTCCTCCCTGATTCTGTTGTTTTGCCTTTGAGGCTTGTGTTCCAATTCCAGCCGACTTCCTTATGTACTTCTTCCAAGTGGATTAAAACTTATTTGTGTTTTTTTTTTTGGCAGTATCATGGTAGCTTTTCGTTAAGACATTGGCTTCGGCAACCCGACTGGCTTCCAACTTTGGAAGCAACTCTTGCATTGGATGAAGAGTCTGTTAGGAGAGTAGGAGATGACTCGGTTGGGGGACCTGCAGTTTCTCGTCAGTTGAGGCTTACTAGAATATTGCTGCGGGACCTCTTAATTGGAGTATGTTTCTTTCTTCTTTAGTCTTAAATTCTTGTATCTGACATTTCTCAATGGTTATCATAAATTTGTCATCCCATGTTTCTCAAAGTGTAGATGTTGCTTTTGATGTTTACCTTTTACAGGTTAATTACTTGCACTGTCATGGGATTGCGCATACAGAGTTAAGGCTGGAAAATGTACATATAAGCCCGGTTGATAGACATGTAAAGGTATTTACCAATTTTCTTTATGATCATTGAGGAGGTTTGTGTAAATGGATATATGTGATTCTAGTTTTGCTTGGAACAATAGCACAGCTTGATTCCTTTCTCTGTTTTCGTTCTTCTCTCAATTGCATAATTTTTAAAACCGATGTTATCAGGTAGGAATACTAGGAAATGCTGCTGATTTCTATGAGGATGGTCCCAATAGAAGTGCATCGGATAGCAACATGGATAGGAGACAAATGATGATTGCATTTGACATGAGGTATGGTGCAAATAAAAGACGACGTTGAACTTGTGAAACATTGTCTTGAAGCTCACTTAACTTCATGTCTTACAAAGGTGCGTTGGATTTATGATGGCAAAGATGGTGCTAAGAGAACTCATGGATCCCGTAATCTTTACAAAGTTCAAAACCTTCCTTATGAAGGTATAGCACGCGACTCTTGCTATGTAACTATTTTTTTTTTTTCACATAATTCAAGAAGTGCATGTTAGAATATGAATTGGGTCACTGAACCTAGGATATTAATTGATGCTATATTAGCCTGCTAGAAATCACAAGTTGGCTGCCGTTTTTGACAATTTTTAGGCACCAAGACTGTCATTTTCTATATCTCAGCAATCATTACTTGTGTACCTTTTAAAAGGTTATCTTACATATCTCCTTTGTTGCTCCTACTCTTCATTTTCCTTGAAGTACTCATAATTGACATGGTCAAATACACATCTAGACATAGGTATGGGAGTATGATCCTCCTAATATACGGGAAAAGAAAACTTAGAAAAATTGAACATAATCATGTCTCAGACATCCCCGAGACCCCCGAGTCTGTAACGTTGCATATCTTGACTTTAAAGTTACTCTAATTCTTCTGATAAAATGGAGTCGTTCCCTCTTTAACATTTAAATTCTGTTGAATGAATGTTATCTCATATCATCTTGTATTTCCATATGCAATTACAGGGAAATGACCCCTCATGCTTGCGTGAATTTCTTCTGCCAATCCTCACTCGGAACTCTGCAACTGGAAATATTGGACTCCAGGTTAAGTCATTTTACTTGAACACAACTTGTCACTTACTGTCTGTAAGGATCTTTTAGCAAATTATCTTTTTTGCAGATACTTGATAGAAACTGGGGTGCAGGTTGGAACCTTCTATCATTGTTGCTTGCAGTCAAACGTTCTAAAAGAATAAGGTATGCAGTTTCTTTCTTTTTCTTTTTCATTAAAAGATTCATGTCAATGTACTCTGAATAATAATTAGTTAGGGTTCTCCATCAAGGTTTGCGGCTTTCTGAGTTTCTTAATGCGCATTTACTATTTAGTAAGTTATATAGTGGTTTGCTTTATTCATTGCAGTTGCATAGATGCTCTTAGGCATCCATTTTTATGTGGACCAAGATGGCGTGTGGTCCCATCTATGGATATTATTAGATGGGGTCTTGGGTCAACTGCAGTGAGAATCACAGAGGAATATATCTATCGCACAGCTCAGGTAATTATATACCTCTGTTATTTTATCATAGGTTCGATAATCTACTGTGTTTCTTATAACATTTTACACTATTTTAATCCATGTATAAATTTGGATAGGTGAGCTAACTTGTTATTTTTCATATTACAGCGTGATAGGCTTGCCCACTTTATTGAACTAATGGAGATGTTGAATCCCCATTCAAGACCAAAGGTGATTCTTCTTCTTTGTCTCTCGTTTTTAGTTGCATAGGTTTTCTTTTTCTGAACAATGTTTAGACTTAAGATGCTTATTCTTATTGTTAGATGTCAAAAGTAATTTGTTATGTTGAACATTTTATTCAAGTCTCAAACTTCACTTGGTCATGGTCCAGTTGAACTTGAGCTGTTGGGGCAAGCTAAATTCGAGTATCCTAATGTTTGACTTGAGTGGCTCGCAAGTCTAATCAAAATTATTATTGAACATGTTAATTCCAACTTGAGTATGGTAATCAAGTTGGAAGTCAAGTATGGGAATCAAGGTCATTTTTTACTAGGTAAATGAGCTTAATTGAGTGAGCTCAAGCTGTTCAGTTTTCATCTTTAATTGAGCTCAAGCTTTAAAAGTGAGACTTGATAGAACTTGAGTTTTTTACAGCTTGATCTCAACTAGGCTTTGATTAAACACTACTTGTGCTAATATACTGTTGCATTCTATCTTTATTTGGACTGCAGAACTGGCTAGAGCTTTTGCCCGGGAAATGGCGTCTGTTATACTCTACAGGAAGGCACATAGGCTTAACTCTTCGCCAACCTCCTCTCCGTGTCCTCATTGGCGATGCATACCTAACAATTGCTAGACCTTCTAAGTCAAACACACGCCTTTCTGTAACATCTGAAATTGGATTCACGGCCATGATGGGACACGATTGGCCCCATAACAAAAGGGGAATCAAGGGGAAATTGCAAGTGAACTCTTCATCTAGTTTAAAAGCGGGGAAGCGACTATATCTTAATGATATGGCAATGGAAGGATTCTCTTTGGGACAATCAAACTCCGAGAAGTCCATAATCGAGAAACTATCTAGCAGAAAATGGAGAAAAGTGATCCCCTTCACGGAGTTACCGTCAAGTCTTCCTGTAGCTAAGCTCCTTCTGGACAACATCGAGGTGTCAATGGCGCTTGATGAAACATTGAAACAGGGCGTTGATGTTGCAATAAACATAGTTCAGGAAATCCGAACACAGATCCCCCCTGAAATGTTTGAATTGACAAATATCGTGTGTGGTACATATGTCGACTCGAGGATGCTCGTCCTCCGTGGTGTAAATGGCTCAGCACTAATATTTACGAGGTCATGTGTAAATGAAGAGTTGTAATTAACAAAGATATTAAAATTTTTTTAGGCTGTTTCTCTTGATCTGATACAGTTTAGATAAAGAGAATCCCTTGTTCAATTATCATAGAGCTAACCATTCCATTGGATACATTTCAACATTACAGTGGTTGAACCGGTACGTCATTAAAAGGAAATGTAAGGGTTAAAAGAGACTAAATTCCCAAACTATTTAAAAAAAAAAAATTCCTAACTATTTAGGGTTGTTTATGTAAGGGTTTGATCTTAAAAGTTTCAATCTAGTTTGCAGTAAAAATAGGTAACGTTGACATTTAAAATAAAACATGACAGTTAAATTAAATACTACTTTTAAAAATAATAATGAAACTTGATATATAATATTTGAAATTTTTTTATATTTAATATTTTTATTAGAGTTAGACTATTATATACCAATTTCAAAAGTTTGATCTCAACAATCACTAAAAGGCCTAATTTAAGCATTTAGTACAGTTAGGGGTGAACAAAATTCCATTCGACTCGAAAAAATTGAAAAAAAAATTCGAATTTAGAGTTAAACGAATCGAGTTATTCGAGTCAACTCGATTTTTTTTTTTTCCGAATTTCGAATTTGAATCCAGTTGAGTTTTCGAATTCGTATAACTCGAATAATTCGAATAATTCGAATATCAAATTATAATATTTTACATTTTTACCTTAAATTCCCAAACATTTTTACTTTTCCCTCAAAACTTTTACTCCTTCCCACTTTCTCCCCAAAACTTTTACTCTCTCCCATCCCAAGCCCCCAATCTAACCAAAATCTATTTCCCACTAGAATTTTACTCTCACATTTACTTTTTCTCAAAATTTTACTCCCAAAAACCCTCAAAACTTTTTATTTTCCCCCCAAACTTTTACTCCCTTCCCATCTCACCTCCCATCTACCCCAAATCTATCCCCCTCCAATTTTATTTTTAATATTTTCCCTTCAAAATTTTACTCCCCCTATTTACTTTCCCTCAAACTTTTATTTTCCAAAATTTTTTATTTCTCCCCTAAACTTTTACTTCTCACCCTTTATTCTCAAATAAAAATCAAAATTATCCAAAAAAAATAACTAAACATAAATAGTAATAATTTTATTTATATCTACTATTTATATTATTAAATTAAATTTCACATTTTATATTATTTATATTATTGAATTGTTTAGTCATATTGAATATTTATATTAAAATTGAATTATTAATTATGTCATAAAATATTAGTGTTAAAATTTTATATTGGTATCAATTTCACATTTTATCTTTAAAATAGCTTTTATTAAAAAATTACATTTTTACATTTAATATATTTTTTAATTCCAAAATACATAGCGACAAGAATCTGAAGATAATTGAAACAACTAAACAAGCAAAGAAGCTAACTTGTATATAAAATATTAATAAATAAATTATCTGGTAATGAAAGTTAATAAAAAATTTGATTAAGGTGGACAAATTTTATTACGATGGGTGACAATGGTTACAAGGACCCAAATTTATTTTTTAAAATTTAACTCGAATAAATATATTCGATTCGAATTCCATCTCACTCGACTCGATTCGAGAAAATTTCAAATCAAATTAAGATGATAAAATATGATTCGTCAACTCGATTAACTCAAAATTTTTTATTCGATTCGATTCGATTCGATTTGATCGAACGCTCAATCCTAAGTACAATAGCTAAGAGCATCGGAGTGGAGTCTAGTGGGACATCCTCTTGTAAACCGTTCAAGTATCAAAGTAGCTCATTGTTTTGATTCATTTGGGCCTTACATTCTCTTTTAATTTGGACTACCTACTCATATTTATAGGCTTGTGTTGGATGATGCCCTTTACAGTAAATTTCGATAAAACATTCTACCTGGTCTTTATATAATAATAATTTTAAAAACATGTACTTTTCTGCAAGGGCAAACACATTGTGAGCATGGACCACGTTCCCACGACATTAATTGACCACACTTGGTCCATTACATACTTTTCCAAAGGAAAAAATAAAACAAAAGTAACTGACTGTAATCTGTGATTTGCCCGGTAAAGGTGTGGCATTTGGTCCTTACTCCCATTATTTCATACATGTATTTTCTATTTTCTATTCTTGTGTCAACTATATAATATAAACATTAATATGTACTAAGATATGTTATACTTTTAAAGAGAAGATTGAATTTAAATTTTGAAGACTATATTATTAAGAGGAGTAACCACAAATTGTAAAAATATTAATATCTATGGTGTTAAATTAAATATAAACACGAAAAAGAAAAAAGTAGTATATTTGTAGTACTAAATATAATGTGTTGGTGTTATATTATTATAAGGTTACACAAGCATGATATTTTCTTTTTTGGTGTAAATTGAAATATATTTCAAAATAGAAGTTTGGTGGCACTGAGAAAACTGGTGGCATGATCCTAGGTTTAGTTTGGATGAGCGGTGTGTTTATTTCTGGTAAGGTTAAAATCAACGGTGGAGTGTGTGTTTGGATCCAAACGCAACTGCAGCAATGAGGTGAGAATAAAAAATGAATATTAAGGACATTAGATTCAAAATGATATATAATAGAAGTTTTTAAAATTATTTTACTTTTACGGACTCATTAAAAATATGTGAATTTATAAATTCATTTAATAAAATATTAAAATGAATCTTTTGATATTTTATTATAAATATTTAAATTAATTATATAATCAATTTAAATTATTTATTAAATAAAATGATACTTATAGATAAAAGTGTGAGCATCATTGTCGACTAAGATAGGTTTCAATGCAATAGAAAAATTAGATTGAAACACGCCATACCTCCTCTAAATAGATGATTACGATACTTTTACACCAAAATCAAGAATAAACTCGCCTCTCGAAAAAGCCCTTAATCTCAAATAAACATCATAATTAATTCTCATTAATCATTTTTTACTTTTTCAATATTAAAAAAGAGAAGCTAAGATCATTTTTTAATTTATTTTTATTGTTATCATTCTTTAAATAAATAAATAAACATAAGTGGGTTGGTGGAATGAATAGTAACAAGAGTTTATCTCATAATGACTATGAATTCCAACACTGAGTTTACCAGAGGCAAGCTTCCACAGCTTGTCCTTTTATGGTATTCACAGCCCACCCAACAACTCCCACAGCCAATACATAAACCTACTACATACAATTCACCTTCACAAAGCCACCATTCAACTCCCCCAATCACATCACTTTCTTTTCCTACATCTAACCATCACATTTAACAAATCTCCACTTCTTTCTTCTTCTTTCTCCATGATAATATTTACCCCTTTTTCATCTTTGTTAAAGTTGTTAGAATAGGTTCATATGTCGGTTTTAAAAAGTTGATTGAAAAGGCGATCAAATCAGTTGAATCTATTTTTAATTTTTATTTTTATTAATTTTTAAATATTTTATTATATATTCAAGGAAATAATTAATAGAAAGAAATCCTATTACTAGTATACCAATCAAACAAATCCTAATTCAACAATTTTTCCCAAATGAACCTAATTAGTTTTTTTAATATAATTAACACGAAAAAATTAAATTTTTCGATGTAATTAAATGAGTGTCTAAATAAATAAATAATTATATGGAAATATTAAAACTACCCAAGTATGCCAAGGTGGAAAAGAAAACCCATTATACTTGAGTTCCATTCATACTTAATACAATAATGATAAAATAAAAAAATTTTCATAACGTTAGTAACAAAATCGAGACTTTTATAAATGAGTAACCAAAATAAAAATATAAATAATTGAGTCACGTATCAATGTGATTTTTTTTTTTGTGTGCAAGGTTGATTTCGAGATACTTCTGTAAGTTTTGGGTGAGCGAAAGTATTATAAAAGTTATATACTATAAATCAGATTGTATTTTGCTCCATCCGTTAAAAAAATAATCAAACTGGTCCCTATGTGTTAGTTTAAAAAGCAAATAGGCCATTTCATTTTAAAATTTTACCCATTTATACTGTTAAAAATTATTGTGGCGTCATGATAACATTCGAGGCAAATCGTTTGACATAAAATTTTCCTTCACCAACTAAACAAGGGAAATAAATGAAAACAAGATTCCATCATAGTTGGTTTAAGATTGATGGTGAAGAAAAACAGTATCTTCTGTTGGCAAATCGTTGATTTAAAGTAGAATTTGGTGTGGTGATATATGTGGCCATGCATTGTCAAACACAACATAATTATTATTAATTCATCCAGTTAGGGACACACCACCAACCCACAAATTCGATTCTCTTTCTTTAAGGTTTTTGGAATCCTATCTCCATTCTTTACATTTATTTTTTTCTAAAAAAGAAGAAACCTTTCATGTGAAAAGGGGTTTTGTTGGGAAATTATATGTTTTCTTTATGTTATTTATAAATAAATAATTGTGAAATAAATATTAGCTGATCACCTTAGTGGTTGTGAACAGGGGCGAAGTCGGGGTGACATGGGCATGGCCTCTTTAAAAAGTAAAATTATTATTTAAACCTTTAAATTTTTTTATAAATTTTAAATTAGTAAATGTAAATTTATACTTTAGCTTTCTCTTAAAATTATAAAAGATTTGATTTAATTACTTATAAATTATAAAGATATAAACTATAAAAATTAAAATTTCATCCATATAGCATATTTCTAAAAATTTTAAAAAATTTTGATTTAGCATCCGACACTCCTTAAAATGATTGTGAAATCTTTATAAATCATTACATATATTATGGGCCCTTAGAGATATTGAAAACTATTTAATTAAGGGTTGTTTTTTTTTATCATAAATAGAGTTAAGTTATAAATTTTAGAAAAAAATATAATGTATCTCGGGATTGAAAATATTTTCAAAAGTACTTAAAAGAATTTTATGTTGGTAGTTTGTCCCCTAAAATTATAAAATAATGTTGTAAAGTAACATAAAGAACCCTTAATTAAATAGTTTTGTTTAAAAGTTGTTTGTTTACAATATCTTTGAGTTGCCCATAATATATGTAATGATTTATAAAGATTTAAATTTTCATGTAATCTTGAACTAATATGTGATCAGCTAAAACAATGCCAAAATAATTTTTAGGGGGGCCGGATGAAATTTTAATTTTTTATAGTTTATATCTTTATAATTTGTAAAGGATTAATTGAATTTTTATACTTTTAGGGGGGACAAAGTGCAATTATATCTTTACTAATTTCAATTTTTGGATCTAAATAGCAATTTTGCATTGTAGGGAGGGTCGGGGCCCATGCCAGTCCCCTCGCTCCTGGGTAAAAGTATTGTGGAGGTCCGTGTATTAGGAATCAAATCGTATTTTAATCCCTCTACTAAAAACGAGCAAATTAGTCAATATATATTAAATCAAATGTACATTGATCTTTTTGTTAAAAATTTTATCTAATTTTATTATTGGGTATGGACGTGATTGATGAAGCAATTAGACAATAATACTTGGTGTGCCATTTGTACCTCGTTTTGACATGGATAGAATAATTTAAGCAAAATGGATGGAATTTTAATAGAAGAAATAGATGAAAACTTTAATAGATAGTGAAATGAATAGAATCTTTTATACGAAGAGATTAATTCAAACAATTAAACAGTAATACTTTATCACGTAATAGTAAAAATATCAATTTACTTTTTTTATTTAATACACAATATAAAGATTAATTTATTTATTTTTTAAGTAGCGAAAGCAATACCGCTATCAATTTAGATGTAGTAGTAACACTATATAAATGAAAATTTTTCTTGGGTTTTCTTTTTCATATAAAACCAGACGACAGAACAACAATGATTGAAAAATCAGTTGGCTGGTTGGAACATAAAAACGTGACCCAAGTGTTAGTGGGACATGCATTGGTCTTCGACCAATGCCCCTATTACACACCCAGTCGAGTCACTCTCGGCTCTTAGAATCCTCAAAGGAGTATTAGTGCGGACTCACCCCAGGAGGAGAGGTCTCTTTAACTAATCAAACGGCCAACCTCCTCTTTTTTTGCTTTTAAATAACATTATGATTTTGACTGTTTGGTTAGGTCATGTTCATGTATCTATTCTTTCTCTTTCTTCAATTATTGAGACTAATTGCATAAAAGAAATTTGTGATTATGTGTAAAAAGCCAACGAGATTCTTTTGAATTATCAAATCAATAATTTCATTTGACCATAATATATATATATTTATCTCTTCTTCTTCTTTTTTTTTTTAATTAAAAGATCTAAAATAGACCTTTATGATTAATTTAATTTTGCCCACAGTCTATGGCAACCATGGTGGTGTATGCAGCAACTCGATGGAGAGGACACTGATCACCATGTTTAACCAACAAATCATGCACCATTTCCACTATGGATCTAACCTTGTTTCATTTATTTATATATATGAAACAAGGTTCGCAATCTGCCCCGAGAAGCCGCATTTTTTTGTGTTTACTGCCTCAAATTTTGATTATTATAAAATAGAAAACATTGGTTGACATTTGGACGGTTTCATGCAATTCTATATTTATTGTATTACAAATTTATGATTACTCTTCTAAATAATATCGACTCAATAATTTAAATTTAAATATTTTGAAATACTTATGTTAATCTAATAATTGTTTTTTTATAACACAATCATTCTTAACCAAATAAAAATAAAAAATCCTTGTATCATATTCTTGTCGTAATTATTGGAAAACGTTTGGTCTGACATGCAAACTTCTATGCAAGTTCCTTTTTATGTGAAGTCCTTCCCCCATTAATTGAGACGAGCAATCATTTGAAAGGTGGTTTCTCCACATGAAGTTGCCATTTCTAGGAAGTACTGCATGGGATGCCATTCACAAACATCCTTTCACAGTTGCAGAAAGAAGGAATTTTCAGTTCCATTTAGAGGGATATATTATAGGCTCAAGATTGTTTGGATGGAATTAAAAATAACTATATATGATGAGATAAATTATGATAATGGTGACCACCATCGAGAAATTTTGTTTTAGGGGTGAGGTGGAATTAAAAAAAAAAAATTGAAGTTATTTAAAATTTTGTATTAAATTAAATATGAGGAGAGGCTAAAATTATTATTATTATTTCATTGAATTAAAATATTAATTTATAGAAAAGTTAAAAATGATATTATACCATTTAATCAATGGGTCAAACTCTTTTGCTTCACTTTATATATATATATATATATATATATATTGCTTTACTATGTTAATATGACTTTAATTGATCATTATCTTAATTATTAAAATAATTAATATCCTTATCTTTTCATACTTTTATATCGTTTTTAAATAAAATAATTACAAATTCAATAATAAATTTAAAATTTTTTATAATGTGAGTGTAAAACAAAATCTAATATTTTCATTTTTATATCGTGGCTATGATAAAATTTAAAATTAATTTATATATGATTAATATTTTATAATCAATATGTCATTGAATTAAATAATAAAATGATGATACCTAATATATATACACACTAAAAACAAGGTCTCCGCATGCAATCTGCTCCGAGAAGCCGCACCTTTTGTTTTACTAGCAATGACATTTTTTATTACTATGAAAGTGTAAATTAATTTTTTTTCATTACATCATTTATTATTTACTAGATCTTCTATGACACGTGTATGTGTACGAAAACTAGATATTTAGATTGTAAGATATATCAAAATAAATTGTAAAATTTAAAACTAATAATAATAACACATATACAATATGTATAAAATTGAAATAAAAAATATTTTAAATTGTGACAATAACTCATTTGACATTATCAATGAAATTACTCATGACTTGGATTAGAACAATTATACTATTATATTTATTAAGAACTCACAAAAATTGAAATGGCAACATTAGGGAATGTATATTTTTACGATAGTAAAAATGTAATTTCATCATTTTAATAGTCTAGATCTTTATAATTTTAAAGGATTAAATCAAATTTTTATTTTTTGGAGCGGCCAAAGTGCAACTTTATCGTTACTAATTTAAAATTTTATAAATTATAAAGGGCCTAAATAGAAATTTTTTATTTTAGGGTTGGGTTCAAATTTCAACACGAACACGATTTCTTTTTTCTAGATTTTAGATAGAACGACAAAAATACTACTAGAATAATAATTAATATTTATTTATTTGTTAGAATAAAAGCATTTTGATAATTTAATAACTAAATTGAAATTCGATTATGAGTGACACCAATTTAGTCGAATCTTTATATGTAACTGATGAATATATTAAATTATACATATTAAAATAAAAATATGTAAATAAATCAAAATGAAGCATTGGTCGAATGGTAAATTAAAAATTTGGTGTAGGTTGGGTATAAATATTGTTGTTTTTTAATGAGGAAAACAAAGTCAGCCCATATTAATGAATCGTATTTAATACAATTCATTCAATAATCACCACATAAATAAATAAATAAAACAATCTTTAGGCCTGAGCCCTGAATTTTCTTGTACGTATATACTTGTTTATGTGTATCAGTGTATATATATATATATACACTTCTCACTACCTTTTGCTTTGTTAAATTAATAATAATAATAATAATAATAATAAAGAAGTGTCCACTAACCTCAAATTGTAGATTCTTGAAGATTTTATTTTATTTTATTTGCTTCGCAAGGCAAGCACGAGAAGGCAGTAAACGAGGAACAATTAATTATTCTTTTATATATAAAAATATAGGAGACATAGAACAATGTATTTTTTTTCATGCGTCTTCCCCATTTTTAATTAAACGTTAATAGCGGAGCTTCCTAAATTATATATAATATTCTTTTTCCTTTTATTTTATTAGGTCGATGAAAGTAATGTAACCAATTTCTTAATCAAGCTGTAGCCAAAGGGAACCATTTAGTTTCGGCTTTTGGTTCGGATATATTTCCCTGCCTATATTTTTTAGGTTCGGACAGGTGTAAAAATTCACGAATAACTTTTTTTTTTTTCCTTTAACAATAATATAGTTACTATCATTATAATCAAAATCAATTAATACGTAATAGATTTTAAATAAAATTTTAAAACAATAAAAGGATTTCTCCAAAAAATCAAATTAAATTTAAGATTTTTATATAAATTTTCATTGTGAAATTATTATTAAGGTTTTTATTCATGTAAATTAGATCAATGAATAAATTAGTCTTTTTATAAAAATATCATAAAATTTTTTTGTTAAAAATGGTGTGGTTAACAAAATAACTAAACAGTTACATATTACATACTACATCTTATTACGAAATAGTCACTTTACCATTAAGTTCTCGTTACTTCTCTAAACGAGGCCCTAAGTGACAATTCAAATAGGTTTTAAATGTTAACTTGGATGTTTTACGTGACGGTCTAAATTAAATTTATTTAACTAAAAACATATTTTCATCCTAATAATTAAATATTCAAGTTGACATTTAAAATCTATTTGGACTACCTCATAGGACTGCTGTTAAGGAAGTAACAAAGTTTAAAGGGAGAATGACCACTTTGTAACAAAATAATAACGTGACTAAAATATAACATTTCAAACATAAATGATTAAAATATAATTTAAGACAAATAAAATACAAGTTACCCTATTTTATAATTATATTTTTAATATTAAAAAATCCTTCCACCTATATCATAATTTAGTATTATTAATTTTTCTGGTGCACGTGTTTCCAACCATCAATAGAGCTAACCTGCAGCAGCCGGTGGCCACTGCATTACCTAACTCTTGATATTAAATTGGACACAAATTTTTTAATCTTAGAATTAAGATCTGGATACTCCAAAAATAAAAATATATATATAAAATTATGATACATTCAAAAGCTAAAATTGAAATTAGTAAAGGTATAAATTAAATATTAGGAGGAAAAAAAAAGCTCAATTGATGTTTTGATCTTTGAAGTATATTTATTTTCTTACTTTAGTCCTTAAACTTTTTTTTCCAATTTGATACTTAAAGTATCGATCACTTCTCAATTTGGTACCTAACCATCACATTTGACAAATCTCCACTTCTTCCTTCTTCTTTCTCGAGAATAATATTTACCTTTTTTCATCTTTGTTAAAGTTGTAAGAATAGATTGATATATCAATTCTAAAATGAAGATGAATTGATTCGCTCATAAATCAAGATAAACTTATTAAATTAAATTAAAAAGTTGATTGAAAAGGCAATCAAATTAGTTGAATTTATTTTTATTTTTATGAAATTTTTAATATTTTATTCAATATCATGATTGAATACCCTTTTAATCAAAATCCTAACTACCTATTTTATTCAACGTTCAAGGAAGTAATTAATACCCATTTTAGTTCTTTAGGTATTAAATAGGGATAAAAAAATTTAAATACTAAAATAAGAAAATGAGTATATTTTAAAAGCTAAATCGCTAATTAAAAAAATTAAAATGGAAATTCTTTCTTTTAACGAATAAAATTTGCATAAAATTGGATGATGTAAATGTTTATTGTTTAAATTATTTTCTGATTAATTATAATTCGATAATATGAAAATGAAAAGAATATTTGACCACTACAAATATAAAAGAAACGAATACTCATATGAGAATGAGATTCTTATTTTCTCCACATAAATAGATTGTTGATTCAATTATTATTGAAAATGGACTTACCCAGATTCCTTCAAAGAAGACGAATAAAGAATTTTCAAATGTGAATTATAATATTATTCGGAATTAATGGATATGTTTGTTTTGTATTGACGCGGGAAATCAAAAAATTTGTTTAGGGAGTCAAAATTAAATTATATCTTTTACAATTTAATGATTAGTACAGTGGATTAATACTTATTAACGAGTAGAATGACATATCTTAGATTTAAGTCTATTAGACAATTAATGTAAGAAATCGGAGAATAAAACTGTTTAGATTTTAATTCATAAATTTATAACATTTAAAGTTTTTTTATAAAAAAAATTATATAAGAATATAAAAAAAGTATTTAACTGATAGCAGTGGCGTGAAGGGAAAACACCATGTAACGTGATTTAACATGGGAATAATTTATCCTAAAAAGAAATAAAGACGTGTAGTAATGAAATTACATTCAGAAAATACAAGTTGGAGACAGGGCTTTTAACGTAGAACCAAATCCATAACGCTGTTAAAGCACATCGGTGTGATGTCGTTTAGCGGTTTTGGGAAAGGGCGGTTGATTGATGACGTGGATATCGTTGAAAATCTTTGTCTGCCCTTCCTCTCGTACTTGCTGACGTGGACACCGTTTCGTAAATCGGATAGACATTAGACAAATACGGTAATGTTTGTCGACTTCCGGTAGCTATCTGTGTCATCGACACTCGGTAGTTTTAGTTGGTAGTGTTTATCCTAAGACTTCTAGTAAATACAAAAAGACTAAAGGCAAATGAAAATGTCTAATATCTATATCTATATATATATCTATCTGTATTTGCTTGTATTTATATGAAAGATGGAAAAGTACAAGTTAAATTCTTCTATTAGTCCATGTACTTTATGAAAGTTATGAATTTAATTATTATACCTTTATTTTGTTATTTTTAGGCTATGTATTTTTAAATTTTAAATTTTCAGTCATTCGCTAAACGATAATTATTAAATTTATTAAGTTAATTTTGCTACTCTGAAATCTGATTAAACAAATATGTTGTCGATGTGAATGATATGTCACTTGTTATTCTCATATATTATTTATTAAAATTCAGTTAATAGATTGATGATTTTCATTTATGACAATACTGTAATTTCAAATTTTGAAAAGTAAGGACTTAGAACGATCCTATTGGAGAATAATAAGTAAATTTACAATTATATGTGTAGTATAGTACTAGTAATTAAATTTAATCAAACAGATTTAATCATTACGGTTGGATTAAGACTAAAATTTAAAAATTTGAAAAGTATAAGAATTAAATTTTATCAAATTAAAATATAATGACTAAATTTATAACTTAAAACAAAAAACTATAAAGACTAATAACATAATTTAAAGAATAATATATTATTTGACATCAACGTTATGTCTTTGAGTTCAAGTTCAAGTAGGTTAATTTTCAACTAAGTAATCATGGATTTATACATTAACTAGATTACATCACTATTAGAGGTATAGGCAGGCCTTGATTAAATGGATTAATAGTAATTTTAGATCCTTTTAATTATAAAATATTTAATTTAAGTTATATTCAAATAAATTTTCACTTTCACCCCTAAAATATTATTTTCATCTTTAAAATCAAAATTTTGACTTCACCCTCAATCACAAGGTTAACATTAGAATAAAATATGTAAAGAAAATTAGAATACAAATATATACATGTTTTTAGAATAAAATAAATTTTGTTTGAATCGAATCGAACATGTTGAAGTATTAATCTAAAAATGATAAATGATTAAACTCGAAATTAATACTGATTAATTGAACTGACTAAAAAATAATTAAATCAACAGTTGAACTAATCTTTTTTATGACTTTTTTATTAAACCATTTAAACTAATAATTTAACCAATTCAACCAGTTATTTAATTTTAAAAACACAGAATAAAATCGATAAATCAATAAAAAGATTTGTTTTAAAAATATCATATAATATCGGATTAGGAAGAGTGGAAATTGGGGGCAAATCCCATTGATGTTCACCCCGCACTTCGTAATTGAGACAAGGAGGGATGGTGGGCGGCACGCGCCTGGCGCTGGGCGCCCTTTTAATTTGTGGCTCTACTTACTTATCAGTGTTTACAAATGTGGTCCACACTCCACACATCTTTTGTTTCTTTCTATTTTTTTATCTTTTAATACCGCCATTTCATGTATCTTCAAATAATTAATTAATTAAAATAAAACAAGGTTGTCATCATTTTGATTAATTTGTAGGTTGCGAGTCCTCAACGCAAATTAGGTTTTTCTTCTCCTATTAACTACTTTTATGTCGTTTAATTTTAAATTTGAATTAATATTCTAATTATTTACATTTATAGTTATTCTTTAAAAATATAATTTTAAAACATTAATATCTTATGCTATTATTCAATAAAATTATCTTTTACAAAAAAATTATATATATTTCTTTAATTGGTATAGTCATTTTTGAATCTATAAATAAGAAAATAATACATTTTATATATTTGAACTTCACGTCTTATTACATTAGCTAATCAAATTAATACTCAATTAGTAAATATTTAATAATTTTTAATTGAATTGATATTGTAATATATATAATTAACACCAGTTAAGCTGATGGCTACTATCTAACTTATATGATTATAGAAAGGTGGCAAAAGTGAATGAATAAAATACCAAATTAATGTAACCCCTAAAAAGAAAAGTAAAACCAATTTTAGTTGATTGGCTGTTCCCTAGAATGCAATTCTTTTGTAGGGATGAATTGACAGGAAAGGACCACTCATTATTAAAGTCAACTTGTGAAAATCATTGATGAAATGTAAGGACATAAAGGTCCATTCATCAACATATCAAAGACTTTTAAAAAAAATTTCACCTAACCAACCTCCAAAATCCATCGTGCTAAAGGGGAAGGGTTGGTGGCAACCAATGCGGTCTTGCGTTGGTGAAAAGTGTGTATTACGACACGTGTCGGTAATTGGAGTGGTTAGTTGCCTCGCGGTGGGGAACCGAACAGTGAGGTTAGCCCGTCCTCCTCGTGAAGCGGACTTTCTCAATACATGAAATGAAATTGGAACCTACTTTTTTTTTTTTAAAGGACAAATTAGGCATTTCATTTTTCCCTCACCGTACTTCTCGGCACATTTTGATAATAAGGAATCCTTATATACTTTTTTTGCGGAAATTGCCCCTTACTTTTTTTGTTTTACTTTTTAGTCCCAGTAGGTGTTGGGAGTGGGGACATGAGAAAACTATATTTCACCAAAATAAAATACAATCTTAAGATTTCAAAAATAAAATCTTAGTGACGTTAGAATTAGTTGGAATTTAACTTATTATGAGAAATTTAATGAATTAATAAATGGAATTATATTATTATAATGATAGTTATATTTCATATATTATTTTAATTAATTGATTGTTACGTTAATATAAATTAATAAAAATTTAAAAGTTAATAAAATAATAATTAAAAAGACTTAAGTAGTAAAAAAAAACGAGAAAATTGCTTTTTAAGAAATGAGAGAAAGAGTAAATGAAAAACCCTATCCTATTATGTGCTTAGTTGATTGAAAAGGTAAATTGATGAAAAGAGGATAATGAAAATTTGAAAAGTAAGTAAAATAGATTTTTTTCGCAATAAAGGAAATAAGAAATATAATTATTTTTTATTGTAATGATAAAACAATACTTAGGGATTCGAACAAATTTATTGTTTCGAGGGGTTGAAGGTATGGGTAGCTTTCGACATTTCAGACTTATTGCAAGCGTTTTCCCTCATCTGACATTGTTTTGTTTGTTTTTTTGTTTATTCTACTCTTCGATGTGTATTCTAAGATCTAAAGACCCTGCGAAGGAACTTGTAGGCATTGGTCTTATAAATCAACATTATCGTTTTTTAAGTATACACTATTGGACTTAAATTTATCACGACTGCTAACACTAGAGTTGCCCTCAAATGAATACACGTTAAAGGATTCAGATTGTACGTACTAATTACAATTGTCAAATTCGTACCTTTCTTTGTTTTGTGGCGAGCTTTGTTGCTTTTAGTAGGTTTATTGTACACCTCTTGTCTATGTATAAACAAATGGAAGAGAAAATGAGAAAGATATTGATAAAAATAGAATGTCGATAATGATAATGTATCGCAATGAAAAAAAAGAAAAATAAAACACATAGAATTTTTTTCGTGGAAACCCTTTCGGGAAAAAATCATAAGCAAATGAGAATAAAATTCACTTGATGAATTCGAATAATACAAGAGGAGAGACGACTATGACTATTTATAAGTTTGTAAAATCATATTCTAATCAAAGTCAAATAAAAGTAATGTAGAAATGTTAAAACAAGTTATTCTAATCAATATAAAATAGAGGTAATATACTTTCATACATACTTAATTTATGCAGCCTGTAGCTTGACCTTCGCCCTCATTGATCCTCTATCTTATCACTTGTATTTCATTTTAACAAGAAGTTGGATCACACATCTTTAACAAATAAAAATATGCACATTTTATCAAACAATTAGTAAAAGAAGAAAAACATTTTTTTTTCATTCCCCCCCCTTTTTTTTTTTGTCTATCAAGCCTCTAATAAAAAAGAAGAAAAATTTTCTCCATCTCTTTAAAATTTGGGCAAAATACCCAAATATACCAAAAAAAATTTATTTACAAAAAAGGGCCTATTTTTTTTAAATTTACGGAAAATGGTCATTTCCCCACAAAACGCGTCCATGTTAGTGCGTTTTGTGGGGATGCAGTAGGAAAGCGCGCCTTAGGGGAAGCGCTTTTGCCCTTGCCTTTTCAGTTGTTTTTAATGTTAAGGTATGAAATTTTAAGGTTTTTGGGCTAGGGTTTATGATTGTTTAGGGTAGTTAGATTTAGGATTTTTAAGGAAAATTTAATTAGGGTTAATTAGGGTTTAGCAAAAATATACTTAGAGTTTTGGGCAAAATATATTACCAAAAAAATAATAATTTGAATTTTTTTGACAATTGTATCTGGCAAAATAATTTTGAGATGTTTCTGAACAAACAGTAGCCAAAACGCTTCAAGCAGGATGCACTGTCAGCAAAAGTACTGAAAATAGCTCCCAGGTGGACGCTCTTTTGCTACAGTAGTCTCCGGTAAAAAAATTTCAAATTAAATTACATATAAAAAAAATAAACAACTTCTATTTTATTAAAGATATTAAAATTAAATTACAATAAAAAATAAACAACTTCTATTTTATTAAATATATTAAAATTAAATTACAACAAAAAATTAAACAACTATTATTTTATTAAATATATTAAGACTAAATTACAAAAATAAAAATAAAAATAACTTTTTATTTTATTAAAAACTTCAAATTAAATTACATATAAAAAATAAACAACTATTTTATTGAAGATATTAAAATTGAATTACAAACACAAATAAAAAATAGCTTTTATTTTATTAAAAATAAAAAATTTAATACAATTTAAAAATTAAAAAAGCTCGTCCGAATCAATGTTGATACCGGTCGAAATCAGTGCCACACGGGTGGTGGTGATTCGCTTGGATTCCTCATTCTTCTAGCTTCCTAGGGTCGTGGAACCTCGGGTGGGGATTCCGGTTCCTCGGGCGGTGGAGTGCAGTTGTGGGTGTTGCGAGGATGACCCACCTTGATAAAATAACGACCCAGAGGTGTTTGCATAAACCACGGCGGGTGTGTCGAATCCGTCTGTGAAGGAGACCGGTAAAGAGAAGTGCTCCCGGCGCGCCTCCTGTGATCCCTCACGCGACGGCGGTCTCAAGATCGGCTGGCCAGTCGGAGTAGTCAGGAGCGGACTCGAATCGGGCCATGCATTCCAACCTGGGGTGGGACTGAGAAAAGGAAACATATATGGGTTAAGATACATATAAGGGCTAGGGTACGCATCTGGCATAAAAGGCTAAAGGCTGTGATGTCAGTGTCGTCGACTTAACTGATGGGCTCGGTGACTATGGGGCCGCTGTTGATGGCTCGGTGACTGTGTCGGTGCTGTTGATGGTCTCGTCTTATCACCCATTCTCTTTGGATTTAAAGGGCCCCGACGTTCCTTTTGTTCACGAAGTTGTCGTCCCCTCTCTTCTTCCGACCAAAAATACGGCTTACCATGGATCCTAAACCATGATATTTATTTTGGCACGCACGCTAACTCATGAATGACGATCGGTTCTCGAATAGGTAAATAGTCATACCGGTTCTCCCACCTCTCGATATATGCTGACCAAAATCTTAGCCAATCCGTGTGCAACTGCCATAAAGTCCATTTTGTGCTCATCATCGAGCACCTCAGGTGGCACGGGAATCGGTTGTCAGAATCCAAATTGTCACAGAACCCGATCTGACTGGTGCATCTCCACGGTCGCATAGTTGATCAATAGGACCTTCACGTGCCAAATGTTATGATTTTGCAAGAACTCTGGAATTACTGTCCGAATTGCCGGATCCTCGTATAGTGTCCATTGAAACTATATTAACATGACCAAAATATTAGTTATATACATAATACTAAACACTAAGTACGAAATACTAAATTATAAATACGAAATTCGAAACTTACTTGTGATTCCGACCGTTGGTCCAATATAAGCCGTATATCTTCAAGCGAGGTAGGTATTCCAACATAACTCGCCGAATAGTTTTACCTAATTAAATAAATTTTTAGCATACAATTATACTTTAAATCTACGTCATAATTGTAAAATATAACATTAAATTTACCTCGTTATCAGTGGGAATAAATATGGGTGATCGAGTCGAGGACGTAAAAATAGAAATCAAAATCGTGCCCATGACTGCAGTAGTGATAGGCAACCTTTGATTTTCGCTTTACTCGGCCGCGTCGCCCCACACATCTCCCGATACAACTTTGATAGCACGGCAGACCCCCAACTCAATTCACTGGCTGCTTTAAAATCAACAAGTTTCAGCAGCTATCTCAAGTGTATGAGGTTTCTAAACAGGTCTGACATCAGATAGCCTCCAATTATCTTAAGAATGTATGCCCGAGCATACCGTATTCTTTCTATCTCGGTCGAATCATCATTCGGCTCCGGGATTGTGTCTCGTAACCAGGCCATCTCGATCCGACCTCCGTGAATGTTATCCGGAATGGCACTGAAACACCCCAAACTCGGCCCACGAGCTTTGATCGGATCTGGTATATTCCTCGGTGTAAACCGTTTCAAATTATTTTCTTACTTAGGAAAAACTTGTGTGATTTGGAAGAAAGATCGTTTTGGGTTGGGCTTGAAATGAAAACAAGTTTATTTCATTATTAAGAATCCTTTACTTTAAGTGACAAAACGTTTGGGCTTTGTTTAAAATAATTTTACTTAAACTTTTAATAAATATAAAGTTTGTAAGCTTAATAAATAAATACAGAATAAAATAATTCTACTACGGCCTTATTACATCAAATAATTTCCCAAAATTAAAACCAAAATAAACTTTCAATTACTTAAAATAAAATAAAAGTCCAAGTCGTAAATTTCTTGCTGTGCATGGCCATCCCTAAGCTTCTGCCGAACCTGGTCCATCATTGATCGTCACCTGAAACATGTTCCCACAACGAGGTGAGTCAAACAGACTCAATGTGTACACAAACACTAAGTCTTAACAAATTTAGGCATAACAAATCATATTCATATGTATCATAATTTCACATTTAATGATTCAATATAATGATGCAACCCAAACCCAAACCTAGATGCCATCCGCTACACATCCCCGTACCAACCTGCACACCGTGGGGACTACTAAGTCAACCTCCATCCGCTACACACCATCGAAGGCGTCATTGCAATCGACGTGCTCATCGCCCATATAAAATTCGTGGCATAGCCACTCAGATAATTGTGTCATGAGACACCACATCCGAGATAATGTAACCGGTTACCACATTCGGATAATGTGACCAAGTCACCACATTCGAGATAATGTGACCAAGTCACCACATTCGAGATAGTGAGACCAAGTCATCACATTCATTTCCTTTTCTCAAATAACCCGAATGCCCCATATTATTCATATCATGCATATCATACTTAAATTCACATTCGTGTCACTTTTCACATGTTAAGTATAACATATTTCGTAATCCTAGTAGGAGTAGGAAAACGTACCTGAGTACTTTGTACCATAACATGGTACTTTAGCCACATTCTTACACTTTCATATTAACACATATATCAAGTTTAAGCCATAAATCTATTAAGATTAGTATGGGGTACACACGGTACCTTAGCCATATTCTTACACTTTCATATTAACACATTTAATTTAAAACATAGCCATGAACATATTAAAACTTAGAGTAGGGTACACACCTGATTCGCTTAACAATTTCACTTGAAATCCCGAAATTCGATCTACTACCTTAGATCTTTAACTCCCTATATTCGGCCCATATTAAAGGTTTAATGAAAAACTCATTCGGCCACAAAACCAAATCCTAGTAGGATTTGTACACTAAGACTTACCTTAATGCCGATTTGCTTATCACTCAAATCTCGAAAACTTTGCTTTTCTTCTCCTTGTATTCGGCCAAACACTAGATCTCTACATAGGTTAGTTTTCGGCTTAAAACACATAATAATAGATCTACTACAAAAATAGGGTCTTGGCCTAATATTCATAGTCACTTACCTTAAGGATCTTAAATCCCGAAATTCACCGAATAACTAGGGAACACGCGGCCTATGGTGTACCTTCGGGAAAAAAACTTCTCCTTCCATGATTTGGCTAAGATTAATAATCGAAATTAGTCCCTAAATTTTGATAAGTCTAAAATATAAAAGAATGAAAACTATACTTGGATCTTACCCTTATTTAAAGGAATCGATTGCATGTTCACTTCAACCTTCAGAGATTCGGCTATGGCTAAATGATGCTCTCACAACTTTCGGCTTTTGGAGGGATTAGAAAGAAAAGAGAAGGAAGAATAAAACTGTAGGAATTTCGGTAAAGAGAGGAGAATCTGCTTAAGAAATTAGGCAAAGGAAGAGTTAATGAATGAATGAATGAATGGCCTTCTTTCCCTTTTATAGCCGAAATTACTAGGCTAGAGTCCCCTACTTTGCCACCACTCTTCCTATGTGATAATTATCACTTTATCAAAAGAATTAATCCAACAATTATCTTCTAATTAGCCGAAATTCTAAAGGAAATAAAACTCCTCTTTTAAGAGCCCACATGCCATCCACCTCTTTGCTCTTTGTAGCAAAATAAAACTTCTTTTATTTGCTTCCTAAGTGACTCGATCCTTGGCCCAAATACACTTGCATGTGGCGCCATTTCCAGAGGCCCTAAGTGGCATCTCCAAGCCATTTTTCCAAGCCCAATTGTGTGTCAAATTTCACATACTTTTTCTCTTAAGGCCACCTTGCCTTAATTTCCTCTTTTAAACTTTAAAACTCGACATTTCTAAGTCATTTCTAAGTTTCCAAAAATTTTCATTTGGCTCTTTAAACTTGACATTTCCTTACATTTCCTAATTTCCAGAAATGTTCACTTTCCTCTTTTGAATCATTTCTAAATCATTTTCCTAGTTTCCATAAATGTTCACTTTCCTCTTTTGAATCATTTCTAAACCATTTTCCTAGTTTCCATAAATGTTCACTTTCCTCATTTGAATCATTTCTAAATTATTTTCCTAGTTTCCATAAATGTTCACTTTCCTCTTTTTAACTTAGCATTTCCATACATTTCCTTACATTTCCATACATTTCCTTACATTTCCATATATTTCCATACATTTCCTTACATTTTCATACATTTCCATACATTTCCATACATTTCCTTACATTTCCATACATTTCCTTACATTTCCATACATTTCCATACATTTCCTTACATTTCCATACATTTCCATACATTTCCATACATTTCCTTACATTTCCTTACATTTCCATACATTTTCATACATTTCCTTACATTTTCCTCTTTTGAATCATTTCTAAATCATTTTCCTAGTTTCCATAAATGTTCACTTTCCTCTTTTGAATCATTTCTAAATCATTTTCCTAGTTTCCATAAATGTTCACTTTCCTCATTTGAATCATTTCTAAATCATTTTCCTAGTTTCCATAAATGTTCACTTTCCTCTTTTTAACTTAGCATTTCCATACATTTCCATACATTTCCATACATTTCCTTACATTTCCATATATTTCCATACATTTCTTACATTTCCATACATTTCCATACATTTCCATACATTTCCTTACATTTCCATACATTTCCATATATTTCCATACATTTCCATACATTTCCTTACATTTCCATACATTTTCATACATTTCCTTACATTTCCAAGGTTCTAAAAATGCACACCACATATCACAGTAAACATGCTATTAAGCAAAAATGCACACAATGGGATTCGAACCTCTTCCTTTAAAGTACTTCACTTGTTGCCATAACTCTTGCACCTTAGGTGGCGTCCCTTGCCACTTTTCCACATCACTTCTTGTTTTTAACTTAAAAACCAAAAATTGTCCAAAGCTTTCTCTTCCATCCTAGGATTTTAAAAACCCTTAATTCACTTCCAAACACTGCCAAAACTTGCCATTTGCATTTGATCGACGAAGATGTGCTTGTTGTCTAGACGAATTAATTCCCCAGCCATTGGTAATACGATCGAAAATTTTAAAATTTTCCAAAAAAATATACTAAACAAAATTAAAAAGGGCCTTTTGTAAATATTAAAGGACTATTTTGAAATTTCAGAGGAAGTTTCAAGGACTTAAAGAGAAATTTAAGAGGAATTTGAGAGGAATTTGAGAGAATTTGAGAGAATGTTGAGTAAGGACTAAAGTGTGATAAAATAAAAGGGTTGAGGGGTTTTTATAGGGAATTTTTTTGACCGTTGCAGGGATAAAGCGCGCCATTACTTTTGCCACATCAACAAAGCGCATCCCTGTCAATGCGCTTTGTGCTGATGTGACAAAAGCGTTCCCCTAGGGGCGCGCTTTCCTGCTGCATCCCCACAAAACGCATTGACGTGAACACATTTTGTGGGGAAATGACATTTTTCCGTAAATTTTAAAAAAATAGACCCTTTTAATAAATAATTTTTTTTGGTATATTTGAGTTTTTTGCCCTTAAAATTTTACTTAATCCTTTTTCTCAAAATTCCTTCCTCTATTAACTTCTTACATTTTCACAACAGCCTCGAAACACCATAGAATTTCATCTTATGGAATAATAATAATAATAAAACCATGAAATTCACAATGTTGTTCATAAGTTGTACACGAAACCAATATCACGTGATAAAAAGGGGAAGAATTTATGTCAAAAAGGAATATAGTAACATTAAAACCAGTGGGCTATTAGTTTTCAGTTTTGTTACCTCAGGTGTAACCTGGTCCATAGATTTTGTCACAAACCACAAAAAAAAAAAAAAAAACGTCGGTTATTATTATTTTAATTAATTAATTAATTAATTAAAATCTTCGAATGCCAATAAGGGATTTAGTTGACAAAAAAAGTTTAATTTTGTTTAGTTAATTAAAGTTAAAAGTCTGTTTTCTAACGGTCAGCAACAAAAATCACCTATACCATTGGCCGCGACCTTTTTTTTTTTTTCATTTTAATATTCTCTTTAATTTGTTATATAATTTCTAAAATTAAGTTAATTTTAGTTAATTGTAGTTAATTGTATTTATGTTTATAAATGGATTATTAGTTAGTATCACCACACTCCATGGCAATTTAATAAGTACTTATTATTTGTCGATGGAGTATTAATTTGATTGGCATAAATATTATTGTCGATGCAGAAAAACGTAAATTTAAGTGTGTTGAAGTGCATTTATAGATTTGAAAGATTCTAAACATTATGTCAACAAGATTAAATATGATCATAGCCTTAATTTACTTTTTATATAATTTTTCTAAGTTCAATTCAAACATTGAATATGTTGAAAATCAAATTATTAAAAGAAACAATCATAAACTTTAAAAATAAATTGTAAAATCAGTGGTCGATGGTTTAATCCTCACTCTAGGTATAGAGTAGTTTTAAAACTCGTGGTCAGCATTTACACTCTTAATGAACTACAGAATACGGAGGATTAATTACTGAACTCGTTACTATTGATATATTAAAAAATAAAAAAAACTGTAAAATAAATAAATTTAGATCTTATCCTATCACTATTTTTTTTATATTTAAAAAACTTCATGAAGTCAGTGAAATGACATGTCATCACATTAATTTTAATATTTTCCCAATTACTTATTTCCTAATTAAATGACGAAAAATGTTTTAATTTGGTAAGTTAATTATATTATATTTGTTTTATTTCCTAATTAAATGACGAAAAAATGTTTTAATTTGGTAAGTTAATTATATTATATTTGTTGGCTGTCAAATTACATTTACCATTGGCCGCGTCTAGGGTTTTTATCAAAGCTTAAATATTATTAGTAGTTACTTTTTATTTTTCGTCATTCCTCGCGTCACATTACGTGTCTAATTACCTACCTTACATTTAATAAAACAATTTTGACAAAATTAATCTCTAATTTTTTTAAAATTTTTGAATTAATTCGTTCAAATACTTAATATATAATTAAATTTTGTCACTCTTATAATTTAAACAAATGAAAATATTTAAGGCTTAGAAATTTTGAATAATGAATATAGATAAAATAATAATGAATTTATATTTTAATATTATTAAACACGTATTTAATCTTTAAATTTATAGTTTTTAATTCATTTATTTAAAATTATATAAAAATATGAAAATATAAAATGTCAATATAATAATATTAATTATAATTTTAAAAAATATTTTTATATACTTTTATAATTAAATTAATGACTCAATTAGAGATAACACTAATAAAATGACTGAATATAAGTATTAAAATTTTATTAAAATTTTGAAGTCAAATTTATAATTTTTTCTTAACCTTTAATTTACTTTAAAAACTCAAATAATTGTGAATCCCAACGGAAAGGAGTCAAACAATTTAATTTTCATTTAGAAAAAAAGCCAACGCCTAGGTTAAAATAAAAATAAATAAAGTATTTCATAGTGGTATTATTTTTTACAGTGACGTAACTAGCGGAGGCTCGGAGACGAACCTAATCCCTAAGCTCCCTATACGACAAAAGCAGCCAACTTCCAGGGTGTCTAATAATATCTATCACCTCCGTCGCTGTGCCGCATAGGGCCTTAAAACCTACACGTGTCGATTTTTAAGCTTATGATCTGTCACGTCTATGTTAGAAAGGGTGTGTTTGGATACCGGGTAAATTTTTAGAGCTTCCGATAAACAGTGGTCCCCACATACTATCACTAAAAATAAATTATTTTTTATTTTATTATTAATAATTTTTTCCTATATAAACTCGGTACTCATCTCTTTAAAGATCTATAAAAAAGAGCAGGCTCTCTATCAGGTCGGATCTGCTCAGTTAATTTTCTTTTTTCTCTGCTTTTTTTTTTCCTGCTTGTTTGCCTCTCTTTCTAGGTTTCTCGCGCATTTTTTCGGTTTATTTCTTGAGGTTTGATCGGTGAGGGAATCGGGGGATTTCATTTTCCTAGTGTTTTTGAGTGGTTCAAAGATCGGTCTTTGGAGAATCCGCACGTGACGAAGAGATTTTTTTCTCTTTTTCATATATGTAAAAGAATTACTATTTGAAAGGATTTGGTTTCGTTTGAACTGGATTTTTGAAACTCAGGACTTCGGTTTTTTCCCGGGAACCAATCGGAAAAAAATTGTTCGAAAATTTTTCAGATCTTACTAGATCCGGTTGTCGGATCTGAATCTGAAGAGGAAAAAGTTTTTCAGAAAAGCTCTTTAAATTGAATTATAGTGTAAAGAATATCGGAGTTTATAAAACCGTTTTTTTGAAAAAATGTCGTCGGCGCCGTCGTCTAGCTCCCTAGTTCAACTTCGGAAAAGCTCTTGTTCACTCCCTTCAATCAGCAAATCTTACCTTAATCCTCAACTGAATGTCATCCTTTCAAACCGCCGCAAAACGAGCAACGCTAGATGCTCCGTTACAAAAAAGTCCTCGGCGGCTTTGGAGAAGAAATTTCTAGGGACCCGATTGCGGGGATCGGAGAAGTTACACTTTTGGCAGTCGGAAGGCCCGGGTCGGGTTCCGAAACTCCGGGTTATGGTGCGGTCCGCATTATCCGGGCTGCCTGAAAAGCCTCTCGGTCTTTATGATCCGTCTTTTGATAAGGATTCGTGTGGGGTCGGATTTGTCGCTGAGCTATCTGGTGACAGCAGCCGTAAAACTGTACGTTTTGTATATGTGTGCTGTGTAATGTATTTTTGGTTTATATACGTATGTATGTGCGTAGTTGGAGATGTTTTGAGTGTTTTGTTTCGTTTTTAATGGAATTTGTAAGGTAACGGATGCTTTGGAGATGTTGATACGGATGTCACATAGAGGGGCTTGTGGATGTGAGACGAATACTGGAGATGGAGCTGGTATTCTTGTGGCTCTTCCTCATGGTTTCTATAAGGAGGTTCGTTTGTGTTATCTACATTTTAAGACTGTCCCGTTTCCTTTCGTTTTTTAAAAGAAAAATTAGAAATATTGTTTGGAATTTTATTCTGTGAAATAATGAAATTCTCTAACTTGAAATTTACATTTCACTTTTCATTGAAGTTTTGACCACTTTTTAGCCACTTTTTCTGCGTCAGTGTGTGAAAGAATAATATGAAATGTGTCCCTTACCTCCCATATTTTATTCGTATTTAACTATGCGAAGTAATTAAGGGAATAATTGCTGGCCTTTTTAACAATTTTTATCATCTGTTATTAGGTTGCAAAAGATGTTGGGTTTGAGTTGCCACCACCAGGAGAATACGCGGTGGGCATGTTCTTTTTGCCCACGTCTGAGAGCCGAAGGGAAGAAAGCAAAAATGTATTCACTAAGGTAATTTCTAGACAGCAGGAGTTGTTCTTTAATATTAATAATCTTCACGATTGGCTAAACGTTATTTTAGTCGACCCAGTAAGTGAATTTTGAGTAACAGTCCTAGTATTTTGTGTGTAGATTAAGTGATTTTTCTAGAGAGCACTTGCTTTCTCCATACACTTAATTGTATGTATAGATCAGCAAAGTCCACTTATAAAGCGTAAAATTGAATTAGTTTTACATGTTCTCATAACTATTTATACAATGGTTTTGATTAAAATCGAAATGGCTAACTGTTTGTTACGACATAGAAACTTCTAACCATCATAGGTGTGGAAAAAACAACACAGTAAAGCCTGTCCATATATGTATATTTAAAATTTTAAAATACATACACCCAACTGACTGCTGAGTATCCTTTCTCAGTTTCTTGAAACTTGAAAGCAAGTTAATAGGATTTATCAAATTTTCTTGAGTAATTGGAAGTGGCAACCATACTATAGTGTTGTCTTATCCGGTAGCAATTCATATATTTACTTTATGGAGCTTAATATCAACAGAGATATTTTGACAACAATTTCTGATGAAAATTTTATTGGCATTTACAGGTTGCTGAATCTCTTGGCCATAGAGTGCTTGGGTGGCGATCTGTACCAACAGATAACTCAGGACTTGGCAATGCTGCTTTGCAGACAGAGCCTGTTATTGAGCAAGTGTTTCTTACACCCACACCTAGATCAAAGGCTGACCTTGAACAACAGGTAGGTTTATCTTTGTGATATTGAAATGTTCCAACCACATCCTATCATCAATTTACAAGAAACAATTAAGCAAAGATCATTTCAGGGTTAGAATATAAGAATCTGAAATGGAGCTTTTACAGGAAAATAAGTAGTTAAGAGTAAGGGGCATTCCAAGTTGTTTCTGTATGCCAGATTAAATTGCTGACGCGAAAACTACTTTTACAGATGTACATATTAAGGAGGGTTTCAATGGTTGCCATCCGAGCTGCATTGAACCTCCAGCATGGTGGTGTTAGGGACTTCTATATATGTTCTCTTTCCTCAAGGTTTGTGCTCTGGGAACCTGGATTTATTATACCAAGAAGATTTCCTACCGTTCTGGGTGTGAAAAATATTTACTCCTGTAATGTGGCTGGTGCAGGACTGTTGTATACAAGGGGCAGTTAAAGCCTGACCAACTGCAAAATTACTATTATGCAGATCTTGGCAATGAAAGGTTTACGAGCTACATGGCCCTGGTAAATAATATTATCCCGTTCTTGTTCTTTCTTTCTACACTAACTCAATACTTACAAACAGCATGGAACCACCGGTAACTGAAGAGATGCAAGGTTGAGGGATGACTTCTGAGGCATTGAAGTTTGAATGATCTCTTAAGTTCTTCCACTCCCTTGATAACTATATGAAATTGGATGCTGGATTGGATGGCTTGGGTGAGTTGGTAAGAAACCTCATTGCAAGTAAATCATGTTTGCAGAAACTTGCTGCAATGCTCTCTATCATCGATTGTGTGAGGATGAAACTTCTATTTATTGGTGGAAGGGAAATTAGCTCAGAGTAGTGTAATTTATGTCTCAGACCGCAGTAAACCATTGTTGAAATGCCCTGAACATAACTTAGTGTGTGCATTTTCAAACTGATACTACTTTCATGCAAAGTAGAGGAAGTTGTGAATGACAAATTTGATCCTTTTGTTGATGCAGATACATTCTCGGTTTTCAACAAATACATTTCCTAGCTGGGATCGTGCACAACCAATGCGTGTCTTGGGCCATAATGGGGAAATTAATACACTCAGAGGCAATATAAACTGGTATGTATCAGAGAAACAGGCAAATTCTGGATTAATCGGTGTATATATATTACTATTTCCCCCCTTCTGCTGCGATAGTTGTTGGGTACTTGTGGTGCTTTGCCCCTCTTTGTGGTAGCCTCTGATAAATATGCATGGTTGAAGAAGTTTGTTTTTTATTGATGATTCAGAACTTGGGCGCTAAATACATCTTCCTTTTGCTAATTTTACTGGCTGGTTTGTAGGGATGTATATAAGATGCTGGTTTCCTTCCTGTTTTTATATAACAATTAATGGGCATTGGCTGAGTTTCTTTTGTTCCTTCAGGATGAAGGCACGTGAAGGATTATTAAAGTGCAAGGAGCTTGGTCTCTCGAAGAATGAGATGAAAAAGCTTCTTCCCATTGTGGATGCCAGTTCATCTGATTCAGGTAAACTTCCACATCCCTTCTTATGTGTTAAGATTATAATGTATTCTTGCATCGTACTTGCATTTTTTCCTCGTCCCATTTCAACGTTTTGGATGCCAAACAGATGATACTCAGTGTACATTTGACTGGCAGGTATATGATGTTTTCTGTTTCTCTTTGGCTTGCAGGGGCTTTTGATGGTGTCCTTGAGCTTCTGGTTCGAGCTGGTAGAAGTCTCCCAGAAGCAGTAATGATGATGATCCCTGAAGCCTGGCAAAATGACAAAAATATGGATCCTCAGCGGAAGGCCTTGTATGAATATTTCTCAGCTCTAATGGAGCCATGGGATGGACCTGCTCTCATATCATGTAATTTATCCTTCTTGTTAAAAGGGTCTAACATGATCTTTTAGCCTTCTTTGACTGATGGAAACATATTTGCAGTTACTGATGGTCGCTACCTTGGAGCTACATTGGATCGCAATGGGCTCCGTCCCGGTCGGTTTTATGTTACACACAGTGGACGAGTCATCATGGCCAGTGAAGTTGGTGTAGTGGATATTCCTCCTGAAGATGTGCTCAGGAAAGGAAGACTAAACCCTGGGATGATGCTTTTGGTAGATTTTGAGAACCACATTGTTGTCGACGATGAAGCATTGAAGCAACAATATTCACTAGCTAGGCCTTATGGGGAATGGCTTCAGAGGCAAAAAATTGAACTCAATGACATTGTAGATTCAGTTCAGGAATTAGAGAGGCTCCCTCCCTCAATTGCTGGATCTATGCCAGTAAGTGATTGGTTTTCTTTTTATTAATTGTTTCCTGCATCATCATCAAGTGGAGTTTTGTTTTTTTTATAATCTCACTGATTAATTCTGTGACTTGAAGGCTTCCAATGATGATGACAACATGGATAACTTAGGAATTCATGGCTTATTGGCTCCATTGAAGGCTTTTGGGTATATAACTATCTGTCCTGCTCTTCTTAACTCAATGGACATGCCTTAATGTAACATTCTGTAATGTTCTTCTGGCTTTCATGCAGCTATACCGTTGAGGCTTTGGAGATGCTGCTGCTTCCCATGGCTAAAGATGGGACAGAGGCCCTTGGTTCAATGGGAAATGATGCTCCATTGGCAGTTATGTCCAACCGAGAGAAGCTTACATTTGAATATTTCAAGCAAATGTTTGCTCAAGTAACCAATCCCCCTATTGATCCTATTCGAGAGAAAATAGTGACTTCCATGGAATCCATGATTGGTCCAGAAGGAGATCTAACAGAAATAACGGAAGAGCAATGTCATCGTCTTTCACTGAAGGGGCCTCTTTTATCAATTGAAGAGACAGAAGCAATTAAAAAGATGAATTTCAAAGGTTGGCGTAGTAAAGTTCTTGACATAACTTATTCAAAGGACTGTGGGAGGAAGGGTTTAGAGGAAACCTTGGACAGGATTTGTGCTGAAGCACGAGATGCGATTAAGGAAGGTTATACATTACTGGTGCTTTCTGACAGAGGTATTGCATTGTTCCCAACTGATCTTTGACTGAACTTTTTGTGGCATTGTACTGCACCTCCTCTAATGCCCATGCCATCTTTAGTTTTAATGAATCATGATTTAAGGTACTAATTTCACCCTCCTTTGTATCTGTAGCTTTTTCATCGAAGCGTGTTGCTGTGAGCTCCCTCTTGGCTGTTGGTGCTGTTCATCACCATCTTGTTAAAAATCTTGAGCGTACACGAGTTGGATTAATAGTTGAATCTGCAGAACCACGTGAAGTGCACCATTTCTGCACATTGGTTGGATTTGGTGCAGATGCTATATGCCCATATTTGGCCATAGAGACCATTTGGAGATTGCAGGTAGATGGGAAGATTCCTCCTAAATCTAGTGGTGAGTTCCACTCAAAGGAAGAGCTGGTCAAGAAGTATTTCAAGGCAAGCAACTATGGAATGATGAAGGTTCTTGCCAAAATGGGGATATCTACTCTGGCCTCATACAAGGGTGCTCAGATCTTTGAAGCTTTGGGCCTCTCTTCAGAAGTGATTGAGAAATGCTTTGCAGGAACTCCTAGCAGGGTTGAAGGAGCAACATTTGAGATGCTAGCTCGTGATGCACTTCATTTGCATGAGTTAGCATTCCCTTCTTGGGCTTTCGCTCCAGGAAGTGCAGAAGCTGTAGCACTGCCTAATCCTGGAGATTATCACTGGAGGAAAGGTGGTGAGATTCACCTGAATGATCCTCTTGCTATAGCAAAGCTGCAAGAAGCTGCCAGGAGTAACAGCGTTGCTGCCTACAAGGAATATGCCAAACGTATCCATGAATTGAATAAAACCTGTAACCTGCGTGGTATGTTGAAGTTTAAGGAGTCAGAAGGCAAAATTCCATTGGATGAGGTGGAACCTGCTAGTGAAATTGTGAAAAGGTTTTGTACTGGGGCCATGAGTTATGGATCAATATCATTGGAGGCACACGCAACCCTGGCTATTGCTATGAATACACTTGGGGGGAAATCAAATACTGGTATGTTCTTAGAAAGCATTTAGTATATGCTCATTTTAAGCTTCTATGTCCAACTTTGATCCACAAACTATGAAATTTTGCTGTCTATGATTTGGTGGGCTTTTTCAAAATGTTCTTTCTTGAAGTGCAAATAATTGTTCTTTATCTTGTTTATTTATTTCCCCCCTTTTTATTGGGATTTCATTTGCTTTAGTTTTTTTTGGTGCCTGTCTGTAATCATGTCAATTTATTGTTGCCTTAAATACATTTCTGGAAACTAAATTACAATGTTCCTAATTCAAATTTTGCTATTAGGTGAGGGAGGTGAGCAACCATCTCGTATGGTACCTCTACCTGATGGATCAAGGAATCCAAAACGAAGTGCTATCAAGCAGGTTGCAAGTGGAAGATTTGGAGTTTCAAGTTATTACCTTACTAATGCTGATGAACTACAAATAAAGATGGCTCAGGTATTAATCTATTTTTTCTTATGCCAATTCTTGGCTATGTTGTGTTTAGTGCCTGTATTCCAGTTGGAATAGAGGTTTCTCTTGTTTATGGATTTATGTTCCTGGCAGATGATGCTGTGTTCTGCAAAGCACCTTGAGTGACTTTGCATCTTTAACTGATACCTACATTTGACATTTGGTGAGGTTAAAATGTTAACAAAGTAAATTCTTCTTTGTGGATTGATTACTTTTTAACTTAAATTTCCTTTGTTATGCAGGGTGCCAAGCCTGGTGAAGGAGGGGAACTTCCAGGTCATAAGGTAATAGGAGATATTGCTGTCACTAGAAATTCTACAGCTGGTGTGGGACTTATCAGTCCGCCTCCCCATCATGATATCTATTCAATTGAAGACCTTGCACAGCTGATTCATGATCTTAAGGTAGGATCATGTCCTCTCTTTATATGTGTGTATATGTATAATTGTGGCCACTGAAACTTAAAGCGTTTTTCATCTACCAATGATCCTAACCAGCCCCTGACATGCAACATGATTCATGTCTATAATTGCTCTTCCAATAGCCTTTTCTGAGAGTTGGTTTATGGTTCTTGCTTCTTAAGATGTATATTTTATGATGTCAATATTCTATGATTACTCTTTGATCTTTTTTTTATTTGGTTTTTCAGAATTCAAATCCCTCAGCTCGAATTAGTGTGAAGCTGGTATCTGAAGCTGGTGTGGGAGTAATTGCTAGTGGGGTTGTCAAGGGGCATGCAGACCATGTCTTAATATCTGGTCATGATGGTGGCACTGGGGCCTCACGATGGACTGGCATAAAAAATGCTGGGCTTCCATGGGAACTTGGTTTGGCTGAGACCCACCAAACTCTAGTCGCCAATGACCTCCGTGGCCGTACAGTTCTCCAGACTGATGGCCAACTTAAAACTGGAAGAGATGTGGCCATTGCTGCACTTCTTGGTGCAGAAGAATTTGGCTTCAGCACAGCTCCTCTAATAACTCTGGGTTGTATTATGATGCGAAAATGCCACAAGAACACCTGCCCAGTGGGCATCGCTACTCAAGATCCTGTGTTGAGAGAAAAATTTGCTGGAGAGCCTGAACATGTTATAAACTTTTTCTTTATGCTAGCTGAGGAGGTCAGGGAGATAATGTCTCAGCTTGGTTTTCGAACAGTTACTGAGATGGTTGGTCGTTCAGATATGCTTGAGGTTGATAAGGAAGTCCTTAGTGATAATGAGAAACTTAAGAATATTGACCTCTCCTTGCTTCTCAGACCTGCTGCTGATATTCGCCCTGAAGCTGCTCAATCTTGTATTCAAAAACAGGATCATGGCTTGGATATGGCTTTGGACCAAAAACTCATTAAACTATCTACAGCTGCTCTAGAGAAAGGTCTTCCTGTATACGTTGAAACACCTATATGCAATGTGAACCGTGCAGTTGGAACAATGCTGAGCCATGAAGTAACTAAGCGCTACCACCTTGCAGGGCTTCCAGCGGGTACAATTCATATCAAACTCTCAGGAAGTGCCGGGCAGAGCTTGGGAGCTTTCCTCTGCCCTGGCATCATGCTGGAGCTTGAAGGTGATAGCAATGACTACGTTGGAAAAGGATTATCAGGTGGAAAAATTGTAGTTTATCCTCCTAAAGGAAGTCGGTTTGATCCTAAGGAAAACATAGTAATTGGTAATGTGGCTCTCTATGGAGCTACTTCCGGGGAAGCATATTTCAATGGAATGGCAGCAGAAAGATTTTGTGTTCGTAATTCAGGTGCCAAAGCAGTTGTAGAAGGCGTTGGTGATCATGGTTGTGAGTACATGACTGGTGGGACTGTTGTTGTGCTTGGAAAAACTGGCAGGAATTTTGCTGCAGGTATGAGTGGTGGTATTGCTTATGTCCTTGATGTAGATGGAAAATTTCAATCTCGGTGCAATCCTGAGCTGGTGGACCTTGATAAAATTGAAGAAGAGGAGGATATTGTCACTCTAAAGATGATGATTCAGCAACATCAGCGCCATACCAACAGCCAGTTAGCTAGAGAAGTACTTGCTGACTTTGAGAGTCTTCTGCCCAAATTCATAAAAGTATTCCCGAGAGATTACAAACGTGTTCTGGCAAAGATGAAAGACCAGGAAGCATCTGAACGTGCTGCAAAAGAAGCTGAGGAGCAAGATGAGGTAGAGCTGATGGAGAAAGATGCTTTTGAAGAGCTCAAGAAGTTGGCAGCTGCATCTTTGAATGAGAAATCAAGTCTGGTATGCAGTATTTGTTATTATCAAGTCTTACATTCCTTTATGTCTATGCTTCTTCTTAGTCAAACTTCTCTTTGCTTCTTGTCTTTCAGATTTATTTTGTTGTCTTTCTGGTGTTCGGTTGCTATCAGCATACTGCCTATTGGTATCATGAACTATTTGTTTAATATCTAATTTGGCTTTTGGAATTGTAGACAGTCGAGGCTGAACCAGTCAAGAGGCCTACTCAGGTTTCTGATGCTGTGAAACATCGTGGTTTTGTTGCTTATGAGCGTGAAGGTGTTCAATATAGAGATCCTAATGTTCGGATGAATGACTGGAAGGAGGTCATGGAGGAATCAAAACCTGGCCCACTTTTAAAGACACAGTCTGCTCGCTGCATGGACTGTGGTACTCCTTTCTGCCATCAGGTATTGACTACACTTTTTACTCCTTTTTCCGGCATTTTGGATATGAATTTGCAGAAACAACTGCTTATATCTAATCTATTTTATAAATGCAGGAGAACTCTGGATGTCCTCTCGGAAACAAAATACCTGAATTCAATGAACTGGTGTACCAAAATAGGTGGCGTGAAGCACTAGATCGTCTTCTAGAGACAAATAACTTCCCAGAGTTCACTGGCAGAGTGTGCCCTGCACCATGTGAAGGGTCTTGTGTGCTTGGTATTATTGAGAATCCTGTGTCCATCAAAAGCATTGAATGTGCTATCATAGACAAGGGATTTGAGGAAGGGTGGATGGTGCCACGACCTCCTCTCAAGAGAACAGGGTATGTCTTATTACTCGGTTAAGGATTCAAATGCAATTTTCTAATCTTGTGGCATGATTCTGGAGATGCTCTGCCGCTTTGCAAGGTTGATATATTTTAACTTTGCTTTAACTAAACTGAACATTGGTATATGTTCATTACTGCAGGAAAAGCATTGCTATTATTGGAAGTGGACCATCTGGCTTGGCTGCTGCTGATCAACTAAATAGAATGGGTCACTCTGTGACTGTGTATGAGCGTGCTGATAGAATTGGAGGGCTTATGATGTATGGAGTCCCTAACATGAAGACTGACAAGGTGGATGTAGTTCAGCGACGTGTTAACCTCATGGCTGAGGAAGGAGTTAAATTTGTCGTCAATGCAAACATTGGAAAAGACCCGTCCTACTCCCTTGACCGGCTTCGAGAGGAAAATGATGCCATTGTTTTGGCAATTGGAGCCACAAAACCCAGGTAAATTTTGAGGAAGAAAGAAGGTTGTTGATTGATAAAATCTTTGGAGATGTTTCAGTAATTTTGCCCTTCCTAACAATCAGTATGGTCAATATGATAAAATTCATTATATGGCAGGGTTGGTGAATTGATTGCATTTATTTGCTTGATGCAGGGACCTTCCTGTACCGGGACGAGATTTATCTGGTGTTCATTTTGCAATGGAATTCCTACATGCAAATACTAAAAGCTTGCTTGATAGTGATCTCCAAGATGGTAACTACATATCAGCCAAGGGCAAGAGAGTAGTAGTCATCGGTGGAGGTGACACTGGTACTGATTGCATTGGGACATCTATCCGGCATGGATGTAGCAGCATTGTAAATCTTGAGTTGCTTCCTCAGCCACCGCAGACAAGAGCTCCTGGCAATCCTTGGCCACAGGTTTGATAGCTTTATTCTCCCTTTCTTGATGATTTTTTGCTGTTGCTTCCTATATATGAAAGGAAATATAGAATATAGGGCTCTTATTAGCATTCGAATAAAGTATAGCAGTTTTCCTAGACATCTGACTGTTTACTCTTTTCTTTTATGGAATCGTAGTGGCCTCGCATATTCCGTATAGACTATGGGCACCAAGAAGCTGCTACAAAATTTGGAAAAGACCCAAGATCCTATGAGGTTTTGACTAAGAGGTTTATAGGAGATGATAATGGAACTGTGAAAGGACTTGAGGTGGTTCGTGTGCGTTGGGAGAAGGATGCTAGTGGGAGGTTCCAATTCAAGGAAGTTCAGGGCTCAGAGGAAATAATCGAGGCTGACCTTGTCCTGCTAGCCATGGGGTTCCTTGGCCCTGAGTCGGTTAGTATTGTGACCATCTCTTTATATTTTTAGAAATCTGGTGCAATTCATTGTCGTTTAATTAAGATGCATTTATATTGCATGGTTTGAGCACCATCGCTCATCGATTCTTTTGCTCTTTGATTTGAACAGACACTGGCAGAAAAATTAGGTGTGGAGCAAGACAATCGATCAAACTTCAAGGCTGAGTACGGCCGCTTCACGACCAATGTGGATGGAGTCTTTGCAGCTGGAGATTGTCGACGTGGTCAGTCGTTAGTCGTGTGGGCAATCTCAGAAGGAAGGCAAGCTGCTGCACAAGTCGACAAATACCTGACTAAGGAAGACAAGGACACAAGTGTAGAGGGTGAGAACCAAGATTCCGTCGAGCGGCACCAAGACCTTCCCCAAAAGCAGCAAACTGTCATGAAATAGATGATCCATCAGATTGTTATTGTTTGCGACATTGGGCTGAAATGGAACCCGAATCCAATACATTCCGAAGGAAATTGATATTTACATGGATGACCAGAGTGGGAATTAAAGCATGAATCTTCTGTGGTTAAACCAGCAAGGGGGATATATGCTTTAATCTCCCAACAAAGAACCTATAAGCAAAAATCAATAAACATTCCTGGGGCTGAGCTGGATATTTAGTAGATTTAGGGATATTTTGTCTTTTCTCATGTCTGGTTATCTTTATTTATAGTTTTTGTTCAGCTTTGTTTGTAAGGTTCAGCTCTCATGGTTTTCTTGAAAGGTACAATAATGTATAGTTTTGTTTCTTAAATCGTCTGGTTTAGAAAAGAATGCGGGGTGCTTTTTAATATGAAATATCTGAGGTTGGGTTTTCTGATGAACCCAGATAAAGAACTAAATACAATATTTTTTACAACTAGATCGATTAAAAAAAAAAGCTCAATTGTCGTTTAAGTAGGTTTTTTAGCTTATTTCAACCATTTCTTGTGGTCAATCCAATTGGTCAAGAGAGAGCTTTAGATTGAGAAATATTAATTTTTCCTTGATAAATAAATATTTCAAGTTTTTCCAAATTTCTATTACTGCTATTGCCTTCAACTTATTTCATCTCCAATTCAACCATATTTGATTATAAATAATTTCGCTAAACTCAAATTGAGAATCAGTCCATTAACAATTTAAACCCCATAACAATTTGAATTAAAATAAATCTAATTTTTATTTGAGTTGGGGAAAATCAATCTTCAAATCTGAACAAATTAATTAAAAATTTGAATCCCATTCATTCGAACGAATATTTGTTTATGTTCATTAAGAAATTTAAAATATTTGCTTTTATTTATTTATTCAAAATTATGTATGTTCATGTTAATTTATTTAAGTTAAACAAATATGTTCACCAACATATAATTAAATATGTTTACAAACAATGCTTATGAATAAGTAACAAACAAACACTAATAAACATATATATATTATTTTAAATAAAAGAACCAAATATAAATATTAATAATTAAATTATAAATAAAATATAAGCACAAAAACATAATAATTTTATTTATAGAACGATAAATAAATTTAATTTATAAAATTTTGTTTATGTTAAATTCATTTTTATAAAAGAGGCTTAAAAATCATGTTAATACTGATTTGTTTAGTTTAATAAATTAACCAAAAACTGAACTGTTGATGAATGGTATAGACTCCGTAGTCCATAGGAAATAAGATAAACGCATGGAGGTCCGTTTAAACATGGCCACTGACCATCAAACAAAGTAGCCGTTAGCAAAGAAAGGCAACGATGATGGCGATGGTGAATCTTTCTCTTCCCGCTCCCGCCAAATCCCCATCCCGTCCACCGCCAAAACTCTCATCACCGTCGTCAGTACCACTGTCCGTCAACCGTACCGTCAACTTCGAACCTCTTAGGCACCGTCTCATCAAACACCTCGATGCAGGTCACCTCCACAAAGCCATATCCACTCTCGACGTCATGGCCAGTCATAACGCCCACCCGGACCTCATCACCTACTCGTTGCTCCTCAAGGCTTGCATCAGGTCACGTGACTTCCAGCTCGGTAAACTCGTTCACTCCCACTTAACTGACTCTAAACTCGAGCTTGACTCCGTCCTTTTCAACTCCCTCATCAGTTTGTATTCAAAGTCCGGTGATTGGACCAAAGCCCGTGAAATATTCGAAAGTATGGGAAACAAACGGGATTTAGTTTCATGGAGTGCAATGATTTCTTGTTTCGCTAACAATAAGATGAGTTTTGAAGCGATTTTGACGTTTCTTTATATGCTTGATAATGGGTTTTTGCCAAATGAGTTTTGCTTTACGGCTGTTATTCGGGCTTGTTCGACATCCGAGTTTTTTCCAATTGGGGAAATAATTTTAGGGTTTTTAGTGAAAACTGGCTATCTTGACTTTGATACGAATGTTGGGTGTGCTTTAATTGATATGTTTGTTAAAGGGAATAGTGATTTGGAGTCAGCTTTTAAAGTGTTTGATAAAATGCCTGACAGAAATGTTGTTGCTTGGACATTGATGATAACTAGATGTACACAATTAAGTTACCCAAGTGGTGCTTTTGAATTGTTCATTGATATGGTTCTAGGTGGCTATATGCCTGATCGGTTTACACTAAGTGGCATCATTTCAGCTTGTACGGAGCTAGAATCAGAATCATTGTCTCTTGGTAAACAATTGCATTCTTGGGTTATACGGTCTGGATTCGCATTGGATGTTTGCATTGGTTGTAGTTTAGTGGACATGTATGCTAAGTGTACAATAGATGGGTCTTTGGATGATTCTAGGAGGCTGTTTGATAGAATGGAAAATCATAATGTAATGTCGTGGACTGCGATTATAACAGGGTACATACAATGCGGAGGTCATGATATGGAAGCCATTGAGCTTTTTTGCAAAATGATTGAAGGTCCTGTTCCGCCTAATCATTTTACGTTTTCTAGTGTTCTCAAAGCGTGCGGAAATCTTTCTGATTCACGCACAGGTGAACAATTTTATGCTCAGGCGGTAAAACATGGTTTTGCTTCAGATGATTGTGTGGGAAACTCTCTTATAAGCATGTATGCGAAATCCGGAAGGATGGACGATGCTCAAAAAGCTTTTGAATCTCTATTCGAGATGAATTTAGTTTCTTACAACACTATCGTCGATGCTTATGCTAAGAACCTGGATTCTGAAGGAGCTTTCGAGCTTTTACATGAAATCTCGGATTTTGGAGTTGAGGTTAATGCCTTCACCTTTACGAGTTTACTGAGTGGAGCTTCAAGTATTGGTGCAATTGGCAAGGGCGAGCAAATCCATGCTCGGTTACTTAAATCCGGGTTTCAGTCAAACCAATGCATTTGTAATGCGTTGATATCGATGTACGCTAGATGTGGACACATAGAAGCTGCTTTTCAAGTTTTCAACGAGATGGGTGATCGAAATGTTATAACTTGGACTTCTATGATCACGGGTTTTGCAAAACATGGATTTGCTGCTAGAGCTTTAGAAATATTCCATGAAATGCTCAAGGCAGGGATTAGGCCAAACGAGATCACTTATATTGCTGTTTTATCGGCATGTAGTCACGCAGGCTTGGTTTCGGAGGGATGGGAAATTTTCAAGTCAATGCACAAAGAACACAAAATTGCCCCAAGAATGGAACATTATGCATGTATGGTTGATTTGCTGGGGCGATCAGGATCGCTCAGGGAAGCCATCGAGTTTATAAACAAGATGCCCTGCACACCAGATGCCTTGGTCTGGCGTACATTTCTTGGAGCTTGCCGAGTCCACCATGACAAAGAGCTCGGGGAGCACGCTGCAAAGAATATACTTCAACAGGATCCTCATGATACTGCTGCCCATATCTTACTATCGAATTTGTATGCCTCTTCGGGTCAATGGGAAGATGTGGCTCGGATTAGGAAAAATATGAAAGAAAGAAATCTTATCAAAGAAGCTGGTTGTAGTTGGATAGAGGTGGACAATAAAATACACAGGTTCCATGTGGCTGATACTTCACACCCACAAGTGCAGGAGATTTATGACAAATTAGATGAAATGGCTTTAAAAGTAAAGGGATTGGGGTATGTCCCCGATACCGATTTTGTACTTCACGAACTCGAGGAGGAACAGAAGGAGCAATTTGTTTTCCAACACAGCGAGAAAATTGCGGTTGCATTCGGACTTATAACCACATCGAGACCAAAACCGATTCGGGTTTTCAAGAATCTCCGTGTTTGCGGGGACTGCCATACTGCGATCAAATACATATCGATGGCCACGGGGAGAGAAATCGTTTTAAGAGATTCAAACCGGTTTCATCATATCAAGAATGGAACCTGCTCTTGCAATGATTACTGGTAGAAGGAAATTATTTCACCTAGTTAATCTTGGTCTGAGCTCGTATTTATCGGACGTCAAAACCGTCCGTTAGCTGTCTCCGTGTTGCAGTCGTGCTGACGGAATAATTTGATCCTTGTCTGGCCAGTTTATCTTTTATCTCATTCTTTTTGGCCATTGAAATTGAGGCATGTATATCACCACTGCTAACTGTTCTTCCCTGCTTGTTTATATATACAATTTTATAATCATAGATGTTCGATAGTGTGAATATATATATATATATATATAATCTAATTATTATCAATAACAATTTTAAAAAAAAAAACTTTATCATCCGATGAGGTCTTGGTTTAAAGACAATGGTAAGATACTAAAAATTTCAAGTTTTCAATTTGAGTCCCACTTTATATAAACTGAATATAATTATTTTGATATATTCTCTGCAATATAACTTACTTTAATTTTAAAATATCTTATATTAATTAAAAATACATTATGTTTCACATATAATTATATTAGAATATAATATAATTTATATTTTACGAGTATTACTTATTAGATATTTATTGTCTAAAATTACTTTACTTTTACAGTTAATAAAGCAAAGTCAAATTTCTATAATTTTAATTCAATTATTTAAATTTTATATTTAAAAATCATTTAGACTTACTATAAATAATTTAAATTTAGATAATAATACGATAATTTAATAGGAATTCGAATAACCTTTCCCCAGGCACGAGATGCCACGTAGTAGGATTTCTAGATACAAGTGGTGGGCCCTAAACCTTTGCCGTACCGAATCAATGACCACCAGGTTTAACTCCACGTGTCACCAACTAAATCATTACCGTCCACGTTCTTTTTAAAAAAACATTGGTCAGTTGTACGTACAAAGCCCATGTGGCTACCTCCCAGTTGTCCTAAATTCAATGTTTTCTATTTATAATCAAACTTTTTCATTTGTTAGGTCTCCACTTGTCTCTTTGCCTTTCAATATCATGCAGAAAACATGGAAAAGGAGGAGAAGATACTAAGCCTTCACTCTCCATCAACCAAACATCCCTGGAAAATGACGTCAGATTCCGGTGATTTCAGTAAGCTTACAGTCATCAAAACGGAGAATGCTCGCCAGAGAAGGTTGAAGTGCACGTGTCAAACGGTAACCATATCGGAAAACACCAGCACCGGCGTTGATAAAGACAGGGATCTTCTTCTTAATGGATCGAAAGCATGCAAGCCAAACGATGACGTTCAAACTTTAACGTGCAGGTCGTCTTATGGGGTGGTGTCGGTTATTGGTAGGAGAAGAGAGATGGAAGATGCAGTGAAAGTGGGGTTAGGGTTTGTGGTGAAAGGGGGGGAAAAGTTTGATTTTTATGGAGTGTATGACGGACACGGCGGATCCGGGGTGGCGGAGGAGTGCAAGGAAAGGTTGCATAAGGTGTTGGTGGAGGAGATAGTGGTGGAGGAGGGAGGGAATGCGATTGACTGGGGAAGAACGATGAAGAGAAGTTTTGAGAAGATGGATGAAGAGGTGAGTCGAGGAAGGTTGGGAGAGGAGATGGTAGGATCGACGGCGGTTGTGGCGGTGGTTGGTAACGGGAAGGTAGTAGTGGCGAATTGCGGGGACTCTAGAGCTGTGTTATGGAGGGGTGGTGTTGCTGTAGCCTTGTCTTTTGATCATAAGGTAATATTTATAATGCTTGATGAGTTTTTTTCATTGTTTAGAAATATACGTTTTTCAATTGATATGAGATTTTCTTCCTCGGCAAATAAATATTATTATTAAGAGAGGTGAAAAACATCATAAAAGGTAAATAATTTTTACTTCAAATAATTAATGAAAAATTAAAATTATTAATCAGAACTTAAGCTATTTTTAAAATAAATAAACACCCAATTAATAGATCACAACTTAAAATTATTTAAAGATCATAGATATATACACAATAAAAAAGTTGTAAGGTTGTTACATGTACTTTGCTAGTGCCTCCCTTGCTATTTAGGACACCCTCTCTGAGATGTTTGCAACACATGACTTCGTTAAGTTATCATTTTCACCGTCTAACCTAATTCACTAACATTTCCCTTTGTTAGGGGAACTGTTCCACAAAAAAACACGCAAGATATCTACCCTCACAATTTGATCATTCCGATACAAAACATTTATTACTTATCATTCACGTACCTTGCAGTTTAATAACATCACAGCACACCATTATTGATCTAATCAAGAGACCAATGAATGACATGTTGGCCTATTAAGACACGCCATGTTTCATGGGGTCAACTCATTTATATATCTTCAAGCACTATATTCCCATCCTTCCTCTTAGCTCTTCCTCACTGTCCAACTCCATCATCTACATCTTATGGCACTTCGTCCTTATCGGGTAAATTGATTCTTATCTCCACCACTTTTTCCATCAACAAGGGTCATAAACTGTCGATGGTAAATGTTGTCTATATTCTTTTAGCACAAATAATACCCTCGCATTCAAAGTTCGAATATAGATATACAATTATGCTATATATATATTGAAGTATTGCGGGTATGATGTTTTAGATATCTAGAAAAAAATTTACAAAATTGTGACTCTTGCAAGATATATACATTAAAGTATATGATATTCACCACTGAAATCGAATATTCAAAAACATTATTATATTCTAACATATGGGATTAAGAAGTAAACTACATTCAAACACTCTTTTTAAAATATCATTCGATTTAATAGTTACAAGGATTTCACTTATCTTTCGAGAATACTCCTCAGTTTAATACTAGCAAAGACCTCACTTTTTAAACGTCATCTTTTAATCTAATTTTATGTCCCATTTGAAATGATTGAAAACGTGTACAATCATCACCCTACTTAAGCTTATAATGGTGGACCACCTGTCTTCAACTCACTAATAGGAACTCAACAAATGACACCTCGAGACCGCAGTTAAGGGTATAAAAGCCCATAACTCTAGCAAAAGAAGGGACTTTCCTATTACTACACCATTCTCCCCCAATCTTCTCTCTCGATTCCCTTCTGGTTCTTCCGAATATTGTCTTCAGTGGCTCTCCACCTTGCTCCGAGGGAAGTGAATCGCCCATCCTCACCTCTTTCTCCTCTCGGCTTGTTTCATCATCAATAAACACGTATGACGATGAATATATAGATATTTGCATGCTGAAACCATGTTGCGTTTAGGGTTAGATTCTCAATTCAGCTCAAAGTATCAAATTTTCATTTATTCATTCTCTTTGGTTTTCTCGACTTTTCAAGTAATTAAACTGGGATGAAAATGAAACTACGGCTTTCTTTATAGTATATGGATATATATACACATATATTGACAATTAGGTTCCTTTTGCAAAGCCTGAAAGACCTGATGAGTTGGAGAGAGTTGAAGCCGCTGGTGGAAGGGTCATAAACTGGAATGGCCATCGTGTATTAGGGGTACTCGCCACTTCAAGATCCATAGGTATGTTACTTTCACCCAAGTCCTCAAACTATGATCTAAATTTTAAACTAATACTCAAACTTTAAAACATTCTGTTAAATTATCAAAGTATTAGCACATTGGTCAAGTCTTACTACATTCAGCATATTAAAATACATATTTAATTGTGAATATTTGTATACCTACTACAGATCAACTTGGATTAAAAAATCCTCTTCGATTTTATTAACAATTTTTTCTTAATACGTTGAATTCAAATTATTTGTATGGGTAAATATGTATGTGTTTACAATTTAATCGTTATATTTTTAACATATTCCATGTGATATTAAATAAACAGACCAAAGGACTTACTTTATACAATATTAATGCTCCGAATACTCAATTTAAAAATCATTTAAAAAGGTCACATTTAGTGCATGCAGGCGATGGATACCTTAAACCGTTTGTTATATGCAAGCCAGAAGTAAACATAAGAGAGCTAACCGACGGCGACGAGTTCCTCATACTAGCTAGCGATGGCCTGTGGGATGTCGTATCGAACAAAGTCGCTTGCCAAGTAGTGAGAAAATGTCTGAACAGCCGAGTTAGGAGGAAATCCATTGCTATTGTCGATGGAAACCGCAACCGTGCAGCCGGAGCTGCCGCGGTGTTGGTTGAGCTCGCAATGGCTCGAGGTAGCAAAGACAACATCAGTGTGATCGTGGTCGAGTTAAATAAAACCTAGCACTTTTTATCACGATCATCTTCTACATCTAGAATTTACTAACCAAAATTATTTGGTTTCAATTAGCAGTTTAAGCTAGATATTCGGTATAATCCAAATTGGATTAATTAAGAATGGTTTTCATAATATACTTAAATTTTATTTAACATTTCTGAAAGGTTAAATTTCGGTATCAATTATTGTACTTTCGTGAAAGTTATGGATTTTATTCCTATATTTTGATTTGATTAATTTTAGTCTTTATACTTTTTGAATAGGTGAATTTTAGTTCAAGTACTTTTCAAATTTTAAAATTTTAGTCTGATCTAAATAATAGCAGTTAAATATGTTTGGTTAAATTTAATTACTAGTCTTGTACTATGCTACAGTTGCAGATTTAGTTTATATTCTCCAATTGGACCATTCTAGGTCCCTATACATTTTGAATTCCAAAATTTTAGTCTTGATGCTAATGATAGTTGTTAATTCTTTAATTGTATTTTTAATGAGTAATGTATGTAAAAATAAGAAACTGATATGGCATTATACATATGATAATACATTTACCACATTAAATTTTGGAAAAAATGAAACTTAATGAATTCATCAGGCATTGTGTGGTGAGGACTGAAATTTCAAATTTTGAAAAGTGTAGTACTAAAAATGATCAAATTAAAATTTAGATATTAAATACATAACTTTTATAAAGTAAAGGGACTAATGGAAAATTTATCCTTTCCGAAAAATGTTATTTAATTATATGTTGTAAATAGTCTGCACCTTTTTAAGCCAGACAACATTTAAGTCTTCAATTTTTATTCCTTTTTGGGCCAAAACGAATTTTAAATTTAAAACCTCAATTTCTATCTAATTATTTTTGTATCAAAATTTATATCTAATAATTTCATATAGATCTGTAATAAATTTTAAGAAATAAATAAAATAGGCTAAATTATTTTTTTAATAGTAATCCGAATTCTCAATTTTATAGATGAAAGATTTATAAAATTTGAAATGGAAACCCATAAATATTGTAAGAACCCAAATTTGTCCGGACCTAGTGTCCATTAACCAAAAATTTCAGTCCATTACAAAATAAATAAAATAAAATCTCAAGATTAAATGTCCAGTCCATTACAAAATACCTAACCCACTTACAATCCAACAAACTAAATCCAATCTTGAAACCGACTCGAATGGCCCAAACAGTTTCAGCAGACAGAAACCTTAGGAGAGTTTCCAGAGGTTTCCAGAGTCGCAGCAACCCCCCTCGCGTGTGCCTCCACGCGAGCCACCGTCGTGCTCCCACACGCCCCACGGCCTCCGTACGCCACGTCCGCGCCTTCCGTACCTGCAAACAAGATTACCAATAGCAGAGAAACAACAATATACAACAAAAAATAAAAATTTGTATTTGGATGGCTATAAAAAAAGCCATCAATATCTTGTATTTTTTTTCACGCACACTGATAGGCAATATACTAAATCAAAAGCAGAAATATTGAAAGGTGATCTAGGAAATCTTTTCCTTTCGTGTTTTCTTTTCTTTTTCTTTCTGGTTTTTTGTGTTTATTTGTAAATAAAAAGAAAAAGAAATGGTTTACCATGGTGAATGTATGTTACTTGTCTTCTCCGTCACAATCGGGGTTTAGATGCGGATATTGGTCGGAGAGCACGGCGGATCGATGCTCATAAAAACAAATCAAACCTTCGTGTATCACTCCTCGCCATTTATAGTGGCGTTTTAGTGATCAACAGAGAGATTTTTGAATTGCGGCTGAAAACAAAAATGAAAGGGGGCTAGGATTTGGTTCAAAATGATGACTAATTTGTTTTTAATCTGGTTTAGTTCATTAAGGAAACGACGTTGTTTGGGCTCATTTCAATAGCCTTAAACGACGACGTGTGGCGCGACCCGATGACCCGATCCATATGTGGCTAAAATCCGCATGTTTTGATCCTCGAGGATATTTGTGTCTTTGGTTCTTCTTTTTCGTACTATTTTTTTCGATTAGATCCGCTAAATATTTTCTTTGTTTTTTAAATTGATCTCTATAATTTATGCGTTATGTCGATTTGATCCAATTTGTACACTGCGTTTTGGCTATGAGAATATTTGTACTTTTAATCCCTAATCACTTGCATGCATTACGCTTAAGTCCTTATTATGTTTAATAGTTTTGTTGTTTATAAATTAACCTTTTAATTTTGTTTTTTAATTCAATTGAGTTGTATTTTTATTATTATTAAATTTATTTATTTTTTTTGGTTTTAATAAATTGTTTTGAATTAACTTATTAATTTTAACATGTTTCAAATTATTTACATATATTTTTATTATATATTTTATTTTCTTGCATATAAAAAAATGTTTATTTCTAATTCCTCTTTTAGATATTTGTATGATTCAAATTTGATATAATTTTGAATATAAATATTTTTTTCATATCATTGTATTTTATGTACAAATGTTTTTATATAAAATTTTATCAAAATTATTTTCATTTCATGTATATATTGTCTTATATAAATATTTATATATTTTCATTGAAATTTGTTTGTACATATGTATCATGTCTTGGAAATACTTCATTATCTTTTGTTTATTTTAAACATTACTCATTTATGTAAATATATATATGTTTGCAATTATACTTTTATTTTATTATTGTATCGTGATTAAGATTTTCAACTTATTTATGAAAATTGTTCATTTTTATCCAAACAAACCAAACAAATACATTTTTAGTCGATTTTAAAATCTCTTATTTAAAAGTTTTTAAAATAAGGCAATATTTGATGTTTGGAAGTTCGAGGAATTGCGCCCTAACGTGCTAGGTGTCAATTTTCCGTTCGACCAAATAACCAAATATCTTTTTAATCGCATATTTTGAAAATCAAAGATGATCTCAATGTCAAGGTATAAACGTGTTATATCCTAACGTGCTGTATGTGATATTTTTATTCATTTGGAACGAGTGAATCTTGAGATTCAGTTCAAAATTAATTAACATTCTTTAAAAAGTATCACAGCTTAAACATTTTCAAGTTTTCAACGCAAGGACACTAACTAATTGATTTGGTACTCGATCTAGGGTGTACGAGGGCGCTAACCCTTCCTCGTGTATAACCGACTCTCAAACCTTTTTTTTTTTTGTTATTTAATTGCGCAGACCAAAAAATTATTTTTTACAAGGTGATCTAATCACACATAAACAAAAAAAAAAGGTTGGTGGCGACTCTACTCTATATTTTTTAAGTTGGTCACCGTTTTTCCAAAATCGTAAAAAATGGTTTCGACAAATACTATTAATATTTTAACAATTCAATTTATCAATATAATTATACTTGTTATGCATATAAAATTTTGAATCGATCTGATATTTCTATTAGCATTTTTATCAAGGAAAATTGTTTGATATATTGAGTCCAGTGGAATTTTTAGACTCCACAAGCACGATTAAATGATTAATAAGTGTCCTATCTATAGGAGTATAATCAAATATTAAAAAGACATATAACAATTTTTAAGGTTACTCGTGAAATAAAAAAAAATATACTGCTAATGTACCAAATACTCACCATTTTATCAATATATATATATATATATATTTTAAAATGTGTCTATTTAATGGGAATAAATTATATTAGAATGATATTAAAATACATAATTTTTAAATACATATAAATATTATTCTACACTCAATCACATATGATATCTTCTCTAACTTAATTTAACTTTAATTAAATTACTTAACAAATTAAAGATTTTAATAAATAAAAAACATGTTTTCTTCTTTAATCATTTTTTTCTTTAAAATATTAATCGTATTTTATTTCTTTGTTTTTAAATCGTGTTTTATTTTTATGTTGTCAATTTTTTTATTTCTTTTAATTTTTAAGCAGGTAATTTCTTTTCTTTTTAATTTTAATTTTCTATTTCTATTTTTGTATTTTTAATCAAATTTTAGAATTTGATAAAACCACCCATGGTGGTTATAATTTTCAAAATTCAACTTTTTACTAGTGTTTTTTTCTAGATTTTTAATGGTTGATTTTTTTTTCAATTTTTCTTATAATTTTATATTTTTAAAATTTAACTTATTGATTTGAAATTTTTAATTTTTATTTATTTTGTGTTATGGTTTTTCCCAGCATATGGTTTCAATGTTTTTCCCTCATTTTAATTAAAATTAAATAAAGTTAGAGAATATATCATATGTGATTGAGTGTAAATTAATATTTATATGTCTTTAAAAATTGATGATGTGACATTTTTTATTGGTGTCTAAAATTATATATTTTAGAATCATCTTAATATTAGTTATTTGCCTATTTAATTACATATTTTTAATTTTTTCAAAGCTCAACATGCACGGTATATATACTAACATAAAATATAATAATTAAATTATTAAAATATTAATCGTATAAAAATTATATATTCACTTAAAATATTTTTATATTTTTCCACAATTTATGTTTTAATTTGATTGCTATATATATTTAGAAATAAATTCTAAAAATATTTGGAGTTTATTTTTATTGTTTTATAATTCAATAAACATATATTTTAGATTTTTGTTATAATTAGTTTAGTTATTTATTCACAACATCAAGAACATTGTTTTTTTTTAATTTTATTTTAATTTGACAAAGATTTTGAATAAAATTGATAAAATAACCTCTCCGTTCCTCTCATTTTTGAAATTGATCAAATTGATCTCTCTTAGAAATATTCAAAGTAATTTAATCTCTATTAATTTCGAAAGTGAACAATTAAGCACGACATTAATGTCTTTCTCAATTGTAAATAATTTTGATTGGTATAGTAACAATTTTAGCCTTCCATGTTTACATATTTTGTCATTTTGGCCTTAATTTTAAAATGTTCAACAAATTCAACCTCAAGATTTGCATATTTGTACAAAATATTGCGAGATAAATTTGTTAAATTAAGACCAAATTAACAAAATGTGTAAACTTTGAAGGCTAAATTTATTATTATACCAATTAAAATCATATACAATTTATGGAAAATATTAACGTCTTCTTAGTGCGAATATTGGCAAGAATTGATTGAAACTTTAGTATGGGCTTGTGAACGATTAATTATCCTTCGTTATTCACTTTCAAAATTATTAAAATTAAATCACTAATTATTAAAAGTTAAATTACTTTAATTTTTTAAAATAATTAATTTTCTCAATTTTAAAATCTCGAGAAATATTTTTACCAATATAACTCTAAAGAGAGAAAAACTAAATTCCTAATTGCCAAACATCAAAACCAAAATGACATAAAAATTCTTACGTTTTCAAATGGCATAAAATCTCATTTATTATATGTTGAAATTATTTTTATATTATAGTTCAATGAATTGAAATATATTTTCATTAAGGTCCAAAGATATTTAATTTTAAATAATATAAAAAGAAGACGTAATAATTTATTTGGCCTCCAACATAAATAATAATAATCATTTTAGTTTTCTATTTAATTTTTCAGTCTTTTGTAGTTATTAAATTTATATTTGTTGAAACCATTTTTAAAGTTTTTGTTATAAAAACAGGTCGACTTTAAAAATGAAAATGGAGTCGTCACCAATCTTTTTTCAAGGTGTGATTGGGTCACCTTGAAATTAATCATTTTAATAAAATATTTTGATTTATTAAAATAATGATTTTGGTCTACAAAATTCGAGAAAATAGGCTCAAAGTCGGTTACGCACGAGAAAGGATTAGCACCCTTGTAACGCCCAAAAATTGGTACCTAATTGATTAATTAATGTCCTAATGTCAAAAATTTGTAAAAATTTTAAAACACGATCCTTTTGATTTTTAAAACTTATGTCCTTTAATTTTAAATGGACATTCAATTATTTGGATTTTAAAAGAAAAATTGAAACTCAGTAAGTTAGAGCACGATCTTTCGAATTTTCCAAACACCGAATATTCTTTGCTTTTTAGAAATTCTTGCCTCGAGATGACAAAAACGTCGCATCTAGTGAGTTAGGACACCACATCTTAAATTCTCGAGATAGGTTTTTTTATTTGAAAATCATATATTTTAATTCCAAAAAAGTTATTTGATCATTTAGACTTAATGAGAAAAATCGAAACCCAGTAAATTAGGGCACGATTCCATCAAAACTCCAAATGTCAAATATTGCCTTACTTTAAGAAATAAAGTTTTGGATAAAAAGTGGCAATTAAAATAAATGAATAAATAATGATTAAGCAATTAAATGGATAAATAAAAAAGTTAAAAAAACGCATAAGTCAACCTAACTCCCGCAATATGAGGATTCGACAAAATTTCTCCACCACAAACTAACTCGAATGAAGCAACTCAAAAAGAAACGAAGATGAGCGAAGAACAAAATAAGAATAAGCCACAGAAAATAAGAACGCAAAAGAGAGAGAAATTTGAGTGAATGCTCTTAAGAATTTTTATTACTCAAAACTCAAGTGTGTTTTACAATGAAGGGAGAGGCCTCTATTTATAGTTGAGCCTCCCCAAATCCAACGGTACAGATTAATTACATCAACTGCTAAGATTAAAAGGTACCTACAAATTAAATTCTAAGATTACAAAATCATATCTTCTAAGATTGCATACCATATCTTCTAAGATTGCATATTATATTTAAGATTTGCATATCATATATAAGATTGCATACCATATCTTCTAGGATTGCATATCATATCTAAGATTGCATATCCTTGAAGATTGTGTTCCCATATACGTCAAGCTTGTAGATGGACCTTCAATCTTTTAATGGATCATTCTGATCGGGCCAAATGATATATTTTGGATTGGACTTGGACTTTATTTTATTATTTTGAGTTTATTATTTTTTGTATGGGCCCAGGCTAAATTGACCTATTACAGTATTGTTTGTCAAATCACTACGAAATGGATAAAAAAATTAATGTTTGTTAACTTTGTTGACATAGCATCCACGTATATGTCACATGTCACGTTAGTAATTAATTATTATTTTTAATATATATATTTATACTTTTTAATAATGTTAATAATTTATTTATTAATTTTTATATTTTTTATTTTTAAATATTAAAAAGTAATTAATTGTTGGCATAGCATCTATGTGGTAGTCCACACGTATGCCACATCAGCAAAGTTAACAGACATTAACTTTTTTATTCATTTTGGGGTGATTTGATAAAAAGCACAAATTCAAAGGCTAAAAAAGACGAAAATTAAATAAAAAGCTAAAATGATTCTTTCTTAAATTAGAGGGTCAAATAAATCATTATACCTAAAAAGAATTTACATATAGCATTTGCTTACGAGTTACGATGGACTCAAACTTGAGAGAAAGAATTGTATGAAACAGGGACGGCACGTCATCCTGTATCGCTTTCCAATTATTTTAAGACATTTCATCAAAATTTTCATGTCATTGATACATAATTTTAGTAATTTTTTTTACCTTTAACTCGAACCCCAAACCGTGAACCTTGAACATTGAACCAAAAAGCCAAGTTCATGGTTCATGGTTCAGGTTCGGGGTTCAGTTAAAAAATTTCAAAATTATATATCAATGATATGAAAAAATTATTGAAATATTATTAAATAATTGGAGAGGGATACAATATAATGTGGCACCCATGTCATACAATTCTTTCTCCAAATTTAAATTGCCAAAGACTCAAGACCTCAATTCTTACTAATCACACTACGGGTCCTTTTGGATAGGTGGTGTATTTATCTACAGTTAGTGTAAAAATAACGATAGCGGAGAGATTAGATATTGTAGCGATATTATAACATGAGACAAACAAGAAAATCTAAACGCTCGCACTGAAGATAAATACCCATTAAAAGAGGCACTAATGGAAATTATATTAAAAATTATTGTATATTAATAAATTTTATTACTTTTAAAATTTATACTAAAACTTGTACGCTCACAATGTGGATGAATATTTTTTATATAAAAATTTATATATTAAAAATAATGATAGTTAAATGATATGTTTATATATAACTTTTATATTTTAAATAATAATAATTAGAAGAAAATGGTGTATAGAGGAGAAGTTGTATAATAGTAATGGGTAATTTTATGGATGCTTCATTTTTATCAATGATAATTAATAGTTCTATTAACTATCAATAATCTTTTAATAATAAATAAATAAATAAATAACCTTTTATTAATATAAATTTTACATTTATCATCTTTAACATTTTATAAGTATTCCATTTTCATCCATATAATCTTTATTTAATATTTTATTCATCCATTAACTTTTGATTTTGGAAAATTAACAAATTTTATGTTAAAATGAAAAGGTAATTTACCAAAAAAAAGCCCTACAATTTCAAAAATTACGAAAATGGGCCGTTTGTAGAAAATTTACGGAAATGGCCATTTCCCCCAAAAACGCGTCCACGTCACTGTTTTGGGGAATTGACCTAAAGCGCTCTCAGGAGGCTTTTTGTCCACCTCAGAAAAAAGCGTCCACGTAAGCGCCGCTTTTTGAGGTGGACAAAAAGCCTCCCGGTAGCGCTTTAGCCGTAATGGTCATATTTTTTTGACCGTTGGCTCCCAACAACTACGAAAAAAAGTATAAAAGCCCCCACCTTTTATTTTTTTTCACATTTCAATCCTTTCTCAATATTCTCTCAATATTCTCTCAATTTTCTCTCAAGGTCCTTGAAATTTACTCTCAAATTTCAAAAATAGTCCATTACTATTTATGAAAAAGCCCTTTTTATTTTTTTAATATATCTTTTTTGGAAAATTTTAAAATTTTTTATCGGATTACAATGGTCGGGAATTACGTCGCCTGACGACAAGCACATTCCGTCGAGCAAATGAAAATGGTAAGTTTTAATTTTAATTTTTCAATATAATTTAATTTTTTTCAATTATGCAATTTTAATTAATTGTTAATTTTATAATTTTTAAATAGTCATAGATCGGTGTTGGAATGTTGTATTCATAACATGCATGGTCCCCATCGCCTTGATCGAGAATTACTCGAGGAAGCGGGTTTTTGCACGTGGCCACGATAGGTAGGGGTTCAAGTTGGAGCCGCCTTTGATTAGCGCGTTGATTGAGAGGTGGAGACCGAGACCCACACTTTTCATCGCCATGCGGAAAGTGTACCATCACTCTAGAAGATGTGCAATTGCGGTTGGGATCACCGGTGAGGCAGATCAGTGATCACCGGTCCGTAACATCTACCGATTGGATGGCCGTATGCTACGAGCTTCGGGTGCCATTTGGATAGAATTCAAGGAGCTCGGATCGATATGGCACAGTTACGAGACGATTCCGAGCCGAACGAGGTTCGACCAAAGTAGAAAGAATACTGGTATGCTCGGTTATACATTCTTCAAATAATCGGAGGCTATCGATGCGGACCTCTCTAGAAACCTCGTCCACTTGAGATGGCTCCACGAAACTTGTTGATTTCAGAGCGAGTGGTGAATTGAGTTGGGGTCTTCCGTCTTTGCAAAATCGAGGTTGTCTTGGGAGATGTCTTTCCATTTTTACCTCGCGACCACGTCACCCCAAAAGCAAAAATCGATCTGGTATGTCACAATCATTTGCTGAATTTGTCTTAAAGGTGACAACGTGAGAATTTGTGAACTTTAATAAAATATTGTGTATTTAAAAGCCCATTAAAATTTAGTTGTTATAAATTCCCATTAAAACTTTTACATAAGTTATTATAATATAAATCGATTCAAAAATAAATGCATCCCAACCCAACCTAAGTCCATCCGTTACACCTACCTTAGTAGACTGCTTTGCTCAAGGCCGTGGCTGCCACCCATCACCTAAGTGATCCCACATATCAATCACCCACGGTGATGCACACACTATCAACCGCCGAGATGGGCACCTAGCTAACACCTCCCTTGATGAAGCACATAGCTACCATCAAGCGCTAATGTAGCACAAGGCTAACATTAGACCACGTACATAAATATGTACACCCTTTCCTTCGATAGTCACATCCCAAGCCCCATGTATCATGCCACAATATCTTTGCAATAAGTATACATCACATGCCATCTCAATTTCATACACATACCATAGGCAAATTAATGTCATAAAGCATCGACACGATAAATCGATTACCCATTATGGGTATCCACCATCCTAGCCCTTATTTCGCTATCATTCACATTATACACATATTCATAATAATACATTTAAACATTCATTTAAGCATTCAAGAGACAAAGGCGATAACTACGCACCTGCTTTGGCATAATCGATCAAATCTCAAACTCTACGCTTAAACGATTTGCACCCAACCTTGTCGAATCCTCCTACACAACCTTTTGTCAAAATCGACTAACACTAAAACCAATTATGGCCTATAGCGAAAGTCACTCTTGCTTTACCTTACGGATCTAAATCCGAAAACCTCCACTTGCCTTAAAAGTTGTCGAAATCCTTGATCATTGCAAATCCGTAAACCTCCTTCACGCTTAGCTGCACAATCACGAGACTAAAGCTTGATGAACATTCGCCATCCATACGATCAAGGCCTAATCCTTGTTTGGCACCAAAGGAAGAGAAGGAAAATCGATTGATAATGAAAGAACACTTACCACTACACACGTTACTTTGAAGAGAAAGAATCACACTACCGCTTTCGACTTTTTAAGACTTGCGACAAAAAGAGAGTGAGGCCACTATGGATTGAACGCTATGGCTTCTAAATGGCAAGGGTTATTCGGCTATCCAAGAAAATATGTAGAATTAAAGTTGAAGAAAGAGAAAGAATAGGGAGAAGAAGTGAGAAGTAATTCGCCTCGAAGAGAGAATTAGAGGAACAATTTTCGCCAAGGAAAATAATATGAAGAAAGGAATAGCTTAAAAGATGGTCACCCTATTTATACAACTCAAATTCGCACTCCTACCTCCTCTCAAATTCCACTTCCTTCTCCTATAATAACTCTTGAACACATATTCAAAATATATAAAAATAAATCTATAATTATCTTCTATCTATCAACTTAAAAAAAGCCCTTTTTATTTTTTAATATATCTTTTTGGAAAATTTTAAAATTTTTATCGGATTACAATGGTGGGAATTACGTCGCTAGACGACAAGCACATTCCGTCGAGCAAATGAAAATGGTAAGTTTTAATTTTAATTTTTCAATATAATTTAATTTTTTTCAATTATGCAATTTTAATTAATTGTTAATTTTATAATTTTTAAATAGTCAGATCGGTGTTGGAATGTTGTATTCAACATGCATGGTCCCCATCGCCTTGATCGAGAATTACTCGGAAGCGGGTTTTTGCACGTGCACGATAGGTCAGGGTTCAAGTTGGAGCCGCCTTTGATTAGCGCTTGATTGAGAGGTGGAGACCGAGACCCACACTTTTCATCGCCATGCGAGAGTGTACCATCACTCTAGAAGATGTGCAATTGCGTTGGGATCACCGGTGAGCGGTTCGTAGTCACCGTCGTAACATCTACCGATTGGATGGCCGTATGCTACGAGCTTCGGTGCCATTTGGATAGAATTCAAGGAGCTCGGATCGATATGGCACAGTTACGAGCGATTCCGGAGCCGAACGAGGTTCGACGAAGTAGAAAGAATACGGTATGCTCGGTTATACATTCTTCAAATAATCGGAGGCTATCGATGCGGACCTCTCTAGAAACCTCGTCCACTTGAGATGGCTCCAAACTTGTTGATTTCGGCGGTGGTGAATTGAGTTGGGGGTCTTCCGTGCTGTCGAGGTTGTACTGGGAGATGTCCGGGGCGACACGTCCGAGAAAAGCAAAAATCGAAGGTTGCCTATCATTACTGCAGTCATGGGCATGGTTCCGATTTCCATTTTTACACCCTCGACTCATTGCCCATATTCATTCCCACTGATAACGAGATAAATTTAATATTATATTTTACAATTATTTCATAGATTTATAGTATAATTGCATGCTAAAAGTTTATTTAATTAGGTGGAACCATTTGACGAGTCATGTTGGAATACCTAACCCGCTTGAGGATATCTGGCCTATTGGACCAAAGGTCGGAATCACAAGTAAGTTTCAAATTTTGTTATTATAATTTAGTATTTCAGTATGTAGTGTCTAATATTAGGTATATAACTAATATTTTGATAATGTTAATATAGTTTCAATGGACACCGTATGAGGATTCGAAATTGGCAGAATTGGGAGTTCCTCCAAAATCCGAGCAGTTGGCACGTAAGGTCCCATTGATCACCACGCACCGTGGAGATGCACCAGCAGATCGGGTTCTGCGTAATTTGGATTCAGAACCGATCCCGTGCCACGGAGGTGCTCGATGATGAGCACATAGTGGACTTACTGGCATGCTACTGAATTGGCCAAGATTTTGGTCGAGTCATATCGAGGCGTGGGAGAACCGGTATGACTATATACGACCGGAACCGATAGTCATTCCGGAGTTAGCGTGTTTTCGGAGTACATGCCATGGTTTAGGATCCATGGCAAGCGTATCTGTTGTCGGAAGAAGAAGCGGCAACTTCGGACGAAGGGAACGTCGCCTCTTTAAATCAAGGAGAATGGGTGATGAGCGGGGTCATCATCAACGCCGACAAGATCACCGGCCCAAGAAGTGCCTACACGTCCACCGGGCCCATCGTTCAACACAACACCGATATCGCAAGATCTACCGTTCATGCGGATCGTACCTTCCCTTATATGTATCCTCCTAACCCATATATGTTTGATTTCCTAGTCCTAGCCGGGTTGGAGTGCATAGCCGGGTTCGAGTCCGTTCCCGACTACTCACTGGCCACCGATGGTGAGGCCGACGTCGCATGTCGGTTCAGGAGGCACCGTCGGGAGCACTTCTTTCGCCAGCTACTTCTCGTCGGATGCGTCACCCGTCAGTGGTTTATGCAAACACCTCCGGTCATTATTTTATCGAGTGGGTCACCATCGCAACATCCGAACTGGACCCACTCCGGCGGAACCCGATTCCGCCGAGGTTCCACGACCTCAGGGAAGCGAAGAAGGAGGAATCCAGTAATCGTACATCGCCCTGTGGCACTAGTTCACCCAAGATCAGACTAAACCCTAAACCCCTAATTTTGTAATTGTAAATTAATTTATAATTTGAGTTTAATTTTTTGTAATTAAGGTTTAATTTTTGTAATTAAGTTGTAATATATTTAATAAAATTTGAGTTTGTTTTTTATTGTAATTTAATTTTTTAATTTATTCAATTTTAATAACTTTGCCAAAAAGAATTGGTTTAATTTTTTTTGTAATTAAGTTGTAATATATTTAATAAAATTTGAGTTTGCTTTTTTATTGTAATTTAATTTTTTAATTTATTTAATTTTAATAACTTTGACAAAATAGAATTGGTTTAATTTTTTTTGTAATTAAGTTGTAATATATTTAATAAAATTTGGGTTTGCTTTTTTATTGTAATTTAATTTTTTAATTTATTTAATTTTAATAACTTTGACAAAATAGAATTGGTTTAAATTTTTTCTTGTAATTAAGTTGTAATATATTTAATAAAATTTGAGTTTGCTTTTTTATTGTAATTTAATTTTTTAATTTATTTAATTTTAATAACTTTGACAAAATAGAATTGGTTTATTTTTTTGTAATTAAGTTGTAATATATTTAATAAAATTTGAGTTCGTTTTTTATTGTAATTTAATTTTTTAATTTATTTAATTTTAATAACTTTGACAAAATAGAATTGGTTTATTTTTTTTTGTAATTAAGTTGTAATATATTTAATAAAATTTGAGTTTGCTTTTTTATTGTAATTTAATTTTTTAATTTATTTAATTTTAATAACTTTGACAAAATAAAATTGGTTTAAATTTTTTTGTAATTAAGTTGTAATATATTTATTAAAATTTGAGTTTGCTTTTTTTATTGTAATTTATTTTTTAATTTATTTAAATTTTAATAACTTTGACAAAATAGAATTGGTTTAATTTTTTTGTAGTTAAGTTGTCTTATATTTAATAAAATTTGAGTTTGTTTTTTATTGTAATTTAATTTTTTAATTTATTTAAATTTTAATATATTTGACAAAATAGAATTGGTTTAATTTTTTTCTTGTAATTAAGTTTTAATATATTTAATTTTAACTTTTTTTTATAATTTAATTTTTTAATTTATTTTAATTTTTAATAAAATAAAAGTTATTGTACAAAAGTTCACCGCTTTTCCTCCAAAAAATAGATATTACATAGCCAATATGAGACAAATGACCTAAGAACACGGTCAACTATTTCGATTTGGACAGCGAGATGTATGGCCTGGTTCCTACACCATCCGACAAATGACTTTGGTTGCTTGTTTCTTGGATATCCATATTGTTAGTATTCTAGTCGAGCAAGGTCGACCTTTTGGTTTCTGCTCAATTGTCTATCCAAAGACTTATACTGGTCAAGCGATACTGATGACCACTTACATTCATCTGGATCGGTGGGAATACGTGTCTCCACGTTGTACATGTTTTCTAATTTATACACTTCATCGACATATCTCATTGGATCAAGACGGAGATTACGACAAGCCGCAATTACATGGGCGCATGGGTAACGAAGTGCATCAAATATCTCACAGTCGCAGGTCTCATTTGTCAAATGTACACGATAATGGCTGCCAACAATACCTTGGTTCGGTCTATCAAACTCCGTGACAGAAACCATAGGTTGTCGCGATCGTGACAAACGTTTGCATGGTGTTCGCCGTGCCTTCCACGATTTATTTCTTGCAAGACCTTGGGCTCCATATATGGCCTCCTTGCATCGCCTCTATAACTCACGCTCTCTTGAAAATAGTGCCGCTTAACCGAAAATATGTCTCTCGACAACCGATGTAATCGCGGATGACGAGTTCCTTTCAAAGAATTTATGCATTCGGCCGGTTTGTGGTCATATGCCCATATCGTAGCACCGCATATGCTTGTGTCCACTGTGAAAGGAATATTGCATGTACTTGCCCTTGCGTTATCGAGCGTAAACGCCCAAAGCATACTCGTGAAAACGGTCTTTATTGATCTCATACCGCCATATATGTTGATAGCGAATATTACATACCACTCTTCAATTGAGAATAAATTGAATATTACAAACGAAATTATATCAATATACATTTCATACCCATATCGGTCACTTGCTGTTTCTATCTTTTAGATCGATGTTGCCCATAGTAGTTGGATGAAACATGCCTTAGGCAATATCGATGGTGTGTGTGATGCCACATGCTTCCCTGACGTTCTATTGCCATAAGTATTCCAAGGCCCCGATCCGATATAACGCATATGTCAGGTTGGGGGCAAACATGCCTCCTTAACCTAGATAGGAAGAAGTCCAGTCATCGATTGACTCCGGTGTTATTGACGAGTAATCGGAAGGATTCTCCACGTAGTCTTATGCCACGACTAGCAATAGCCGTCGTATATCTACCATACATAAAGGTACCGTCAATTTGTACCAATGGCTTGCGATTTAAAGGCATCTCGACATTGCTTAAATGTCCGAAGCGACGCTGAACACGCGCATCCACGGAGCGACGATCGTTGTAGATCGCAGTTCCGTTTCAAGTCGTCGTCTTGCTCGGACATATCTCTCCAAAGACTGACACCACTGCACACTTCATTATATGAAGTGTCCCACCCACTGTAACTTTTCTAGCTACGCTTGGCTATCCAAGCCTTTCTATAAGAGGCGTGTACCCAATTGCTACGAATATCGCCAATTAAAGGCAACGCACGTAGTCTTGGGATCGGCCTTCACCGTCGGCATTATTAGTTCACCAACATGTCGAATCCATCTTGGATGATCTTGTGTTACACCATCAGCAACACGTTAAACAATGCAACATTACATATTATTCTTATTCAAATCATTGAACACATAGTGGTACTATACTGACAAGACATGTATGTCGACCTTTGTACTTTTTATCTCCCACAACCTGTTCTTTTCCTCAACGACGCTATGATTTTCCATGAACATGTGCCATCTTGACCGCACACTTCGCCTCAAACTTATCGAGCTTTGATTTAACCACCTTGTAGTTAACCCGTTCTTAATCTTTGAATCTGTTTCAATGCAGCAAGAAAAGTATTCTTGTTGGAAAATGGTTACCCACTTCTAATTGGTCCGAATCTAACGAAGAATCATGCGGTCACGCATCCGGTGTGGTAGTTCAGAAACTCCAATGCATCATCTTGAAATAGATCGACATTATGCATGTGGGTTTGAGGCGATCGCCTAAATAGCGGATATTATTCTTCTTCGTTTGAACCACCCTCAACGTCTTGGTACAATTAGAACGGGCCGGTTGAAAATAATCCAACTTCGCATCGTTGGGCCCCGTCCTCGAGGTGGATCCACATTGGATTCATCGTCCGACCCTCCATAACTCGCAACAACGAGGGCCCTCACGGTGGATGTCGTCGGAGTACATCATCCCTCTTTAAACATCTTTCATAAAGATTCCAATCGTATGTGGGTTGCCAACCACTAGAAGTTGACGACGTCCCCAATACGTATTTCTATCATCGGACGTCGAATGACGGATATGCATGTCCCATCCACCAACCGAGTGTCGTGCGGGTTATGTTTTCTATACTACTACGCAGACGGGCACTTCGTGTTTTACCTCCCACTTACAGTGTCGGCTTGGGGTCGTGTATTCCCTCGAGCGCAGATGTCGAGGTCACGAAAGATCACTTGGAGATGAAAATTCTACATATACCTCGATATAGGGTGATCCATTGGCAAGATGAGTCTCCACTATTGCCTCAAAGCTCGAGCACCTTTGATGTCAAACGACTCATATCTCACGGATCAACCGAGGCCAAAATTTATACTTAATACATCGAACTTTCATTGGCGTTGTTCAATATTTTACGCCTAATTCTTTTGCAGTTCTACTAAATCGATGTTCGATTAAAACTCGGTCATGTGTTTTTCGATAAGAAAACAACGCCATTTTTGTCACGAACTTTACCGTCGTAGTAAATTGACAGATTATATCGTTCACTCATCTTTTAGATCGATGTTGCCCATAGTAGTTGGATGAAACATGCCTTAGGCAATATCGATGGTGTGTGATGCCACATGCTTCCTCGACGTTCTATTGCCATAAGTATTCCAAGGCCCGATCCGATATAACGCGATATGTCGGGTTGGGGCAAACATGCCTCCTTAACCTAGATAGGAAGAAGTCCCACCATCGGTTGACTCCCAGGTGTTATTGCGAACATAATCGGAAGGATTCTCCCACGTAGTCTTATGCCACAACTAGCAATAGCCGTCGTATATCTACCATACATAAAGGTACCGTCAATTTGTACCAATGGCTTGCGATTTAAAGGCATCTCGACATTGCTTAAATGTCCGAGCAGACACGCTTGAACACCTGCGCATCCACGGAGCAGACGATCGTTGTAGTACTGCGTGTTCCGCTTTCAAGGTCTGTCGTCTTTGCTGGGACATATCTCTCCAAAGACTGACACCAACGCCACACTTCATTATATGAAGTGTCCCACCCAATGTAACTTTTCTAACGCTTACGCTTGGCTATCCAAGCCTTTCTATAAGAGGCGTGTACCCAATTAGCTACGAATATCGCCAATTAAAGTAAGCCGTAGTCTTGGGATCGGCCTTCACCGTCGGCATTATTAGTTCAACCAACATGTCCGAATCCATCTTGGATGATCTTGTGTTACACCATCAGCAACGGCGTTAAACAATGCAACATTACATATTATTACTTGTTATTCAAATCATTGAACACATAGTGGTACTATCTGAAGCAAGACATGTATGTCGACCTTTGTACTTTTTATCTCCCACAACCTCGTTCTTTTCCTCAACGACGCTATGATTTTCCATGAACATGTGCCATCTTGCACTGCACACTTTACCAAACTTATCGAGCTTTGATTTAACCACCTTGTAGTTAACCTCGTTCTTAATGCTTTGAATCTGTTTCAATGCAAAGAAGAAAAGTATTCTTGTTGGAAAATGGTTACCCACTTCTAATTGGTCCGAATCTAACGAAGAATCTGTACGGTCACGCATCTGGTGTGGTAGTTCAGGAAACTCCAATGCATCATCTTGAAATAGATCGACATTATGCATGTGGGCTGGAGGCGAGTACGCCCTAAATAGCGGATATTATTCTTCTTCGTTTGAACCACCCTCAACGTCTTCAGGTACAATTAGAACGGGCTCCGGTTCAGAAAATAATCCAACTTCTGCATCGTTGGGCCCTGCCTCCTGAGGTGGATCCACATTGGATTCATCGTCCGACCCTCCATAACCTGCAACAAACGAGGGCCCCTCACCGGTGGATGTCGTCGGGAGTACATCATCCCTCTTTAAACATCTTTCATAAAGATTCCAATCGTATGTGGGTTGCCAACCACTGAAGTTGACGACGTCCCCAATACGTATTTCTATCATCGGACGTCGAATGACGGATATGCATGTCCCATCCACCAACCGAAAGTCGTGCGTGGGGTTATGTTTTCTATACTACTACCGCAGACGGGCACTTCTGTGTTTTACCTCCCACTTACAGAGTGTCGGCTTGGGGTCGTGTATTCCCCTCGAACGGCAGTAGATGTCGAGGTCACAGAAAGATCACTTGGAGATGAAAATTCTACATATACCTCGATATAGGGTGATCCATTGGCAAGATGAGTCTCCACTATTGCCTCAAAGCTCCGAGCACCTTTGATGTCAAGCGACTCATATCTCACCGGATCAACCGAGACGCAAAATTTATACTTAATACCTCGAACTTTCATTGGCGTTGTTCAATATTTTACGCCTAATTCTTTTGCAGTTCTACTAAATCGATGTTCGATTAAAACTCGGCCATACTGTGTTTTTCGATAAGAAAACAACGCCATTTTCGTTGTCACGAACTTTACCGTCGTAGTAAATTACAAAGATTAATCGTTCACTCATTTTCAATTTGTTTTCCTTTTGCCTCAATTTCCTTATGCAACCTCGAATGAAATTTGGTGATTTATAGCCTAATTTTGCGGAGACTCATCAGCAAAAGCGTCCACGTGGGCGCGCTTTTCATCACGCATCTTGACAGTGCACCTCACCGAAGCGTTTTTACCCTTGTTTGTTCGAAACGTCTCCTCAAAATTATTTTATTGGAGACTCTTCGTAGCAAAAGCGTCCCACGTGGGAGCTGCTTTTCAAGACGCATATCGACGATGCACCTCGCTAGAAGCGTTTTTGCCACTATTTGTTCGAAACATCTCCTCAAAATTATTTTACGGAGACTCATCAGAGTAAAAGCGCGTCACGTGGGGCGCTTTTCAAGACGCATCTTGACGGTCGCCTGCTGAAGCATTTTGGCCACTATTTGTTCGAAACGCCTCATCAAAATTATTTTGCGAGACTATTAGGCCAAAACTTCAAAAATAATTTCATAGATTTTTCCCAAAAACGCGTCCGTCGGTAGCGTTTTGGAAATCGACCTAAAGCGGCGTCCACAGGAGGCGTTTTTGTCCACTCAAAAAAGCGCCCTACGTGGATACGTTTTTGCCGAGGTGGACAAAAAGCCTCCTCGTATGCCGCTTTAGGTCGATTTCCTCAAAACGCACCGACGTGGACTCGCTTTTTGGAAATGGCCCTTTCATAAATTTTCTACAAACTGCTCATTTCGTAATTTTGAAATTTTAGGGCTTTTTTGGTAAATTACCCAAAATGAAAATATACATGAAAGGTTATATATGAAATATGTAAAAGTGAAAATGCAAGTTGCATGAAAAAATAATTGTGGGTATAAATTGTGGGTGATAAATACAACATTTAAAATGTGGTGAATGAAAATGAAACATCATGGATCACCAATGAATTTTAAATTTTATATAATAAATCTTTATGTAATTCATATCCATGTAAATTTTCTGAAACAGTTTCTCTTAATTTCTATTTACTATTGTTGAAGATCACACGATGTAAGATGTTGATTGATGTAATCTTTCCACCACTTCTGTAGTTTGGAACATTAACATGCGCATTTAGCATGTGCATTGTTTACTTCATCTTTATTATATAAATTTTCTTAAGATGTTGATTGATGCAATCTTTCAACAACTTATGAAGTTAGGACCACAACCAGACTATGTATGTATAGGGTTCACCATAAAATTTTAAGCCCCTTCAATAGATTTAAGTTGAACTCGGTTTGAATAAAAATATTAAAATTTGAGCTCGATTTAATTTGCCCATATTAATTTTTATATAATTTTTTTAAAAAATATAATTATAAAAAACACTAAGAAAAATATTAATATAGGTGTAACTTAACAAGCAAATACTTCTGAAATATTAGCAAAATTAACAATAAAATAAGAGTTATACCATATCTAATAATAACAATAAAATAATAGTAACACAATAGTGAAATGACAGCAAAACAGTGAGAGAATTTTCTTTTTGCAATTTTGAGCCAGGCCAAGCCCAAGCCCGGGCCAAAAAAGACCTTACTTGAGGCTTGACTTATTTTATAAATGGGCTTTTTTTTGCTCAAGCTCATTTTCGGACCTATATTTTTGTTAAAACTCTCTCACTTTTCAGCCCGGCCGGGCCATGGATAGGTTTAACCACTACTTTATTATAATTAATTTTTTAATAATTAAGGTGTGTTTACACAACATAGGTATAGTATAGATTGCAATTTTATATGTGGCATTTAGTGGTATAAATTGTAATTATATAAATATATAATATTTTGAAAAAAATAACTACTATAAAAATCATCAACAATACTTGAGGAAATATTCTCTAAATAAGTAAAGCCTAGACCTTAAAGCCTAAACCCCAAAACATAAATTATAAACTCTAAACAAGTAATAAAACTTAAAATTAGACCATCGCATATAATATGTTAGTCTAAAAAGTATTTGACAATAAATACTAATAAAATTAAAAACAAATATCTTACACAATTTTTATTTAACTACTCTGGCATTTTATATTTATTGGTTTATTCCTTTTAACATTAAATGTAGACTCATTTAATCGTTAGTTGATCATTGATCAAATATAAATAATTAACAATAAACACTATTTTGAAGATATTTTATCATTTTATATAAAAATTTCCCCAAAAATACATGCACATGATAGGGTTTAAACCCAATAAATCATAACATTCACCGTCTCACCTTTACCATTTTAATCAAAACCATATCTAGGTTTTATATCAATTTTAATAAATATAATACATAATTATTTTCACATGCATTGTGGATGTGCCATAATCTAGTTATATTTAAAGGGCTTACGTGTTAGAATCGTAAAACTCTTATATAAATTTAGAATCGTAAACCAATATCTATCATGTCAGATCATAAAAAATAAATCAATAAAAAACTAAATATGAAATTGTATCTGAACCTATTGCTATCTTGAGATATTGAAATATCATGGTTTTGATTTTCCAAATTAACACACAAGTATGTTATAGAATGATGATTCTCTATTTTCTTAAGATGATAGATGTTAGAAAGTACTACAGCAGAACATGTATTTAGCGGCGCTTAAAAAAAGCCGCTATAGATAACACCGCTAAATTTTGCGGCATTTATGTGAAAATGCCTCTATATGTATAATTCGAGAATCATAACTCTAATATATAACTTTTGCACATTAACTTTAATTTCTAATTAACGCATCATTAATTAAAAATTTAGTTACTAAAGTATCTATCAATATTTTATTTAATAATTGAAGTTCAATAAATCTTAATTAAATTAGATCACTTTTAATATAAAGATGTAATTATTTTTATTATGTATGTTATGCTCATATTTTATTAACATTAATTAATTATGTCGAATTTGTAATTTATAATAATTAATTTTACCTTTTACAGTGAAGAATTAAAGATTAATTCGTTAAATGAAAAACAACGACGAATTGGATGTGAAAGTGTCGGTGTTATGTATTCTTAGTACCATCTGGGAAGGCAGGTCCATATTTTGTCATTAATCAATGTTTGGTGCATAAATTTTTACATGTAATTCCATTTATTTCCGTCGATATTGATTTGCATCAGTATAATATCAGTTGATATAAAACTTTAATATTTTTAATTTTTAGCATGTTTTGTTTTGTTTTGATTATTTTATTTTTATAGTTACATTAGAATTAAAATATACTTGAAATTAAGTTATAACCCTTAACTAAAATTTAAAATTTTATACAAATATACATGTGAAAAAAATTAAACAAATATCGATAAATTTAAACAATACATCAAAATGCAACGACACTTATTTAATCAACCGTTACAATTAAATCTATTCATGGACTAGGTTTCAATAAAACTTTTTAATTCTTTGATTGGTCCAAGCTGAAATTAAATTAAATATTTTAAAATAATTTTATTAAAATTAATTACAAATATACATTTATTTTTAAATTTTTTATTTTTAAACAATAATGTAGATTTTGAGACAAATTAAACCGAGCTTCAACTTAAAATTATGTTACTAATTTCATATTAGTTTTGGAAAAAATTGCATTAAAAATTAAATCTAGATTGAACATCAAAAGTAATCCACCCAAATCGAATTTCATTGATTCGGTTTATTTAAAATTAATATATATTTTTAATTTATATTTCACTGATTAACATAAAAGATTTTTATACTATAGAATTTATAAACAAATTAAATTAAAAAATTCGATTAAGTTATATTCCTATTCTAGCTTAGACACGTGGTAGCATGAGAAAGCTTAGAAGGTGTTCGTCGATGACCCTTCGTCTTGTACCATTGGTAGTGGTCACTTAGTTGGTTATTCATGGCAACCAAACAACAAGGGCACCCACTCTAGGTTGTTCATTGAATCACTAACATATAACAACCTCGTATTACATTAACAAATGAAATTTCAGAGCAGGGCCGCATAGTACTATGCTCGACAACAACTAACGTGTAATGGACTTGCCATGTAGACCTACTTATGAGCCAAGCCACTTGCCCAGGACTTGAAGGCCCGTCCGAAAAATGGGATGGTTTGGACAAAAATACGAGGCACTGAAAAATGGGCTCGGGTAAAACTTAATGTTAGTTTTCTATATGGGTCGGCCATTTGACAAATTTTTTGGCTCAAACTCGACTCAGCCCGAATATATTATGCTATAAAAATTAATTATATTAACTATATATGTTAAATAATAATTATATAATTATATTAAAAATCACTAACCCAATAACAATTAAATTTATTACCCAAACCCTAAAAACTAACCAAACTAAATAACACAACCCAAAATATAAAATCATAAAATTATATTTAATACAATAAAATATTTATTATATTTGTTTGTGTTTTAAATATAATTAAACATTTATTATATTTATGGTAGTATTTTTAATATATTTATAATGTGTTAAAAACTTTTATTTTAGTATTTTAGTGAATTGGTATTATATTTTTAAAAAATTATTTTTAAATAAAAATCTAAAAAACAAATATGACAGGTCAAATTAAGTTTGAGTTTACCTTTCTTGAATTGGACTAAGTTTGAATAAAAAATAAGCTTATTTTCGGGCCGAGTCATACCAAATTTTGAATAAAAAATAAGCTTATTTTCAGGCCGAGTCATGCCGAATCCATACTTAAAAAATTAGTCTAAATATCTTATAAAGCCCAAATCAATTAATGAGCACATCTATTACGACCTGACCAACCAAATAAGCGGACTTCCATTCATATTATTTGTGACATGAAATTACGTGACAAAGGCACCTTCACTTATATATGTCTTAGCACACGAAAAGCAAATGATATTCTTCCTTAAGCACAATACCGTATAACGCGGGCTCAAATAGCCTTCTTATTTGCATATCCTCCTAAATCCCCTCATCTTTCTTCCTCCCCTTCTAGTCCCTTCCACTAACTCTTGTCACAGGTGAATTGGCTTCCATGCAACCATCGACTTCTATCCTTTTATTTCTCTTTTTGAACACCAATATTAATAGATTTAATTAGAATAATAATAAATTTTGTTTTCAAAATAAAAATAAACAAAATTTAATAGATTTAAGTAATGATCGAGATGACATCTATTTAAGCTATTATTATAGTGAATATTTTAAATCAACAATTGAAATAAAATGAAAAAAATCAATTCACGTAAAATTTACATTAAAATATGTAATTTTAACTTTTAATCAATTCAATCAATTTAACATTAAAAGAGAAAATTTAATTTCCAAATAGAGGTAATGTATTCAATAACTAATTTAATAAATTCAAAGTCACTAACATAAGATAATTTTTAATTTCCGAGGTAGCTAATCAAAACATTCAAATTTAAAAATCCAAATAGAACCGTAGAAAAATTATTTCCTTGTATTCCGGCCCTCTTATAAAAACAAAACCCCCATTTCAGGTTTTTTACCAAATTAGTACCAAAAAAATTTAAATATCCAAAATGGGGTCCCTTTTCAAAAATTACGAAAATGGTACATTTGACTTGGTGGAGGCTCTGTGAGAGGCGGCACAGGTGGGTGGAGGGTCTGCCAGAGGCGGCACCGGTAGGTGGAGGGGCTGTCAGAGGCGGCACAGCCTAAAAGCTGCTGAAAAAAATTTTAAAGATTGAGGGACCTATTATGTAATATTTCCAGTTCTGAGAAAAGGAAAGGAAAGGGTGAGGCGCGCGGCATCAAAATTTAAATTTGAGTAATTACCTTCTAAGCCCTCCCTATTTATTATTTTCTTTTTATTCTCCTTCAACTCACTATATTGTGTTTAAACAAGTTATTAATCTATTTTTGTAATTAAATAAGCCCTTTACTTATAGCTTTTACTCATAAAAGCCTATTTTAATATTAAATTGAAGCTATTTAAAAAAAAACTAATTTATATCTTATGTTGATGTAAATTTGATGAAAATAATTTATTAAATAAAAATATATATTTAATTTAATATTGATATTGAAATTAGTTTTGTCTTCTTTAATAAGATAGATTCTTATTTATTTATAACTATATATCGAGCATTCAATTAATTGTATTGTTCATATGGGTAAGATTATTCACTCAAATCTAAATATTCATTTGAAATTTGTTAGGTTTGAACAAAATATTAAATTCGAAAATGAGCATAGATAAAATAAATTAGGCTCATTTAAAATATGAGTTGAGTTTGGATTCCATAATCAAAGCTCAAGCGCAATCTAGTCTAACTCGTTTTCAAGTTTATAATATATTATGTTTTATTATTTTATAAAAATTAAAATACTATTCTATAATATAAATATTAAAAATACTTATCAAATTTGATAAACAAGATTAAGATGTGTTATATGTCTAATTTATTTTTTATAATTTTAAATATATTTCAATAGACACATGTGATCATCGTCTTAACATTATTTATGATTGTTTTCCACTAGTAGTCTAATTAGAGTCCAATTTAATAAATTGCTAGAATTTGATATATTATTAGTAGAAAATTTTTATTCGTTTAAATATAGACACATGTCCTTTTTTAAAAAATATTTTTATTATTTGTAGGTATTGCACATTTATTATAGAGTTTTTAAATACTAGTAATAATTTATGGAATAATTTTTCATTAACATATTATATATACTAGATTTTGCCTTACATAGGATGTGAGTGAAAAAAAATTATGTTAAAAAATTTCCTTTTAAAATTTATTTAATAATAAATATAGGTAAAGTAGTAATGAACTTATATTTTATACTAGCAAACATGTCTTTGATCATTGAATTTGTAATTGTTTTTTAACATTAATATTAAAGCCTATTTTAATATTAAATTAAAGCTATTTTAAAAAAAAAATTAATTTATATCTTATGTTGATGTAAATTTGATGAAAATAATTTATTAAATAAAATATATTTAATTTAATATTAAAATAGGTTTTATGAGTAAAATTATAAGTAAAGGGCTTATTTAATGACAAAATAGATTAATAGCTTGTTTAAACACAATATAGTGAGTTGAAGTAGAATAAAAATAAAATAATAAATAGAAAGGGCTTAGAAAGTAATTACTCAAATTTAAATTTTGATGTCGCGCGCCTCACCCTTTCCTTTCCTTTTCTCAGAACTAGAAATATTACATAATAGGTCCCTCAATCTTTAAATTTTTTTCAGCAGCTTTCAAGCTATGCTGCCTCTGACAGCCCCTCCACTGGTGCCGCCTCTGACACCTCCTCCACTGTGCCGCCTCACAGAGCCTCCACCAAGTCAAATGTACCATTTTCATAATTTTTGAAAAGGGATCCCATTTTAGATATTTTAAATTTTTTTGGTACTAATTTGGTAAAAAACCCCATTTCATTTTTGTTTTGGCTCACATTCAAGTAATAATAATTTTTAATTATTCGAACCAAAAAATAATAAATTTCCATTAATTTTGCGTGTGAGTGCATATATAAACGGGGTCGGATCCTCCAATTTCCTTCAAAAACAAGCAAAGCCTGAAAATCAAATAAGCACTGAAAAACAGAAACAAAACTGATTTTTTATTTATTTATTGAAGAAACATTTTTTTCCCCTTTCTTTACCGTACTCCGTAACCCTTCCCGCTAGCTATTTGCAGTCTCCCGATTATTCAAGAGTTTTATTATTTTTTTCAACTCTCACTGTCATTAAGACCAGGCAAGATTTTCTTCTTTATTTAATATACATATATATATTTTTCGATTTTTTTGAATTTATTCATTATTTTGCTTGTTTAATATGTTCATTGCCGTTGTTTGATCTCCGAGATATGTGATTTTGCTTTTTGCAGTAATTTAATACTTTTTGTTTGTTTGTTTATTTGTTTCATCGAGTTTGAAAAAGTGGAAGTTTTAAGAGATTCTTTTCTTTTGTTTTGATTTCGTTTTGTTCTTCAAAACCCTACTTCTTTCCATTTTAAGAGAATCGGAGATTTTGCGTTAATTTTTATCTTTAATTTTTTCTTATATATGTTTATTTTTGTAATATAAGCAAAAAAAAAAAAAATGGAGCTTAACTTGGTTACCATTGCATTAAATGATAGTTTATGACTGCCTAACATCTATCTACGAAAAATTGATTTGAAATTGTCGTTTACATTACGTAACTTGATGGAAATTCGTTTTATTCCCCCCCCCCCTTTTTTTTTGTTGTTGGTATATATTATCCACAGACCAACCGAGAACCATTAGGAAATTTTGACTTTGATCATTTCTAGAAGCAGCGTTTCTGTTTGTTCATATTCCTTTTTATTATTATTTAAATCAGTTTAGAGCTGGAAGAAATTAAATTAAAAGATAAAGAGAAAATCATATAACTTATAATCATAGCATGTAAGTTAAATCATTGTGATTTGATGTTTTTTCTTTGTTATTATATGATATCAGAATCTGCTTCCACTACTTTAGGTGATTAGGTTATGATTATCTAGTTTCCTTAATCACTTTCACGATCCAAAATCGATGTCTTTTAAATACATTTTTGCCTTAAAGGAACTCTCCAGCTTGCAATGATAGCTTTGAATTAAAAAAAAAAAAAGTGAAGGGTCTGGAATTCTGCTGCCAAATTTCTCTGGTTTAGCACACTCTTTATTCTTTAATTTCTTTTTTCTCCCTTTGAGGTTTATTATTATTTTAACAATCGTGAGGAATGTGTGAAAGTAATGCTTGAAGAACAAGGAATCTGATGCTTTTTTTTTTCCCCAGGGAGCACTGGGAAATAAATATTTTTAATTTCTGAAAGGAACATCTTTACTTTTCTATATCATCATGCGTATTTTGTTTCTGAATGATACTTCGATAAATGTTTTAATCTGCACGTGCCTGCATATGCTGGCTTCTTTTTTTAACCTTAAGAAGAAAGTTTAAGAATTTGTTTTGACATATAGAGGCTGGAGCCGAAGAAGAAAAAGATAATCTATGGGGGAAGACGCAGGAAGAGGTTTAGAATGCCCGAAGCTTATGGATGGGAAGGTGAATAGTGGTAATGGCTCAGAGAAGGTTATCCCTTCTTGTTGTTTGAAGGCCAGGGCTTCAGCCCCTGAGCTTGAGGCAAAATGCCATTCTACTGTTGTTTCTGGGTGGTTCTCGGAATCTCAGTCTTCCTCTGGTCATTTTCTTTGAATTAACTTTTTCCTGCTCCTTTTTTTTTCACCAGTATTACTTGTTTTGATATATTTTTTTTAAATTTTTTCATCATTTGCAGATGATGCTGGTAAAATGGTCTACTTCAACAATCCTATGTGGCCGGGTGAGTTTTAACTTCCTCCTGTAATTTATACATGTTTGAAATTCTTTTAAGTATCTTTATTCTTTACCTTCCCACAGTGCTAGAGTCTGGCTTGCCCTTTCATAATTTTTAGTAGTAACTTATTCTATGAAATGAGAGTTTAGGAGCCTTGAACTGAACTAGTGAATGCTTCTCACAAATTGCACCATATTCTTTATCAACAATGCTTAAATTTTTTTCTGCAGGAGAAGTGCATTCTCTGAAAGTTGAAAGCATTTTATTCAAGGAAAAATCAGACTATCAAGAGGTCCTTGTTTTTGAGGTTTGTCATTTTAATTGTGTTTTTTATTTCCAATGTTATCTACATCTAGTTCCTTTCTATCTACCATTTTTTTCTTGCCCAACTTTGCCTGCTTCTTTTCTTGCATTTATTGCGTGTAGTCTTACTAATGAAAATACTTTTTTCTTTTTACAGTCATCGACATATGGGAAAGTGCTTGTTCTTGATGGTATAGTTCAACTGACTGAGAAAGATGAATGTGCATATCAGGAGATGATTGCTCATCTTCCACTTTGTTCGATTCCATCTCCCAAAACTGTAATCTCATCATCTAAGCACAGTTTTTTTTCCCCTTATATCCAGTCAATAATTTCCCTGCTATCTTGCTGGTACCATATCTGTTGACGAACTTATCATACTTTCTTTCCTTCAATTTCTAAGTTGGCATTTGAATTTTTTTTTCTAAGACTGCATAATCAGTGGATCTTTATGAAGTTTTGTGCTAGAAAGTCTACTGAAATTGGTTAGTCTTTTCTGTCATCAAGCTCCTAGGATATATCCCCTAAGCTATTTGATTGATTTAAAGTCACAGCTGACCAGTCTTGAATTTTCTCTACCTCATCCAAATCTTTCCTATCTAATCTCAGTTCCATAAAGATTTTACTTTAGCCTTAAGGTTGTTTCATGTTGATTTTTAACTAAATATGGGATGCAGGTTCTGGTTGTTGGAGGTGGTGATGGTGGAGTTCTTAGGGAGATTTCTCGACACAGCTCTGTGGAGCACATTGATATATGTGAAATAGATAAGATGGTTATAGATGTATGTTGTATTTTAGTATCTCTTCTTGTTTTCTTTTGCTTTTACTTTTTGTCTGAAAATGCTCATTTAATAGCCATATATCGCATTCTCTTTATTCTAGGTTTCCAAGAAGTTCTTTCCAGAATTAGCTGTTGGATTTGAGGACCCTCGCGTTAATCTTCATGTTGGTGATGGTATGTCAAAACAATTTTTTCCTGTGAATTTTCTGTTGAGTGGTTAAACATAATGCTACTATTTCTCAAGCTGATTTTTACTTTTATATAATGTTAACAGCTATTGAGTTTCTTCGTCATGCTCCAAAAGGAAAGTATGATGCAATTATTGTTGATTCATCAGATCCTGTAGGTATGTTGCAATTTTTGGCCCGTTAAAAATTTATTTACTGCTTTAGAGGTGTGCCGATACCAGCACACAACTTTTGTTTCTTTCAACATAAAAAAAAAAAAAAAAAAAGAGTTAGGAGGATGAAAGTAGTTTGATGGTTTCTTAAAGAATATGTTTGTGGTGGGTATGTTCCAACTTACAACATAATTGCAGATAGATTTTTGTTTTTAAGATTCAATGTTATACAAGCTTTCACATGGTATTTTTGTTTGCAATTTAGGTCCTGCTCAAGAGCTTGTAGAGAAACCATTTTTTGAGACTATAGCTCAAGCATTAAGGCCTGGTGGTGTCCTTTGTAACATGGCAGAGAGTATGTGGCTTCATACACATTTAATTGAAGATATGATTTCTATTTGCCGTGAGACATTCAAGGGGCCTGTTCATTATGCATGGGCAAGTGTTCCAACATATCCAAGGTATTTAATTAAGCTGTATTTTTCCCTTTGTTCTCTTTTAGATATTAATGATGCTTTTGTCAGTTGTAAATTTATATGTTATCATTTACCAATTGCAGAACCATCTTCAGAATCATCAAGTCTATCTTATTTCCGACTTCTGACTTGTGTTTTCAATTTTTTTTTTCAATGCAGTGGTGTGATTGGTTTTCTGTTATGTTCCACGGAGGGGCCACCAGTTGATTTTTTGAATCCTATAAACCCTATTGAGAATCTAGACGGTGCTTACCTTCATAAGAGAGAACTTAGATTTTACAACTCTGAGGTGAGAACTCGATAATTTTGCTATGAACATTAACTTCTTAAAGCTATATAATCTGTTTTCTGCAATGAAATGAACCTTAGAGAGTCTGAGTGATGGGGCATTTTATTCATTTCTTGATGGCATAGCATCATGATCTGCTAGTCTCATCCCTTATATATACCGTAGTCCCTTCTGCTATCTACTATGGACCCCTAACTATCTCATTTCTGCTTGGTTTAAAGGTGGCCTTTTCATGGCATGTATAGTCTCTGTCATTTAGCCTCCCTTAGGCAGGAGGGAAAAGAGAGTTTTAATTTAATGATTAAGCTACATAACATGTGCTATTATGTAGCTCGACCATTAAATAAACTTTCCCTTTACTCCCCTTTCTTTTTCTTACTATCAAGCAGAGCCCTCCCAACCAGGATTTGAGATCTCAATATTTTCAGTCCCTTGGAATTAGCAATATATTAGAAAATTAGTAAAGATCATTGGTAATTTGTGAACACATGAATGGTTATGCTCTTATGGGCAGCCAGTGAACACAAGATGCACATTAATATTGCCGTAGGCTTATGAATTCTCCTGGTTGAAATAAAATATCTGTGTTCTATTGACAGATGCATAGGGCTGCTCTTGCATTGCCTTCGTTCCTGAAGAGGGAGGTGAGGCTACTATGAGACTCCACAGCCCTGGAACAAGAAAACTGTCTCCTAAAGCAAAATTTGTAGAACTTGCGATTGTTTACTTTTTATCATAGGCTTATAAATACTCGTATTCAAGACAAAGGCAGTAAATAAATGTGTTCGACATGCAGGTGAAATTGGAACCATTTTAGTATGTATTTACAGTTCTAATTTCAGGGAATACGTAGTATAGGACTTAGCCTTATGGGTTGTGTGACGCAGCAATGTGTTTGCTTGATGATAGGTGCTTCAAATGTCTTTCAAGTCAGTGTTCTGAACTTGACAACATTGAAACACCTGAAAGGAGAAAAATATGGGAAAAATAAGGTTCCATATGTTTCTTATTCATAATAATTATTGCAGTTTGTGTGTTATAATTTTGGTCTGTGTATGTTTATGCATTTGTAACGAGATGTCAAGCCAGTTCCCCGTTCATATCCGCAACACTAGTATAGTTGCGATGCTCCTTGAATTCTATGAGCAATGTTTCTGGCTATCGGAGTTGATGTTTCAAGCTCTCCAAACAAAGAGTTTCACCTTTGATATAATCTTCGTCTTCCAAAATAGCTCTCCAGGTTGTCCTCACAATTCTACGGGGCCAGAGGCATTTCCAACGATTTTTCCCATCACTGCCATATGCCTTGCATCACTGATCAAATACCATATTTTTAAGGCAAAGAAGCCGTTATTATCTTTAGTTTTCTTGTGAATATTATAAGTTATTATATAAGTAACATTGGTTAAGAACGAACAAACACACTTTGATTCTCATTAACACAGACAATACAACTTTCAGGCGATTAATCAATACTTAAAAGATGAGTTCATGGATGACGTTATTTTAACTGATCGATTTCTACTCACCTCTGTGTTTTAGGTTTGAAACATTTTGGATAAAGATAATATGGCTATAATTGCAAATAATTAAGGACTCTACTTGCTTAGAACCCCCTAATAGAATTGGATAATCTCATTTTTAATTATCTATCAGTATTATTGAGAAAAAGAGTAGAAAATGATAAAATAAGTTATTTCTGTGAACAGCTTAATGTACTATCTCTTTTTAATCCTTTGAGCGAGATGTGGCAAAAGGAAGAAAAATTTCATGGGTTAACCTTATCGTTTTTATTTCGTAGGAACTACGAGATCACTCCAAGGACGCTTTTGGTATCTAGGATTCGCAGACCGACCATAGAACATTGTTCATGGAATGCATTAGTTGTCCGCCTAAAGTTGGACAGTAAGGGTCAAAGAAGGATTAATCACTCATTCTTAAAATCGACATTCTTAAGACTAAACAGTCGAAGGGGAGAAAGCTCTCCGCTATTTCTGATTCTCTTATCACTAGAACCTTTGGAACCACAAATTTTTTTAGTTAGAATGGAATTCCAACTCAAAACTTTTTGAGATTTTAAGAAGAGTTACTCTTTGGAAAGAATAATAAGATTAAAATGGTAAATTATGTTTGGGGTCGCTTAATATAAAATTTTTAATTATTTTTATTTTATTTATTTTAATATTATCCTTTACATAATTTATCTTTAAAATTTTAGAAGTTACATGTTATGCAGTTCAATTATAATTCATACTTAGTTTTAAAAATACATTAAACCAGTTTTAAAATTTAAATTCAATAGTTATTTTTAACACTTAATTTTGAAATTTATATTGAGAATTTCTTTTTTGGATGTTGCAATCATTTAGAAACTAGGATGCAAATTCTAAGCACGAGTACAGAAGATCATTCCTCCCACCGCAAAAAGCAAAGACAGAATGAAGAGTGCCACGTTGCTATTTTCTCTTCGGTGCCAGCCTACAAAATTTGCCACCTCTCTCTCTTTCTCTCTCTCTCTCTCTCTCTCTCACACACACTATCACTTTCCACTCCCCTCTCTCTCTCTCTCTCTCTCTATCCATCTACTAATTTTCTTCACATCGCTTTCCTTTATTTTCCTCCACTTTCTCTCTCTAGGGTTTCAGATTCTCCTCGCGTTTTCTTTTTTTTTTTTTTTTTTTCTTTTTCAATTTGAGAGATAGAGAGAGAGTGAAAACCGCTTCGCAACGCGGTCGATTCCTAGTAGGCGCCTCCACTTCAGATTCAGATCCTCCACGTGTTCCAACCTGGACCCGATCTGATCCATCTTTTTTTTTAAATCCAAAATTCTCGAGAGAGATCCCGTTTTTGTTCCTTTCGTTTAAATTTGATCGAAAATGGTGCGGTTTTTGATCATTTTATCAGCTCAGGAAATGAATCAAATACTCTGAAAAAGCAAATGTGAGATTTTAATTCCTCTCTGGACTTTTTTTTTCCCTTTTGTTATTTGGCTCTGGTTTATACTTACTTTTGTAGTTGGAAATCTCAGCTTAATATTACTAGTTTTAGCTTCTTATGGAGATTAAAAGTTGTTGATAAAAAGCACGTACTGCAAGCATATTCAAATTGAATGTTTAATGATTCGATTTTGTTGGAAGCTTTCTAGACTATGTGAATTACTGCAGTTACTTGGATTATATTTAGGTTAAAATGTGCCTATAGTCCCTGTACTTTTCAATTAGGAATTTAGTCCCTACTGCATTTCCAGGAATTTAGTCCCTCTACTTTCTAAATTTCAAAATTCAGATTCAACTGTTAATACTGTTGAATTTTTTGTTAAATTCTGGTTAAATATGATTTTTTTTAATTACATAGCTACCAAGTGAGTAGTTTTTTTTTTTTTTTTAATTTCAAAATGTAATAGCATCAGTTAAAAACGCTTGTCATTTTTATTTATTTATTTATTTTTTTGGTATGCAGCATTGTTGGTGGCTTTTGAAGATCTGGCTCTAAGAAGCCATAAGTAGACATAGATGGTATGCAACAGTTGCTTAAAGAGTGTAATTGTTCAAACTGGGCAGATAGGAACAATATTAACCCGGAAAAGGGTGCATTTACAAAGTACTGTAAGGACTTTATATGCCGGTGGTGCTGGATTAACTTTTTTGTGGAATCGTGAATTTCGAACAAGTGCTAAGATGATGGTGGATTCGGGCGCAGCAGCAAGCCAGGGTCCCGTAGTCCATAAATTCCCAGAGAAAGATGATGCTGGATATGTTAGTGGAGGGTGGAAAAGGTAAATATCAAGCTTTCCACTTGTAATAATTAGTTGTTTTATCATACAGATTGAGCTATAAGTATAGCCAGTTTTCATGAATGCCATGATTTGTTTAGAATCAAACATGTGTATTGTTGGTTCTGAACTTTTAATATGATTTGTTTCTGGATGAATGTTGCTAGGATGTACTTGTATGCCGGTGAATTTTGCAAATGCTGATAGGGTAAATTCATAGTATGTTTCTTATCTAATTTGGCAGTGAGGATGGAAGATTAAGCTGCGGTTATTCAAGTTTCAGGGGAAAGAGAGCAACCATGGAAGATTGCTATGATATTAAAACTTCCAAGATTAATGGGCAGACAGTCTGCTTGTTTGGAATCTTTGATGGTTAGTTTCTCTCTTATCATCGCTTTCCTTGTAGATTGGTGTGAAATAGGAAACACTACAAATTCGCTGTAACATATTATTAAAAAGCACTTGGAAGGCCCCATCTAATATGATTATTGGAGAAGTACTTAGTCTACAATGTGAGGCTAATTCCCATGATCTGTATTTCCACAACCACAATACTTATAATGCAAAGAAATACTAAAACATACAAGTTTTTTCATGGTATGTTATGTTTGTGGTTTAAATATGTGTGCAGATCATCTGAAAACATATAATAACCTTGGAGTAGTGTATTGGGACATGCTGACAACTAATTAGTGGCTATGGCACAATCATCCAAATCGGTCGAAGACAGTTGAATTTCTAAATTATATCTGTCAAGCTTTCTTGTGGTTTCATTTAAATCAGAGTAGTAACTGATATGTGATTATGACAATCAATCTGTTTTATTTTCATTTTACATCTCAAAAGTGCCTTTGTTTGAAAGATTTGAGTTTTGGCCTATTTATACAATAAGTTATCCTGGCCATGCATTTTTCGGTGATTGGAACATTTACCAAGAGTTAGATGCCTTTCATATCTGAGAATGACAGCTTTTGTTGACCTCCACTTTAACCATATCATGTGTAATTGCAGGGCATGGTGGTTCTCGTGCTGCTGAGTATTTGAAGCAACACCTTTTTGAGAAACTAATTAAGCATCCGCAGTTCATGACCGACACCAAACTTGCCATAAGTGTGTTCAAGATCTCTGATATGCTGTGTTTATGGAGAATATAAATTGTTGCATGTTCTTTGTTGTCAATTTTATAGATGATCCATGCATTTACAAGTACCTGTATCTCTGTTCTGTTCTGAGTCTGTAGCCTGCATTCAGATGGGTTTGTGTCCTTATATTACCAATCTATTTGAAAATTCTCTGTAATTTATACTGGCTTCATTGGATATACCTGCAGGTGAAACATATCAGCAGACTGATGCAGATTTCTTGGATTCTGAAAGAGATACTTACCGGGATGATGGTTCCACTGCTTCAACTGCAGTGTTGGTTGGTAACCATCTATATGTTGCCAATGTTGGAGACTCAAGGACTATAATATCCAAGGCTGGAAAAGGTATTCTATGCATTTTTAATTGCCTAGTGATATGTTAGTTTCAAGCGCATTGGTACATGCGATAATATATTCTTTCTTTAAATACTTCTACTTGATGGTTCCTTGAAATTGCTTGCTGTGGTCTGGCCAGTAAAGTGAAGATGGCCAGGCACCATATTCTGAAAGCGTGAGTTTTTCTTTATACTGTCCTCTGTTTATTTATAATGAACAGTCATGTCACATTATTTTTATATCTAGACTTCGTGGGTTATCTACTTAGTTTTTTTTACTCGTGATAACCATTAATAAGTATGAATTATGTATAAAAAATATGAAATGTATATTACATTTTTGAGTGCTTTGTATATCCTATACAGGAAACTTATGGCTCTATTAGAGTAACTGCAGTTGACATGAAAATAAATGTTGTGAATTCTTAATTTGCAAATTGGGATTCTTAAAAGCAGTTTCTTTTCCTTTTAAAGCAATTCCACTATCTGAAGACCATAAACCTAATAGAAGCGATGAACGGAAGAGAATCGAAAGTGCTGGAGGGGTTGTTATGTGGGCAGGTAAAACTGTTTAAAAAATCCAATTTCCTTATTGAAGTCAAGACAAATATTTTCCTTTATATATCTGTTGATTAAATTGGTAGTGTTGGCTCCTGAAAGTTTATCGCGAATTTCTTGTTGATCATGTTATCAGGAACTTGGAGGGTAGGAGGTGTGTTAGCTATGTCTCGAGCTTTCGGTAATCGCATGTTGAAACAATTTGTTGTTGCAGAACCAGAGATTCAGGTGATCCTAAACAGTATATGCTAACAGCTAGTAATCTTTAATCGTCGTTACATAGCAAATTGATTTAGAAGGCAGTAAGTAGGTTATATAAAAATTGTATTAATGAAATTTGTACTCTTGTTGCTTCTCAGGACAGAGAGATAAATGAAGAGTTTGAGTTTCTTGTGCTTGCTAGTGATGGATTATGGGATGTAGTGCCTAATGAGGTAAAACCTTTCTCTAACATGTGCCTTCCCATGTGCACAGTTGCACTTAATTGTCCATCCATGTATCACACATGTACCTGGTAATTTTTCTAGGAATGGTCTAAGAATACAGTAGGTAAAGTACGATAGAGGCCTCTGTACTAAGAGTCAGATTGCATTTTATCTCCTTTACTCAAAAAATGAGCAAATTAGCCCCTGTACATTAGACCAAAGAGCAAACTGGTTCTTTGGTTAAAAATTTCATCTATTTTTACTGTTAAAAACTGGTCTGTGTATGTCAAAATGAGTTACACAATGGATGATCGGAGTTTATTTCTTCATGTTTGGCTGTTATAAGTTAAAATTGTATTTACAGGATGCTGTTTCCCTTGCCCGAGTAGAAGAAGAACCGGAGACAGCTGCTAGAAAGTTGACAGAAACTGCGTTTACTCGAGGGAGTGCCGACAATATAACATGCATTGTGGTAAGATTTCACCATGACAAGGCAGATCCACTTAATTCCGATTCCCAAGCTTGATTTAAAATTGCATTTGCCTGTTCAGATTTATATACAATTTCAGTTTTTGAGTTTGAAAGCTGCATTTTGCCTTGTGGCCAATGTGCATATATCAAGGTGACAATTTGCTTATTCATTGTTTTCTTTTCTTTTCCTTTTCCATTCCCTAATGTTCGAAATTGAAATACATGGACCAAATGCTCTGTTTGTCCAAATCTGCACATTTTTCGTTTGTTTATTTGAAATCTGGTAGGACCAAATGCTCTGTTTGTCCAAATCTGCACCTTTTTCGTTTGTTTATTTGAAATCTGCTAGGAATTTCTAGTTCATCTATCAACTCTTCATTTAGTAGTCATAGGCATTTGACAAGGTAAGCTCTCCATTTTTAGTGCGGATTCGGATATTTGAATTTTTTTTAACTCTAAAAAAAATTGATTTAATAGAATTTTGAAATTTAATATTTTTTACTCTAAAAAAATTAATATTATCCAAATTTTGGAGACAATAAATAAAACATATGAATTACATAGAACTTTATTATATATTTTAAAAGTTTACAATATTTTATAATCTATAATTATACGTCTCCTTAACGCATTGACGAAGCACGATGCTTTGAAGTTTTATAACTAGCAATTTACTATATGAAAATAAATAATTTATATTTATAAGAGCTTAATTTTACAAATGCACAACATTTATGATTGAGTGGGAATTAATGCTATATAATCAAATAACAAGAAGTTCGTTTAATGCAAAAGATTTATGTGAGGACTTCGTTCCATTTCTAAATTATTAGTATTATTAAATTATAAATAATAATATAAAAATAGACAAATAATATCCGAGAGATTGAATTAATGTATTGGAATAAATTAATCAGTAATAGTATAAATTCATTAATCATCTATAAACAGGAGCGTAAAAATGAAAAATTCTTTATTCTTTAACCTAATAAATATTGCCAATAAACGGATTAATGTTTACAAGTCATCAAACTGGTCTTAGCTCACGGCGGCAGGCTTCACAAGTCATCATGCTGTGTACGATAATACATTAGGCAGTAAACCATGGAACAAATTCTTGTACAGCTCAAAGCTGTAAACATAATGGATTGGGTTGTATATCGTGGTTTATTTAATAATAATAAAACGTTCCAATGGGATCCCGTCTCTTGGGCAGCTGGTGTTAACAGCAGTGTTGCACCACCTGGCAAAACTGCCAAGTGTTGAATGGAAAGTGAAAACGGAGATTGAAGAAGCTCTTAAAGCAGAGAGGTGCCTCTGCAAAAGAAGAAAGATGGAGATATCTTGAGTTGACATGGTATTTTGACATTAATCATATCATCACTTAAAAATTTAAAAATAATATTAAAAAATATAAAAGAAAAACTATTTTTATGGTTTTATAAATAAAATATTTTGTTTGGGAGTTAAATTGTAAATTTTGAAAAAATTCATGTCATTTGTTAAACAATTAGTGTTAATTATGTTAGAATTTTGACTTTATTTTATTTTTTTAACGGTATAAGAAATCTTTTGATCGAATAAAAACGATTTTAATAAAAGCTAAAGTAGAGTCTGATACATAACTGTTCCCTGTGCATCATTTTGGAGAAGACGATTCAAGCAATCAAGTGGATTAAAGCAAATATAAATCAAGTCATTGAAAGAAATAAAATCTGACGATGAAAATTACTCCCCAAGCCGGCAAGTGCATTCGCACATTTGTTTTTTTCTCGAAAGACATGCATCAACAATCTAGAGCTCATAAACTAGAGGAGTGTGTTGCATTCATTAATTAAAGGAGATAACAAAATGTTATAATTAGAATCACAGTACTAGCATCAACTTCTATTTCAATGTTCGAGATACTAACCTCTCAAAGCTAAGGTGAGGTCATCTCACAATGCCCACAGTTCTGCTTCAACACTAGTTACTCTAGGAATATGATGGCGCGATCCAATAACCTAATTTCTATAATGATCATGATTCATGAATTAAGGCCCTACACCCACCTTATCTGGATTTCCCAATGAAGAACCATCAATATTTAGTTTGAATCAACCTAGCGGAGGGGGTTTTCGAGACAGAAACGGAATTCTGGAGACCTCTCAATTTCACCGAGGGAGAAAGAGTGACGAATTAACTAGCGCTAACAAGGACACTCTGTACAAACCTCTCCAAAGGTCTTAGTTGGTTCCCAAGGGCTCCATGGTGGGCTTAAAGTCCAACATTGTGTAAACCCATGCACGGTTCATATTGTGAAATTCTTAGTACCATAATGAAATTCTCACATTGACTTTTAATTAATTTGTAATATAGTCAAATCTCTCTTTAGCTCTCTAAATGTTGGCATTTGATTAGCTTAAATCACCGTATGAATTTTCTTTTAAACAGAAATAACTAATGAGCTAAAGTGATGAACAACATGAAAGTAAACAAGAAAAAAATATTGAAAAATTAGTAAAAGGGATAAAGTAAAAATTTCACTCTAATATAAAAGCCAAAATTCGCGTTAAACCTTTAAGAAACTATTCATAACATTTATACAGTTTTGATAGAATAGTTCAACAATTAATTCAATTCAAATTAATTAACCAAAATAAATTCAAGAAAAGTCCATACATTACATTGACCGAGACACAAATATGAGATCAAATAAATTTTATATATATATTTGAATAATTCCATTATCGGTTATGATCATATTTATTTTTTTATATAATGTCTAAAATTATTTATAAGCCTTTCAACTTATAAATAAAAAATAATACTTTTTAAAATACTCAAATTTACGTCCTCTTATATAAAATTATTTTATTGAAGCTAAATACATGACATATGGTGGATGTTGACATCAATGCATAAGACTTTGCCGACAATTGGAGGAGAATCTTGAGACCAAATTTCTTTCCTTATTAATTGGGGAACGAAGACCATTAATGTTTCCTTTTAAAAAAATCATACCAAAGGAAGTTTCATAGGCAAATTCCTATCCCCTCACTCATATTCGACGTTAAAACAAGGTACGAGGTATTATCAAATTTATTCACAAGCAAATATTCAAAATCGAGATGTAAATTTTCACTCAAATTTAAAATTTTTTCAAAATATTCATATCATCCCTAAAACGAGGTTAACGAGGCCTAAAACATGCTTCGGAAGTGATTCGGGATAAAACCAAGAATTTTAGAATATTTTAAAAACTTAAAAAAAAATTTCATAAAAAATGGGTGTTACAATTTCCACTAACACAATATTCTTTTAGATTTTTTCATTTATGATTACTTTGAATAAATTAATCGAAATAATAAAAAGAAATTGTATTTAAATATTTAGTTGACATTAATTTTGGATGAATCTATTCACATGTGTAGAGATTGTCTGATTTGAATTTATATGAATGTTAAAATATGCTTTAAGTCTCTATATCTTTTGTATATTTAGAATTTAACTCCTCTATTTTTATGTCAATGAATTTAATCCAATTACTTTTTAAATTTAAAATGTAAGTTCAATTGTTAATATCGTTAAAGTATTTCTATTAAATTGGGGCTCATTACAACGTTAATTTCAGTTACATGGCTACGAAATAGGTATTTTTAATTTCTAAATGTCACACTAGTGAATTTGACAGATGAATTTTAGGTGGTGTTAACAATTGGACGTAAAATTGAAATTTGATAAATATACAAATTAAAATTTGTGAAATAATAGTAGAAAGACTAAATTCTAAATTTACGAAGAGTCTGAAACTTAGAGTAAATTTTAACCTTAAATGAAATAATTTTAAAATTATTTTTATTTATAATATATTAATATTAATATAATTTTATATTTTAAATATTGGTGAGTATTTAGTACACTAACGGTATATTTGTTTTTATTCCATAAATAACCTTAAAAATTTGACATATGTTTTTTTGTAATATACACTTTTTAATAATTTATTATATTCTTATAAAATACTTGTGAAGTAATATTATAATGCACTTAATGTATATATATATATTCTTTTAAGTTATATCTAAGATATAATAACTCTGATTAAAATCAATTATTATAAACATTAAATTGAGTCCATTTATAATTTCATGCGATATTACTCAAATTTAAGAAATTAAGTCTTGTCAACAATATAGCAAGCCACGCTAGGAGGTAAGGCCTCCCCTCTCTCAAATGGAAACTTGTTTTCAGATTCTTTGAAATTTTATAAAATTTAAAAAAAAAATTTATGTCAATTTAATGTTAAAATTACATTTTAATCCAAAAATAGAAGAGTATAGTTTAATTTTTAACATTTTCTAAAATTTTACATTAATATAATAATAAATTTTCATTTTAATTTTCTAAAAAATTCATATTTCAAATCTAGTCACACTAAAATAAATTTTCGACTTCACTCTTGAACATAATTAAAATTTTATTGATGTGGTTAGTATATTATAGTATCATTAGTTTTCTTTATTTGACTCATGAATTGCGTAATAATTTGAAAGAATGATTTAACCGTAATGGCCTAAAATCAAGGTTATCGAACAATAGTTTCACAACCATAAATTCGATTTAAAGAGAAATTTATTTTAATATTTTTGCATAATTATTTATATGATAGGAAAATCGATTAAAATATCGATAAAAATTTTACCGATTTAGTGGTTGTTAGAAAAAGGAATTATTGAAGGAATTGGGTAAAATAAGGTATCGAGACCTTGATCTCATAAAATTGAGTGGGAAATATTTTTATAAATATTTATAAAATTCTACTAATGTAATATTAAAATTTCGTTAGAAAATTTTAACGTTTGGGTAGGTAAGTAAATAAAAGGACTAAATTGTAACAAATACAAAATTATGGGAAATGATTAAATAGTTTAAATGATAAAGGAAGAGGGCTTAAAGGAAAATAGACCCAAGGTCTATTTGGGCTTGACAACAGGGGCATGAAATCAGCAAGAAAATAAGGAGAATTAAGGGCAAAATTGGAATATTGCAAAATTTACTTAATAAAGCTAGGACTAAAGTGGAATTATCTAGATATCTCTTCATTTTCTTCATTCTCATCAGCTAAAATGCCATAGGAGGGTTTCCTAAGCTGGTATTTCATAATTTTGCACCAAGTAAGTTAGTCCTTGCCTATTTCTTGTAATTTTGTGTTTTTGTGACTTTTACAACTAGGTCCTACTATTAAATTCATTAGTTTTTGATTTCATGGATGAAATTGAAAGTTACCATGGTTGAGTGCTGTAAGTTTATGATGAATTAGCATGAAATTTAAGCTTTAAATTGTTTATGAGATGATTTTATTAGGTAATTCCAATAGAAATTGGTTTTAGGATCTAAATTGTGAAAATATTTGGAATTAAAGTCTATTACTGAAATTATGATTTCCAAAGGTTATAAAGTAGTTTAAAGTGATATAATAAAGTTTTAATTGAGAGAAATCAGCTCAATTGAGAAGTTAATTGAGCAGGGATGAAATTATCATTTATTGAAAGCTTAGGGGGAGATTGGTAATAAGTAGTTTGCACTAAAACAGTTTTAGACAGCAGCAGTCGACTAACTTTGAAAAATCATCATAAATTTTAAAAATCGAATTAGAAGATGAACAAAAAATGAAATTAAAGCTTATTAAGTCGAGTTTCTCATAGAAGAAACGGTGTAAGAAATAGATGTGTAAATCATGAGATATAATAAATTTTGTGAGACAAGGTCAGAATGAGTTCGGGTTCCCCTGTTTTAACTTTAGAAAATCATAAAAAATTGGATAAAAATAATTAGGGGCTTAAATTTATATGTTTAGAATTCTTAATGAGTCTATTTTCAATAGAAATAAACGGGAACATCATCCGAATCCTTTATGAAGAGATAATTAATATTTAGTGAAGAAGGGTCAGAACTGCTAGATAGCAGAACGGGGGTAACTTTAATGAATAAACTGTACAAATTGGCTAAGCCAAAAATTCTGGAAATTTTATGATACGAAGACATGTCAGTCTAGTTTCAGGAAAAATTAACAGTTCTTCATTTGGAGTTCTTTAGCTCGAGAAATAAATAATTTAGTGACTATGACTCAAGTAGACAGTTTTGAATAAACTAAAAATAATAATAGAATTATAGAAAATGCTACATGTGAACATGAAATGTATTGAATTGATGATTGAATTTATTTATTTAGATCCGGAAAACTCAAATACGAAGCTAGATCGAGGAAAGGAAAAAGTCCCGGATTAGTAGATTTTGTATACGAACTAGTATCGAGGTAAGTTCATGTAACTTGAATTATCTTCTTAAATGCTTGAAATGCATGTTATTGATATGAATATAATTTGAATGTTCATTGTATGAAAATTGATGAAACATTGATATATTTGATAAAAAGGGGAAGAAATCCCGGTTGAATGAAAGGAAAATTCGATGGATCTCGAAAAGGAATTGACGGTAAAAGGATCTAGCCGGACGGGTGATCCTATCTGATATAGCCCTCCGAAGAATACGTGGAAAATGGATTTAGCCGGACGGGTAATCCGAATTAGGGTCTGAATTTAGCCTAGACTGGTAATTCAGATCCAAACTCATTAGAGTAATTGTCATTGCAGGGGATTTAGTCCCTACAATACTCTATGAGTTTACATTACAGGGGATTTAGCCTAGATTGGTAATCCCGCTGTAAGATGAGGTTCGCGGGAGTGTGCTCTCTGAAATGAAAATGTGCGCACATGAACATGAATTGACGGACCTGGATTGTACGTTAAAAGTGTACTTCTGAAAATCCATCGAAATTTCGAGTAATTCAACGGGATAAATATGGAAATATAACAAAGAAATGGAAATCATGGTATTAATGAGCTCATCAATCATGGTATATATTATTGGTACATGGAAATTATTGGATTAACTTGAATGTTGAGTTTGTGTATGTTAGGGCAATAGTGCATTGAATGGATATATGAATGTTTATTGCATTGTATTGAAAATATTAGGTAAGTATAATTCTTGTTACATGAGCTTACTAAGCACAAAGTGCTTACCCTATTTCCTTTTCCCTATTTTGTAGTTTTAAGAGCTCGGAGGTCGATTCGATTGAGACACATCACACTATCAACACCAAGATTTTGGTATTTAAAGAAACTTTATTTTGGAAATAAATGACATGTATAAGCTAATAAAGTAAATGTTAATATGATATGAATGTAAGGTCACCATTAGTATGGCTAATAAATTTTAGTTTTTGTATGTGATGATGTTATCTTATAAATATGCTTGAATTTATTTTGAAAATATGTTGAATTGGAATTGTCTCAGTTTAGAATTTGCAGGAAAAGCTAGATATTTATAAATGGGTTATATTGAGTAAAAAAAAAAATCGTAAACTCCGGTAATGCCTCGTATCCTATTCCGACAACGAATACGGGTAGGGGGTGTTACATTAACCATTAGAAAATGATAATACTCTCTAAAGCTTGTTGTGATCGGAATATTTTATGTGCTCCTGCAGTAATAATATTGTGAAAAAGGCTTTAAAAAATATTTTAAAACGATCTCATGCCTTCTAGTGAAAAATGCTTCATTCTTTGAAGTCAATGTAATAATACATAATGATTATGAAAAATTAAAATATAGAAATCATGGTTGTCGTTGTAATTGAGGATGTGGTTGGAGACATATTAATAAATGTTACCATGGTTGTTATAATAGTGGTACTTTTAATCACTAGAAAAAGAATAATAAGGAAAATCAAGAAAATGGTGGTCAAAATATTCTAATGTTATTGAAAATTCATGCTACTAATGTGGTATGAAAATGCATTGGTCATGTACTTGCCTTATGTTTAAGTATCTAGTAAAATTTTATCAAAGCATCCATTAAAAAAAAAAAAGAAAGAAAGGGAAACAGTATTGAGACAAATTTCGTTATCCCAAAATGATGAAATTGAGGATAATTCTTCGACAAAATATGAAAATTTTCAATATGTTGCTAAAGTTTACCATACATACAAGGATGAATAATATGTTCTTAGTTTGTGTCAAAATTTTATTGAAATTTAAAATATTGAAATTTAATTGTTTGATTTAAGAATCATTAGAATCAATGTGTAATTGATATTTGCTTGGGATGATCTCTTTCTTCATTACACAATTTTGAAATTGATTTGATTCTATTAAGAAATTCAATTTATATAATTCTTTATCCGTAACTCTATGAATTTATAAAATTCTTTGCGCATTTAATTATTGAGATTTTTATGTGGAGATAAATGTTTTTATTTTTTATTAGTTTAATTTTAATTTTAATTAAGATATATGATTATTGCGAAATGGGAGTAAAAGTACTTACTTGTCACAAACTTTGAAATATCCACCCTGTCTGAATAGTTTCACGATTGAGGTGAAGGTTAGAAAATGCTTATGTTTAAATCTTTATAGTGTCAATCTTATAATATTTTGCATTTTGTTGTGTCATGGTCGATATAATAAAATATTAACTAACCATAGTGATTTATTATTTGTTATGTTTAATATATGTTTTTGAAGATCGAAGTTTTTATCATTCATGTTGAAAAGAAATGCAAAAGTGTATATTATTTAAAATAAATTAAATATTTATTAATGTTATATAATAAAATGATTACACTCATGTATTTGTATTATATATGTCCTCGAATAAATACATTACACTTATATGATTGACATATGAGATACTGAAAAGAGACAATCTGAGTCAATGATGATGCAAAATAATTTGATGAAAATTTATATGATTTTATTGAAGAATTAGAAGTTATATTTTAATAATTATCATCAATACTAGTTCTTTGGAGAAAAAATTGAACAAACACCAGCTAAAGTTAGGGGTCAGTTGCATTTTAGATGATAACCAAATAATATATGAGTTCATGTATCACATGTGTAACTTGAAAGTTTGCGATATTATTTCTTGAAATAATTTGATTATGCAAAATCTCTATAGTATGCAATTTTTGCTAACAACGTTGATTCATTATATCCCAAATTTGATTTCCGTAGTTTTAGCTATGATAATATTAAGTTGTCTTGCTTATATATGTTATGCTTAACGGTTAGCAAAACTATGCCTCCATTTAATTGCTTAACCATTAATATAAGAATATCTTTACAATAAACATGTAATTTTATTTGCATCAAGCCAACATGTAAGAAATATTTGTCTCGTGAGAATTGGCTTTCATTTATAAACTAATAGATTTCATCTGAGAATATTTGGATGTGCAATATTTATTTTGTGTTCCACCATAACACACTAAGATAATCATGAAGTATGAAGTTGAGAAAATTTAGAATTTGCATTAGATGTTAAAAGTTGAAAGGAGATATATTTATAATTTTGAAAAAATATTGTCATGTTGCAAATTTTCTTAGTATTAAGGGAGACAAGTTGGTTAAATAATTATGTTACCACTTTTTGTGATCCTCACTAATATTATATGCACAAAGTTTGGAGGATAAAATTATTTGTCGAACACGTTTAGTGATGATATTTAGAGATTACATATACTAACTGATACATATACCAACTAAAATGCTCTAAATAATTATATGTCCCAGAAGAACAATGTGATAAAAATAAGGCTTGAGCATGCTAAAAGCATGGTAAACGAATTGATTCCATAAAACGAAAAATTCTTGAAAGAAATGAAGATGGTCACATGCTGAAGGAGACGAGTACTTGTGAAGAGACCCAAAACATAACTTTTGATAAAACCCCAAAAGAGATTCAAGTACCTAAAATTATGAATATAATAGGATATCTCAATCAGTTATGTCATAACTAAATATAACAGAGTTGACAAAAGAAAATTGTTGTCGACAACGATAATATATGTAGAACACTTCAATATTATGGAAAAGTGAGGATATTTAATGAAAATATATTTGAAAGCATTGATACGGGAACAACTCATCAAAATAAAGAGAAACTTCTATTATAACTTATGAAAGGTTTAAATCCTAATGTGGAAGTAATTGTCAAGTTCATACCTCAAAAAGTTATTTTAACCCTAATTCTACGAAAGTATTTGAGTGAGTTGATATCACTTATTAATCGAGTCTCAATTCAATTGATTAATTATCAATAACCAATATCTATTTACTAAGTAAAAAAATATTACTATAAGAGATTTTTATAATTAGAAAATAATAATACTCTAAAGCTTGTTGTGATCGGAATATTTTATGTGCTCCTAGATAATAATATTGTGAAAAAGGCTTTAAAATATATTTTAAAACGATCTCATGCCTTCTAGTGAAAAATGCTTCATTCTCCGAAGTGAATGTAATAATACATAATAATTATGAAAATCAAAATATAGAAATCATGGTTGTCGTTGTAATTGAGAATGTGGTTGGAGACATATTAATAAATGTTACCATGGTTGTTATAATAGTGGTACTTTTAATCACTAGAAAAGAATAATAAGGAAAATCAAGAAAATGGTGGTCAAAATATTCTAATGTTATTGAAAATTCATGCTACTAATGTGGTATGAAAATGCATTGGTCATGTACTTGCCTTATGTTTAAGTATCTAGTAAAATTTTATCAAAGCATCCATTAAAAAAAAAAGAAAGGGAAACAGTATTGAGACAAATTTCGTTATCCCAAAATGATGAAATTGAGGATAATTCTTCGACAAAATATGAAAATTTTCAATATGTTGCTAAAGTTTACCATACATACAAGGATGAATAATATGTTCTTAGTTTGTGTCAAAATTTTATTGAAATTTAAAATATTGAAATTTAATTGTTTGATTTAAGAATCATTAGAATCAATGTGTAATTGATATTTGCTTGGGGATGATCTCTTTCTCTTCATTACACAATTTATTTTGAAATTGATTTGATTTCTATTAAGAAATTCAATTTATATAATTCTTTATCCGTAACTCTATGAATTTATAAAATTCTTTAGCATTTAATTATTGAGATTTTTATGTGGAGATAAATGTTTTATTTTTTATTAGTTTAATTTTAATTTTAATTAAGATATATGATTATTGCGAAATGGGAGTAAAAGTACTTACTTGTCATAAACTTTGAAATATCCACCTGTCTAATAGTTTCACGATTGAGGTGAAGGTTAGAAAATGCTTATGCTTAAATCTTTATAGTCATCAATCTTATAATATTTTGCATTTTGTTGTGTTATGGTAGATATAATAAAATATTAACTAACCATAGTGATTTATTATTTGTTATGTTTAATATATGTTTTTGAAGATCGAAGTTTTATCATTCATGTTGAAAAGAAATGCAAAAGTGTATAATATTATTTAAAATAAATTAAATATTTATTAATGTTATATAATAAAATGATTACACTCATGTATTTGTATTATATATGTCCTCGAATAAATACATTACACTTATATGATTGACATATGAGATAGTGAAAAGAGACAATCCTGAGTCAATGATGATGCAAAATAATTTGATGAAAATTTATATGATTTTATTGAAGAATTAGAAGTTATATTTTAATAATTATCATCAATACTAGTTCTTTGGAGAAAAAATTGAACAAACACCAGCTAAAGTTAGAGGTCAGTTGCATTTTTAGATGATAACCAAATAATATATGAGTTCATGTATCACATGTGTGTAACCTGAAGTTTGCGATATTATTTCTTTAAATAATTTGATTATGCACAATCTCTATAGTATGCAATTTTTGCTAACAACGTTGATTCATTATATCCCAAATTTGATTTCCGTAGTTTTAGCTATGATAATATTAAGTTGTCTTGCTTATATATGTTATGCTTAATGGTTAGCAAAACTATGCCTCCATTTAATTGCTTAACCATTAATATAAGAATATCTTTACAATAAACATGTAATTTTATTTGCATCAAGCCAACATGTAAGAAATATTTGTCTCGTCGAATTGGCTTTCATTTATAAACTAATAGATTTCATCGAGAATATTTGGATGTGCAATATTTATTTTATGTTCCACCATAACACACTAAGATAATCATGAAGTATGAAGTTGAGAAAATTTAGAATTTGCATTAGATGTTAAAAGTTGAAAGGAGATATATTTATAATTTTGAAAAAATATTGTCATGTTGCAAATTTTCTTAGTATTAAGGGGAGACAAGTTGGTTAAATAATTATGTTACCACTTTTTGTGACCCTCACTAATATTATATGCACAAAGTTTGGAGGATAAAATTATCTGCCAGACATGTTTAGTGATGACATTTAGAGATTACATATACTAACTGATACATATACCAACTAAAATGCTCTAAATAATTATATGTCCCAGGAGCACAATGTGATAAAAATAAGGCTTGAGCATGCTAAAAGCATGGTAAACGAATTGATTCCATAAAACGAAAAATTCTTGAAAGAAATGAAGATGGTCACATGCTGAAGGAGACGAGTACTTGTGAAGAGACCCAAAACATAACTTTTGATAAAACCCCAAAAGAGATTCAAGTACCTGAAATTATGAATATAATAGGATATCTCAATCAGTTATGTCATAACTAATATAACAGAGTTGACAAAAGAAAATTATTGTCGACAACGATAATATATGTGGAACACTTCAATATTATGGAAAAGTGAGGATATTTAATGAAAATATATTTGAAAGCATTGATACGGGAACAACTCATCAAAATAAAGAGAAACTTCTATTATAACTTATGAAAGGTTTAAATCCTAATGTGGAAGTAATTGTCAAGTTCATGCCTCAAAAAATTATTTACGAAAGTATTTGAGTGAGTTGATATCACTTATTAATCAAGTCTCAATTCAATTGATTAATTATCAATAACCAATATCTATTTACTAAGTAAAAAAATATTACTATAAGAGATTTTTATATTTTTATATAAAATTTTAAAAATACATAAAATTTAAATTTAAGGCACCATATTTTTAATATCTTAATTTTATTATTTTAATCAAAGTTTAATTTATTTTACGCATATTTTTTCTAAAATATATGTATTACATAAATTATTTTCACATATATTATAATTGTGTCATAATCTAATAACACTTACCTTTGAATTTTTTTAAAATCAAATTGAATATCGTTAAAATTGAATTATATTAAAATTTCATAATTTTATTAATTAAATTTCGTAAAGAATGAAAAAGGAATTTTTTATAATACTATAATTCATCGCTCGTAATTTTTAATTATTTTTAAAAATAATTATATAGCTAAAATTAAAACCTAAAATAAAAGAGATTTTAATTAAATGGTTATTTTCAGTGATATTATAAAATTTAAAAATCATAAATAGTTTCATTTATTTTTAGTTATAAATTTAAAAATTAATTGAGTTGGTGTTTTGACTCAAGATATTAAACTAAGTCAAAAGTATTATGCTAAAAATATTAAATCTTGAATATGAATTTTATATTTTTATACATATATATCATATTTTGAAAAGTAGAATATTTTTCAACGTCGGAAAGTTATTTGATTAGGTAGTTTTGTTAGTCAAAATACTTAAATGGTTAATTCAAGTAGGTAGTGTTTTTAGAGAAGTGTCTTAGGGTCAATTTTCTAAATCTTTGACATAAATATTTTAGTTAATTAAATATATATGTATACTTTTAGAAAAGTTCATAGCTTGATTGGTATGAACATTGTTGCTAATGTAGGAGGATGTGAGTTCGAGTGAGTTAAAACACATTTTCTTCCTATTTATTGGTTGGAGAGGATTATAGCTAGTTCTAGACATTGTCTCACAAAGAACTTATAATGATCAATTTTTCACAAATAAAGGATTAATTTTAACACCAACTAAATTAAATAATTTAAATCAATGTAAATATAAATATATATAGATATTTTTAATTTTTTACTTAACAAGTATTACAAAATTGAATATTTAAATAAATAAATAATAGAATTTAGTTTTGATAATAAAAATGAAAATCAAATCAAATCAAATAAATTCAATATTATTTGAATCACAATTGAACCAAATAAAAGAAGGTAACTAAACCCGAAATGTTATTGTTCAAATATAGTTTTGTCTATATTACATATAATGTGTCTAACAAATTAACCTTACGTGTTAATCGACACAAATTCAAATGGAAATGATTAAAATTTCTATTTTTACAAAGCAAATAATGAATATTATTCTGATACTTCTTTTAATTTTTAATATTTCCATAAAAAAACTATAAAATGCCTATGCATAATTGGATTTGAATTTAAATCATTTCAACAATCTTGACTTTACCATTTCAAAAGATTCATCTAAAATAAAAGAAAGGTCAAATTTAACACGCTAATCGAGTCTCTATTTTTTAAAATTTGAGATCTTAATATTTACTCATACAATAACAATTAAATTTATTAAGTTAAATTCTACTATTAATCTCATACTCCACAAAATTTGAAAGTATAATCTGTGTTCCCCAATTTAATCATTTTAGTTCATTTATTTTTTGAATTTTAAAATTTCAGCACAATTAATTAAAATCATCTAATTTTTGATTTGTCATACGTGAAAATAATAAACTGATATTGCATGATATTTAATGTATAAAATTATATCTAAAACATAATATTTTGAAAAGAATAAAAATCAAAATTCAGTGAAAGACTAAAATATCAAAGTCCAAAAATTATAAAATCAGGCATAATTAACAAATTTTAAAAATTGGTGAAACCGAAGCGACCCCAGAAAACATCAAATATGGTAAAATTCTAGGAAGTTTTAATGGTGGAAGGAGTAAATTACCTGACCTTTTTGCAAACTTCCAAAAAAGAAAATAATTTAAAAATGAAGTTTCCCTTAAACCCTTCTCTCTCCTTTTTTCTATAAATTAAAACCCTTCTTCGTTCCCCCTTCCACCTCTTTTCCTTTATTTCCTTTTGCCCCTTATTTAACTTCACCACACACACACACACACTTTCCTCTCTTCATTTTCCTGCTTCGTTGATTCCCAGGTTTTCACACAATTTTCTCGAGAAAAAAAAAAACAGCTCAACTTTTGGTAAGCATTTTCTTCGTTTTTTAAATTTCTATTTTTCTCTGCATATAATATATTTATATTGCAATGCTTCTTTTTTTGTTCGTTATTTTGAATTTTAGCATTGAAGTGTTTTTCTTTTAAACGTTTAAAGTAATGAAATTTAAGAACAATTTAGCCGAAAATTAAAAAAAGAACGGTTAGTGTTCGTTTCTTGGTATTGAAACACCTCCTTAGGATTCCCCTGTTACGCACGCTACTGATTCGCGCGTTTTATTGTCGGTGTTTTCTTCTCACGCGCCGTGTAGGTCGTGGTTTTTAGTTTCTAAGTACAAATTCGTAAAATTCTCACTTTTTTCCAAGTCAAAGAATGAAAACGAACTGATTTGAGCCGTACACGTGTCTATTGTAGGACCCAAAACTATAACTCCGAAACCAGGCTCGACCACTAGGTTTTTTTTAATCTGGTGTAGAAGAGATCGAAACGTGGTAATTAAAACTAATACTTTCCACGTGGAGGGTTGAGATTGTAGGTTCCACCGACTAGTTTTAAAAGGTTCTCGTAATTTTATAAAATAAAAAAAATTGGAGGTGGGGTAAAGGCAAAAAGGGTAAGCGGTAAATGCCACGGCCCACACAACACACAGGCACTTTTCAAAGAAGCGACTAATACCTGAAAAACGGTTAGTGGTATGTTCTGATAGTAAAGCGACCCTTTATTTTGTCTCTATTTCTACACACATCGAAAAATTCAAAAAATATTTAACCTTGTGTAATAACATACTCCATCTTTTTAATTAAAATTTTAAATAAAAAATTTTTGATTGAATCTTAAATTTACTGGTATAAATATTATTATTAATATAAAAATATATGAGTTAAAAATTATGATTGAGAGTTTCCTTAAGTTAGATTTTTTTTCAATGACGAAACAATTATTTATTGTATAATTCTTTATTTTTCTCCTTAAATCACTCCAAAGTAAAAAAGAGCAATGATATTGAAAATTACAGGACTTAAGTCTTACTTATTCTTATTGACCCATATGGGTTTTGAAAAATCTCATGCATAATTCTCTCTTTTCTATGAATGTTCACATGAACAAAAATAAATAAATTTTTATGCCCAAATTAATTAAATGTTTTAAAAATTCTGCATATATATATATATAGGATTGTATTTTGATTTTTTAGTCAAACATAAAAAAAACCGATAAAAAGGGTAAGAATTAAAATGAGTGTCAAAGTGGTATAGTGAAATCTAATTTGTAATTTGATGGTGATATTATATATTTTTATTTCATTAGGGTTGAGGGATTGAAATGTTAAAAAATAATTTTGATGGTACCATCCGACCAAATTGATGGTGATTTAGGTGGTCTAAGACCATGCATATAAATAAGTAGGTGAGTGAATGAGATAATTAACTTGAAACAAAAGTCATAAAGTGAGCTAATGAGTCACTACCATGACCATGCACCCGTCTATATATATATATATATATATATATACCAAGTTAATAAAATAATAGTTAATCATTCAAACTTCAGTTCCAGGCAGTTTCTTTGGACCCATATTTCTCGTCCTTTTCCCTATTGTCTGCTTCCTCAAGACTTTTTTTTTCCTTAAATTTGACCTTAAATTATGTAATATTATTTGAGGGCTAATTTTTAATTGAGTTTTTTTTCTCTCAATTTTTTAAGGGTAAATTACACTTAAGGATACTAAGCTATTAGTAAATTTATATTTTAGTCACTTAACTTCAAAAAATTATTAAATAGTCATTGAATTATTCAAAAGGTTTCATTTAAATCATTAAGTTGTTAAACCCGTTGTTGTACGATCTTCTCAATTTGCATCTTTTACACCAATTGAAAGCTCTCATTGACATTCTCTTCTAAACAGTTTAATTTTTTTTATGAAACAGTTTTGAACGTCATGAATCTACGAATCAAAATCAAAATAATTCTTTTTAGATCTCCAACACTAACCATCGATCGATTTGGATCTAAAGTATATTATTCTACTTGTCAACGATATTGATCTATTGTATTAATTATCGAATAAATCGCTTAGAGTTCACTAACTAGACCTTTAAAAAAACTTAACAATCTAACAAATTAAATAAAAATTATTGAATAACTCAATAATTATTTTATAATTTTATAAAATTAAATAATTAAAATATAAATTTATTAATAATTTAAAAACGTGGAGTTTACTTATTTTTAATTAGGTTACCCTAAACTAAAACGTGTACTTGGACGCGTCGGCCTTAAACTCAAATATGTGCCGGTCTGAGTCAATCAGCCGGTTACCTCATGGACACGTGAAATCTATCTGTCTTTCGTACAAATTAAATTATTATGTTTCACGTTATTTCCTCTGTTCACACACTTGGTATAGGTTAAAAAAGTCATCTTAGCTATATATAAAATTAATAAAAATAATAAGATGTCAATTCATGTATGCATTGGATACACGTGTCTTCTGTGAACGTGCCATGTTAATGAGCTTTTGTTTATTGGGGAGTTAGTCGGAGCTGCACGACGACTCTGACAACCAGTTTTATTAATCAATAACAAAAAGGATATATTTTATATATGGGTGAACTGTACTTTTAAAAAATTAGTTTTATTTAAATTTTTGGATTATTAATTTTTTATTAAATTTAGTTAATGAATTTTAAGCGCGTAAATTAATAACTATTAACAAGTAAAAATATATATATCTTATATCCAAGTTAATCTATTAGTCAATGCCGGAGATCGGAGAATATATAAATTTGTTTGAATTTTAGTTTATAATTTTGTGATGCTTAAAGTTGTTTTATGATAAATAAATTTAACCTTACGTGTTAATCCACAAATTCAAATGGAAATGATTAAAATTTCTATTTACAAAGCAAATAATGAATATTTATGATACTTCTTTAATTTTTAATATTTCAAAAAAACTATAAATGCCTATGCATAATTGGATTTGAATTTAAATCATTTCAACAATCTTGACTTTACCTTTCAAAAGATTCATCTAAAAAAAAAAAGGTCAAATTCAACACGCTAATCGAGTCTCTATTTTTAAATTGAGATCTTAATATTTACTCATACAATAACAATTAAATTTATTAATAAATCTACTATTAATCTCATACTCCACAAAATTTGAAAGTATAATCTATGTTCTCAATTTGATCATTTTAGTTCATTTATTTTAAATTTTAAATTTCAGCACAATTAATTAAAATCATCTAATTTTTTATTTGTCAACTGAAAAAATAAACTGATATTGCATGATATTAAATTATAAAATATATCTAAAACATAATATTTTGAAAAGAATAAATGTTGTTAAACCCGTTGTTGTACGATCTTCTCAATTTGCATCTTTTCACCAATTGAAAGCTCTCATTGACATTCTCTTCTACAGTTTAATTTTTTTCGTGAAACAATTTTGAACGTCATGAATCTACGAATCAAAATCAAAATAATTCTTTTTTCGATTTCCAACACTAACCATCATATCGATTTGGATCTAAAGTATATTATTCTACTTGTCAACGTATATTGATCTATTGTATTAATTATCGAATCATCACTTAGAGTTCACTAACTAAACCTTTAAAAAAAACTTAACAATCTAACAAATTAAATAAAAACTTTTCGAATAACTCAATAATTATTTTATAATTTTATAAAATTAAATAATTAAAATATAAATTTATTAATAATTTAAAAAACGTGGAGTTTACTTATTTTTTAATTAGGTTACCCTAAACTAAAACGTGTACTTGGACGCGTCGGCCTTAAACTCCAAATATGTGCCGGTCTGAGTCAATCAGCCGGTTACCTCATGGACACGTGAAATCTATCTGTCTTTCGTACAAATTAAATTATTATGTTTCACGTTATTTCCTCTGTTCACACACTTGGTATAGGTTAAAAAAAGTCATCTTAGCTATATATAAAATTAATAAAAATAATAAGATGTCAATTCATGTATGCATTGGATACACGTGTCTTCTGTGAACGTGCCATGTTAATGAGCTTTTTGTTTATTGGGGGAGTTAGTCGGAGCTGCACGACGACTCTGACAATCCAGTTTTATTAATCAATAACAAAAAAGGATATATTTTATATATGGGTGAACTGTACTTTTTAAAAAAATTAGTTTTTATTTAAGTTTGTGGGTTATTAATTTTTTATTAAATTTAGTTAATAAATTTTAAGTGATAATTTGATGATCAATATAGTAGATTAATAATTAACAAGTAAAAAATATATATATCTTATATTCAAGTTAATCTATTAGTTAATGTCAGAGATCGGAGAATATATAAATTTGTTTGAATTTTAGTTTATAATTTTGTGATGCTTAAAGTTATTTTATGATAAATAAATTGAGCTGTAGAATAAAAAAGAGAAAGAGTTTTCAATTGGAGTAGACGATAGGAACAGAAAATACCATATAATAATAATTTTAACAATTTGATAACTTAAATAAAAACTTTGGTACATTTGATACATGATTAGTATTAGGAGATGGGGACCAAAGAGATGATAAATGAGAGGAAAAGGACCGTTTTCATAGCAAATTATAGAATGATTTACAAGTGGTGCATGATAGCTTTTAAAGTGAGTGTAACATACAAATACGATAATATATAAATATTTATATTTTTGAAAAATCATATATAAATTCGAGTAGAAGGTAATTAGAAAGAGAGCAAATTTACTTGGGTTTTTTTTTTTTGATTGAACTTGTTGTAGCAGATGTCGGTATCGGCTGAATCAGCAGTGATGGTTAAGCTGTAGTGAGACAAAAGCCCCATTAGTTTAATTGCAGGCAGGATACATGCCTTGTCTAGTGTTGTCGACTCATCAAATCTAACTTATCTGATAAAAAATCTTAAAACCCATTTTGTCTTTTTTGTTTTCTTCTTGTTTTCAAATCGATAGGGACCTTTGTTAGAAACACCATAGTTCCCTTTGTGAAAGCGAAAGCCCCCTATTGCCATTATATTGTTTTTTTCATTATAAAAACACTTGTTAAAATTTTATATAGCCTTTTCCATAAGAGTGGGCTAGGGAGAAATAATTATATTTATATATATTTTTGCATTTCAAAGTTTGGTAGCAATTTTCAGAAAGAAAAGGATTTAATTTTATTGAAATATTAAAAATCTTTTAATTTAATTTAATAAAGCTATATTATATTTAAGATTTTGACTATATAATTTATAAACTAAATTTCAGTTATAACGTTATCAAAATCTGAAGCAATAAATATTATTTTGAGAATAATTTTAGTTTTTATATAATTTATGGCATAAATAATTGTAAAATTTTTAAATATTTTAGTTAGGGTTTGGGTTCAAAAGGGTTTCCTTAATCCAATTCTCTACGACCATTTTTAATTCTCATTAGACCCATTATATATTTAGGGTTTTTAAGAAAGTTTTTCTTTTGATAATTTGAATATTTTGTTTCCTTTTGTCCCCAAAATTTTTGGATAAACGTGTTCTTATATAGTATTTTATTTTTCCCATATATAGCGATCGAGTGAGTTAATAATGGGAATAAATTTAAAGTTTTCCTTTTTCTTTTGATGCATAAAGTTTTCCTTTTAAGTCAAAATAAAAATATTTCTTTAATGATAATATTATTGTTAACGAATATTTACTAATTAAACTCTCATTTTAGATAAATTATGCTTTGGGAAAATAAAAGTTTGAATATTTGGGCATATAATCTTAGTTTTTTAGATATGTTTTTTTAGCTATTATCCTTTTCTTAATTAGATTAAACCAATTGTTCTTTTATTAATGGTCTCTGTTTTTTTTCTCTATATATAATTAATTAGATGATGATGAGAAGCTTGATAAAGTTTAACCACACAATGGGACTCCAAATAACACATTCTAACAAGCCGAAAAAAGTGAAACCTTTTTCCTGTCCGACCAACTACGACGACAACAATGGTGGAACCAACGGCGGCTCTTTCATACCTGATGATGTTCCAGGCTATGCTTCATGGCTGGTAAATATATGTCCTATAATCTTTTATTGAACTTTACAATGCATGCCATGTTCTTATTCGCGTGTATATGGTTGTTTGTGTTTTATTTTATTAGGCGAAACATCCTTCTGCATTGAACATGTTCGATTCGATAACGAAAGAAGCGAAAGGGAAAAAGGTGGTGGTGTTTTTAGATTACGACGGCACCTTGTCCCCCATCGTTGATGACCCCGACAAGGCATTCATGTCTGCTGAGGTACCCTTTAATATCAATATTGCCCTGGATTCACATAAATCTTCATGTGTTTAATGATTTCTGAATGTCAGATGCGTAGGGCGGTGCGTGAAGTTGCAAAGCATTTTCCGACGTCGATAATCAGCGGTCGTAGCCGAGAAAAGGTAAAACAAAAAATTAACTGATCAACTTAGCCGAATCGAGTTGTTTTCTTGTATAACAAGGTATCGGTTTTTGATCCAGGTTAAAGAATTTGTACAGATAAGTAGTGTATATTATGCTGGGAGCCATGGTTTGGATATAATGGCACCACCTAGAGCAGTGAAGGCCTGTGATAAAAAGGTCTGTTTCCTTTCTTTAGAGTTACCAACATGTGGGTTTTAAAAATCAAATTTTTAGTAAAGTTTAAATTTTTTTGGGGTTCTATAGGGGAATGAAGGTGCATTTCAACCTGCAAAATTATTTTTACCTGCAATTCAAGAGGTAAATTAATAAATTCTCTCTCTTTTACATTCAAGCTTTTCAATTAATGGTGCAAAAGTTAATTTGTTTATTACAGATGTCCATAGAATTGGAAGACACCATTAGAGAAATACAAGGTGCTAGGATTGAAGATAACAAGTTTTGTATCTCTGTACATTATCGTCAAGCTGCAGCAGAGGTGAATAAATTTTCGAATATAACTCCGACCCGAAATACGTTATGTAGTTTTTTCATCACTTAAATTCGAATGTCCATGTATAGGACCACGAAATGTTGAAGGAGAAAGTGAAATCTCTGGTCGGAAACCGCCCCAACTTTCGTCTCACCGAGGGTAAAATGGTAGGAAACCGAAACATTCCATTTTTGTTTGGCGATCGTTGGCATAAACCTTAAATGTTCATTGTATCATAGGTTTTAGAAGTCCGGCCAGCGATAGAATGGAACAAAGGCGACGCCCTGAATTATTTGCTCGATACATTGGGATTCAGTAATGCTAAAGATGTTCTACCTTTATATATCGGAGATGATCGTACCGATGAAGATGCATTCAAGGTGCATACATACATACATACATATTAGTATTTCCTTTTCTATGTATGAATACTTTTTCTGTTACTTGTGTTGCAGGTAATAGCAAGTAGAAGGGAAGGATTTCCCATAATAGTTTCATCCATACCAAAAGATACCATAGCTTGGTTCTCGTTACGTGATCCGTCCGAGGTATTAGCTTTCTTATTACGTTTAGCTAAATGGAAGAAATAGGAGATTCATTTCTTCAAGTAGAGTTCATCAATGGTTTTGTCTGTCATACCAGCCATTATATGTCACCTTCATATATATGATATAGTATATATATGTATGTATGTATGTATGTATGGAAATAACAGGGAAATAAAGGGTCTCTGAATGGATATAAAACATCACTATAGGTGTTTTTTTGAAAGTGGTGTTGTAAATTCCATTCAGGTGTTGTAAATGATAGATCAGGTTGTCATTTTTAATAGCAAGGCTCTGTGTTAAGTCCCTTTTTGGTTTTTTTTAATGTGAAGTAGTTTAGAGTCTTCACATTATTACTGGTTTGGACGAGAATGGTCATTTGTACCCTTCAAGGTTTCTAACTTTTTTTGGCATTTGTTGGATTATTAATTAAACTATTTATATTTATATGTGAAATGATTTTTTTTTAATTGTACTAAACATCTCCAAATTATGACCCCTCATTTTAAATTAGTCCTCAAACTTTAAAACATTCTAATTACATCCTTAAATTATTAATGTTATATCAATAAGGCCTTTCATTACTAAAATCCTTTATTCAAGAACATGATTTAAAATGATAAATTTCAAGAAAAAAATGATTATTTTAAAAATCTTGGTTTTTTTTTACATTTTCAAGCTTGTACAAAACTATCACTCATTCTCTATCTTTTTAGTTTTATTTTATTTCTAGTTTTTAATTTTAAAAGTTATGCTACAACTTTTACTTTTCTTTAAAATTTTTATTTTAAATCATATCACATAAGAATTTACGTGTCATTTAATGGTTAAATTAACGGTTTTAATAATGGAAAGACATGATTGATATAACATCAATATCTTAGGGATGTAATTAGAACGTTTTGAAGTTTAGAGACCAATTTAAAATGAAGGTTATAGTTTAGGGATATTTGATGCAATATACTCATTTTTTAGGTTACTTGCATCTTTGTGTTTGATATGAAATCAAACTTTTGTAAACAGATGGGAAAAGAAACTTCATAAATCATGGTAACTTGTTATGTGATTATAATTTATATTTTTTCTATAAATATTTTTCTTTGAATATATTTAATAAAATAAAATAAATTATACCCAAAACCCAACCTCTCAAGTTGTGGACTAGTTTATCTTGGTTTAGGAAACTGTTGGGCTTGAGACAAATGGTGAGGCAAAAGATGGGCATGGACCTATACAAAGCCCTATATTTCAACTATTATAGAGATCTTTTTTATATACAATTTCATCCTCTCAAATCTTAAATTCAAAGGACATTTATATATTGAAGCATTTTAAATTGTTACAATAACAACCTCAACATGATATAAAATTAAAACATGACAATAAATAAAATCAAACATATATATAAATAGACATGATCATGGGTCGGGTTACTCGGCCTGGCTTGAAGGCCTGCCTGAAATGTGGGAGTGTTTGGGCAAAAATATATGCACGAAAAATGGGCTTAGACAAAAACATATGGCTCGTTTAAAAAATGGGCCGGGCCTTGGATAAGGCATTTTTGCCCGACTCGAATTAACTAAAAGGCAAAAAAAGTCTGCACTTTTTTTTTTGTTTTTGTTTTTGAATGTTATTTTCTTGTTGTTTTCTCCTATTTTGCTACCATTTTACTATTATGTTGCCCCTATTTTGTTATTATTGTTTGGATATTGTATAAAACTTATTTTATTGTTAATTTTGTTATTATTTTAAAGGCATTTGTTAATTTTGTTATTATTTGTTGGGAAATATTTATTTTGATGTATTTAATATTTTTGATGTATTATATATATTTAAAAATTAGATAAAAATAATATAAAAATTAATACGGTGGGCCGGGTCGAGCCCAAGTTTGAGCATTTTTATTTGGGTCGGGTTTGGGTAAAATTTCAGGCCCATTTTTTAGGCTAGGCTAGGCTTGGGCCTAGTAGATGGGCCTAAATTTTTAGTTGAGTCCGGCTCGAACTCAACTCGGCCTATGAACACCTCTATATATAAATGACTTAAACACAAAACTCTTAATAAAATATTATTGCCAAGATATCAAATATCAATAATAAACACAATTACACAATATATCGATAAATTAGGAGTCAAATTACATTTGCTTCCTCTATTAAAAAAATGAGCAAATTAGTCCCTATACATTATATCAAATAGCAAAATGAGTCCTTTTGTTGAACATTCCGCCGATTTCTATTGTTAAAAATTGATGCTTATACATAAACATGAGGTACATATAGCATTCCATGTGCAACTGTCTGGTTATTCTTCAACCACGTCAATTTTTAACAGAAAGAATCAATTTACTATTTGATCTAATATATGGAAACAAATTTACTAAATTTTTTAAATAAATAATATGAAATTCAATCCTAAGTATTATACTCTTACTTAATATATCAAAAACACCGTGTATGAATGATAAGAACTGCCTCAAACCTATATATTCAAACAAAACATGCATATAAAAAATGAAATGGTTGCTACCTACTCCAATAATCAACATCAACCAATTATCTATTTGGTGAATATATATATATATGTATATAGTGTGTATGGTTTGCTTGGCAAAACCCCAAGAAGCTGTAAGTTAATTAACAATAAGTTGGTATTAAAAGGGGGCTAACAATCTACCATGCTCATGATGCATATATATATATATATATATATACCAAAACAAAACCTCACATCAATTCCATATACTTGAAAGTGGGCAACCAATGAACCCAAAGTAAAAAATGGAAGTGGATTCCTCCAAATGTATGCAATTGTTCTTATAATAATTTTTTTTTTTATTTCTTAAGTTTCCATAGATTTTTTTTGACACACAATATTTCAAGTAACTGAACATATGTAGTTCTTGGTCAAAGATAAGAATCTGTAAGGAAAAAAACAATCAACCAACATTGTCTTTGTACCTTTATGCTCTTATCCTAATTGGAAAAGTGGGAAAAGAATAATGAAATTGATTTTTTTGGTTCATTGTATATATAACTTAGGTCATTGTGTCATTTTCCATGTAACACCCTTAACCTAAATTCGTCATTGAAACAGAGTTACAGAGCATTAGAGAAATTTATAAATCAAATAATAGACATTTCATATCAATTAGCATTCATGTCAAAAACAAATCAAAATCAATCATAGTGTCCCTTATGTGAGCCCTCGAGGCCTAAAATACATATTAGAATTAAGTCGGGACTAAACCGGGTACTCAAAGAGTTTTTTTAGAAAACATTAAAATTTTTCAAAAGTGCAGGGGACACACGCCCGTATGACCAAGCCGTGTATCTCACACGGTCAAGAGACACGCCTGTGTCTTAAGCCATGCGGACATTCAAAATAGGGACACACGGTCTTGTCCTAGCCCATGTCCAAACTTATGAGCTCTCTGACTTGGGTCACACGACCAAGCCACATGCCCGTGTGCTAGGCCATGTGAGCATACTGGCTTGCATTAATAAAATGCAGGGGTCACAAGGCCAAGCCACACACCTATGTGCTAAGCCGTGTGAACATTTTCTTTTGCACTAATTAAAAGATATAGGGGACACACGACCGTGTTACCTGGCCGTGTGTCACACACGCCTGAGACACACGCCTATGTCTCTGCTCGTGTGGACAAAATAGGCCATTTTTCTAGCCACATTTCTCACCCAATTAGTCTTCAACCTACATTAACATTTTTGCACATCAGCAAGCCATATAAAACTACTTAAAACAAGCCAAACTCAAGTCTTAAACATAAAATGTCATCACATATATCCAAGAATCCATACTTACCAAATTAACCAAATACACATATAAGCATATTTATACCTAATATACCAATCCAATCCAACCATCAATATGCTTATGAATTATCCATCATTCAACCATACCAAGCACACATTAAACATGATAATGCCACTTATATATACATCAAAATCAATCAATTCAAATGGCTAATCACAAGAAAATAATTGTATGCCATCATTGGCCAAATGAACCTATACATGCCATTATAACCAAAATTAATTTACTATATGTATCGAAAAGGGCTATTGGATAGTATGAATATGCTCCAACCAGCTTCCAACCAAATCGAGCTTTCGAGTTATTATAAAATAGGGAAAATAAAACATAGTAAGCCTTTAAGCTTATAAGTTCGTATAACATGGAATTTTACTTACCATTCAAATACATTTAAGGAAAGCATACAAAACATATTCCAATCAACTTGGCCAAAAGCCTAAACACATATCTTCAACACGTTAGCCATGTAAGCACATATAATAGCCCATCATCACGGATGAACAAAGTCATCAAGCAAGTTCTACATATATGTAACAATCATTTCATGCTTTAGTATATCAAGTAATATCATTTCCATGTACTTCATGTATATACATGTAATAGCTCGTTTCGAACTTATATTATCTCATATCAGAACTTAGCCCATTGAACCATTTGAAATATCGTTGGATACACGGGAAGTACACACAAAGTGTACAAAACTGTAATCCGTCAATTCATATTCAGGAATGCTCATACGAGAATGTAAATGGGAAGCTCATGTGAGTTGTATAATGGAAAGCTCAATTGAGTTGTATATCGGGAAGCTCATAAGAGCCATAAATCGAGAGGCACATGCGAGCCAATTATCAGGAAGCTCAAGAGAGCCATTAATTGGGAAGCTCGTGAGAGCCAAATATCGGGATGCTCATAAGAGCTGTGGTGTGTCCGCAACACATGCAAACCACAACCAATTCGAGAACCCTTAATGACTTGTCATTTGTATCCATCAAATTTCTAAGGTTCAAACAGGACTTGGTACTTGTTGAATATGTGATCAATAATATACATGGCATTTTATACAAATCACACACAACAATATTCAATTCAAATCATACAAATATACAATTTAGTTACACGAACTTACCTCGACAAGTACACGTAGATTTGTAAGCTATTAATCCGATACTTTTTCTTTTCCTCGATCCAATTCTGTACTAGGTCTATCCGGATCTATACAAATGAATTTAGCTCAATTTAATATAATTCACATTCAATTCAATCCAATACACATCTTTGGAAACTTACTATTTTACCCCTATACTTTTAATTAATTACGATTTTGTCTCTAGGCTTGGAAAATGAAATTCATACAATTTAATCCTTATTGCAAGCCTAACCGATTTTCTATATAACAATAGGAGCCCATGTATTTCATAAAATTCAAAAATTTCCATAAATTTTCTATCTTTTCAATTTAGTCCCTAAATCATAATTTAATCAAAATTCTCTTTACAGAAGTTGTTTATCTATCAACAACATTTCATTTTCTACCATAAAACTTCATAATTCAACTATACTAATCCATGGCAAAACCCTAACACTTTAATAATTTTGCAAATTAATCCCCCCAGATAGCTAGATTAAGCTATTACGATCTCGAAAATATAAGAATCATTAAAAATAGGACAAAAATACTCACCTAATTAAGCAAAATAAGCTTGTCTATCTTCAAGCTTCCATGGCTAGGGCTTTCATGTTTTATTTTAAGAAAGATGATGAAAATGATGATATTTTGTTTTATTTTATCTATTTATCATCATTTTATCATTACTTACCAAAATTAACCTTAATAATTTACTAAATTCCAATGATGAATAATCATCCTTATCTACTAACTCCTCTAAATGGTCTATTTCCCATATAAGGACGTCCAATTTTGAATTCCATAGCTATTTGATACCTTTAGCTACTAGAATTCAACTTTTACACTTTGTGTAATTTAGTCCTTTTCATCAAATTAGACATGTAATCGGTAAAATTTCTTAACGAAATTTTTATGCGATATTTCTATCATAATATAGACAATAAAATAATATTAAAATAAATTTTCTTCCAATCTCAAATTTGTGGTCCCAAAACCACTCTTCCAATTTCACTGAAAACAGGCTGTTATATTTCGAGATTTTCAAAAGGTGTAACGTAAACGGTAAAACTATCATGGAGGGCTTATACTAAAAGTTAGATTGTATTTTAATTTATTTATTTAAAAAATTGGTAAATTAATCTTTGTATGTTAGATCAAAAAGTAAATTGGTCATTCTGTTACAAATTTCATCCACTTTTACTACAAAAAAATTGACCCCTATACGTCAACATACGATACACATGGCACGCCAAGTGTCACTATTTGGTTATTCTGTTAGCTGCACCCGTATTTTAACAGTATAAAAAGATGAAATTTTTAATAGAAAATACCAATTTACTTTTTTATTTGATAGTACATGGACTAATTTACCAATTTTTTAAGTAGAGATTTACCTACCATAGAGGCTCTTATATTAGGAGCCAGATTGTATTTTACCCCATTTATTTAAAAAGTGAGTAAATTAATCTCTGTACATTAGATCAAAAAGCAAAAAAGTCATTATGTTAAAAATTTCATTCATTTTTACTATTAAAAATTGGTCAATGTACATTGACATGAGCTACATGTGGCACGCTAGGTGTAATTGACTGGTTATTCCGTCAACTATACCAATTTTTAACAGTAGAAATTGATGAAAATTTTAACTGAAATTGACTAGTTTGCTCTTTGATTTAATGTACATAGACTAACTTACTTATTTTTTAAGTAAATAAATAAAATCTAATCTGACTCCTAATATATAAGCCTTCATAATACTTTTACCCTCTATAATAAACATATTTATGCTCGATAATTTTATTTTTATTTCACTTTTTTATTATTACATATCATACTTTGTATCGTTTTCGATACTCCTTTAAACTCAAATTACTAGTTTTTTTTTATTGGAAATTAATGGCTAATTCATCAGCATTTGCAGGCGCCAATGATAAACAATTCACTATGTACATTTTATTTATTTTATTTGAATTAACTTTATACTATTTTTTTAATTGCTTATTTAATTCATTGATCTTTGATTGTTAATGTTAGTATTTAAATGGTGCATATTGCGAGATTATTGCCATTCTGTGGACTTTAATTCGATTATTTCATATTTTTTGTATTATAGCTATTCATTCGTATAGTATTATTGTCATGTATCACTATTCATGCTTGTAACTACATTTTTGTTATTGTATCATGATTCAAATTCCCACTTTCACCCGATATTGATTGTCTTTTAACAAGATAAATAAATATATTTTTTAGTCCATTCTATAATCGCTTAATAAAAGCTTTCAAAATAAGGCAATATTCTGTGTTTAGAAATCCGAGAAATCGTGCTCTAACGTGCTGGGTTTCGATTTTTTCGCTTGGCCAAATAATCGAATATCCTTTTGATATTTTCAATGCATGAATCTCGGGAATCATGAGATGATATTGGATTCGAGGATTTAAATTATCGTGTCCTAACGTGCTAGATGTGATATTTTATTCATTCGGAGCGAGAGAATCTTAATATCTAATTCGAGTAAATTCAAATATTTTTAAAAGAGATCGTATTTTTAAAATCTTTTTCAAATTTTCAATTTTCAAAATTAAGACACTAATTGATCAATTCGGTACCAATTTTGAGCGTGATGAGGGTGCTAATCCTTCCTCGCACGTAACCGACTTCCGAACCCGTTTTCTCGAATTTCATAGACCAAAAACACCGTTTTAGTAAATCAAAAAGTTTTATTAAAACAAATGTGATCCGATCGCACCTAATAAAAATCGATGGCGACTCCTGTTTTTTTATGTTCGTTTTCAAAACCCTAATCGATTCTCATTTTCAAAAAAAAGGTTTTGACAATGATTATATCCAAAGATCCACCTTCTATTTAATTTTCGCAACAGAAAAAAAAAAAAAGTGCTTTAAGCATATATGAACTTCACTTTCTTTTAGTTGCTAATGATTTCAGTTATGCTAAAATATAATATTTTTAGTCCTATTAGCGATGATCTTTGAAATACATTTACTTATAGTAGTGCAACAAGAGATGGGCCTAAAGTCCACTGCTTTACTTGGATTAAGGGACTTAGGCATAAGAGTTAGTAAACTTCGTTTAAGTTACAACTATATTAACAATTTCAATCAAAATTAATTATTACAAGCACTAAATTAATAACTAATCCAACAACAAACTAATCTCAAATTAACCTACTATAATCAAAATAAACTTAGAGAAAAACACACGCACATCTCGTAAGATATAATTCAAACTTAAGATCTTAAAATTTGAGATTTCCAATTTTACTATCCAGCTAACACCATAAAATTTATTTCTAAAATAAAAAAAATGTTAGTTGAAGTTACCAAATAAATTAAATCTACAGCTAAGATATATCCAGCTCATTTCCTATATATTTAATGTATAATTTAATTACATACCATGTATATGTTCAATTTGGATCCTTTTATATGAATGTTGTATTTTATAAAAGGAATGAATATCAGATATTAGATTTTGTATTAAATATTTACCATATTTATGTAAATTGTATGAAATTATTATTCAGCTTTTTTTAATTTAAATCATTTCATTAATTTTTATAAAAATGTCTATTTGATGTAAACACTATAATGGTAATTTTCATGAGAATTTTTATAATATTAACTAATGAATTTAGTAAGATAAAATTTATAGATACCATTAAAATTTTTACATTAGGGAAGTGTTGGTGTGATTTTTTTTATAATATTTACTTTCAGATTTATTTTTTAAGAAAAAATCAGAATGGAAAGCAAGGGATTAGGGTTATTAAGATTAATCAAATTGGGTATTAAATATTTGTTTTTCTTAATTGAAAAATTGGTCTAACTATTTCATTCTAAAAAAAAGAAGAAGAAGAGATTTTCAATTCAAATCAACTAAGAAAAAAAAAATCTCATTCTTTAGAATGAAATGTGTCGTAACCATTTATTTGAAAAAACGGGAATCGACGTGGGTTTTGGAAATAAAAACGAAAAACGGGAGTCGCCACCAATCCTTTTTGCTGAGGTGTGATTGGGTCACCTAATAAAACGGTTGTTTTTAATAAACGATTTGATTTATCAAAACAACAATTTTGGCCTACGAAATTCAAAAATGGGTTCGGGAGTCGGTTACGCACGAGAAAGGGTTAGCACCCTCGATACGCCCAAAATTGGTACCTAATTGATTCTCTAATGTCTTGATGTCGAAAATTCGAAAAGATTCAAAAATACGACCCTCTTTTATTTTTAAAAACTTGAACAAATCGAAAATGGATGATAAGACCCTCTTATTTCGAAGAAATGAAATGTCATACTCAGTAAGTTAGGGCACGACATTTTGGACTCCCAAAACTGAGCTTGTCTTTTGACTTTAAAATTCGGATTTAAGTTTGAGGAGAATGTTCGGTTATTTGAACTTAGTAAGTTAGGGCTCGATTTATCGAAATTCCAAATACACAAATATTGCCTTATTTTGAAAAAACATGAACAAAATTTAAAAGGATATTTGATTATTTGGTCAAACAGAAAACCGAAACCCAGCACGATAGGACATGATTTCCTCAAATTTCCAAATATCAAATGTTGCCTTGTTTTAAAAACATGAACAAAATTTTAAAAGGATATTTGATTATTTGGTCAAACGAAAAACCGAAACCCAGCACGATAGGACACGATTTTCTCGAATTTCCAAATATCAAATATTACATTGTTTTAAAAACTTTAAATAAGTGATTTTAAAATCGACTTAAAATGCTTTTATTGAATCACTAGATAATGAGGAACATAAATATAGTATCGATCATGGAATAATAATATGTGAATGCAATCTTTGTACAAATGAATGACAAGAATGATGATACGAACATACAATTCAATATGTACAAAATCAATAATCTCACAATTCCTATTTTTGAAAATACCAACATTATTAATCAAGAAACAACAAAACTAAAAATATAACTAATTAAAAACAAATTAAAATAAAATATAGCAAATTTTAAAGTAATAAGCAAATGATATACATAAAATAACATGTATCAATTTAAATAATATACACGTAATAAAAACTTGATATAAAATAATGTATAAATAAAAATAATAATGATATATAAAAGTGTTTAGAATAAACAAATATATAATTTAAAATAAGATCTTTAATTAAACAATTATACAAATTTAAAAATATATATATATATATATATATATATATTTAAAAAATATACATAAAATAATATGAAATTAATAACAAATACATAAAATGAAATGATTTTAATATGAATTATATGTATATAAAAAATATAAAATTTATGAAAATAAACCACATATAAAAAGAAATAAATAATATCTGCATGATTTAAAATATATAATATATAATAATCATTTTTAAAGAAGGATAATAAAAAACGATAAACAAATAATTAAATAAAATAATTGAAGGATCATATTGAAATCAGAATAAAATTAGAGAGCTAAAAGCAATAAATTAAAGGAGAACTCGAAAAGGACTAAAACGCCATGCGCGTGAATTAAAAGGACTAAAAGTGCCATGTTCCCCAGTTATTAAACGCTGCATTTAAAAAAGGACTAAAATTAAAATGGCGCAAAATTTAAAGGCGAAAATTAAATAAAATAAAACTTAATTAAAAAGAAATAAACTGCGGAAGGATTAAAATGAAAATACCCCATCCAAGGAGAAACACGCGGATCTTGCCCCGGGTCGGGTCAACGCGCGGATCCTATGGGTGCAAACGACGTCGTTTTAGACCATGGTGTATTAAGCCAAAACGGCGCCGTTTTACTGTACTATTTAAATAAAAAGCCTTTACAAAAAATCATTTCACCCCTCAGAAATGAAAAAAAAATTTCCGAAAACTCTACCCCCTCTTTCAAACTAGGCGATTTCCGCCTAAGGCAAATAAAAGAGGTAATCTTTCTTTCTTTTAAACTCTCTTAATATCTATCTATCTATATATATATTTATATATAGTTTCAAAAAAAAAAAAAAAAAAAAGGGCACAAAAATAAAAAGATAAAAAGAACCCAAAATAAACACCTTTGATATTCGAATCAGTTTCTCTCTTTCTTGTATTCGTAATATCCTTTTTATTCATGAAAATTTTTTTTCATATAGAGATCTGTTCTCTCGGTTTTATAGCCGAATATTCGGAAATAAAAAAATACAATATTCGTCTTTGCTACTATTATTTGCTGTTTTGTTCTTGGTTGCAGGTGCAAGTGGAGACCAGCGGCGGTGGCAGACAGAGGCAAGTGGTGCGCGCTGAGGCGCACATGGGGGCTGCGGCGCTGGTGGCAGGCCAGTGGGCAGAGGCTTGCGGCGCATACTAGCTAGGGTTTCAAAATTTTTTTTTCTGTTTTGTTTTGGATTAGTGGGCTAGGGTTTAGGTTTAGTATTTGGGCCTAAATTTTGGCTGAGTGTGGGTTTGTAAAAAGACTGTTTAATCTGGATATTTTTTTTTTATTTCGTGTGTTCCCCCTTTCTTCTAACTCCCGAAATCCCTAATTTCTTCATCCCCTTTAGCATTCCCCTCCGAATCCTATATTTCTTCTTCGATTCTTGTGCGAAATACTTCCCCAAATTGATTACTTCCCCCATCAGATATTTATTCACTGTTTTTTAGCATTTTGTATGTCGTCCCCCAAATTTTATTTGTTTGATTCTCGGCATGGAGTTCTATTCCAGTTTTGGTTGAGTTGATACATCGTCTTCCATCTGCTGTTTTTCATTCTGAACACTCATACAAGGAAAGGAAATTCGGTTTGTTGAGGTATTAATTTCTTATTCCAGTTTGTCAAAATTTTCAACTGTTGTTATTAATAACGGAAACTGGTTGGGAGTTGTGGATTTCACCATCCAGTTTGTCCATGCTTTTCATAGTTTTAGGGTTCTAAAATTTTCAACTGGATTCTACGATCAATATATTATTTATTATGTTTTAAATTGATTGGGTATGTAATAAATCATCTCTGATAAATGTTATAATGAGAAATATTTGTTAAAATTTCACTTTTTCTTTCTCCTATAGAAATAGTTGCTATTAACATTCAATATGCAAGCTAATTAATTAATTACGGTATTCCAACCCAATTAGTGATGATTTATTTGTTGGCTGTTGTAACTAATTACTTGTTGAATAGTCTACATCAATGAGGTAATTATGGTTGTTTATTTTAATAATTGAGCGCCATTGATGGCCTGTTTGTTGCAGCATTTCTCCTTTGGAACACTAGTTAATGGAAGCGATTAGATTAGAGGGGTTTTTACATTATAAGCTGTGCTTTTCTTTAACTAATTTTTCATATGCATGTGCTTTGAATTTGGATGATTCATGTTAATTGCCTGTAATAAAATTAATTTTTTAATTATCTTTAAGTTACAATCTCCTTACAAGTCTCTTTAAGAAAATGATTTTAAAAAAGATGTGAAACCAAATATTCATAGTATACAATATTAATTCATAAATTTTAATATATCACACTTTATACAAAATAGTGGGTTTGTCTAAATATTAATATATCACACTGTAATTTGAATTGTTTATTTGTTGGAAATTGAGATGTCTTATTGCTGTAATTGAGGTCTAAAAATGTTGCAAATTGAAGTGTTTAAATTGCTGCAAATTATTTGAATTATTAACAGATACAAAGCGAAGAAACACTATCATCAAAACAAAGGAAAAGCCTATAAGGTATGAGTTTGTCATTATTTTATTTAATGAGAATGAGATTTGATTCTTATTTAGTTTCTTCTTTTTTAACTTTTACAGATAATAAGTGTTCTGCTTATATTTTATTTTTTTTCTTTTAAGGGTTTTGATTAATGCATGATATTGTATAATTATTGTTTACTTTGTTTTTGACTAAAATGAATGGCTTTTGCATGCAAAAAGGGACTTAAGATACTCCTTTCCTTTGGCAGAACAATTTATTTGGTAGGATTTTTGCATGATTATATATTGGTAGGATTTCCAATTTATTTGGATCTGATATTATTTTATTTGATTTTTAGAATTGAATTAATAGTAAAATTGGTTAATTTTATAAATAAATAAATTATTAATAAAATTATATTTTAAAAAATTAAAAATATAAATAATCAGTTCAACAAGTCAATCTAATTTTATTCTGAAAACAATGGTGTTCGATTTTTAGTTTAGGTAAATATGAGGCATTAAAAGGAGTTTTAAAATATATATGGCATTAAAAATATTTTTTAAAATCAAATTCTTTTTTAAAATAAAAAATTTAAAGTATATAGGGTTGAAGCTTGACGTGTTGCTCAATATCTCACTGTTAGATATAATAGATTCTCTTTAGGTATGTATGATGAATTTTAAAGAATATATTTTTATATTAATAATATTTGATTATAATATTTAATATTTGTAAATGTTTTTAAAACTTATAAATTTTTTATCAATATAATAATAATGATCATTAATTAAATTAATTACATAACTCACATAACATATATAATTTACATAACTTACTTAATACATGTAGTTTAATGTAGTAATTTCTTTAAAAGCATTTAGTTTAAAGATTAAATTTTATAACTTTTATCAAATTTCATAACTTACATAATTTTAAGATTAAATTTCATTAATTTATATAATACATAACTTATAATGCCATGTATGATTAATCTTAAAAAATATTTTTTTTTAGGTAAATATTTTTAGACGCCGCTGAAGAAACCACACACCCTCTCTCAGAACCTATATTCGAACCATGCTTGCACTCTTCAGTGCGCCATGAATTCTGACCACGTATCGGTTCTTTAGCAGCATGGTTCTTGCACGACAACGGCTTCAAGAGGTATCTTTAAGCTCTTTTTTACATACAAGAAACAAAATTTCGAAGATGTGTTATGTTTTTCAACAGCATCCAAGGAAGACAACACCCCATGTTTCACATCAATAAACTGAAACCTTAATCCTACGAATCTAGTGTCTAAATAAATTTATGAGCTTCAAATTTGAATTATAAAGTATAAAAAAAGAAAAGAAAAAGCAACAATCTAATACAGGTCTTAACAAAGTCATCAACTAATACAATTAACACTAAGAATAAAACCAAGCAAGCTATATTAAACATTTCATAAAATTAGTTCAGGAAAACCATCAAAAAAAATATATATTTTATCATCCCAAAACAAAATCGAGGATTTGTTAAGTGGAATTAGCAGAGAGATGCGAACCAAAATATGAAGCTTTTAAGGTTTTAAATTAGAAAAAAATCTAAGTGAAAGTAATATTAAAAAAAAAGAAGGTTGGATAAGAATAAGAGGAATTACTTTTGCCCGAGATCGATGAGCAAAGATTGGTAGGCTTGGGGGAGAAATGCAAAAGGAGATGGGATTGGGGGTTTAGGGCTTTGTGTTTTCCTAGTTAGGTTAAATTCTGTTATTAGCACTTCTACTATTCATAAGTTGTGAAATTAGTCTTTGTACCTTCTTTTTGTTTATATTTAGTTCCTATACGTTTCATATTTTAAAATTATAGTTTTAACTTAGCGATTACTATTAAACTCATTAAGTTGTGATATTTGCAAAATCTGATGTATATTTATCATGTGTGTAATATCATGTTACTTTGTTATTTCTATATATTATTAAAATATTTTTTAATATTTTGTAATATCTGAGATTTGTTGCTTTGAGTCAAAGATAAATAAATACAAGCCGAACCATTAAGCATATAGGGGTGTTTGAGTCAAACAATCTTTTTGTAAGATTTGTTGCTTTGAGTCAAAAAATCATTAAAGGCTATTAAATTAATTATTGTATTAAAAATATGTACATATTTTTGTTTCTTGTATGTAAAAGAGTGCTTAAAGATGCCTCTTGAAGCCGTTGTCGTGCAAGAACCATGCTGCTAAAGAACCGATACGTGGTCCGAATTCATGGCACTGAAGAGTGCAAGCATGGTTCGAATAGAGGTTCTGAGAGAGGGTGTGTGGTTTCTTCAGCGGCATCTAAAAAATGATAATATTTCTTTTGCATTATCAGCACAATATTCTCACACAGTTTATTATTTGTGTGGTTTCACCTTGTAACAGGTTAGTCTTTAATGGGAACCGAAGAGACAAAGGACCCGTTGAAAGGGGTAGATTGGAAAGCAATCGGTAGTGCGTTGCAGAAAGATCCGAGCTCTGGTGGTAAATCGGTTGTAAAGAAACGACTTCCGAAGAAGATTAGGCAAATCCCGGATTGTTATTTCCTTCCTCGAATGTCAACTCCTTCTACACTAGCCTTTTTCGGAGCATGTATTGCTGGTGGGATTGGCGCCGGGATGTTACTCGAGGTCTGGATAAACACGAAAATTAAAGGTATATATATCCGACTTTTCTTGTTTGAATATGCTTGTTGAACTTTTTGTTATTATCATAACATGTTTAAAAGCTTATTTGTTTGTTTGAATTATAACTGGAAAAAGGTCACCCAGAACTGAGAATTAGTGAATAGAAATGAAACATATGATTCTTAGTTTGCATCAACATATATATATCTTCGATTTTAGGCAAAGCTTATTGCTAAATGCACCTTTTCTTTTTTTGACAGAGGATGGAGGTGTGGTATGGGAGTTTGGCAAGTAGTGTTTCACATCATCTTACGACGTCGTTGTTACGATGGCGTCGTTCTTATCTTTTCCTTGGTGAGTTTCAAATGAGAGTCATTTTGGTAATGTTCATCTCTGAAAACATAGGACTCTTCTGGGTTCACTTTTTGGGCAAAAATTGTATCACACCGTTCCATTTTTTCTTCAACTTTTGGAATCGAAATTGTATTAAATAAAAATTGAGATATCCGAAATCGATTTGTTTAGACGATATATTTTTTCACAACAATTATTATACATGTTCTAAAGTGAATTAAATATTTAAATTAATGTCATAATTATCCAGCTATTAAGTTAATGAAATAATTGTTCTGCTGCGTCGAGAATATTTTGTTATAAATTTATAATAATTAGTGAATGTAATGATAAACTATATTACATTTATAAAAGAAATGGATAGACCAACAAGTGATTTAAGTATAATTTTAAGACATTGCACTTCCAAAACATTGTTAAACCCTAAAGAGTAAAATGGATATGCATAATATTAAAAAAAAAAAAATAATGAACCATTGTTTCTTTTATAAACATGATAATAAAACCAGCACCATAAATTAAAGTTCTAGCAAAATAAAAATAATAATCAGCACTATAAATTAAAGTTCTAGGAAAACATGAAAATTTTAAATTTGAAGGACTCCTCAAGAAACTACTATTGCACCATTCCAATATAGTTTCTGCAAAAAAAAAAAAAATTAAGTAAAAGGGTAGGATGAAAGTGCTAACAATCTGATGAAGTATATAATATGTAATAGTAAAACCCAGGTAAATGAAATCAAAAACAAATAAATCTGGAATAACTTACATATTTTGTTAAATGCAACAATATCACAGCTCTGAACGTATTCATTAATTGGTTCCACTGAAAAATGTTCCTCGATCAAAGTATCAACAGACACTAAATCATCCACAATTGTCATCATAATTTGCAATTTCTTGATTCCGTAATCAACAGGCACAGCCTTAGCTGCAACATGAAATGAAATCCAATGTCAGTTGATGGATAAAATCTATGGCATACAATATATAAACAATATTAGATTAAGCACTTACAAGCTCCCCAAAGTAGTCCTTCCATTTGAACACTTCTTACTGCTTCTTCAAGCTTTTTCATGTCTGTCTCATCGTCCCATGGCTTAATATCCAATAATACCGAGGACTTGCCGGCTAAGACCAAAGAAGAATAAAATCCCAAGTTAAAATAGTCAACTACGAACATAACAAAAACAAGTTTTGAGGGCAGCTCACATTCTTTCTTCTTGGAAGAGGCCTTAACGGCAGCTGCACGTTCTTCAGCTGCCTTCTTTTCCTCCTCAGTCTCTTCACCAAACAAGTCTACATCATCGTCGTCGTCATCCTCAGCAGCTGCAGCCTGCACTTGCATAAGCAACTTGAGAATCAGCATGCAAATAATCAAACCAATTGATTAACTAACTTAGAACATATAAGCACCCAGATTAACTAACTTGCCTTTACACAATGATAGTAAAACTGTAAATAAATCCAAGCAGGCAGACCCCAACAAACAACCGAAAAATAGAGAGCATTTTATATCTCACTCTTTCAATTCAAGTTTGCGTTGCAACTTTACCACCATTAGTGCCATTCTTAACCCAATCCACTCTATTAACTTATTCACCAACTGAAAAAATTTGTGTCTCCAAGACCTATTAATCACCAATGCACCAACAATCCCCCAAAATCTTACAGGAAATTCAATAACCATCCAATAAAAAACCATAGAGACTCTAACAATTCTTCATCACCTATTGATTTTTTAAAGAATATAATTATTCTCTTTGACTTTGAAATTAGATGAACAAGAGTAGAGATATTTCAAAGCACGTTATTCTCTAATTATTACCTTCTAGTCCACTCTTTTCTGCTTTAATTTTTTTTATGTACTTGAATTGGTATCATTAGTTAATATTAGTTTAGGGAAAGTAATTTTATTATTATATATTTTCATATAAAATTAAGTTATAATGAATTATTTATTCTCCAACTTTACAAAAATTCATTTTAGTCCTATGTTTAATTTTTAGCCTCTTTTAGCGATTAAACTAACTTTTTTTGTCAAATCACCCCAAAATAAATGTAAAAGTTAATGTTTTTTTAACTTTGCTGAGGTGACATACATATAAATTGTCACGTGGATGACATGTTAGCATTCAATTAATTTTAAAATTTTAAAAATATTAAAAGTATTTTTTAATATTTTTAATAATTTAAATAATTTAAATAATTTTAAAATTTTAAAACAAACTTTATAATTTTTTGAATTTTTAAAATTTTAATAAAGCTGATTAAATGTTGATATGTCTTCCACAAGTTTAAGGGCTAAAAGAATGAAAAATTAAATGGAAGGATAAAATTCATGATTATACCAACTTGTAATCTAAAAATTAATTTTAGTATTAACCTATATTAAAATAAAATATTTAAATCCCACAATAAAAATATATTTTTGACATGTATAAAATAATAATTCTTTCGTTTTGACCAAGGAAAACAAGTATCTTATTTCACATCCCTAATGACAAGAAGAATGTAAAACTGAGAATGGTTAATGAATGCCTTTTAAATACTTTTATATTAAATAAAACAATTATTTTATGAAATTTAAGTATATTTTTGTAAAAAGGAATAATACACCATTTACTCTCTAAACTTGACTATTTTTCTCAATTTGATCTTGAACTTTTTTGGTCCATGTTAGTATTGGAACTTAACAATTTTTCACAATTTTGGTCTTTGAGATGATGTGGCACAATATTAAAGTGCCATATCACTGCATGGATCAAAGTTGGAAAAATTATCAAATTTCAATACTAATGTGAACTTAAAAAAAGGGACTAAGTTGAAAAAACTTACCAAGATTAGGACCAAATGTTGCTTTATACCTTTTTAAATAGGGTAAACTACACCTGATGTATTAAGCTATTAGTAAGTTTACATTTTAACCACTCAACTTCAAAAAAGTTACAAAATGCACATTGAACTATTTGAAGATTTTTGTTCAAACCACTAGGTTGGTAAGTTTTTTTTTTAAGTTCGGCTAGCGAGCTCTAAGTAACAATTCAACAATCTGTACAGTGGAAATAGAATAACATATCTTAGATCCAAGTTGTCTGATGGTCAGTGTCGGAGATAGGAGAAAAAATTAGTTGTTTGGATTTTGGTTCGCAAATTCTTAACGTTTAAAGTTGTTTAATAATAAAAAAAACTGAACTATAGAAGAGAAGCAAAATGAGATTAAAAAAGACCATACAATAGGGACTTTAACAGTCCAATAACTTAAATAAAAACTTTAGAATAATTCAACCACCATTTTATAACTTTTTAAAGTTAAGTGACCAAAACACAAATTTACTAATAATTTAGTGACCTTAAATCTATTTTACCTTTTAAAATATAAAATGTTAGCCTAAAATCCTATAAATATTGTAGAAAGTCGTCTTCCCAAAGGCGGGCACCACAAAAAATACTCGAATCAGCAAAAGCTTTATAGTCTCGAATTCAAGACACAAACAAACAATTTCCATTTTCTCATCAACCAAATGAAAATTCTCAATTTTTTTCCCATGAAAGTGTAGGAGAGAAAGTAATCGAGATGGACAAGATGGGTATATTATGCTTTGTTGTGGCCCTTTTAGGGATGATATCGGCAGTGTTGGCTTTCTTCTTGAAGTTACAAGGGTTAAGGTAATGAAACATAAAACATCATCATTTTTTTTTTTTTTTTGCATAGATTAAGGTTTTCTTAATTATGTTTTGTATATTGGGTTTTGTTTTAAATTCTTGTTTATGTTTTTTAGGCTTCGCAAGTGAAGTTAGATAGTTTCAGACAATATTTATATCCTCAGAGCCCTGCGCTTGTTTTTAGCATAATATCAGCAGCAACAATTTTGATGGCTCAAATAATAATAAATGTTGCTGTGAAAAATATAACGTCGGTAATGACAAATATATCGCAAAGAAAAGAGAAATAAAAATAAAGAACACACAGATTTTACGTGGAAACCCTTTCGGGAAAAAACCACGGGCAGTGGAGAAGAAAATTCACAATGTCGAATTTGAATCAGTTACAAGAGGAATAGACTATGTCTATTTATAGGCTTGTAAAGCTATATTCTAATAGGAGTGTAGTAAGATTGAAACTCCTTATTCTAATTAATATCAAATAGATGGAGTTTAATAAGGTTTAAAAAAATCTTATTTAAAATAAAATAAAAGAAATGTAGTTCTATAGGGATTCTTCTTTTATTTTATTTTACCATTGTATTTTATTTAAATAAAGATTCAGATCACTTAATTCTAACAATCTCCACCTTGACACGAATTCTCAATGAACAAGTTCTTAATCGCGAACTCTCAACAAACAAGTTCTTCACCTCTTCCATAAAACCTCTTAAGGGTTTAACTTCAACAATGAACACCAACCAAGTCTAAGCAATGCTCAAACTTGGTTATAGGAAGTGACTTAGTCATCATATCTGTAGGATTTTCATGAGTACTAATTTTGCTCACAACAATATCACCGCGAGCAATAATATCACGAACAAAATGATACCGAACATCAATGTGTTTTGTTCTCTCATGAAACATTTGATCTTTTGTAAGGAAGAGGGTACTCTGAGTGTCACAAAATACTGTGCTGATTTGAAGGTCTTAATTGAGCTCATTAAAGAGTCCTTTCAACCAAATAGCTTTTTTACAAGCCTCAGTAATCGACATGTACTCAGCTTCAGTGGTAGACAAAGCGACTGTAGTTTGCAAAGTAGCTTTCCAACTGATTGCACAACCTCCGATTGTAAAGACATAACCAGTGAGAGATCTTCTTCTATCAAGGTCTCCAACAAAATCAGCATCAACATACCAATGACTCCATCTTTAGTTCTTCTAAATTGTAAGCAAACATCAGTAGTACCTCGTAAGTATCTTAAAATCCATTGAACTATTTTCCAATCTTCTTTACCGGGATTCACCATGTATCTGCTAACTGCACTGACTGCATATGATAAATCTGGACATGAGCAAACCATAGCATACATGAGAGATCCCACTGCACTAGAGTATGGAACATGTGACATGTACTCAATCTTATCATACGATTGTGGAGACAAAGCCGATGAAAGTCTGAAATGGGCTGCTAAAGGAGTACTAACAGGCTTAGCACTCTGCATAATGAACCTGCAAAAAACTTTCTCAATGTACCCCTTCTGACTTAGGTACAATTTACTTGCTTTTCTATCTCTGAGAATCTCCATACCAAGTACCTTCTTTGCTGGTCCCAAATCTTTCATCTCAAATTCTTCACTTAGTTAGGCTTTGATCTTTATTATCTCTCTTTTATCTTTTGTTGTTATCAACATGTCATCGACATAAAGTAGTTACACAAAAGAACCATCACTGTTTTTCTTAAAGTAAACACAGCTGTCAAAACTACTTCTTTTAAAATCATGAGAAGTCATAAAAGAATCAAACCTCTTGTACCACTGTATTGGTGACTGTTTCAAACCATAGAGGGACTTTTTCAGCAAGCAAACATAGTCCTTTTTTTCTAAGACTGTAAAACCCTCTGGTTGTTGCATGTAAATATCTTCCTCAAGTTCTTCATGCAAAAATGCAGTTTTTACATCTGACTGCTCAAGCTCCAAATCATGCATGGCCACAATACCAAGTAAAGCTTGAATCGAACTATGCTTTACAACTGGGGAGAACACATCTGTGAAGTCCACTCCTGGAATTTGACTGTAACATTTTGCAACAAGCCTTGCTTTATATATTGGTTCTTCAACTCCTGGAGTCTCTTCTTTCTTTTTAAACACTCATTTATAGTGAACAACCTTTTTACCTTTAAGAAGTTTCACAAGATCCCATGTTCTATTTTTATGGAGTGATTCCATCTCCTCTTGCATAGCAAACATCCACTTTTCTGAGTCTTCACAGCTAACCTCCTTAGAATAATTAAACAGCTCTTGGTTTGCATTTATATCTTCAGCAACATTTAAAGCATAAGCAACTAGATCAGCCTCGGCATACTTCTTTGGAGGCTAAGCAATTATGATATGAAAGTATAAATAAATATATATCGTCCATGGCTATAAGGGAGGGCTATCACTTTGCACCAAAAGTTTATAATTGACCTAAAAATTGGATTTTTTAAAATTATAAAAATAAATAACAGATGAAATATATGATATAAGTGAAGAAGTGGAAGACAAGTTAGAGCTTTCACTCTATTTTTTATTTTTATTTTTCACTTTTTCAATGTACCCCATGTTTGCATATATTCCCTGCATTCTCCCCCCACATTAAAGAATCCATAATGTGACAAGTGCCAATATCTACATGCCTTAGCTACAACATTGCCATTTGCCTATGTCAATTGATCCTTTTCTTTAAAAAAGAAAAGAGGTTTTACATATTATTGTAGAAATCCTAATACACAAATTTGAAGGTGTTTTGAGGGATGATAAAGTTATGGCTTCATTGCATCATATAATTATAAATTTTAAAATATTTTTAATTGAGTCTTTAAAATATTAATATTTAATTTATTGTTATTAGTTTAAGCGTTAAATGCTAGTGTAAGTCTAATGCAAAGCATATTTGAAATACATGTGAGTTAAATTACCAAATTTGATGTCTTAAAAGAATTATTTCCCTAAATTTTGATGACACTTTTAAAACTCAATTAAAACATTATAAAATTTAAAACTAATTTGAATCTCACAATAACTCGTAAAAAACCAACAATATAGTAGTAAATCATCTTTTGTTTGTATAAACTTTATTGGTAAAAGTATTATGAAGGTTTTATATTAGAAGTCGATTGCATTTCGTTCCTTCTATTCCAAAAATAGATAAATTAATCATTATATGTTAGATCAAAGAGCAAACATGCACTTTTATTAAAAATTATATTCATTTTATTGTTAAAAATTGATCCTTGTAAGTTAGCATAAAGTATATACATAACACACTACATATAATTGTTTATTTATTTCGTTAACCACATTAATTTTTAATAGAAGATATTTACGAAATTTTAATAAAAATACTAATTTACTTGTAAATAAACTAAATTACCTATCTTTTAATAAAAATAAAATACAAACTAACTTGTAATAAAATACTTTTATAATAAATTTATCAAACCTTGTCCTAATCATAACAGACAAGGTTATAATTAGACAAACATAAATTAAATTTACAGCACAATCTGACTGCTACAATTAGATGTTTTTGGATTGTCTTTATGTAATCAATAAATAAATAAATAAATAAATGAAGCCCTTTGAACAGCTTTTTGTTCTTTTGACAATAATCTTAACGTCTCAAAACAACCCAAACTCATATCCATAAAGTCGTCCACATTCAACGAATCTGGTAAAAAAAATTTTGGCACCCAAGAAATTTTATTGGTTTATTTAATTTATTCGAAAAAAAAATCTAACATTGATTTTATGAAAATTATGCTGATAGCATGGGCCTTTTTATTAAAGTAACTCAAAAAAATTAATTAATTGTCAAAATAACTCACCTTTTTAATTAAATACTAAAATAACCTAAAAGCTACAGTAAATTTAGGTGGATCCAAATTAAATGGCTCCACTAAGTTGCTTGCGTCAGCATAGGAGATTAAAAATAATTTTTGGTGGAGCCATTTTGAATGGCTCCACCAGATAAAATCTGAGGAAAATCTTGTAAAATCTAAAAATTGGGGCCTTTAAAAGAATTTTCCAATTTTGGTGGAGCCATTTGAAATGGCGCCACCACCTTTACAACTTTTTTTTTTAATTTTGTCTTTTTTTACTTTTTCATGTATTTAAAAAGTAAAGGCCTAAAAATAATTTTCTTTTTTGGTGGTGCCATTTGAAATGGCGCCACCACCCTCCCTAATTTTTTTTTACTTTTATATTAATTTCTTATTTTATTTTATGTATTTATTTTATATTATTAATTTTAAAATATTTGTAATGTGTATTTAAAATGTTTTATACTATATTTTTAAAAATTTTAAATAGCATTTTAAATAAATTTTTAACTTTAGATATATTTTAGTAATTATTTTAAATATTATATTTTTTACTTTTTCAAGTTTTTGAAAAGTTTGGGGACTTAAAAGCAATATTTCCTTTTTTGGTGGTGCCATTTGCAATGGCGCCACCCTACTGACTCCTTTTTCTTTTTTTTTTACTTTTTATTATTTTATTATTTTATTTTATTTAGTTATTTTATATTATTAATTTTAAAATATTTGTAATGTGTATTTAAAATGTTTTATACTATATTTTTAAAAAATTTTAAATAGCATTTTAAATAATTTTTTTAACTTTAGATATATTTTAGTAATTATTTTAAATATTATATTTTTTTACTTTTTTCAAGTTTTTGAAAAGGTTGGGGGACTTAAAAGCAATTTTTCCTTTTTTTGGTGGTGCCATTTGCAATGGCGCCACCCCTACTGACCCCTTTTTCTTTTTTTTTTTACTTTTTATTATTTTATTATTTTATTATTTTATTATTTTATTTTATTTAGTTATTTTATATTATTAATTTTAAAATATTTGTAATGTGTATTTAAAATGTTTTATACTATATTTTTAAAAAATTTTAAATAGTATTTTAAATAAATTTTTTAACTTTAGATATATTTTAGTAATTATTTTAAATATTATATTTTTTCACTTTTTTCAAGTTTTTGAAAAGTTTGGGGGACTTAAAAGCAATTTTTCCTTTTTTTGGTGATGCCATTTGCAATGGCGCCACCCCTACTAACCCCTTTTTCTTTTTTTGTTTACTTTTTTATTATTTTATTATTTTATTATTTTATTTTATTTAGTTATTTTATATTATTAATTTTAAAATATTTGTAATGTATATTTAAAATATTGTATAATATATTATTTAAAATTTTAAATAATTTTTTTAACTTTAGATATATATATTTAAAATTATTTCTTTATAAATTTTAAATTTATTGTTCAAATTGCTTTTGAAATTATTAGTTTTATAATAATTAAAATGTATGTTTAATCTTATATTAAATTTACATAGAATTTTATAAATTAAAATTTTAATTTTTCTTAATTTATTTGAAGTTTTATATATTTTCTTATTTTAGTTGTTTATTTAACTTGGTAAAATTACTATAGGAGCCCTTATAATCTCAAAATCACAGTTTTTGGTGGAGCCATTCTTTATGGCTCCACCTCTTGGTTCTCTTCTATATATAGAGTGGTGTAATGTGATGTGCTAAGTAAGGAAGTTAAAAATATCTATTAAAAATGAGTAATGAGGTGTTTTTGGTGTATGTTATTTTTATGGTGAAATTGTAGAAGGTAATATTGGTCGTGTATTTCAAGGTGGGCAAAAAGTAGGTTTATGATTCAAAAAAAATGTGAAGCTAGTAGAAATGAAAAGGAAGATCAGTGCGAAAATAGCTATCCGTTGTGGAAGGCCAATGTCCAAATTATTTTACAAGTTCCCAATCTCTACAGATCCGTTCAAATTTTGTGCGATGCAGCTGTTACATGATGATGACTTGTGCACTATGATGGAAATATGGTGGTCGAGTGAGAGTGAGAACCCCCAACCAGTTGAATTATTTGCGGAGCTAGCAAACTCAGAGCCTATTGAGAATGTTAGTCCAATAAGTCAACATCACGGATTTGACTTTGATCTTAATGTTGGATGGACAGACCAATTAGAATGCGGTGGAACCTCACAGATACCCGAAATTCCTAATTATGGTGGGAGTTTGTAACACCCTGAATTAGGGGTTATTTGTAATTTAAATAAATTCCATGTGGGTTTCAAGAAATAAATAAATATGATTTTATTTGGCATGATTTAGGGTCTAGAAATAATCCCGAATTAGGTTAGATTTGGAATTAAAATTTCTTTTAAAGTACTTAAAAGAAGGGAGCTAGGTAGAGATAGGGTTTAAATAAAAATTGGGAGAAGCATGACACAAGAAGGCCTTGTGGTCTGGTGGTTGTGGCGTCATTATGATGGTAAGGGATCTTGGGTTCGATCCATGGGAGATACAAGGAGGAAATATTTTTCCTTGTGGGCTTTTTTGGCGTTAGGGCTAGGAAGGCCTTATAATTAAATAAAGGAGGTTTGTGGCATGAAAGTTAGGTTGGGAGAAGTGGCAAGGGCGCTAGAAGAAAGAATCTGGCGCTTGGACTCGTGTTCGAGTCCCGGGGTAGCACATGTCTGCGTTTATTTTTGTTTTAGCGCCAAAGCATAAGGAGCGATGAAGGATGGCTTATAAAAATGTCATGACGAGTTATGACCTGAAAGTGTAATCGGGAAAGATGGCAAGGGTGTTAAGAAAGGGGACAAGCGAGGTCGCCGGTTCGAGACCTTGAAGCAACGATTTGGGATTTTAATTTTTCCATATGCGGTTATAAATTTGGAGTAGGAAGGGTTTAAGAATAAATGTTGTGGTTAAATGACAAGAAAGTCAATGTGGCCGAGTGGCACAGGGCGTGTTAAGGGGGCTGCGCTTGGGGTTCCGTGTTCGAATCAGCAAGCAGAACATGGTTTTTTTTTTCCCTTTTTTTCTTCCCACCGCTAACGTGGGTGAAGGACTTTGGTTGCATTTGGACTCCCAAAGTCAAATTTGGAAGAGTTTGATATGCACATGGGTTCTTTTATTTTTAGTGTTTTATTTGTTGAGGGATTAAGGAATTAAAGGATGATAAAATTAGATTTATCTTGGATAAATCAAGGCTGGAATTATCATAAATTAAGAGAGTGTTTGCTGAAAATTGAGACCTTGGGGTCAGTACATATCTGCTTTTGTACAAAGAAAGATGTACCAAAAGTTGAACCAAAATTCTTCTTTTCTCTCCAAATTTATCGCTGCTGAAATCTCCATTGTTTCATAGCTAAAACCATTCAAAATTCCAGCTTCTTTTCTCTTTACAAGCCAAATATACTCCTTCTTTAGAGAAAATTTCAAAGAAACTCCTTCTCTTCTTCCTCTCTTCTTGTCTTGCTTAAATCTCCCTTAAACCATAGCCAAAATTGTTCAAAAATTTCCAGCATTGTTGTTTAGCCAAATTCTCCTTAGGGAAAAAGGGTGTTGTTTTCGGTTCTTTCCTCTTCTAAAGGGTAGCCGAACCCCTCTCACAACATTAAGAGGTGCTGCCAATTTTCTATAAATGAGGAAGCTTTGGATTTATTTTCCAAGGTGAGTTGGTAAGCACATTCGCCAAAGGCCTTTCAATTAAAAAGTCTATGATTAAATGCCAAACTAACGTATGCCATGGATTTAGGGACTGTTAGGCTTGGATTTGATTGGAAATCAAATCCATTCAAGGGACAAAAATCTAGTGTTGTAGATCGGATCTTGGGATCTAGGAATTCCTAGAGAAAGCAGTGTGTAAACTCCTTACACACTTTATTATTAAACTTGCGAATTTATTGTCTTGTGTATAAATATTGGTAGTGATCTATGATATGCTTGTGGGCTTAAACATGGATTCCGGGTAAGTCCCCTAAATTTATGACTTTTGATATATGATTTGCATGCCATCACATGATGATTAAATGCTATGATATGATTTATGAAAATTTTTACTAAAGCATGTGATGGTGGGATTGACGAGAGGAGGGGGATGAAATATGGACTGTCGTCAGTGGTTTTGACCACAAGATGGGTTGGCCCCATCGAGTACTTGTGACCTATGGTCATCGATGGTTTTGACCACAACGATTGAATATTTGCGACTAAGTCCCAGGTGGTTTGGTACCACCGTGGTTTTGACCACACTTGATATTTTGTGACCTATGGTCATCAATGGTTTTGACCACACGATGGGTTGGCCCCATCATTTAAATTGTGACTTTAAGTCATCGATGGTTTTGACCACACGGTAGAAAAGGAGTATGGATGGCTAGTTGGGTTGCATGTGCATGTTTAATTGATAAATTGTGTATGAGTTGTATTTTCCGGGTGGGGATTTACACATCGAGTCTTGGTGACTCACCCTTCCCTTAACATTTTGCAGATGAGTAGATCGCGAGATGGAGCCGGAGAGGACTCGAGGCGCCATGCTTCTTGTTGGAATTAAATTTTGTTTTCGTTAAGTTTAATTATTTTATTTCCTAAATATTTTTATTTTGGGATTGTAATAAGGCCGCTATTTATTTTGTGGATGTTATTTTATTTATTTTGCTTATGTTATGTTACAAATATAATTTTTCAAACTTAATAAATTTCTACTAAGTTATTAAAAGATGTTACCATCTGCAACAAAATAAACTAAGTCAACTTTCACTTTGATGATTTTAAAATGATACATGATCATTGTTTTCAAAAGGATTTATAAAGCCCAATCAGTATTTATAAAAAGGCCCAACCGAGTTTTCAAACCCGCTTTAAATACCTTAGCCAAATTTAATCAATTCTCACCCAAACTTTCAAATTGGCCCAAAATATTTTACCCAGTGACATACCAGATCCGGTCAGACTCATGGGCGGGTTTGGGGTGTTACAAATTGGTATCGAGCCGGTTCAAAACTCGGTACGTGGGGGCCCAAGGCCCAAAATGTTTGGTTTTGGATAGTAGGCCTTATTATAATGTTTGAGAAATTGTTTTTGGCTTGATCAGCATGGCACCGAGTCTCCGGCACCTATCCGCCCAGGTAAGTACCTCTATCAATTTCTGTGAATTTTTTTTTTTGATGAGGGGTAGAAGGGTAAAATGGGAACGTAGACTACTAGAGTAGAAACTGTTGAACCCTAGGGCTAGCATACCCCAACAAAAAAATTTCATAAAATTTAATAATTACCTAAACAAACTTTGTGAGTTGTCACTGAGCAAAGGATGTGGCAATCGTTATACGCATGTCTAGGATTGGATTCGGTGAGGGCCTGGTATTTAAGCAAATCCTCGTGACTCACCTCCTACTCACTTGAATCCTACCAGTGTGTAGTATCAGTTCATCCTAAATGAGATTTACACACACTCACAAAGCTAAATTCGATAACTAAAACCCGAAAGGGACTAGCCGCTTTGTTTTGGGAAATAATTAAAATTTTAGTTTTTTAAAAAAAAGAGACCAAAATACCCTCAAGATGAAAAATGACCAAAATACCTCGGTTTGTAAAATACCTCCATATAGAAAAATTTTCAAATAGAAATTTTCAAAACATCCTTCTTTGTGAATTCACTTAGAACCTAAATTTTGGAAATTATTTTGTGAAGATACCCGACTATGTAGAATTACTAAAATACCCTTGGGGTAAAATTACGAAAATGCCCTTGAATTATGAAATTTCCAAAATACCCACGATTTTAATCTAAAAATTTCATCACATGAAAAGTGCCCAAAATCGTAAAATTTGAAAACGTTATGATTTTGTAAAATTACAAAATTGCCCCTAACCTACCAAATTACCAGAATACCCCCTAACTTTCAAAATTTTACAACATCCCTATTTTAGAAAATGCAAATTATCAAAAAGAGACTTCAAAGTTTTTACAATTTTTGAAATATCCCCGATTCATCAAATTTTAAAATTCATCCCGATTTGTGAAAATTACCAAAATGCCCCGAGTTTCAAAATTCAACGGAAGACCCCAATTTCAAAATTTCTCAAAATAATCAGAAATTAAGAGTTTTAAAATAATTTTGGCAAAATCATCCGAAAATTCTCATTTTGAAAATTTCAAAATACCTCAGAGGAAAAATTACTAAATACCCCCGGTAGTGGAAAAACAATCACAATGAAATCAACAACGTCTCTTTGATTGAATGAATGGAAGATCTGTGTTTGTTTGATTACGAAAGAACCACTCTTTAAATTCCTATCATAAAATTTCTTCGTGGATAATTAGTGAAACAAGTACTAATCCATAAAATTTCGTGTCGATTAAAGTGCAATAGTTAGAATGAGTTCAAGAGGTCGTGGACGTCCGTCGCGTGGCCGAGGTAGAGGGGGTAATCGTGTTTGAACCCGTGAGGTCGGGTCGAAATCGGAGAATGGGATACCACCGCCACCACCACCCCAATTTTTAGAACTGAGGAGCAGGATCAGACGGGAGGTGAGGCCGTAACGCATGCTGTGTTGCGAGTCCTTGAGATGGTGGCTGGGGCGAATGGAGGTATGGGAGCTCGAAAGTCTGTACCCGAGCGACTTCGATCAAACGGGGCAGAGGTATTCCGGGGTGTATCGGGAGTGGCACCCAGTGCGGCGGAATACTGGTTAGAATCGACTGAAAGGATTATGGACGATCTTGACCTGACTAATGAGGAGAAGTTAAAAGGAGCCATGTTCGCGCTTCAAGGATGAAGCGTATCAGTGGTGGCTCACCGTAAAGGATGGAACGGTGGCGTAAAACCTTACTTGGGAATTTTTCGGGAGCCTACCAAAAGAAGTATATTGGAACCAATATGTAGACGCCAGAGGAAGGCTTTCTTGAACTGGTTCAAGGAAATAAGTCGATGGCGTAATATGAGGCCGAGTTCCTCCGATTAAGTAGATATGCTCGTGGTATTGTGGGTACCGAGCATGAGTATGTGTCGATTTGAAGATGGCCTTAGAGATGAGCCGAGGATGATGATAGCTCCACAACAGAACGAGAGTTCATTGTCCTTGTGGAGAAGTCTAAAGTTGCTTGAGGAGTAAGACAGATCAGTTAGACGGAACCAGATGTAAATTGGAATAAGAGGAGCTCGGAACCATCGAGTTCTCTCGTAATCAAGAAAAGAGGTCAAATTTTGGTGGGTCGGATCAAACTGCTAGGCCTGCTTCTGCTGCTAATCCTCGATGGCCGCCATGGTGTGATAAGTGTGGCAAGTTTCACAAGGGGGAGTGTTGGAATGGTAATCGTGGATGCTTTGAATGTGGGTCTATGGAGCATCGAAGTTAGAGACTGTCCTAAGAAGGCGCTAAATGAGAACGGAAGGTCGGGATCATGCACCAAACGAAGGGATAACCAACAACCACAGAGGGTCGAGGTGCGTAGGGGTAATGGAAATGGTAACAGGCGTGGCCGAGGTGTCAAGGTGCAGAGGCGAGGCAACCAAGGTTGGTTTATGCAATTGGCCATCGCGAGGAGGAAGATGTGCGGATGTGACAACTGTACGTTCCTTAATTCGAATACCCCTAATTGCTTTAATTATTGTAGAGTTTTCTTGTTTTATTAGGAAGTGCACGAAATCTTGGTTGTGAACTTAGAGACTGTGTCTAGGAAGCATGATAATTCTTTAAGATCAGAGTGCGCATCGCAGTAGTAGCATAGTGCGGTGAGTAAAGATGTACGGTTATTCGTTAGTAAGTAATTTCGAGGACGAAATTATTTTTAAGGGGGGTAGAACTGTAACACCCTGAATTAGGGGTTATTTGTAATTTAAATAAATTCCATGTGGGTTTCAAGAAATAAATAAATATGATTTTATTTGGCATGATTTAGGGTCTAGAAATAATCCCGAATTAGGTTAGATTTGGAATTAAAAATTTCTTTTTAAAGTACTTAAAAGAAGGGAGCTAGGTAGAGATAGGGTTTAAATAAAAAATTGGGAGAAGCATGACACAAGAAGGCCTTGTGGTCTGGTGGTTGTGGCGTCATTATGATGGTAAGGGATCTTGGGTTCGATCCATGGGAGATACAAGGAGGAAATATTTTTCCTTGTGGGCTTTTTGGCGTTAGGGCTAGGAAGGCCTTATAATTAAATAAAGGAGGTTTGTGGCATGAAAGTTAGGTTGGGAGAAGTGGCAAGGGCGCTAGAAGAAAGAACTGCGGCGCTTGGACTCGTGTTCGAGTCCTGGGGGTAGCACATGTCTGCGTTTATTTTTGTTTTAGCGCCAAAGCATAAGGAGCCAGTGAAGGATGGCTTATAAAAATGTCGCGACGAGTTATGACCTGAAAGTGTAATCAGGAAAGATGGCAAGGGTGTTAAGAAAGGGGACAAGCAGTAGGTCGCTGGTTCGAGACCTTGAAGCAACGATTTGGGATTTTAATTTTTCCATATGCGGTTATGGGCTGGAGTAGGAAGGGTTTAAGAATAAATGTTGTGGTTAAATGACAAGAAAGTCAATGTGGCCGAGTGGCACAGGCGTGTTAAGGGGGCCGCTTGGGGTTCCGTGTTCAATCAAGCAAAACAACATGGTTTTTTTTTTTCCTCTTTTTTCTTCCCAATTGCTAACGTGGGTGAAGGACTTTGGTTGCATTTTGGACTCCCAAAGTCACCGGAAGAGTTTGATATGCACATGGGTTCTTTTATTTTAGTGTTTTATTTGTTGAGGGATTAAGGAATTAAAAGGATGATAAAATTAGATTTATCTTGGATAAATCAAGGCTGGGAATTATCATAAATTAAGAGAGTGTTTGCTGAAAATTGGAGACCTTGGGGTCAGTACATATCTGCTTTTGTACAAAGAAAGATGTACCAAAAGTTGAACCAAAATTCTTCTTTTCTCTCCAAATTTATCTTCTTTGAAATCTCCATTGTTTCATAGCTAAAACCATTCAAAATTCCAGCTTCTTTTCTCTTTTACAAGCCAAATATACTCCTCTTTAAGAGAAAATTTCCAGCAAACTCCTTCTCTTCTTCCTCTCTTCTTGTCTTTGCTTAAATCTCCTTAAACCATAGCCAAAATTGTTCAAAAATTTCCAGCATTGTTGTTTACTCTTAGCCAAATTCTCCTTAGGGAAAAAGGGTGTTGTTTTCGGTTCTTTCCTCTTCTAAAAGGGTAGCCGAACCCTCTCACAACATTAAGAGGTGCTGCCAATTTTCTATAAATGAGGAAGCTTTGGATTTATTTTCCAAGGTGAGTTGGTAAGCACATTCGCCAAAGGCCTTTCAATTAAAAAGTCTATGATTAAATGCCAAACTAACGATGCCATGGATTTAGGGACTGTTAGGCTTGAGATTTGATTGTAAATCAAATCCATTCAAGGGACAAAAATCTAGTGTTGTAGATCGGATCTTGGGATCTAGGAATTCTAGAGAAACAGTGTGTAAACTCCTTACACACTTTATTATTAAACTTGTAATTTATTGTCTTGTGTATAAATATTGGTAGTGATCTATGATATGCTTGTGGGCTTAAACATGGATTCCGGTAAGTCCCCAAATTTATGACTTTTGATATATGATTTGCATGCCATCACATGATGATTAAATGCTATGATATGATTTATGAAAATTTTACTAAAGCATGTGATGGTGGGATTGATGAGAGGAGGGGATGAAATATGGACTGTCGTCGGTGGTTTTGACCACAAGATGGGTTGGCCCCATCGTAGTACTTGTGACCTATGGTCATCGATGGTTTTGACCACAACGATTGAATATTTGCGACTAAGTCCCGGTGGTTTGGTACCACCAAAGGTTTTGACCACACTTGATATTTTGTGACCTATGGTCATCAAGTGGTTTTGACCACACGATGGGTTGGCCCCATCATTTAAATTGTGACTTTAAGTCATCGATGGTTTTGACCACACGGGGTAGAAAAGGAGTATGGATGGCTAGTTGGGTTGCATGTGCATGTTTAATTGATAAATTGTGTATGAGTTGTATTTTCCGGTAGGGATTTACACATGAGTCTTGGTGACTCACCCTTCCCTTAACATTTTGCGATGAGTAGATCGCGGAGATGGAGCCGAGAGGACTCGAGGCTGCCATGCTTCTCGTTGGAATTAAATTTTGTTTTCGTTAAGTTTAATTATTTTATTTCCTAAATATTTTTATTTTGGGATTGTAATAAGGCCGCTATTTATTTTGTGGATGTTATTTTATTTATTTTGCTTATGTTATGTTACAAATATAATTTTTCAAACTTAATAAATTTCTACTAAGTTATTAAAAGATGTTACCATCGGGTAACAAAAATAAACTAAGTCAACTTTCACTTTGATGATTTTAAATGATACATGATCATTGTTTTCAAAAGGATTTATAAAGCCCAATCAGATTTATAAAAAGGCCCAACTGAGTTTTCAAACCCGCTTTTAAATACCTTAGCCAAATTTAATCAATTCTCACCCAAACTTTCAAATTGGCCCAAAATATTTTACCAGTGACATACCAGATCCGGTCAGACTCATGGGCGGGTTTGGGGTATTACTGAGTTCATACAAGAACCTACCCTCATTCCCCGCTCACAAATACATCCGGAGGTGATAATATACATAGAGGCAAATGTCAGAGAAATGACCAATAATGGTGAAGATTCTGATCAAGACGTTGAAGATTTTAGTGACCCCGATGTTGATGAAGTTCCGGACGATATCGATGATGAAGGCCCGGAAGAGGTTGAAGATGTTCACGGCCTTCATTAAGTAACCCACGCCATGCCATTATCTTACTGAAATGAACACAGGGGCGACATGTTGAACGTAGATCCAGATGCAGCACATGCATCCGAGTTTCCTGAGTATGCCGATATAGTACCTGCTCATAGATTGGCGATAAATTCACAGTTCGAGGAGTTATTCGTTGGGCAACTGTTCGAGAACAAGGCGACTGTGTGTTTGCCATCAAACAATACACTCTGAAGTTGTCGATTGATTACAAGGTTGTCAAATCTACACCGACATTATATGTTGGGGAATGTTGGAGAGCCAACGATGGGTGTGGTTGGCGAGTTCGATTTGATTTATCTGGGGACTCAACAATGGCAAATACGTAAACTAGAAGGGCATCATACATGTAGGCGTCGCACGTATGTCTCAAGACCACGGGAAATTGGATGCCAAAAGTATTTGCAACTGCATCATACCACTAGTGAAAGATAGTCCAATCGTTCTTGTGTCAACTTTGATTGCAGACATACAAGCTCGATTTCAGTATAGAGTTTCGTATAGGAAAGCGTGGTTGGCGAAACAAATGGCCATGCAACAATTGTACGGGGACTGGGATGAGTCATACAATGAACTTCAGGGTTGGATTTCAGCGATGGTTGAATACATCCCAGGAACTATCGTGGACTTGCAAACATTGCCTTATAGAGGCCGTACTGGACAATTGGAACTGGGGAGAAGAGTTTTTCATCGACTGTTCTGGACTTTCGATCCATGTGTTAGAGCTTTCCCCCACTGCAAACCACTAGTGCAAGTTGATGGAACATGGCTTTATGGAAAATACACACAAATACTTTTGATTGCGGTTGCACAAGACGGTAATGGAAATGTACTACCGATTGCTTTTGCCATCGTAGAGTCGAGAACTCCGAATCGCGGGCGTATTTCATTCGAAACTTACGGAGACATGTTGTCGAGCAAGACAACATTTGCATTATATCCGATGATCAAAGGGTCTTGTTGTCGCGATTCGACAACTGAGGTTCCATGGAGGTCCGCTCTATTGTATTCGCCACATCATCCAACTTCCACAATCAAGACAAGAATAAAGATCTGCGCAAACGAATTGTGAACATGGGTAAATATATCGTATTTAAATTGTATTTCTAATTATTTGAGTCCATTTCCTAATTTGAATAGCAAAATAACTTAAAATTGGAATACATACATAGGATACGAAATGAAGCACACCGTTTGCATACATAAGTGGCGAGGTTAGAGACCGATATGGAGGGTCCAATCCTTCTCTCGACGGTGGTTAGGTAGCATGGAGCCGTGGCAATGGGCCCAATGTTTTGACGAGGGTATCGATATGGTCAAATGATAACTAACCTCGTTGAGGCCATTAACTCCGTCTTGAGGCGTACCGCCACTTGCCGATTTCAACCGCTTTTTCACCACATTTTATAGGCTAGCAACCTTAATGCCAAAATGGGGTTGAAACAAGCAAAACAATTAGAGGCGTGACACGATATCGTCGAAAAAATTAGGGATGCCATGAAAGAGAACACCGAAAGGGCTAAGTCGATGAATGCGAACTATATTCCCAAAATTTGGAAACTTTTCGAGTGACGAGTATATTAGTCGTCGGTCGGGAATTACGCCACATTCATATGGAGTTGATCTCCTAAACAGGCGATGTGAGTGCGGGATGTTCCAAACACTACGTTATCCGGTATCGCGCATGTAATATTAAACCCGGCCCAAACGTTAGGACCGAATATGGGTCGTTACGGAGAAAACTTTTTGTAACCCATTTTAAAACCAATTTAAGATTTGTTGAAAACTTCGTTTAAGCTATCTTGTTGAAATCATACTTAGTCTAAATTCAAAATTTAATTAAGTCGTTATTAAACAAACTTCGATGTGCTTCGATGGCACGATAAAACATTTTTCGTGTTAATTTAGAAAACGTGTGGTTCAAATTCTGATAAAGAAAATGTCCAACGATAAGAAAATAACTAAAGTAAAGTATAATGAGGCCTTATTACATCCAAAATAAAACAACCCAATAACAAAATTTAAAATAACTAAAATTAAAGTCCATTTAAATTTTAAATCCACCGCATGGCCTCCTCAAGTCCCTCCGGCTCCAAATCCATGATCTATGCATCACCGAAAAAATAATGGAGAAGGTGAGTCACCAAGACTCAAGATGTAACCCTTCCCCGTTTTAAAATATTTTTATACACAACACATAACAATTAATATGCGAATATTTAATTCCACCTAGCCATCCAAACGCCATCTTTATCACCCCGTTGTGGTACCAAACCACTGGTGGTGCCAAACCACCGTGACATATAGTCACAATGTGTTACCAAAACACTTGGTGTCCATAGACACAGATCATTTGATGGGGCCAACCCATCGTGTGATACCAAATCACCGCGACGATCCCATATCTCAAGTGGGGCCAACCTACGGTGGTGTTAACCACGGGGACAAGTCGTTATGAGGTACCAAACCTCCTGAGGTACCAAACCTCCGGTGACATATAGTCACGGTGTGTTACCAAAACATCGGTGCCCGTCGGCACGATTAATCTGCCCTCCACTCATCAACCCATATCACAATCATAACAGAGATCATACATTTATCACATGTATTAAATAAATCATGCTTCCCAAAAGCGCCATAATAATCTCATATAAATAGAGACTTACCGAGGTCCTTGCTTGTACCTTTTAAGGTACTAAATCCATATCTACATCAAGCGATTTACAAGCAATATAATTTATCACACATATTAATCGCTATAAGTGTGTATGTACACACTGTCACCACCGAGTGATCTAAATCCCGAATGAAGGAGTCGACCACCTTAGATTTCTTTGTACCTACATTCTACCAACCATGGAATTAGCCCTATGGCCTATTCGCCAATCCAAGGAATTTAAAGGGTAACCTTTTGTACCCGAATCCTTACCTAGTCTCTTTGAATACTAGCCTCGTGCCCAAATCACTTAATCTGGTTCACAAACTACAATCGGTCAATATTAATAACCATAGCCCTTTTAAATGAACACCAATCTATATGTAAATCCTCATCAAGATTGATTGACTAACGTTGGCGAACTTACTTGCTTATCTCCAAATCCCGAAGATCCTACAGCGGATTGGTTTAATCTGTGATTAGTATTCTTAATCAATAGTTGCCGAAATAGATCCTTACCTTCCCCCTAGAAGTTGACAAGTGCTAGGGGTCAATAAAGAAAATACTTGATCTACTTACCTTAAAACCGGATTGGAGAAATGAGGGAACACTAGGTTTGAGATTCGCCAAGACTTGAGCTTTGGAGAGGGGTATTCGCTAAGGTTTAGGGAGGATGCAAAGAAAATTAGTAAGAAGGGTGTTTAGAAATTTTGGCTATGAAAATGAAAAAAAGAAAAGCAATGTGATCCCCGATGCTTTTATAAGCATTGCACCCCCAAAGCTTGTCAGTCCCACTCTTCTTTGAAGAGTTTAACCTTCATCCAACTTCCTCAATTTGCTCTTGACCACATATTTGACTTAATTCAAAATAATTTGAATACCTCTCATAATAATTAAATAATAATCCCATAATAATCTAATAATAATGCTAATATTATCCCTTCTTATCTTATCAAATAAATAATGAATAAAAGAATCCATGTGCCTAGCAAACTCTTCCAAATTAATGCTAAGCAAAGAGCCATATGCAGCCAACTCACCTTGTCACGCCAAAGAAGAAGAAAAGGGAAAGACCAAAGTGTTGCTTCTTTGAATCGAACCACCGACCTCACACATCACCCTTCTTCCAACGCCTTGCCAACTCTTCCACCGCCTTTCATGCCATAAAGCCCCTTATTTATTTATAAGACCTTTACGGCCGTTTACCCTAAAATCAAAATGCAAAACGCCTTAGCAAATGAACTCGCGCCTATCCACCTCAGGACTCTAGTGGCGCTCCAAGCCACTCCACCTACATGACTTTCTTGTCGAATTCCTCACCAAATATTTTAAAGGCTTCCCAAGCCAACTCCAACGCCCAAACAAAATGCCACTTGCAGACCATCGTGCCTCGAACCCAGGCCCTTGTAACACCCTTGGACGCACCCAACCAATTGCACCAAGCCTATTCCTTGTGCCATAATTCGCCCAAAAATTTATTAAAGCCTTATCTCGTCTAGCTCCCTCCTTTATGGTACTAAAAAAATATTTTAACACTAGGTCAGGCCTAACTCGGGTTATTTTTAGACCTTAAATTTGTCAAATAAATCTTAGAATTTAACCCTTCAAGTACACACATGGGAAAATAGCTAAGTTACAAACAACCCCTAATTTGGGGTGTTACAATTCTACCCTTAAAATAATTTCGTCCTCGAAATTACTTACTATCGCTCAATCGTGCATCCTTAACTCATCGCACTACGCTATCACAAGCACTCGGTCTTAAAGAACTATCATACTTCCTAGAAACATTCCCTACGCTCATAATCCAAGTTCCATACACTTTACTAGCAACCTAAGAGTGAATTAACGTAACCACAACCAAGGCAATTAAGAGTATTTCGGAATAAGAAACTTACCCGTTGTCGATCTCGCACATCTTCCTCCTCGCTGACGGCCAACGTGCATAAACCAACCTTGGTTGCCTCGCCTCTGCACCTTCAAAGACTCGGCCACGCCTGCTACCATTATCATTACCTCTAGCCGCACCTCGACCCTCCGTGGTGGTCCTTCGTTTCTATCCCGAGCACGATTTCGACCTCTGGTTGATTCTTAGCTAACTTCCGAGGATAATCCCTTACACGGTGATCGAATGACCCACATTAAAAGCACCCTTTACATCCAGCCAAACATTCTCCTGAATGGGATTTCCCGTATCTAACACACTGAGGTGGCCACTGAGTAGGCTTTGTGGCTCTTTCAGATTCCCCAAATTTAGCCCTCTTCTCCACATTACTGCCCGATCCAGGCGATCCAAAGCCTCTCTTCTGTTTGTTCTTTTCGTGATTCTGTCTTACGGACTCCTTGATCCCTTCGGCTACCTTAGCCTTTTCTACTAGGACTGAGAACTCACGCTCTTGTTGTGGAGCAATCAGTAACCTTAGATCATCCCTAAGTCCGTCCTCAAAGCGGACACAGCGTTCGTGCTTTGTTGATACAATTCCCCGAGCATAGCGGCTCAGCCTTAAAAATTCTGCCTCATATTACGACATCGACTTATTTCCTTGCACCAATCCTAAAAGCTTTCCTCCGAGCATCGAGATACCGGTGCCCACATACTTCTTCCGAAAAGTAACTCTAAAGTAATCCCACGTAAGATCATCCGCTGTGGCACCATCTCGGACAGTGAGCCACCACTGATATGCTTCATCCTTCAGAAGCGACACTGCTCCTTTCAACTTCTCCTCATTAGTCAGGTCAAGATCGTCCATTATCCTTTCCGTTGATTCCAACCAGTATTCTGCTGCACTAGGTGCCACTCCCGATACACCCCGGAACACCTCCGCCCCGTTGGATCGAAGTCGCTCGGGTACAGACTTTCGAGCTCCCATACCTCCACTCGCCCCAGCCACTATCTCGAGGACTCGTAACACGCCTTGCGCATCGCCTCACCTCCCGTCTGATCCTGCTCCTCAACTCTAAAAATTGGGGGTGGTGGTGGCGGTGGTACCCCATTCTCCGATTCCTGACCCGACCTCACGGGTTCTGACACGGTCAACCTTCCCCTTCCGCGTCCACGTCGGCCACGTCCCCTAGAGCTCATTCTAACTATCGCGCTTTTAATCTGATTAAGAGGAATTTTATGTATTAGCGTTTGTTCCACTTCATTACTCGCGAAGAAATTTTATGAAGAAATTTTAATTAGAGATTCTTTCGTGCAAACAAGGTTTCAAGTTCTCTATCCTAGTTCACACAAGGAAGTTCTTGCATCCATTCCCTAATACTTTCCATACCTATTCGCTCTTCGGACATTTCTGCCCATTTCTAACCCAGGGGTATTTTCGTCATTTTCCTACAGGGGTATTTTTTTGTAATAAAATTCGAGAGATTTCAAACTTTGATAAAGCAGGTCACTTGAAATTTCCAAAACTGAAGAGCGTTTCTGAAAATTTGTAAAATTTGAAGATATGGCATCATTTCGAGAATCAGGGGTATTTTGGTAATTCTGTCAATCAGGGGTAATTTTGTAATTTTTGACAAATCAAGGGTGTTTTAATAATTGTAAAACTCTGAGGGTCCCTTTTGAGAATTTTCCTTTCTAAAAACGGTGATGCTACAAAAATTTTGTACTCAGGGTCGTTTTGGTAATTTTATAAGTTGAGGGCGTTTTCGTAATTTTTCCAAAACCAAAGTGTTTCATTGATGATTTCCAAAGCTGAGTTGAATATTTGAGAAGTAGTTAAAATTTTGGACAAAATCATTGAGTTGATGTTTTGTGAACGAGGGTATTTTAGTAATCTTACCCCTAAGGGCATTTTCGTAATTTTCCACAAATCAAACTTTTCGGGGAAAACATTGTAAAAAGAGTTGTTCTTACGTTTGAAGGAGTGATTTGAAAAGTTTTAAAACCAAGTTTTGTTGTTTCCTTCCTTTTTCAAAATCATGCTAATTCCTCTCGGTTTTAGTCATTATGTTTAGCCTATGACCGAGCCTTCTTGGTCAGAGTGAACCCAAGCTACGCACCAGGCAGGCTTCGTGTGGAGAGGAGGTGAGTCACACAGACTGCTTAAATACCAAGCTCCCACCGAACCTTTCTAGACATGCGCATGAGAGTTACCACACCACCGAGCCTCCAGGTTAGGGTGAACCCAAGCTACGCACTGTAGGATACTGCGAAGAGGTGGTGAGTCACTGACCGCTTAAATACCAGGCTCTTCCTTCCAATCCTAGACATGCGTCAGGGGTTACCACACCCTAGCTCGATTGACTAAGTCATAGGTTGGGTTCGTTCTTTAAGTCTTATGTCCGGTTTGTGTGTTTGAGTAATCTAATCCTAGGGTTCAAATTCCTATAAGTCTATCTACGTTCCATGCTTCCTACCCTTCTACAGAATATAATTCACAAAGAAGTTTAGATGTACTTACCTGGGCGGATCGGTGCCGGAGACTCGGGCCATGCTGCTTTAAAACCCAAAGTCAATTAATAAGGCCTACTAAAACATTTTTGGGCCTTGGGCCCCCACAGCCGAGTTTTGAACTGGGCTCTGATACCAATTTGTAACAGCCCAAACCCGGCCCAAACGTTAGGACCGAATATGGGTCGTTACGGAGAAAACTTTTTGTAACCCATTTTAAAACCAATTTAAGATTTGTTGAAAACTTCTCGTTTAAGCTATCTTGTTGAAATCATACTTAGTCTAAATTCGAAAATTTAATTAAGTCAGGTTATTAAACAAACTTCAGATGTGCCCGATGGCACGATAAAACATTTTTCGTGTTAATTTAGAAAAACGTGTGGTTCAAATTTATAGTAAAGAAAATGTCCAACGTATAAGAAAATAACTAAAGTAAAGTATAATGAGGCCTTATTACATCCAAAATAAAACAACCCAATAACAAAATTTAAAATAACTAAAATTAAAGTCCATTTAAATTTTAAATCCACCGCATGGCCTCCTCAAGTCCCTCCGGCTCCAAATCCGCGATCTATGCATCACCGAAAAAATAATGGAGAAGGTGAGTCACCAAGACTCGATGTAACCCTTCCCCGCTTTAAAATATTTTCATACACAACACATAACAATTAATATGCGAATATTTAATTCCACCTAGCCATCCAAACGCCACTTTGTCTACCCCGTTGTGGTACCAAACCACTTGGTGGTGCCAAACCACCGGTGACATATAGTCACAATGTGTTACCAAAACACCGGTGTCCATAGACACGAGATCATTTGATGGGGCCAACCCATCGTGTGATACCAAATCACCGCGACGATCCCATATCTCAAGTGGGGCCAACCTACGGTGGTGTTAACCACGGGGACAAGTCGTTATGAGGTACCAAACCTCCTGAGGTACCAAACCTCGGTGACATATAGTCACGGTGTGTTACCAAAACATCGGTGCCCGTCGGCACGATTAATCTGCCCCTCCACTCATCAACCCATATCACAATCATAACAGATCATACATTTATCACATGTATTAAATAAATCATGCTTCCCAAAAGCATCATAATAATCTCATATAAATAGAGACTTACGAGGTCCTTGCTTGTACCTTTTAAGGTACTAAATCCATATCTACATCAAGCGATTTACAAGCAATATAATTTATCACACATATTAATCGCTATAAGTGTGTATGTACACACCGTCACCACCGAGTGATCTAAATCCCGAATGAAGGAGTCGACCACCTTAGATTTCTTTGTACCTACATTCTACCAACCATGGAATTAGCCCTATGGCCTATTCGGCCAATCCAAGGAATTTAAAGGGTAACCTTTTGTACCAATCCTTACCTAGTCTCTTTGAATACTAGCCTCGGTGCCCAAATCACTTAATCTGGTTCACAAACTACAATCGGTCAATATTAATAACCATAGCCCTTTTAAATGAACACCAATCTATATGTAAATCCTCATCAAGATTGATTGACTAACGCTATTAACTTACTTGCTTATCTCCAAATCCAAGATCCTACAATGGATTGGTTTAATCTGTGATTAGTATTCTTAATCAATAGTTGCCGAAATAGATCCTTACCTTCCCCCTAGAAGTTGACAAGTGCTAGGGGTCAATAAAGAAAATACTTGATCTACTTACCTTAAAACTGGATTGGAGAAATAGAGGGGAACACTAGGTTTGAGATTCGGCCAAGACTTGAGCTTTGGAGAGGGGGTATTCGGCTAAGGTTTAGGGAGGATGCAAAGAAAATTAGTAAGAAGGGTGTTTAGAAATTTTGGCTATGAAAATGAAAAAAAGAAAAGCAATGTGATCCCCGATGCTTTTATAAGCATTCGCACCCCCAAAGCTTGTCAGTCCCACTCTTCTTTGAAGAGTTTAACCTTCATCCAACTTCCTCAATTTGCTCTTGACCACATATTTGACTTAATTCAAAATAATTTGAATACCTCTCATAATAATTAAATAATAATCCCATAATAATCTAATAATAATGCTAATATTATCCCTTCTTATCTTATCAAATAAATAATGAATAAAAGAATCCATGTGCCTAGCAAACTCTTCCAGCCGAATGCTAAGCAAAGAGCCATGTGCAGGCCAACTCACCTTGTCACGCCAGCAGCAGCAAAAAGGGAAAGACCAAAGTGTTGCTTCTTTGAATCGAACCACCGACCTCACGCATCAGCCCTTCTTCCAACGCCCTTGCCAACTCTTCCAGCCCGCCTTTCATGCCATAAAGCCCCCTTATTTATTTATAAGACCTTTCTGGCCGTTTACCCCAAAATCAAAAATGCAAAACGCTGCCTTAGCAGCTCGAACCTGCGCCTATCCACCTCCAGACTCCTAGTGGCGCTCCAAGCCACTCCACCTACCTGACTTTCTTGTCCGAATTCCTCACCAAATATTTTTAAGGCTTCCCAAGCCAACTCCAACGCCCAAACAAAAATGCCACTTGCAGCCATCGTGCCTCGAACCCAGGCCCTTGTAACACCCTTGGATGCACCCAACCAATCGCACCAAGCCTATTCCTTGTGCCATAATTACCCAAAAATTTATTAAAGCCTTATCTCGTCTAGCTCCTCCTTTATGGTACTAAAAAAAATATTTTAACACTAGGTCGCCTAACTCGGTTATTTTAGACCCTTAAATATGTCAAATAAATCCTAGAATTTAACCCTTTAAGTACACACATGGGAAAATAGCTAAGTTACAAACAACCCCTAATTTGGGGTGTTACAACGCATGTGGTTGCAGCGTGTGCTACCTACAGTTTGAATACCGAACAATATATCGACAATGTGTACACACTTGAACGTACATTGCATATTTGGGGTAATGAGTTTCCCGTATTAAGGGATGTATCAACATGGGAAGTGCAACGCCTATGTTCGAGATGTTACCGATCGGTCATCACGTAGGAGAATCAAAGGTAGACCGACAACAACGAGGATTCGAATGACATGGATATAAGAGAACAAGTTGATCCAAAACGTTGCACTATATGTAGAACAGTTGGCCACAATAAAAACAAATGTCCTCATAGAAACGTCTACACTAGTCAATCTTCACGATCTGAAAGAAATTAAATGTTCTACCTGATGTTTGCATTTTATAATATCTTAGAATTAAAGTTTGTATTATTTAATGTTAAGTTTTACTTAAAATTAACATTGCAAATTTAAACACTTTAAAAGACATCATAAATTATATAAAAACAAGACTAATATATAAGTTATGGAACTCTTGAGTAATACAAGAAATATGACATAACACTTAAAAATTAACATAACTTAAAATTACAAAGAGCCGGGAGTGGTATCATCGTTCGGGGTATAGCGATTCACGGGCCTTCGTTGACGAGGTGGATGTTGGGGTGTACGGTACACATCAGGAATATCGGCGGCTGGATCGAACGTGGCCTGAGGCAGAGTGGAGTTCATGTTATTACCAAACATATCAAATGATATCGGTGGTTGCTCTGGGTGAAATGAACTCGGACCGTCTATGTCTTGGTGAAATAAACTCGAACTGCCTATGTCTGGGTGAAATGAACTCGAAGCGCCTATGTCTGGGTGATATGAACTTGAACCACTTATGTCTAGGTGATATGAACTTGAACCGGCAATGTTCGAGTGATATGAACTGCTATGCGACTCATCACAAAAAGCGTCAACCCATTGGTCCGATGTGTTCAAAGGGTGGTTCTCTGAGTTGGGCTCCACTATATGTTGATCCTCTAGCTCCCCTATAGGTTGATTTCCACGTCTGTAGCCATGACCTGGTACTATCATAAGCTGTCCACCATATAAATAAACACGCCATCGAGTCATGTACCATTGCATGTATTCAGTCGAGGGACTAAAGTCAAACATGCACGAGTGCATCTCAGGCCGTCTGTCGTACCGGGTATTCCATAGTGCTACAAAAGATTGATGTTCCACGCGCCAATCATGTATGTTTCTCATGGTCTTACCGTGGACCTCATCAAATTGTTCTGGCTCGACCGGCACAAATTGTCTACACCCAAATTGTCGCATAACTCGATCACCGTTGTACCACTCAACGGTTGAGAAGTTGAGCACCGGCGTGTTAATGCACCACGCATGGGCTTCAGCGTGAACCCTCTGAGGAATAAGGGTTGCAACGTTCAGTGTAGAATACGGCATCCACAAGAACTGCACAATATAAGATAATGAGTCAATTCACATAACATACTATAACTGGATAAGTTAAATAAAGGTTACTTAAACTATATTAATATATATTACTTTCTCTCCAGCGTACGCCTCTATCATTTGACGGTAAATGATTAATGTTTGGCTCGCACCAATTCCCGGAGACGTCGCCCATCTAAAATCCCAACAAACACGTTGGTAGTTAAACTTTGAAAAATGTTATCCACACTTATAAGTCGTTAAATGTTAAGTATAATTCTATTTTTACCTATTCATAAGTGGCCACGAATATGGTTGGTGCCTAACAGCTGCTAGAAACGGCATCCTGTATAAAGCCCAAGACTGCAGTAGACCCAGACAACCAGCCATATTACTAACCCCATGTTTTGTTGCTCGACAAAGCTCATAGTATAATGCGGCCAACACTGCGATCCCCACCAGAATTACTCAAGACGAGAAAAATCCTCCAATAGAGGCAAATACTTTAAGTGGACTCTATTAGACGTGTTGTTCGGCATAAGTACCCTCCAATCAGCTGCATAATATAGGCTCGAGCAGCATACATCACCTCCTGCTTTCAATGGCGGTTTCGATAATCGCTAAAATTTGCTCTTAACCATGACAATCTCAAGCATGTGAAATTTTCTTTCTCATCGATGAGGAACCGCCCAAGCGATCTGGGCATACTCTGAAGGTTCTAACACTTTGCTTCGACCGAGACCACATCACCGTCAATTTTAACCCAAGTTGCATAGCGACGTCTTCTAATGTGATAGTGCACTCCCCACGGCATAATGAAGGTGTGGGTCTCCGACACCACCGCTCAACTAAGGCGGATATTAAGTTTACCTCGGTCAAACCTCCGGATCAATGCGACGTCCCCAAATCCTCGCCATCTGTAAGTATGGCATGATCCGTTCGTCCGGATCATACTTGGGAAAATGAAACAATGACCTCAAAACCCGATAACCATCACAGATGGTAATTTTTTTAAATTTGATAAATCAATTATCTATATAATTTAAACATAAAAAAATATATTGAATAGTAAAATTGAAAGGTTGAAAAACAAAACATCATACTTATACTATACCAACATAGCCATTCTAAATATTTTTTATTTCACTTAAATTAAATAAGTAATAATATATTAATAATAGAAACATAAGAAAGACCCTCAACATCATGACCACCACTTGAATCTTAAGTTAACTTTCAATAGGATATTTATTTAATTCTAAAGGTTTAAGTTGTGGAATTTAACAAAATTTTTTGGGATATTTATGCTCTTTGTACTTAGATTGTTATTTGTTAAGTGTCTTGAGGTTTTTTTTCTTATTTAAGGTTAAAATTTAAGAGGAATTATAAATAATTTTAGATATTGAATATACTAACATTATAACCCTACTACATCGTGATTTTAAAATTTTTATTTCATTATGTTAAAATTTTAATTTTAACATAAATTTTATTAAATTATAATATTATTTTACTATAAATAATTAAACATATTATAATTATTTCGAGTTGTGAAGTTAAGCACTCCTTTTCCTTTTAAAATTTTAAAGCGATTAAAAGGAATAATAACAACTAAATAGAGATTAATATCATGCAAATGAATAATAACACCTAAATAGAGATTAATATCATACAAGAAAATAGTTAAAAAATAAATACAACAACTAATTAGAGATTAATATCATGTAAGAAAATAGTTAAAATGAATAATAACAAGTAAATAGAGAAAATATTTTAAAGCGGTCAAAATAGGTTCAACAGAGTAGCGATTAGCAAGAAAAATAAGTAACTAAAATGATTTTTATTTCAATTATAAATAATTTTATCTGTTTACGTCGATCATCGATGATGTGTGATCCGTATTTGCTCCGTAAGACATTTTAATATCATAGAAAGAAAAAAAAAATATAAATACAACAATTATTTTTAATATAACATTAACTATAAAAAATACAAATAAAACAATAAAATACTTTTAGTTTCTCTCAATTCTAATTCAATCGATGGGGACCAAGCCCCACCCTATATATAATACAATTTTCATTACTTATTTAAATATTAATAGTCACATCACTAACATGATGTGACTAGTTATAATATATATTTATTTTTTAATTCATTTTTTAAATAAAATAAGAATAAAATTAAAATTTTTAATTTAAACAATTCAATGTAAAATTAATATAATATTTAAAATAATTACAAAATATATCTAAAGTTAAAAAATTATTGAAAATAATATTTAAAATTTTTAAAATATATTATAAAACGCGTTTTAAATACACATTACAAATTTTTAAATTTAATAATATAAATTAAATAAATAAAATAAAATAATAAAATAATAAAAAAGTAAAAAAAAAAAAAAAAGGGTCAGTAGGGTGGCGCTTGCAAATGGCACCACCAAAAAAGGAAAAATTAATTTTAAGTCCCCAAACTTTTCAAAACTTGAAAAAGTAAAAAAATATAATATTTAAAATAATTACTAAAATATATCTAAAGTTAAAAATTTATTTAAAATGCTATTTAAAATTTTTAAAAATATGGTATAAAACATTTTAAACACACATTACAAATATTTTAAAATTAATAATATAAAATAACTAAATAAAATAAAATAATAAAATAATAAAATAATAAAAAGTAAAAAAAAAAAAAAGGGTCAGAGGGGTGGCGCCATTGCAAATGGCACCACCAAAAAAGGAAAAATTACTTTTAAGTCCCCAAACTTTTCAAAACTTGAAAAAGTAAAAAATATAATATTTAAAATAATTACTAAAATATATCTAAAGTTAAAAAATTTATTTAAAATGCTATTTAAAATTTTTAAAAATATGGTATAAAATATTTTAAATACACATTACAAATATTTTAAAATTAATAATATAAAATAACTAAATAAAATAAAATAATAAAATAATAAAATAATAAAAAGTAAAAAAAAAAGAAAAAGGGGTCAGAGGGGTGGCGCCATTGCAAATGGCACCACCAAAAAAAAAAAATTAATTTTAAGTCCCCAAACTTTTCAAAAACTTGAAAAAGTAAAAAATATAATATTTAAAATAATTACTAAAATATATCTAAAGTTAAAAATTTATTTAAAATGCTATTTAAAATTTTTAAAAATATGGTATAAAACATTTTAAATACACATTACAAATATTTTAAAATTAATAATATAAAATAACTAAATAAAATAAAATAATAAAATAATAAAATAATAAAAAGTAAAAAAAAAAAGAAAAAGTCAGAGGGTGGCGCCATTGCAAATGGCACCACCAAAAAAGGAAAAATTACTTTTAAGTCCCTAAACTTTTCAAAACTTGAAAAAGTAAAAAATATAATATTTAAAATAATTACTAAAATATATCTAAAGTTAAAAATTTATTTAAAATGCTATTTAAAATTTTTAAAAATATAGTATAAAACATTTTAAATACACATTACAAATATTTTAAAATTAATAATATAAAATAACTAAATAAAATAAAATAATAAAATAATAAAAAAGTAAAAAAAAAGAAAAAGGAGTCAGTAGGGGTGGCGCCATTACAAATGGCACCACCAAAAAAAGGAAAAATTGCTTTTAAGTCCCCCAAACTTTTCAAAAACTTAAAAAAGTAAAAAAATATAATATTTAAAATAATTACTAAAATATATCTAAAGTTAAAAAATTTATTTAAAATGCTATTTAAAATTTTTTACAAATATAGTATAAAACATTTTAAATACACATTACAAATATTTTAAAATTAATAATATAAAATAAATAAATAAAATAAAATAAGAAATTAATATAAAAGTAAAAAAAAATTTCAGGAGGGTGGTGGCGCCATTTCAAATGGCACCACCAAAAAAGGAAAAATTACTTTTTAGGCCTTTACTTTTTTAAATACATGAAAAAGTAAAAAAAAAACAAAATTAAAAAAAAAAAAAAGTTAAAGGTGGTGGCGCCATTTCAAATGGCTCCACCAAAAATTAAAAATTATTTTAAAGGCCCCCAATTTTTTAGATTTTACAAGATTTCTTGATTTTATCTGGTGAGCCATTCAAAATGGCTCTACCAAAAAATTATTTTTTAATCCCTATGCTGACGTGGCAACTTGGTGGAGCCATTTAATTTGGCTCCACCTAAATTTACTGTAGCTTTTAGGTCATTTTGGTATTTAATTAAAAAGGTAGGTTATTTTAACAATTAATTAGTTTTTTTGGGTTACTTTAGTAAAAAGGCCGATAGCATGTGATGGAATAATTGGAGCCGTGGGATGGGGGGAGTTTAAAAGCATAGATGGAAAAGTGACATGTTTTGATATAAACTAAAAATGATTTTTTTTTCTCTGTTTTTTGGTATTATTTGACAAAAGTAGAGAGGCTATGAGGAAGTGATAGATTTGTTGCAATCTTAATTAAGAAATAATTAAGTGCATTGCGTATTATAAATTAATGGTTAAATTTTGAATTCATCATGATTTTGTTAATAATTTTGATTGATTGTTTAAATTAAAGTTTATTTTAATCAGATATTTTTCTATCAATTTAGGGGTTAGTTTTGGTGGGTTTAAAAATAGAGCCATGTCAAATCTAAGTTTATGTTTAGTATCAAAATTGATTGTTATTATTAGTGAAATTTTAAAAAATATATTTTGGATTTTTGTGTGGTAAATAGAAAGTAATATTCTTCATAATCGGATTGGTAGTTTAATCGGTCAAATTATTGGTTTGTCCGCTATTGGTTTGATTATAAAAATTATAAAAATAAAAAACATTAAAAATAAAGAATTGGTTTAATCTATTCAATTGTTTGTTCCATCGATCAATACTGATTCGTAATTCAACCCAATCGATACTATTCTTCAAACCGATATCTCAATTGATTCTTGATGTAATTAGTCCAGTTTAATTTATATATTATTGATTTAAAGTTCATTTATGGGCACAATGCCAGGGTATATGTAATGAGTCAAAAACAGTAATATAAAGAAAATAAAGAGCCTATGAAAACAACAAAAGAGAATCATGTGCACAACCAAACTATAAAGATAGTCGTCTACTGTAATGACAATTCTTTAGATAGTCTATAAGGGTCCCTAATTTCTAAACCCTAAATATCTAAAGAGCAACACAAGAATTCAGATTTATTTAAATTGGGATAATGTTTGAGCTGAATGTGACCTATAAAGTTGATCTTATCTTCTCTTCTTGAAAGTGGGAATATTTATGGGTGAAGGATGGGCTATAAACTCTAATGAAATCCTTTGTTGCATGATTGTTTTTTTGGTATATTCAAATTAAATCCAACTTAAGGTGTAGTTTAGATGTATATATTTTAATGTGGTCATTTTAAGAGCCGATTAGTTTGTAGATTTGAAAACATTAATATAACTGGATTTGAAGGAATCGTGACGAAATTCTCTTAATGAGGCAAGATGCCCTTAAATAAAAAGTATAAAAATATCCTAACATAAATGGTATAATAAGAAAAAAAAAAAAAGGGAAAAAATAAAATTTTAATTTAAAAATTCAATCAAAATTATTTTAAATTTTTTCCACTAATTAGAATTTTATTTATAAATTATTACGTTTGATGTAATTAACTTTAAAAAATCCTTAAATTTATTAAAGATTTAAAGTGAAGAGGGTTATGAAGATGTGATGGTGGGCATGAGCATGGATTATGGCATTATAATATAATATCCTCCACAATTTGAGTTAGTTGAACCCAAAGTACAATCAGTGTCAATCAATTCATTTTAATAACCTCAATTATGGCTTTTATTATTAGAGTATTTGGGGTTTTTTACCATAATAATATAAAAAAATAAAAATCGAAAATAGTTTGGACAAAGATAAATTACGGAAATGGTATAGATGAAGTGGTGGAGGGTGGTGTATAGGCGGCACTACCCTCAATTTTGACCAATACAGTCTAAAAAATTATAATAATAAAAAATGGGTTAAGGGCATGTTAGAGGCGGCACCGTGGAGGGCATGCCAAAGGCGACACCAGTGGAGGGGTTGTCAGAGGCGGCACCAGTTGTGCCTATCTGATTGGCGTCACCCTCCAGTATATTTCCACACCCAACTCCCTCCATCCGGCTCGTATCAGATTGAAAAAAAAAATTACAGAACAAGAGAGGGAGAAGAGAAGAGAAGAAAGAAAGAAAAGAGAATAAAGAAAAGAAAAGGTAGTTTTTTTATTGTTATTTTCAAATATAATAGATTATGATAAGAAAAAAAAAATTGTTAGTATTATATAGTTTGTTTAGTGTTATTTTTATATTTTGTTTTAAAGTTATTTTGTTTATTGTGATTTGTTAGTAAGTTTTATGTTTAAATTATTGAGAATATTATCTTGTAAATTTTTTAATATATTTGATATTATTATAAATGGCAATAAATTTTATATTGTTAGAAATGGACTATTATCATTCATTAAAATTTTAAAGTAAGTATTTTTATCTTGTTTGAAATTATTTTGAGATTTTTTTGTTAATTTTTGAATAGATTGAGTATTGAAGATGGATAATCAATTTTTCGTATGCATTTATTTTGATGGAATCATCTTGACAACAACTGTTGGATGTATATTTGAATGTCGGCAACAAATAGCAATGAGATTTAATAGAAATGTCTCGTTGGATGATATGAAGGGAAGAATTAATGTAAAAATTGTTAGACGTTGTGGGAGAAAGGTCTCAAAAGTTTTCTACAAGCTTCCAGTTTCGATAGATCCTATCAAATTCACCGAAATGGAAATTGTAGACGACGAAGACATGAAGACAATGATCGCTCTTTATTGTGGGAATCGGAGTGATAAAAATGAACCAATTCACTTATTTGTTGAGTTAGTTAGTATAGAGCAAAATGAAGATCTCACTGCATATAGTGAAGAACATGGAGCTCAAGAACCGTGCATGGTGGCTCCAATATCGTACGTTGATAGTGAATCGACTATATGGGGATCGATATCGATCTTAATGTTACACCGATATTGATGTGGTTGGTGATGGTGGATACGATAGTAGTGATCATTGTGATCAAGAGGTCGATAGTGATAGTGATCCCGATATGGACGAGGTCCCCGATGATATTGACGACAAAGGCGTGAATGACGATGAAAACATTAACGCGTCTTCAGTCGAGAACCAGATGCGAAGTATTGTGATACACAATAATCCTGGGCCACACATGTCGCTTATAAACCCTGACGCGGCGCACGTAGTCGAGTTTACGGAGTACCCTGAAATAGTATATGCTCATCCCTTAAATTTTGATCTTGAGGAGTTGTTCGTAGGCTAGAGATTCAAAAGTAAGGAAGAGTGCGTATTTGCTATTAAGCGGTATAGTATGAATATATCAGTGGACTACAAAGTTGCAATGTCTAAACCGACATTATATATTGGGGAGTGTTGGAAGTCGGCGAAGGTTGCAATTGGCGGGTACGAGCTGCATTTATTCAAAATTTAGAGATGCGGGAGATACGAAAATTTGTTAAGCCTCACACATCACATCAACACGTATGACAGAAGATCATCGAAAACTTGATTCCAAAACTATATGTATGTGTATAATGCCAATGGTGAAGGACATGTCGACCATTAAAGTTTTGGTATTGATTGTCGAAATGCAGGCACGATTCCAGTATCGAGTATCATACCTAAAGGCGTGGATAACTAAACAGATGACAATGGAGCAATTGTACTAGGATTTTGATGCGTCGTATAATAAGCTACAGGGATGGATAGTTGCTATGCTGGAGTATGTACGAGGACTTTCATTGAGTTACAGACACAACCTTATTACGGCCCAAATGACTAACTACAACAGGGGAAAAGAATTTTTCATCGGATGTTCTAGACGTTTGATCCATGTGTGCTCGCATTTCCCATTGCAAGCCGTTTGTGCAAGTAGATGGGACCTGGCTATATGGAAAATATACACATATCCTACTTCTTGTGGTTACTCAAGACAGCAACAGAAACGTGCTCCCAATAGCATTTGCCATCGTAGATAAGGAGAACATGGAATCGTGTGAATTCTTTCTTACCAACCAGCGGAGGCATGTTATTAACAACGGTAATATTTGCATCATCTTCGATAGAGGGAAAGGATTAATTGCCGCCTTTAGGTGTTCCGTGTGCCATAGAGATACGTTTACTGCATCTGGCACATCGCGGCTAACTTCCATTAAGATTATAGAAATATAGACTAGAAGAGACAAGTTGTGAAAATGGGTAAATGGGTAAATGATTACCTTATCTTTTCAATATAAGTTTTAATGTTTTAGTGCAATGCAATACTGTAACTTATCTTTTCTTAATACATATAAAGCGCACGAGCTAGAGCCACACATTTTCTGCCAAAGAATGATGCGACTTAAGAGTGACATAGAGGGCCAAACGAACACATCTTTTCGACAATGGTTGGGTACTATGGAGCTGTGGCAATGGGTTCAAAGTTTTGATGAGGGCTTTCGTTATGGTCCAATGACCACAAACTTGGTGGAGGGAATCAACGTTGTGTTGTTGAAAACATGACATCTTCTGATTTCATCTATCTTCTCAACTACATTCTACAGGTTGGCTACCTTGATGCCAAGAATGGGTCAGCAACAAGTCAACCAGATAGAGGCGGGACATTTGTTTGTCGAAAATGTTAGGGATGCAATGGTTGAAAACTGTCGGATGGCAAGGTCGATGAATGTAGAAATATATTCACGACGTCTTGAAACTTTTTAAGTTACGGATACCATTGTTCATCGACCCGGTATACCACCTAGGTACTATGGAGTTGATCTCTAAAACAGACGGTGCGATTGCGGAGGTTCCAAACACTTTATTATCCATGTGCACATGTCGTGGCAGCGTGTGCTAAAGTCTCGTTCAATGTTGAACAATTTTTCGATGAAGTGTACACACTTGAGCGCACGTTGTGTGTCTAGGAGAATGAGTTCCCCATCCTGCCTGACCTGTCTATGTGGGAGGTGCCTCTGATGACTTTCGAGCTTGTCCAAGATAGAGGGTTGCGTAGGAATCCGAAAAGTCGTCTGCAATCATCCAGAACAATAAATGAAATGGACATTAGGGAGAAATTCGACAGTAAGCGTTGTGGATTATGCAGATTAGCTGGCCATAATCGAAGTAAATCATCACAGTGAAACTACCATGTTGGACAATCGTCACGATCGGGTAGGAATTAAGCTTATGTAATTTATATAAAAAAAATTATATACAAAGTTTGTTCTAATTTTTAATGTTGTAATGTATTTAATTTATATAAAAAAATTTATATTACAAAGTTTGTGTAACACCCCTAACCCGTATTCTCATATTTATATTCCAACTTTTGTTTGCCTCAGGTTACATTTTAAGTATATCTATTAATACATACTTCATCCGGCTAAATTATGCATTTGAGTGAAAATTAAATTATTTGTAAAGTTCTTTCTCTCCTTTTTACAATGCCAATTGAGTGAAAATAATTGTTAACTATGAGACAAAAGATTCTGATTTTTCTAGCATGACATTGCTCATATTATTTTCACTCAAATGCATAATTTTAACTAAATTATCCTTTTGCCCTTAATTCACATTATTTTCTTGTTTATTTCTATACCCATACCGTCTAACCCAAACAACTTGGGTCTAATTGCCTTTTAAACACTTCCTTAATTACTATTTAAGCTATTTACTCATTTTAGTAAGTTTTGCAACTTTTACAATTTAGTTATTTTCAATTAATTAACCATCAAAACGTTAAAATTTCCTAACAAAACTTTAATACTAACTCAATAACACTCCATTAATATTTCTAAAAATATATACAAAGATTGTCTTTTTCTTGATTTATATTTTTGTAGAATAAACAAGTACAAACTTTGTAATATCAAAATCGAAAGAAACCCTTAAAATTGATGGTTTGATGGTGTGGTACTAGGGGTATATTTCTGCGGAGGTCGATGTTCACATTGTCGGTGACTGTGGCGATCACCCTCCTCTTCAGCCGCAGGTGGGGGTGTACGAAACATGGAAGAAAAATCATATACCCCAAATGCCATCGATGAACTTGAGTCGGGAGGAGTGCCATACTACGGTGGATACGACCCAGGAAGAGTGGAGTACTGCAATGGATATGAGCCCAGAGAATGCTTTACTACGGTAGATATGGGCCCAAAAGAATGTTGTACTGCTGTGGATATGACCCAAAGATATCAAACCCGAATGATATCCATGTCCTAATGAGCTCGAGAAATAGTCATTGATTGGCAAATTCGGATGATAAGAACTATCATTCGAATGTGTAAACTATCGCGCAGACTCGGGTTGTGGCTCGGGCTCAAGCTCGTGATCTGGCTCTGGCTCTGGCTCGACCTCTATATCAACCACTGGCTCGGGCTCAGGCTCGTGATCTGGCTCTGGCTCTGGCTCGACCTCTATATCGGCCACTGGCTCGTATGCCTCAGGTCGATGCATGTGTAGAGGGACTACAATCGACTGCCCACCAAGTAAATATGGCTTTCATGTACTAGAGTAACATTGTATGTACTCTAACGATGGCTGCAAATTGGAAGAAACATCCATCTGAGGTCTCCGTGCCATCCGATTATTCCCACTACAATAATTTTACAGTGCACAACCCCCCAATTATTTCCATGTTTTCTTCTCTTGTTGATCAAGTGAACATCCCCTACCTGCATTGGCGGATCCGAGATATACTAGATGCAACCAAACTGCCAGAGTACTCGATCCCCGTTATACCACTCCACTGTTTGGAAATTGATAATTGGTGCGTTAATGCACCAAAGGTGAGAATGAATGTAGGCAGACGAGGGTATAACAGTCGCAATTTCTTGTCTACAATACGGCATCCAGATAAATTGCACGATTAATAACATGGTTGAAATTTAACACGATTTGAGTAAGATATACAAATTAATTACATGTCACGAATATTAGAATAGCTTACCCCTTATCCCGCATGTTGTTCAATCATCAAACGATATATCGGGATAGTGTACGACCTCCCGATACTCGGATAATAACTCCATCTACAAAAACAAATTACATGTTAGAATAGTATCGTTAGAATAGTATCATTAGAAATAAAAAGGTCAATTAATAACAAGTTAAATTTTATCACCTGTTTACTAGTGAAAATATGTATGATTGGTGCGTAACCGATGCCAATAATGGCATCCGATAAAGAGCCCATGACTGCAGCAATAGACGACATTCGCTATCTCTACGGTATTAAGCTTTGTCGTTTGACAAAGCTCACAATACAACATAGCCAGAACTACGGAACCCCAACTATACGAGCGAACATTCTGCAAATCAACTAATAGGGTTATACATCAAACGAACCTTCTTGTTGTTCACGTCGGACATCAGTACACCCCTTATAATATGCATAATGTACACTCCAGCTGTGCATATCACCTTATGATCAGTGGCATTAACTGATAAATGTTCAAAATTTGCTTTCAACCATGAAAATTTCAAACCCATAAAATTGGACTCATCATCGGCGGGCGAGACTCCTAGTACGCTATGACAAAGGGCAGCCGGCTCAGCTATCGTACTTAGACCTGTTACGGCACTCCCGTCGATTGGGAGCCCAAGTTGCAATGCAACATCCTCCAAAGTGACAATGCACTCCCCACACGGCAAATGGAAAGTGTGGGTCTCCGGGCGCCAACGCTTGACCAATGCGGATATTAAATCGTACTCGCAAATCAAACGTCCGGATCAATGCTACTGATCTGAATCCAGCTAACTCCAAGTATGGCATCAGTTGTGCATCCGGAGAATATCCTAAACCATTCACCCGACCCCTTAATGCGTGGTACGGGCCCTGACAGTGATATAATAGCATAATTTATTTTCGTAAATTATGTAGATCTTTTTTTAAGGGAACCCCTGATTAACAAATAACAATATATTATCATATTATTAACTGTGTCTGATATGTGACCACCTTTTTTAATCAATAGAGCCATTGCGATACCTGCAATTTCTAGAGAACAAAAATAAATAAATAAATGTTTTCACATTCAATTCAATAGTACTCTATTTATAGTATCAATTAATTGCAAATGTTTATATTCTTTTCAAACAACAAAATGTCTTAACATACTATCACAATAAATTTCACATTATACAAATATTTAATATATAATATTATAATACAAATAATAAAAATTCAATAAAAATAACATGTTTTAAAAATTAAAAAATATGGGACTTAGCTTAGATATTTGTCTATTTTAAATATATAAATTAGTATAGAACAATTTTGAAGTTCGGATCTAAAATCAAGTGAATATAAGTTTATATATATAATATTCGATGTCATATATAAATTTCGATTCAATCTTGACCATGAACATATTTAATATTATGGTTTTCACTTTAGTCTCTAATTTATTATTTGTTTCATTTCCATTTGTGTTATATTGTTAGCTTGAGAAAACTATCCACATTTATTTGACAGAAATATTAAAATGAAACTTTTTTAAATGTTATAATTGTGATAATGGAAATCTTCTAGAAAGAAAAAGCATTTTTATTTTATTTTATTTTTAAAATAATCCAAAATTTATTTGACATTTATTTTATAAAAAGATTAATAAAATTAAGCTATAAAATTTGCTAATTATATTGGTTTAATTTGTGAATGATGAAAGTCAATTTTAATTTTCCATAAGAAAGATACTGTATAACCTTGTTATTTTTCAAAATCAAGCTTACATGCCAAATAAATTTTATAAAAAAGTTTATCTAATCAACCTAAAACACACATAACAAATAAATTACATAAAATAATAAAACATTCTTCAGATACAACATAAATAGGCTTTTTACTTCAATAAACATTAAATTAAAAATATATTATGAATGAATAAAATATAAAATAAATACAAACATACCTTAATAGCTCTTTTAACTAAATAATACCTTACAAAATAAATTTAAAAATTAAATTCGAATTAAATCATCAATAACAATAAAAATAAATTAAATTAACATTAATCCATTAATTTATAACAAAGAAAAATTACCTTTTTTTTTCTATATTGTTTCCTTCTCTATTCTCCTTCTCTTTTTTTCTTTCCTTTTTCCTTCCCTTGCCGCCCTTCCTCCTCCTCCTCCTTATTCTTTTCTTCTCCTTCATCCACCAGCTGAAAAAGAAGTTAGATACTATTATAAGGTCCCCAAACACACAAAAATAAACAAAGACAGCATGGAGCCGTCCCATCTAGCACAGTGGTGCCGCCTCTGTCACCCCCACCATCGGTGCTGCCTGCACCAGTCCCTCCAACAGTGCCACCTCTTCCCTAGGCACCACTTGTGTCCTGTCCCGTCAACCCCATTATTTTTATTATTTTTTTAAACTATTTTTTTATTGTTGTAGTCAGAATTTGAGGGTGATGCCACCTATGCACCACCCTCCACCACTTCATCTATGCCATTTTCGTAATTTATCTTTGTCCCAATCTATTTTCATTTTTTATTTCTTATTTTTGTATTATTTCAGTAAAAAAACCCGTATTTGGGAAATAGAGTTTTTGGCTTTTTTTTAGTTAATTTGGATATAAATGGTGAATTAGATAGTCATACTTTTTAATTGTAGTGTTTGATAAATGGAAGTTTGCAAGAATTTGTTGAACTAAAACCTTCAAAATAAAAAAACGCTAATATGAGTAACTTTTTTCACTGCTAATTGGGTATAAGATATGTGGAAATGACATATCTTACCATGCTTTGTTCAAAAATTACTCATTTGTCACATGTATCTATTTCATGAATATTTATGTATTCTTAATTTATTTTCAATTTACTTGTGTAAAATATTTTCTTATGCAACTTTATATTAATTGAAATATGCTACTTGACAAATTTATTCAGATTATGACATAATTATCACTAATTTACATACTATGAACATGACATAATTATTATTAAGAATATAGTTTACAATTATATTGATATACTATTAATATTTATCAATTTCCATAATGTTAATATTTGCAAATAATGAACTTCAAAATTTTGTTTATTTAAATATTCAAAAATTCACTAATTAGTTTCCATAATAGATGTTTTAATTCATTGGTAATAGTGTTTTATTTCAATATTTTCACTCAATAAATATTAAAGTATTATAAACAAATAAATACTTAACAATAAAATGTTCTATGCATTTATTTGTCATTTTATACATATTAGCTTTTAACTATCGGCTAAATTTTACCAAAAACTTTTAAATAAACAATTAATAAAATTAATTGGTCAAACCAACCATTCTTGTTATTAACTATCGACCAATTGCCAAATAAACAAGACCATTATTATTATTTTATCATCTCACTGTATCAACATAAATTATTCATAAAAGTTAAATTATGCTAAATTTTTTATACACTTGATAAATTCAGAATTTAATTTTATATATTTTTCTAGAAATTTAGATTTTTATTTTTCAAATTTCAAAATTTAGTTCAATTAAAATTGCTAATTTTTTTGTTAAATTTATAAGTGTGATAATTTGAAATAAAAAAATCACTTGGTAGTAATGTAACTAAAAAATAACATAATAATGAAATTGAATTTAATAAAATAATTTTAACAGCATTAACAATTAGACTTAAATTTTGAAATATAAAAAAAATACAAAATTTAAATTCGAAGAATAGAAATAGGTATAACCTATTTTAACATTCATAAAACCTCCCAAAAAGGTCAAATGGAACTTTTGATTTCTTGATAATGTAGCTGATTTACTCTATAATTTAGCCATTAAAAATAAAGTTGATTTGTATTTTGATATGGATTATCTATCGGATATCTATAACATGATTATTCAAGAAGTAATAAGATCGGTGACATTCGAGTCGCTTTCTTTCAAAAAAAAAAACTTTTGATTTCTTCTCTTGGAAAAATTATTTATTTAGTGAAGTTACATAAAAAAATCCAACTAATTATTTTACAAATAAACAGATAAAAATAGTTTTAATTTTATTTATTTTATTCAAATAATAAATATGTCAAAATCCAAAAATAAAAATAAAGAAAAGCTTTTATTGATTTTTCATCTGAATCTTTATGCTTTTAATAAATTTCATGAAGGTAAAATAGTTAAAATGGACCTCTTTATAGTTCATACATACATAAATATGATTCGAAAAAATAATTAAAACACAAGATAGAATATAATAGAATACAAAAATTAATGCTAATGCCACATAATTAAATTAACACTTTAAAATTTGTAATATGGATTATTTATATATCAAAATTTATATGAATTGTAAGTTGTTTTTTAATTAAAAAACACGTATGAATAAAAATTTTTTAAACATTATTGACATTTTATATTTATTTTATAATTTATATTTAAAATTCATGATAACTCTTTTAATAATATGGTTTCAAAAATTTAAATCATTATTTTACTGTTATTGAAAATGAGTTCAAGAAATTTTAATTAAATTTTATTGGCTTTTGGAGCAAGTGAAAAGTTAAACTAATGGCTAAACGATACTCTAGACATTCTTCAAATTTTATTAATTTAAAATTGGTTTTTGGATCATGTTGCTGAAGTTTTCCAAACAATTTCAAAAATATTCATTAGTTTAGGTATGAAAGAAAATCCAGCACAACTTTGACGTTTCTATTCACAATATATAGGGTGGATTTGGATGGATGGTGGAGTTGAAGTGTTTTTTGACTCACGCTATAGTATTGTTATAGTATTTAATCTTATCGTCACTGTAATTTTTACATTAACCACAAGTAAACACACTGCCCATCTAAACTCATTCTTAATAATATTGTGACATTATAAATGTAAAGTCTACATTGTCTCAAAATGATACATAATCAATATAGAAAATCATAAGTCCGTGATTCAAATACATAATTGGTAAGTTGAATAAAGCGAGATTTGAAAATAAAGAGTTTACCCAGTTACCTTATTTTATACAAGTGGAAATGTTATCTGAAAAATAAAATTGCCTTTGAAAATATTAATTTTTCTATGGTTATCTATAGATTCCAAGTAGAGGTGAGCATGGGCGGGCCGGGCTGGTTGGTCGGGCCTAACTAAAAATTTAGGCCCATTCATTGGGCTCGGGCGGGCGGACCAAAAAATGGGCCTAAAATTTTGCCCAAGCCCGCCCATATAAAACTATTAAAACCGGGCCCGCCCGCCCATCCAGATTAATTTTTATATTATTTTATATAATTTTAAATATATATAATACATCAAAATATTAAAAATCAAAAAATATTTTCAACAAATTAAAATAAATTTTAAAAATATGTAGACTTAAATAACACTAAAATAGATTCAACTTAACAAGAAAATGCCTCTAAAATAATAACAAAATTAACAAATGTCTTTAAAATAATAACAAAATTAACAATAAAATAAGTTTTATATAATATCTAAACAATAACAACAAAATAATAGAAACATAATAGTAAAATGGTAGCAAAATAAAGAGAAAAACAATAAGAAAATAATATTTAAAAATATTTTTTTTGCCTTTAATGATTTCGGTAGGGCAGGCAGACCAAGAAATTCTTACCGAGGCCCGACCCATTTTTAAACGGCCTCATTTTCTCTTAAGCCATTTTTCGGCCTATATTTTTACCCGAACCTCTCATTTTTGAACGGACCTTGGGCCGGGCAGGTGGCCCAGCCCATGCTCAGCTCTAATTCCAAGGCTCATTATAAATTAACTCTTTTACGTTATCTACTTTTTAAACTGGACAATATCACAATCAGCTATGAGACAATCATTACAACTGACAACATATGGAAATCGATAATATCTCAAAGCTGTAGTGTCCACAGGAAGTTAGAACCTTTATGGGATGACATATACTCACTACTACAATAGGTGCATCTTACAATTCAATGTGGACATCATCCGATGAAACACTTTATTTGGAAAACAATGATACAAACTCCAATAACTGTATCTAATATTTATTGACACTAATATTTATTTATCGTTTTATCCTTGTGTTAAAAAATTGATTTTGGAAATTTTATTGTAATTATTAATTAAGTATGTGTAAATTTAAATATAATATTATAATTATTTTTAAACTTATGATTTTGTTAGATCTATATTTATCTATATTTGGAATTTATGTTTTATACATTTCAAACATATAATTATATCGAATTTTAATTATTTGTATATGATAATAAATTAACTTTATGTTTCCAAAGAAAATTTTAAATTAACTGAAGATATTAATAAATATAGTATTTTGTAAAATGACTTAAAATACTCTATCATATCAATCAACATTGGTATGAAGAATTTTTCAATCAAGATAGAAAATGTTGAATAAATCAGATTTATTTTTAATAATAATATATATTTTATATACGAATAACATTTTATTTTATTACTATTTTTATAATATTTAATAATTATTAAATTAAATTAAAAGATATTTTTAACTATATTTTTCTTTAAATATTTTATAATAATAACTATAAGTGAAACATACAGATTTCTAAAAGCAAACAATTTATAGGTACAAAATGCAGATTTTATTTTAATCAAATAATTAAAAACAAAAAAAATCTATATCAATATTAAGGGCTAAAGTTAAAATGTCAATTTCCTCCACAAATTTTTCAGAAGTGTGAAAGCAAAAATAAATAAAGCAAGAAGGTCAAAAATGACATTTAATAATATTTTTTGGGCAGTACGACCTAAATAAATGAGGATGGACCATAAATAATCGACATTTTCCCAAAAAACCATTCAAATATTAAAGTCTCCATTTTTATCATTTTAAAACCAAAGATCCAATTAACCAACGATTTATTAAGTTGAAAATGTTAATTAAAAGGGCAAAGCAAAATTTTGTTTTTATAAATATCAGATAAATCTAGAATTCCAAGGAATGGCAATTCTCGTAATAAAACCCTTAGCCGAATGTCAAATCCAAGAGCTGAACCAGTGATATATGTATATGTATTTATATATTTTAAATTGAAGCTTTTAATTGGATTTTTATTTTTTTATTATTTCAGGTGATGAGATGGGTGATAGAGAGGCTTAGAGGTAGAAGAGGCAACGTAGCTTCGCTCTTTTTATGGTGGTGACTCACAAGGTTTTCTTTTTATTGAGATAAACCGTGTTAAAACGATTTCTAGAAGCTTCGTCGGAGAGATTCAGTCCGGTTGATGATCGGAGTTCAGGTTACCGTCGGAGGAGACGAGTTAGAGCGTTTATTTGTTGTTTGTTGCTGTTTCCTAAGAGGAAAACGAGTTTTTTTTTTTTTTATATATGGTAAATAAGGAGAAGAGAGGAAAATGAATGGGCATAGCAACGGATTCGGTAGTGCGGCGGCGGTTGCTGCGGCTGAGTATATAAGGAGACATCATCTGCATGAGATAGGAGAGAATCAGTGTAGTTCAACTCTCGTTAAACACATCAAAGCTCCTGTTCCTCTTGTAACTTTCTATTTCTTTCTTTTTTCTATTTAGATCTATTTGAGAGATTTCATTGTGCTTTCTCTTTTTGCTAGCGTCATAGATTAATGGTTTTGTTTCTTCTTCTTTTTCTTTTTTTCTTTTTTGTGATTATTTTGCATGTTTGCTTAGTGAGATTGTTTTTCACTGTTTGACTTTTTTTTTTTCCTCCACAAGGATTAATCTCGATCTATGGTGGTTTTCTTTAGTAGAAACCTTTGAATGTTCTGATTGAATTCGTTATATTTGGTTTTGCTGGTTTATGTTTAACAAAAAACATCTTGCATAATATTTGAACTAGTAAAAGATTAATTTTGAAGGTCTTACATTGAAACTTTTATCAACAGAGATCATTTTGATTCACTTTAACAACTCAAAACTTACATTAAAGGTGTTTTGCTCATTTGAAATTTTAAACAGTTTTTTATTTGGTTGGGTTGTCCAAAAGTTTTTCTCCCTAATAAATACATTTCCATGGTTTTCTCCATTTCTTTATAAAGAAACAATGAGTTATGTATGATCTAATTGAATTAAATGGAACTTATCTTGTTGGCTATTTAATTTCCTAGAAATGGGAATAACGTGAGTATATGTTCCAAATCTTTATTTCCTTTCCTTTCTCCATTTTTGCACCTACCTTATGAATGGTTTATTCAATGGCCGAAGAAAGAGGAAAGATCGGTAACTAAGTCGATATTTCGATAATGTAGAAATAATGCCCTCCTCTGGAACCGTAGAGCTTTTTTTTGGTACAAACAAAGCTTACATTACATTCAAAGAGGAGGAAGGGGTTTTTCGGGGATCAAAACTTGAACCCGCATACAAGTTGTGACTAGACTAGTAGCTTGTTGGTAGAACTGTTGAGCTTGATTCTTATATTTTTATGAATTTGTTAATCTATCACCTTGGTTGAATCTCTATTCTTTTTCCAGGATTAGCCTAGTCTTTTATGAAACTTGTATTGCTTTGTCTTTTTATTTTACAGGTTTGGTCTTTGGTGAGGAGATTCGACCAACCTCAGAAGTATAAACCCTTTGTCAGCAGGTGTATTGCACAGGGAAACCTCGAGATTGGAAGTCTTAGAGAAGTTTATGTCAAGTCGGGACTTCCGGCTACTACAAGTACTGAAAGATTGGAACTCCTTGATGATAATGAGCATATCCTCAGCATCAGGATTGTTTGTGGTGATCACAGACTTAAGGTAGAAAACTAGAAATTCGTTTTGTTATTCACCATTTACATTTGATATCATCTATCTCTTGCATTTAAAATCTGTTTGTTCTTAAAACAAAGCAATTTAAGTGCGCTTGCTTGTAGCTTAAGATTCATGAAAGTATTCGTGTTACTCAATTGTGGACAATATTTTTTTCCCTTCAATATTGAAAATCCAAGAAGTAAGATCTGCAATTAAATCTGTTTTCTTGAATGTTTGGTACAAAAGTTGGTAAAAGTACCATGAAGGCCTTATATTAGGAGTAAGATTGCATTTTACCCCCTACTAAAAAAATGGGCAATTTAGTCCTTGTATGTTAGATCAAAGAGCAAATTGGCCTTTATATTAAAAGTTTCATTAATTTTTACAGTTAAAAATTGGTCTTTATACATCAATATGAGGGGCACATGGCACACCACATTTCACTATTTAGTTATACCGTCACTTTTTAATAATACAAATAGATGAAATTTTAAACAGAAAGGAACAATTTGTTATTTGATTTAACGTACAATAATTAATTTGCCCATTTTCTGAGTAGATTGTGTAAAATGTGATCTGAATTCTTGCATAGGGCCTACTTGATATTTTTACCTACAAAAAGTTCATTAGTTGGTAAGTCATGGTCACGAAGTTCAACTTTTTAAGGTAGCAGTTGTAAAATGAAAATCAAGGCCCTGTTTGATGTCTTTGACCTTAATTTTTAAAAATTTCATCCAGAACTACTCTTCAATCATTTCACTCCATCCGGAGATCATCAACGGAAGACCGGGGACATTAGTGATCGAATCCTTTGTGGTGGATGTCCCTGAGGGGAACACACAAGACGAGACATGCTACTTTGTCGAAGCTTTGATCAAGTGCAATCTCAAATCACTCGCGGACATCTCGGAGGGGCTAGCCATCCAAGACCGGACTGAACCCATTAATCTATGAAAGTCGGGAACGGAGGAGATTTAAAAATAAGGTGGTGGCTGTAATTGCCATGGATGAAGCTTCAAAGGCTTTTTCTTATACGGAAGGGCTTTAAGGATGGACTGGCAATTGTGGGTGTTCCCATCTTCTGCACCATTAACTCAAAGCTGCATCATTGTACCGTGTCATTGGGTCTGTCATGTTTTATTTGAACTTAATGTGTTGGATTTCCTGTCTGTAGTAGATGAACCACATTTGTTATAAACTTCATTCTATTGGAGGTTTAAAAGAAAAAGACCACTTGTTCCTTTGCTGATTTAGAAGTTTCTATCAGGAAGAAAAATGGGAGATAAGGTTGATGTAATTAAGAGTGTACGAATAATATTGTTGTGTATCATAATCAATCCATTTAAGGCGGCTAAAGAAAATGAACCTTGATGTGAAATTACAGCATACAAATTAAAAATTTCAGCTTGCTTGGACTATATACCATATTTTAGTGAAAAAAAAATTATTATGCCTTGTAAAATTTTTAAATTTTTAGAAATTTTAGTTAAGCTTTTCAAAAGTTTTAATTAGATCCTTCAAAACTTTTGAAATTTTTTATTAGCCCTTCAGAATCTTTAAAATTCTTTTTAAGTGAACACCCCCAGAACTTAATGGCACAGCTGCACGATGTCTATCACCTACATGCTATTACGATGATACGATTGGGTCTAAAAGGAGGCACAGTTGAAGCTGGTGGTGGTACGCGACCCTAGCCTGGCATTCGCATAATCCCGGGAGTCATTTGCGGCATCGAGGCCCGTGGAATATAAGGGTTATGATGATTACTTATCTGTATTGACACCGATTGCCGGAACAGCTGAGGGTTGTGTAGGTATCATAAGTTGCTCTACGCATGTCTCCTTGGCAGCAATAGCTGTCTGGACATCTGCAAAATCAAATCCTAGAAGTGGCTTTCAATATATAATCCAAGCATCAATGACTACATGCAATAAGAGCGTTGTTACTTATTTTTGGGATTAAAATTGCATATTGGGAAAGATTTCATAATTGTCACTCCGGAATTAGAGAAAAAGGTTAAAATAATACATGGTTTCACAATTAGTCCAATAAATATATGTGTAGACGGTTTCTATGCTTGGTAGCAAGCCAATGTTATAAAAAAGCTGAACCAATACCACATTGATTAGTTTTTTGTTTTAGTTGGATGAACTAATTTTTTGAAAAACAAAAACAATAAACTGAAGCTAGTTGCATTAAAAAAAAAAAAAACTAGTTGTCTCCAACAATTACTTGTGCAATAAATGACACTACCTACCACCATAAATGATCTTTTTTCATTTTGCTACAATATTATTGGTTGAACTGAAAATCTATCATAAAAACCAATTAGCTCACAAATTAAAACGAATCAGTTGAACTTCTGGTGATTGAACCAATTAAATCAAAATTTAATAATTCTTTTCATTTAAATCATGACCGACCCCACAAACATTTCATTCAAAACCCTTTTATTAAATATTAATGGCCAAAAAGAAAAACCTTTAATAATATTTCAATTTTGTTTCATTTCCCATTGGCGAAAATCCTTCCATCTCAGCCACGCACAATAAAAACTTCGATAATAAAGAAATAATGATCAAAATTAGTTTTTAAAAAACCGATATATGATTGAAATTGAACTAAACGCCGGTTCAATCAGTCCGCTTGTTTCAACCGTGATTTAAAAGCCTATATAGCTTAAATCCCTAAATAAAAAATAAATAAAAGTAAAAACCGGTTAACTCTCTCTCACTCACTTCTCGATATTCCAAAACTTAAGAAGCAAAAAATGTCGTCTAAAATGAGTGATTACCATGCCCCCCAATTCAATATCTATATAAAACACGAAAAGCAACCACTCATGTAGCAACTGAGGCCACCCCAATTTTTTTATATGGTTTTTCATACTTGATAGATAGATAGATGGATGCTATTACATATGAGTGGGTCTGAAAGGAGGTATGCCACCCTGGCCTGGCATTTGCATCATTCCCGGAGTCATTTGCGGCATTGAGGCTGGTGGTATGTAAGGATTATGATTATTCATCATAGGTTGGGGCATCGGTGGAACAGCCGATGACCCCCATCCAGCTGAAGGTTGTGGAGGCATTGTAGGTTGTTGTTGTTGTATACCCGGAGCGTATTGTGTCCCATTGTATTGATGAGCCATTGTTTGAACTGGTTGTTGCCCCAGAACTGAAGTCTGTGGGTTCACCATGGCAGGATTAGGGATTGTATAATCTCTGCTCCTATCGTTATTGACCTGTAAAGAATAGACCAACCACATAATGCAACTTTGGGACTGAACAAAACCAACAGTATAATGCAACCATAGTTGGATTCTGCCTCCCAGCTAAGCTATTGCATTAAAGCAAACGATTTAGATAACAACTCGTAAACTGTATTGTCCAATTACCTTTATACTAAGATCAGTGTGACGTGAATACGAGAGATGAAGTTTACAAAACCCTCCATCGTATATGCAGTGCCCTTCTAAGGCCTCCTTGGCAACAATAGCTGTCTGAACATCTGCAAAGCATGGAACCGTTAATACTTGAATTCAAGGGACAGCGAAAATAAAGTGTCGAATCTCTTCCCTATGTTCTTGACTTTAATATAAAAATAATAATCAATAATGTATTAGGCCATAAATGGCTATTATGGATTTGTTAGAATAAGAAGGCTTAGTCTAAAAGTAACCTTTCAGCACTAGTGAGAGATTCTCGATAATGGGCCATCTTGATGGAAAAGTAACCAAGTTCTGAGGCGTAATTTAAGACGAGAAATAAACATGTTCGAACATTACCAGGGTACTGAATTAGAGCCTGCAGGGCACCATTCTTATCAAACATGGCAATCTTTTGAACAGGGCCAAAAGCAGAGAAGACCTGAACATTATAACAAGACAGAGAGAAATCAATAGATAATCGGTATGAATTCAGGTACTAAACAGTCCAACAAAAGCCACTTTCAGTAAATTGTAAATACCATGTGCAGCACATCCAAGGTAACAGCATATTGCATGTTCTCAATAGATGCAAGTAAAACATTACTTTCAGGTTCTAGCTTTTTCCCATCAAGACCCAAATTGAACTGCAATGGTGACAAACATATGAATCTCAATAAGAACCAAATTAGTAAACAAACAGTATAGAGCCCGCATATTAATACAGAAAGATTATTTATTTCACGGTAGATATACAGGTTAACAAGAGTTGAATCTCAATGAATGTGACACCATGCATGAGAAAAAATTAAACATTTTAATAAATTTGTCAAGTAAGTTGCGCTAAAACTAATGCATTGTGCCCTAAGAAACAGCACCTAGCAATACAATTCTTTCAGCAGTTAAGAAATTCAATTGCAAATAGCATGTTCTTTACCTGGTTACTTCCATCTATAGCAGAAGGAGCAACAGGAAGATAGGGATTGGTATAGTCCCTGAAAAAAAAAAAAAAAAACCAATTTGTTTAATTTCTATACAACAGCAAAGAGATGTCCAGAAAGTTCAGATTATTTAAAAAAAAAAAAACTAACTGTGAAGAAATCACTGATGCATAAGCAACATAAGTAACAATTAGTAATTGAAGATGATACATATGATCATGATCGGATGAGAAGAGTAGACATCAGGAATACCTGCTCCTGTGGCTCTGAAATTTCACACTCAGATCTGTATGAGCAGAATATGTGATCTTAAGCGTACAAGGAGATATGTTTTCAGAAAGCAGATACCTGGAACCAGGAAAAGGTCAGTAGATCATCATAAAAGAAAACAAAGTCACATAAGAACAACATAAGCTGCAATATTAAAAGCTTTGCTTGTGAAGGTAAGACTGTTACTATAAGAACTATACTTTATTTCTACTTGGTGAATTTTCTGTACACTATCTCAAGGACTTAAAGATAGCAAACAACAGGAAATGTTGCAATATCTGACAGATACTGTCGTCAAAAGATTTTGGGCCTGATATACTTATGTGTTCAATTGCACCACAATAACGGTATATGTTGCAATATGTGTTCAATAGACTTATGTCTAACAATTAATGCAACAGTCACCTAGGGATGATTCGTCCATCCAAGGCATTTTTTGCAGATGTGGCTGTTTCTGCATCTGAAAACTGCACCAATGCCTGTACAAAAGAAAACATAGAACAAGCTTATTTTCAAAGGCTCAAGCAAACCAATCAATCTAGGAAGAAGGAGATTTAATGCATTGACCTGAAATCCAGCTGTCTTCTCAAAGGTAGTAATCTTATGCACAAATCCAAAAGCTGAAAATACCTGCATTAATAACTCCTTTAGAAAGATGAATGGAAAATAAATCAAGTAAAAGGACTCCAAAAAGTCATTACAACCTATAATTTCCACTAAGAAGTCTGCCAGAAAATAAGGAATGGAGAAAACTTCAACATACCAGGTCTTAAGCATCGAGACAGAAATAATAGAACATATTAACAGAATACACCTTAACAATTGCAGTGATGTATTTCAGATTTTCTAATGATGTTAACAAAAATTATAGAACATGTAAAATCTATGATTTTGCCAAAGTACTAGAATGAAGTAAAGCATAAAAAGAAAAAGGATGAAAATATTGACCTATATGTGCTAAGAATCCTCAAATCTTTAAAAAAAAAAAAAAAGCTACACTTCAGGCTGCTCAAATTTCAATTTTATCAAGTATTATGTGATAAATAACTGTGCCATCTTCTGAGTAAAAATCAGATACAATCACCATTCTTTTTAAGGGTAAAACATAAAGCTTTAGCTGCTTCAAGTAAATTGAAGCGAAGTAAACAACAAATGCAGGAACTATGAAGATTATACTTTGTAGATTACATTGTTCCCTAAGAAAAATAACTACTGTTCTCTAGTAGAATAGTATCAATGAAAATTACTAGCTTACTTCCCAAAAGCAGATATAGTTGTCTAGATCTTAGAGATAAACATTTAGATTGTAACAATTAGTCCCTTAAACCATTGCTATGTGATTTCACAACTACATTAACAACTACAAATAGTGTTTAATTCCATAATAGAAAGAGATAAGTACAATTGCATGAGCACAGAAGGAACAGAGGGGTTTTTCATCTTCACAGGCTATTATTGATTAGCCACTCATTCAATCTTGAATAACAGGCATCAGCAAACAAAACATAATGCTAATAACATTAATGAATGGCTACTAAATCAGGAATCAGGAGTACCCATGCCCAACACTAGCACCTCACTTAAAGTTGCCATGGAATCAGAGCTTGTTTGGTACCATGGCTTCAGCTGAGTGCCAAGACAAACTAAGGCACTCAATTAGACTACCCTGCTCACATGCACTAGCGAAAATTTTGGCACTCAAGAAAGCTAGCATCTATTTTATGGCACAAATATATAATACAGATCATATAAAGCATCAAAAAAAGTCCGAGGGAGATTGATGCACATGAAAGAAGAAATGAAAACGAAAAACACCCTAAAAGGTAGGAATTGGAGGTAAGTAAGGAAAAGTAGGGAAGAGAGGTAGTGTTAAGGAAAGGAGAAAGGAGACAAACACACATGTGCTCTTTCTCCGGATGCACTAAGCTGCCATTGGAGATAATTCCCTTGACATGATCCTGCTAATTCATTCATATTCATGTCAAAACAACAGAAAGCTTTTTCTTTCTATAGAGCATGACAAAAGCCACACAAATCCTAGTAATTACATAAACTCAGAACAAACCTAGAAATTCTTAACCCAAAAAAGAAAGCAAGAAAGACCAAAGATCTTCCTTACCAGATGCAAAACATCAATGGAAACAAGCCGCGCATCTTGACCTTCGATTGTTACCAAAAGAACATTTCCGGCAATATCCGCCGTGGTTTTGTTGTTTACAATCTCTTGCCTGTTAGAATATTGTAGGTAGACCGTTTTGCCCCTAACTTGAGCAGGCTCCGAAGATGAAGCATAATATGATATCATAGCAATAGCCTGATTCAAATCAGCCTAAAAACCGATAAACAAAAAAAGAGAGCAATTACTAACATTCATGACAAAATAGGATGAAATTTGAAGAGAAGAAAACAGATTAAACTCACAAATTCGATGAAAGCTTGATTTCGATTGGCGCCAACATTGCATTTGGTATTAACGACCTTACCAAATGGCTTCCCCAGCTCAATCAGCTCTTCCTCCGTACACTCCCATGGCAGGTTTCTTAAATGCAGCACCTTCGACGGTGGTTGAGTGTAGCGGAACTGCGGCTGACTTGATACCGATGCCATTCCGTTCAGCACAACCCCTATGAAAAATCTTCGCCGAAAAAAGACAATCAAAACCCTAAATGCTCAAAATCCAAAATAAGAAATACAAAACGTTAAAGTTCTCATATCAGATCGAAACATATATCTTTATAAATAGCTGAAAATCAGCCAATGTACGGGGTAATTAAAAGAATATAAAATAACCTGAGAAAATTTGAAGAGATAATCCGACAAAATTTCTTAATAATTGTTATATTAGGGTTTCGCAGAGAAATATAAATTACTGTTTTTTTATTAATCGCGCGGTTTACGTTTGCGATATAGAAATAGTTTGGATGAGTGGTGTGTTTACCTTCGGTGAGGTTAAAAATAAGCGGTGACGGTGAGATTAATTCTTGTAATGGCGGTGAGATTAGACAATTGTAGTAGTGAGATTAAAAACAATGAGAGTGTGTGTGTTTGGATTCAAATCGAATCAGAATGAGAAAGTGGAAATAAAAATGACCATTAAGGACATCATATTAGAATTGATATATAATAGTTGTTTTAAATTATTTTACTTATGTAAAATTATTAAAGTATGTGAATTTATGAATTCATTTAATAAAATATTAAAATGTATCTTCCAATATTTTATTATAAATATTTTAATGAATTATATAATTAATTTAAATTATTTATTAGATAAAATAAAATTATTTTTAAATTTTATAGTTAAATATTTTTATAACAATGATAAATATTATTTTCGAAATAGTAACATTATATTTGGATCAAATTTTGAAGTATCTAACGAATGATTTGTAATAAAAAATATATATTAACATAAGACATAACAAGTTTCATTATTACTAGAAATTAAGTTATGATACAAAATTATTTTTACAAATGTTGATTCATTAAACTATTTGCAATAGTTTCCTTAACATTAAAATTTCAAGGTTTGTAACAAAACTCTCATTTTGTAAAGAAAACAAAATTTTCAATACTGAAACCAAAGTTTGTTTCTCCAAAAGTTAATCAAATTTTAATTACTTTTAAATTTTTCATCTTTTGAAGATTTTTTTTCTTCTAGCTTTGTCTTGCAAGAAATTTCTTCTCCTTTTCATGAAATCTATCTTCTTGACATTTCTCATTTATTTATTTTAAAATTTTATAAAAAAATTGTTTTAATTTTTTGTTATAATATTATTAATTTCAACTAATTTCCTTCAATTATTATATTCTTATAATTTATATGTTTTATGCTAAATTTTTATATACTTTTCTCGAATTTGTATATATCTATTTCTATTTTAATACTTTTAATGTATAAATACATTTAATAAAATATTAATTTTTACATAAAAACACATGGAAAATCATAATTGGCTATAAGAAATTTTTCAACATCTCTCAAAAATGAATTTAAAATATAATAAAAATATACTTTTAAGTACTAAATTGAAAATTTAAATATACTTTAAATCTGAAATTGAAAAGTCTCTAACTACTAAAGTGAGAGAATTAAGCCAAAATTTTAAAATGCAACATCAAATAAGATTAATCTAAATAGGGATGACAGTTGATAAATATAAAATTATTCAATTTGTTCAAACCATTTTAATTTCCGATCACTTGGATGATATTCTTTAATTATTATTTGGACAACAATAAACAACCATCGATCGACCACCTAAATTGGTAAGAAATTAGACGACATGCATGCAAACTGCATGCTTCAGCAGCTCCCTCGACAGTTAGAAATTTCACTAAAATTTCACTTAGGCTCCGTTTGTTTAGCGGTAAAATGTTTTCCAGAAAATAATTTCTGGAAAATGATTTACAAAAAATATTTTCCAGTGTTTGGATAAATCATGTAAAATATTTTCATTGCTTGTTTAGCGCTTTCTCGAAAATATTTTCCGTAAAAATTTTTTTACATATATTAATAAATTTTATATACATATTAATAAAATTTTATATTTTAAATTGTTTTTACATATATTGCAATGATTTTTATAAATAAATAAATTAAATTAAATATATAATAATACTCAATTATTAAGCTACATTATTAACCGTCATAAAATGAAAACAACCAAAGTCAAGTTTTGTAATTGTGTTAAAAAATAAAAATAAGGATTGAATAAAAATAAAAACATTAAATATTACAAGGTGTTCAATAATCCTTCACAAATGAAGGGTGAGAAAGATGCTTGTCGATTGCATAAATCTACTAAACTCATCCACAAATGTAAAATATCAACTATGACTCCTAACGTTGATACCACGGAGAAAAGAAAAACAAATAAAGAATATTACAAGCCCTTAAAGCATCGGTAAGGATAGTGGTATTGCTGCATTGAAAATGCTACTCTGCATTAACCTTTTCATAAAGAACCGTTTAAACTATTGCATTGACCTTTCCAAGCATCTTGGCGAAATGATACTTGTACATGTTCTTCTTCAATGTAAGAATAAACCACATAAAAGTGATCCCAATAACCCAACACAAAAAGGAAAAGATATCAATGACCATAGGTATTATTTTATATAAAAGGAAAATTCAAGGGGCAATCACCATATAAAAAAGTAAGAAAAGCATCTAGCATATAAGAAAACAATATAGGCATTCCGGAAATAATAAACTAGTTCCACTTTGGTCAAAATGATATAGGCATTCACACATAAAAGAAATGCTTAACCAACTGCAATGTACAAGAAGTAACAGATAGCCATTTGATACTTGATAAAGTCGCTAACAAATGATACAAAAATTTATGCAGAGTAATGAAATTGACGAGTGGTTGACCGAGAAGGCGGCCATATACAAATAACATTGCAAAGGAAGAAGAAATGCACGCCATAAAAGCAGAGATGAATACATGTTAGTAAGATTGAACACTAATGTCTATGGCACAACAAATATTGAAAGAAAATGTAGTATTCTCACCAATTTAATAGCCTAAATCTGGAAGATGCTCATCTTCATGTGCTTTTCCGAGTAGATTAAACATCTCTTTTGCCATAAATATTTGGATAACCACCACCATAGGCGTGATATAGAGATGACCCATGTAGACAACTAATGCAAAACCCCAATCATCCAAATAGTAGAGTATGTCCTAATCCACATTTATTTGTACTTGTTACGGTCATCAACAAGCAAAGTTCTACCATTTGGTTTGCTAGGTTCGGAATAACTGATAGAATATTTGGATTTTATTAAGTTAAAGATAAAAGAACAGTTTTGCTTGCATAGAAATCTCCTTTCAACGTCTGAGTACCCAACCTCATTAGAACTTTTCTGTTTGCCGAACACGAGAAGTACTAGTGATGATAGGGCTATATTATTCTCCTTTTCCATGGCTCTTTAGTGAAATGTCAATCGTCAAACAAAAACACATGCATATACTTGTGAAGCGGGAAAGAATTATTCTTGTCCGAAGCTACCAAATTACACACACTTGAAAGAGATGACAACTGGGACTCACTGCAATGGTATTCATATAAAAGCTATAATCACTAGTTGAAGAAATATCATGCGAAAAGTAAGCATAGGCACAAAAATTCATTTAAATATGCCAAGACTCGAACCTTTTTCTTACGAAATACACTATAACATAGTCTAGAACACATCCGATTAAAGCCATACGTTCACCATGCTCTATCATTGAAGCTAACAAAATAGACATATATCATAGGCAAAAAGCACCTTACGGTTCAAAATAAGCAACTTTAAAAAGACATGAGAATTTCATCTAGTCCAAAATCATACACGGCATGGGTCTTTATAAATATTCTTGAAATCCCAATCTCTAGCCTTCTCCACTCATGTTTTAAGGCAAACAGTGATATTTCAACAATATGAAAGAACCATATATATATATATATATATTGAATGGCAACTTTAAGCTAATTAAAATAACATTCAAACCTTAAACGATACTTTAACCAGGAAATTTGATCAATTAATGAATCTAGACTTTCTCCCAATGATAAATTTCAAATTCTAGGTTCAGCAGTAGATTTAAAAAGAGAAATTTCACTCAAAACTATCAAGCTAATTAATTACAAACAAAAAAATAATCTATAAAACCGAATCAAATAACACAAACCCGAAAATTATGTAGAGAATCTTTGATATAATCCAACTTGGAAATTGAATTTCAATCGTATTTGAAAAAAAAATCGATTGACGATTTTCTTTGTATTAAAAGATTAATCTTTGACAAATCGTGATTACGAGTCTCATGTTTGTTATAATTTTACCCAATTTGCCGATTGAAAGAGTGAATCGACTTCATCTCAAACAATGAAAGGGTTGCCCCACTTCTACCGAATTGCGAGTTAATACATTTGGAGCGATCGATTTTGATTGAAGTTTCGAATCGATTTTGTCAAAGTTCATATGGAGGAAAAACAAATTGGATGAGTAAAAACTTACTTGGTAGGGATGGGATACTCGGGAAGAACTTGGCTAAAATCTTCACCACTTTACCACGGTGGAGGACGCTCTCAAGTAGAGGTGGCGGCCGGGAGGCGAGGGATTCTCATACGAGAAGGTTGGGAAAGAAATAAGGTTGGGAAAGAAATTAGTTTAACAAGATGGGTATTTTGGTGCAGCGAAAACACCAATTGCTCATCGACCTTTAATTCTCGCTTTCACTCCCGATTGATTTTCAATGAGACCGATGTGATGGGGATGGGTTTTCATTGAACCTTGTTGCTAAACCAAACAAAGACAAAGAAGGCGGTGGGCGACAATTATTTAGGCCAATCTCACCTCCACGAGCCAAACGGGCATCCAAAGGGAGCCTTACTCTGGAGCCGGATAAGTATATTGTGCACCCCCGGTGACGTTAGCAAACAAGGGAAAAGTTAATTTGACGGAACGGGCGCACTTTAGCAGGAAAATATCTATACTCATTCCTACTTCAAATATTTCTGTTTGAGTTAAATCCTAAGTTAATTTGGGTATCAATTTAATTTTACAAAATTATAATATTTTTTTGTTTTATTTTGAATTGAGTAATTTTAATATTAATTTTATATTTTATATATTATTCTAATCTTCTATTGTATTAATTTTTTAGTAAAATATTTATACAACTTATTGATTCATATTCAAATTCTAAACATAAATTATAAAAATTAAATTATGTAATACTATTTTGGTATTTCATAATCAGTGTTGTTTATTTTGGTGAAAATTTTTATAACCCTTTAATTTTTATATTTTATAATTTAATTTAAAATCTTATTATAATTCTTTTTTGTTTTGCCTATATTCGTAGTTTTAATCTTGATTTTTTATTTATTACAATCAAAGTTTATATTATAATTTAGTTTTTAAGTTCTTTTTAAATGCTATGTGGCTGTGATTAGCCATATTGTATCACTGACGTTTGTCTTGTATTTGTCAATGTAGAATGAGTTCTAAAAGGCACATTCTTTGTCACTAAACACTTTATACATATAAAAAAGATTCAATTTTCTTATGACAATGATTAACATGATAAAAATTGTGGTTGTAAATCATTAGCCAAATTGTAGCACTGTTGATTGTTGTGTTTAAATAAATATTTTATTACAATTTATTAAGATCCTAAAAGGTCATGCCTTCCAACAGTTATGTATAGCTCTCACTTGAGATTTCTCGTGAAGATTTGTCCAATTAATAATTTGCATGATAGGTAGACTTATTCATCAGCCGTCATATATTAGGTTCCAGCCATCACATCTAATCTAAGGTGACATGAGACCCATCAAAATGCCATTCTACGAAACTTATAATGTTAGGCCACTTGCTTTTACTCACCAATATCAACTCAGTACGTGATATCTCAAGATACGAAATAATCAATGTATAAAAGATTAAGAGCTTGAAGTGAAGGAAGAAACCATTATCCTCCTTCTTTCTCGCCAAAACCTTCACTCCCTTCCCTTACAACTCTTGCCACTCTTTCCATTGTTTAATAAATACTATCTTAAATAAAGTGAACCAATCATCTCTACAACCAAACCATCAACATAAATGACAGAATCATAATTTGCTAATACTTTTACGAGCATTTTGGTTTTAGTTTACAACAACGCATAACACAGTTAACTTTTGTCCTCCATTGCTAAAGCATCAAACTCTTACATTCTTTGCGCTCTCAAATTTTAAAAAGAAAAAACAAGACATTGATATTGTAATAACTTTCACCTTTAGCTTTTAAGAATAATAATTATTACAAGTCCATACCCTAAGGTTTAATATGCTTTTCAGATCTTTCCATTGATATCTTCGTTCATTGAGAGCTGCATATGTTTGGGTTTCTCCTGGATATTATTATGGTCTAAATCCCATTTGCTCGGTTCTTCTTCTATAATTCCTCTTTTCCTATATTTGTAGTAAAGTCCAAGTTGCAATATGCCCAAGGGGAGGCCAACCAGATTTGGTGACTGCCATATATAATAACATATAAACTGTGTCAGAAAAAAAAAACATTTATTGATTTTTTGTAAAAATTTTGTAAAAATCAAATGAAGCTTTCTTTTGAAATGATAAAATCCAAGGTTTAACTACTATGATGTTAGTTCAAATGTTGTTATGCATCAGTTTTTAAATATAAAATATAAACAGTTAAAAATATATTTATAATAATATATATTTTATTATTATATTTTTATAAGTGTAATTTATTTTTAAAAATATGTTAATAAAAATTTTATGAGATTTAAATTTAAAACTTTAAACATTCAATTTTTTTTAATTATCAATCCCCATGCGCCATAATGTAATAAATATAATACAAACCGCTAGAAGGAGATCGTGACTCAGTAGTCCATAAGCCAACCAAAGAACACTAGCCAAGAACGAGAAAAAAGATAAATAAAACGGCATAAATTCCACACTCTTTGTCATTATCACTTGTTTCTGCAAATTTAAAGTAAAGAAAAATAATCAATTCCCACACGAAGATGACACGAATCAAGCTGATAAAAAATAGAATTTTCTATTCTTTTTTAAAGGGCTTACCACGACGACAAGTGGAGCAGCATACATTGCCACTGAAGCCACCAGCCCAATAGTCCCAACAAAAACTTTCCGATGATGATGATCATGAAATACAAAAGCCGATATAATTGCAGTTACGGTAAATATTACCATGACCATCGTCGTTATGGTACCAGCTTTAATCTGCAATTTTTTTCACCAAGCTACCATCAATGGTGATCACATGATAATGAAAGAAGAAAAAGAAAAACAGGGTTTTATTAAGAAACTCGCCTTTCCTCTTGTTGGAGCAAACCAAAGATAGATGAAGATGAAAGATAACTCTAAGATGATCCCTAAACCATTAATGGTGATGACAGGGAAATTTTCCCACTTGTAGCTCACAACAGGCAATCCATACCATGTGTAAAGGAGACAATTCGATAGTGCAACGATGTATGGGATGCATGAGAATTCTTCAGTGCTTCTTTTCCTTATTACCCTTGTAAAAGTCAAGCTGTACAACACATATATTTGTTTATCACGTATGTATGTATGTGTATATATATGTATGCATGTATGTATGTGTAGGGATATATTGACATTACATTGGTGCAGCATAAAGCAACAAAGAAGAAGCATTGCCTGCAATAGAAAGATCGTGTAGGTATTATGCTTTTTGTATCAGCAAAAAAAAAAAAAGTGTAGAGGAGATGAGAGAATTCATACCCATGATACCAACTGCTAGGCGTAGCCTATCACCCATGATTTTGGACCTAAAAAGAAACAAAAAATGGTCCCTAAGATGGAGAAATAAAATGGTCCAAAAGGTGTGAAAAACTACATAATTTAGTTATGTCTTATGGATTGTTTTAATGAGCTTGAAGGGATATAAATACCAGTAAGATATTGGATTTCATTCTTGAAAAAAAGTGGGGGAAGAAGAATAGGAATAATATTATATATATTTTAAATTGAGAGAATTTAAGAATAGGAAGTGCTGTCTACGTCTTATAGGGACTTGTGGATGCCAATAAATTGATTCTAATAAGAACGAAAAAAATAAAATAAATTTTTTTCTCTAATTGTTCTGTTAGGTTTGATAATGGAAAATGGAAAACAAAGTATATATCTGCTGTTTATGGTTAGTGGAATATATCTCTAGCTAGCACTCCCATTACCCCCACTTGGAACACTAATTTCTTAGTATTTAGTTGTTTACCCCAGCTTTGGTTAAGGGGTAAAATTTTCACTCATAAATTTCTTATAACTTATAGAGTATGAGTTCGAGTTTACTCAAGTACAATAATGTATGATTTATTTTTTAAAATAATTATTAAAGTATTATAATTTTATAAATTTGTCACTTTTTCAAGTACTCAAGTAGTCGTGTTCAATAAAATCACTTTATAAACTTACTTGACAAAAGTAAAATTAAAAATTTTGTTTAAAGTAAGCCAAGATAAGATTATAAAATTGAGAGAGACAAAACTAAAAATATTGTATTAAAAATACTTAAATTAAAATCTTTAAATTCGTCACAACATATGTTAATGACATACATAAATCTAATATCCCAATTATGGCCATCTTTCCATTTATGCATAAAAATCATAACTCCCCAATTAAGTTAGTTCTATGTTACAATTTAGCCTAATTAATGTAAACCAAAGAATCTTTTTTTTTTTTTTTTTTGTTCTTGAAGTGAAATAACATGTCAGAAAGACCCAAGTGATGAATGTGGATTGATGTTTAATGGCTACCAATAAAACCAATCCTATTAGAACAATTAATATTGACCCTAAATTAATAATCAACATTTATGAAGAATATATATATATATATATATATATATAAACATTATTCTCATTCAATATCATTATAATCAGAATCATATAACATGAACCATAGTTGTTGTTTCGAATAATGACAAATATGTAGGATTTTAATTTTCATGACATGAATGTATAATGTAATTTTAAAAAATATATAAATAAATTTGTATCCCTCATTGATTTAATATATGCAGGGAAGCATCTCTCATCATCCTCTTGTATAGTGAAATTGAAAAGAAATCCATGAGAGATGACAAGAGAAAAGAAGGCATATATTTAATGGAGGTTTTTATGCCCTTCATGGTGATATCATCTTCTTCCTCTTGATGGGTTGTTTTCCATTTTCGATTCTTGGTTGCTTCTCGTATTTATCATTGAAAAATAATATATATATATATATATATAAACGGAATTAAGAGACTGAAAAATATCTTTAATTGATATTTAAATTTATATATTTATATAAATGAAAAAATTCTGCGACGAATTTATCAAATAAAATTCTCTCTCTCTATATATATATACACCTTATATGGGGTTTCTGATGCTCTGTCGTGCTGTACATTGTTCTGGTGCTTGAAAGTTTTTACAATCGGAACCAGGTTTGATTTGATACTATTGAATCAATTGAAGATATTTTTTATTTATATATAATTATTTAATAATATTAATTGATTAAATTATGGTATTAATCCTTATGTTGTGTTGTTTTTATATTTTATATACTCATTAAGGTTCAATAATAAACATTTATTTTTTATACAAAACTTACATTTACTCGTAACTCTTTTCCAACACCTAAATCAAAAGAAAAAATGCTTTAACGCGTTCTCCTCATGACTGTAATAACAACAATGCCAACTCAACTCAAATTTAATCAACAAAATATATTAAATGTTATTTCCAAGTATTTTCTAATAATTAATAAGTATACATAATTATACACAAAAGAGTGAATAATACGACACTCGTATAACATCACGTGGCATTTAAATCAAGGATATAAATTTATTTTAAAATTTATTCTATTTATATAATTTTTATTTAATTATTTTTATTATTCATATTTCAAATCTTAAAAGATAATATATGTTTAAACCTACTCAAATTTACATAATTTTAATTATTACAATAATAATAATATAAATGAGTCAAATCTGAATCAGCTTCTACTTTTAAGTTCTTAAATTTAGCAACATGTAACAATGTTATTGGGGTTAGGTGTAGAAATTAAGATAAGATATGATATGTTGTCAAAAAAATAAAAATAAAAAAACTGAATTATTGCTGATCCAGAGATTGTTGAGTGTACCTAAATGAGATTTTAATGTTTTTCCAGCGAGGCAAAGAAAACCATTTTTATTTTAATTTTAGTATATAATAATATTTTATTATCATTAAATAACATTTTTATTTGATGTATTGATTGTGTATAAATTTATGTAAGATCAACAAATTATATTAAGATAAGCCTATAAGGGGTGAAAGTAGAAATTTTATAGTGGACTAAAATTGAATTGTAAAATTTTTAAAGTGGTGAAACAGAGATTTTACCAATTTGTTAATTGGATCATTACAATTTTGAAGGCTTAAAAAGGAAATATTACCAAATAAAGGAGGCCAAGCTTACTGTCTACCCTTGATGTTGACACCTAATAAATTGTTGATATATAGATGACCCATTAGAGGTGTGCATGGGTCGGGCCGGGTCGAGCTCAATTAAAAAGTCAAGCTTGTTTGTTAGCCTCAGCTCGTCCAAAAAATGGCTAAAATTTTGTCCAAACCTAGCCTGGCCCGCCCATATGAATTTTTATATAATTTTAAAATATATATAATACATCAAAAATACTAAAAACATCAAAATAAATATTTCTCAACAAATTAAAAATAAATTTTAAAAAATATGTATACTTAAATAACACTAAGATGATACAACTTAACAAGCAAATGCCTCTAAAATAATAACAAATTTAACAATAAAATAAGATTTATACAATATCCAAACAATAACAACAAAATAGTAGCAACATAATAGCAAAATAGTAGCCAAATAAGGAGAAAACAAAAATAAAATAATATTAAAAAACAAAAAAAAGCAAAAAAAAATTGTTCCTTTAATGAATTCGGGCCAGGGCCGGGCTAAAAATGTCTTAACCTAGGTCGGCCCGTTTAAAAATGGGCCGTATTTTTTTGTCCAAGCCTATTTTTTGAGCCTATATTTTTGCCTAAACCCTCTCACATTTCGGGCAGGCCTTTGGGCTGGGTCGGGTGGCCCAACCCATGAATAGGTCTACCCTCCATGAAGAATAATTCACGAGCAACCCTTCATATGAGACAATCTGCAGACGACTCTCCACGGACCTTGTTTGAGACGGTTTTGAAGCAATTCACTACACACCCTTTGTTGGGAACACCAAGGCATAACCACCCCATACGACACTGAGAATGTTAGAGCAAGGCCACATAGTATGCTTGATGGCAACAACTAACTTACAATGACACTGTCACCTAGCCAACCCACAAAACCACGTAGAATATTATACTGTCAACTATGCAACATTATAGGACAAAGGGTGGCCCCTTATAAGACTAAGGATGGGTTTTCTCCCTAGCAACCTTACACAACAACCCTAGAACATCCTCCTTCTCCTCTATTCTCCTTACACCGGCTCTTTGCTTATCACATGTGAATCGACACTCCCTTTCACCATCTTCTCCTCTCTATTGATAACTCGTATCAACTATAACTTTTAACGTTAGTATTTTTTTTTTTTAGCAAGAATATGTGACGTCTTTTGATTTGTTTTGGCTAGTTGGCCAACCACAAGCCTAGAGGGAGTATAGAACATCTAATCATCTTGGCAAACCATAAGTTTAGTGGTTTTAGCAACCAAGTTTATGCCAAAATTTCTATTTTTATACGATGTGGGAAAGACGAGAATTAAAATATTTTGAATCGGACTAGTGATAAAATCAGTCAAGTTTTCGATTTGTAAATTTTACTGATCTGAATAGTTCGATTAAATAAATTTGTAAAACTTCATAAATATAAAAAAGTTATTTAAAAACATATTCAATTGCTAGTTTTAAGCCTAATTCAATTAGTCTTAATCTGAATCACAGTTAAATTAATTTAAAACCTTTCTCCGAATAAGTATCCGCTGGCTACATTTCGACTTTAAAAAGAATTTAATCACATCTCTTGACGGTGCCATCCATTTAGTAGGATTTTTAGATACTCTTGTGGTTTCGTTAATAATGCAAATTTATAATTTAATAATTATAATTGGTTATCTTTTCTTTTATTTAATTATGTTCTTGCTAAAAATAGTAATACTATATTAGGGTAGGTAAGTGTTGTTGCTAAGGCATTAAACTAACGACAAATTAATCAAGTGCTCTTTGCTGCCACTTTCTCTGGCTAGGAAAGTGAATATATTTATATCAAATTATCAACGTCATTTCAATTTTCAACCAAAAAACCTTTTTTAAGTCATAAAAACCTATAAATATCATAATTTTAGGTACAACCACCAAAATAATTATAATAAAAATATATTTAAAGGTAAATTATACTCAAAGTCATTAGAGTATTAATAAATTTACATTTTGATGATATAATTTTAAAAAATTACAAAATAATCATTAACCTATTCGGATACTTTTATTTGAGTAATTTGACTGTTAAGTTTTTTTTTTTTAAAGTTCGGCTAGTAAAGTTCAAGTAATGATTCAACGATCAATACAGTGAGTCAATGCCCATCAACAAGTAAAAGAACATACTTTAGATCCAAGTTGATTTAACAATTAGTGACGGAGATCAAAAAAGAAAATTGTCTAGATTTTGATTCGTAGATTCGTGACGCTTAAAGTTATTTCATAAAAAAAAAACTAAACTCTAGAAGAGAAAAAAAAGAGAGCTTTCAATTAGTATACAGGTGGTGTGACCAAAGAAGGTCATATAACAAGAATAAACTTACTAATAGTTTAGTAATATTGAGTACAATTTTACCAATATTTAATTGTTTACAAAAAGAATATTAATCATTACTCTCTTTTAAAACAACACGTTGATGGACTAATGACATATACTAATTTTCTAACCTCGGTGTTAATTATATACTAATTTTGACTAATGACATTTTAGCATTATCATTGGTGAAAGTGATGAACTAGTCACCATACTTTTACTATATAATTATTTAAGCTTGATTATATTGGGCACCATAGTTTTGGACTATATGGTTTCGTGAATACGACTACTTTATTATATTATATATATATATATATCATGAGGGTGAAAAATAAATATTACAATGTGATGTGTAATTGATGATTTACAATCTTTTTGAGTATTTGAAACTTATATCACAGGTATGGGAATTTTATGTTCTTGTAGTTAAAATGACTATTAGTATACGGAAACGACTGTTGCGAGCCGATATAAGATGATGCCGAGGATGTTGATACGATTCAGACGACGTATCGGCGGAGATAATCAACTCGGGCTGGATGCTTGAGCTTCATAAGTGCCTTTACTTCGTGCTTTCGGACCATTTCTCTCGAAATGTTTAAGTTCCCAGCAATTTCTCCTAATGTTCTATCACCTTTACCGTCGAGTCCGTATCTCTGCCTGATTACCAGGCTCTCTTTTGGCTTCAGAGAATCGAGCTGAAAAAATACAGCAAAATGAACAAAACATGGTCCAAGTAAGCATATGGGGTTTTTTCGATAACAATTACCGGTGAATGTAGATCAAAAGGGGATGGAGGCTTACCACATCGTCAAGTGCAAGCCTGAGAAGAGCAGGTTGCCTTCGGTGATCGCCTCCAACACCATCGACATCGGTGATTCCACTAATGAACTCTTCTTGTGTGACGGAATGCCTCAAATGAAGCGATGCAACGGGTTTCGAGGCCCTCATTACTTCTTGGTACCTCTCGGGGGAAATCCCAACTCTTTTGATTACTTCATCGTCTGTCGGTTCTCTATGAAGTTCAAACAATAATTCCAGTTTGGCTCTTTGGATTTCTACTCTAACCTGCATCACAATAAACAGTTCAAAAATAGTTCATATTTCTACCAAAAGAAGCAGCCAGGGCTTCTACTGCTCAGCTTATCGGTCCAAAATCTCGAGCCAACAATTAGCAGCATAAGGCAGCAGTCGAAATGTCACTAAAATAAATGAACAAACAGAATATGCACATTGGTCTCTACCCAACACTATTTCAATGTATGATTTTATTTCCGATTGGGCATTTCGAGCATGATCATATCATCTGCTTGCAGTTAGATTCCAATATTGCTCGTTGTTTCAAGCAAATCATATATAGCATATGCTTCAGTGAGAAGAGAGCTTACTGATTCAAGTCCAAATGAGACACGCGTGAAGCTTGATAGGGTCATGGAACGTATAATTGCATGCCTAATCCAAAAAAGACCGTATGTAGAAAGACGGAATCTCCTTCTTGGTTCAAAGCGGTCAATGGCTGTGATAAGTCCTTTAACTCCAGCCTGACAAAGGTCTTGAAATCTTGGACCATTTGCAAAATCTTGAAAATATTTGTTTATCACAAACAAAACGAGACGGAGGTTGTGCTGCGTGAAATAAAGCAATACCTCTCAGTAGTTATCATTGAAAGCCAATGCCAAAATGCTCACAATAAGCTTTAGCCATAAACTAGGCAAACACTGCTAAAATGGATATATGATATCAAAACATGGCTCTTCTTTAGAAAAGTTCTATTTGCCTGTGCAGTGTGGGTGATGGGTGAGGTTTGATGTTAGAACAACAAGAAAGAAACCCTCATAAGTGCTTATGTCAAGATATTTAAAAGGCAACCTCAATGACTGCTGCAAATGTATCAAAACTTGGTCAAATTACTTTCCCACATGTATTATTGGATCACGGAAAATTTGGCCGAGGAATAGTACGCTAGTGGTACATCAACACCAATAGCATATATGAAAGACTAGTGAATGTTCTACTAAACCACCTTGAAAGTTTAAACCGTACGTACTATCACGGTTCCTTTTCTTTTTAATTCGAAGCATCTCTAAGCAATACTGGTGGTTGAAGAGGAATTACCTTAATGAGCTTATTTCTAGCAGCTCGACCAACCTCTAACTGTCTTCTCACTTGAGCTGCACTCGAATTTGTTGCCTCAGCTAATTCATCTTCAGTAGGATCTCTACCCAGATCCTTTTGCAAGTTCTCTTTTGCCTCAAGCAGTGCCTGCAGTTTCAGCAAAATATGTCAGAGGCAAGCACAACCAATGCTTCAAAAAAACTAAGAAACATGGAAAACTGAAGGCTAGCAGCAGTCTCCTTTTATTGAAAAGGTGCAAACCTTCATTGGCTGCATTAACTTAAACAACCAAGTATGTTCAGTGGACGGCAGAACCGGAGGTATCTTCATTTTCTTCCAGTCCAGGCTGACCAAATCAGTTGAAGACGAATAATCGCGGACAAGCCTATCAATCTTCTCACTTTCATTCGAGATACCCTTTTTACTCTGGCCAGAAACAACTGACTTTTCTTCTCTATTGTTTTTCAGTTCAATCCTTTTATCAAGGCCCAATCTTCTATTCTTCTTAGTCTGGCTCCGAACCACGATCTTATCATCACCATTATCCGCTTTCCCATCACTTTCTTTAGATCTCTTCCTCCTCAGCTGGCGTCCCTTTGTCTCACCTTCACTCCCTTTTTCATCAAATGTTTGAGTCGAAGGGCTAAGCTTATAAATGTTTTCGAGTTTGGCAGCGGCTTCGTTGTAATCTACGTCCACGGTGTACGGAGAACCTTCATCAGTAAAGTCACGGTTTACAGTCTTGGAAGCCTTTTTCGCTTTCCCGCGTCTCTTCGGGTGCTCTTTAGCCGTTTCCACCGGCAAAACATTATGGTCTCGAAGCGTAACTAGAGCCGTATTATTAGATTTATCTGCTTTAAATGCCACAATACAAGGTCTTCTAAATGTACATCTTTGAGTAGAAAACTTTGTCCCTAATCCTACTGGAGTTCGGGCAGCTGAACTAGAAATACTAACAACTCCCATCTCAAATTGTCTTTTTGCAAAATTTAAGCAAAAAACTGCAACCAAACAAACACGTGCATCAGCAACATTAAAAGAAACATGCAACAGATTCATCAATATTACTTAAATAAAACTAGTTCTTTTAACACAAAAACACTAATATTTATGCTCTGCATCTATATCTAGAGTTGATCAAACAAAATTTCAAACACCAAGCTTTGTGCGTTTATATAAATTAATCATCAATTTTTTCTACAACCTACTTCAAATCAACATTAAACAAAATCATGAACAGATCAAAATTACATATCGTAACAAAGGCATGTCTTGTCTCTGTTACATTCATCCATAAGCAATTCAGAAACGTTGACCAGTTCCATGCAAATAGAAAACATACCTGGTTGAACAAAGCAAAAGCGAGTTGCTGAGTCGACTCGGATCGTGGGATTTGAGGAACTCGCGCTTTTTTTTTCCTGGCTACAACGAATCCTAAATGATGAAAGATTTTTCGAAATATAAAAGAATCATTTAAATTTAAAGACGTAAATTATGATGTCCACAAATTATATCAATGGGGAAAATCAACGGCCGAATGGATGCAGTTTCCAAATCCAACGGTGAACGGACTGACAAGTAAGATTTGAAGAGAAAGAAATAAGAAGGGTGTGATGACGTGGCTACTGGTGAATGCAGAAAACTGGACAAAAGGCGTGGCGAAAAAAGAGTGAAAGAGTAGATAATTTAGGGGATTTAACGGATGAGGTTTGATACACGTGGCTTGATTTTATTGGAAAATAATTTCGTTTTCAGTCTGCGGGACCCAGTACCTGTGGTGGCCTGGGACTCTGGGGGCGTATTCTTACGTTGCATGACCCGTAGCCATAACTTTTTTTTTAAGCAAAAAAGCCCTTATTTTTAATTATTAAATAAGTAATTTCAAATATTCATCACGTATTAAATATAGTAATATTTAAGAAAAGAAATATTTACCGAGCTACTCTTAATTTAATTAATATTAGTATTATTGTTAATATAAAGATGTGACTTTAAATATATTGAAGTGTAATTATCCTATTATTTATGTATTGAAAATAGATTATGAATAGTTTTAAGCGTCGTAAAAATTTTATCTATTTCTAAGTTTAAAAATGTTAATTTACTTTTTGATTTAATGTAAAAAATTAATTTTCCTTTTTTAAAAATGAATTTGTTTATTTTTTAGTCTAACTTCGGATTAATTTATTAATTTTTAAATAAATAAAATAAAATATAATTAAACTCTTTGTACAGAATCCATCGTGTTATTATATACTTATATATATAGATAGATTTTTCTTTCTTTTTCCTTGTGCATCAGAGTTAATGAATTTTGGATCCATAGTCTAAGCTCTAGTCAAGTCCACATTTCTAGAAGAGCTGAGACATCATGTGTTACTGCCTTTTGGTAGAGACATTAATATAGATTTAATTTATTAGATTAAAATTTAAAACAGATTTAATCAATTAATTTTATATTGTAATAATTTAGATCTTAATCCATTTAATTAGACTAATTTAAAATTATAAGATTTATAAATTAAATCAATTTGATTAAAGTTTGATTTTAAAGTTTTGATTAAAATTATATATTTATTACATATTTAAAATTAATATATATATATATATATATGCATACTATTGAGAAAAGAGAGCATAATCATACTAGGAGTTAAATCATGAAATTTAATAATCAATACTTACTTTAATAATTATGGTCCACTTAACTAAATCAACTCTATCGAAATCTATCGGTTTATAAATTAAATTGTGAATTGGATTGAATTAGTGAAACTATTAATTTATTGATCTGGTCAATTCGATCAATTCGTCCACTTTAATTAAATAAATTATTAAAAATTATAAATAAAAACATTAAAAAATCTAATTCATTAAACTTAAGTGATTTGTATCAATTTTCATATCAATCAATCTAATATATTTTTTAAATTTGTAATTGAATTAAACCGAATAAATTAATACGATTTTGCGAAATAAGAAAGGAACAAGAAAAAGAAAGAATAGTCAGCAAATGAAGGTCAGTGGACCCAACATCTATGATCAGGAGTCGTTAGTCCAAAACCATGAGGTCTATGGTACTCAAATGACTCGGATTGCAGCTGACGAATTCTTCAAAATAATTAGCACTGTCTGTTCTTCTGATGATAACCAAACCGCGCCGTTTCGGTTTAGCATTGTTCCTTATATCAGTTGATTTTTTTTTCATTTATTTTTTTTATTTTTAAAATTTATATTTCAAAATTCAGGACTCATGGTCAACATTGTTATGATTTTTATATTAGATTATTGGTATGAGATTTTAAAATTGAAAAAAAATACTCATTTGATAATCATGTAATAAAAGATAATATTGTAATGAACAAAGATTTAGCAAGAGATTATTAACGTTGTTGATAATTTAACTTACATTTTAAATACAAAAATAGAGAGACTAAAATATAAATATACAAAGAGTATAAAGACTTTGAACATATTTTAACATTTTAAAAATATTTTCTTTAATAAGAAAACATATACAACATCAATACATGGATATAACATATACTGGGAATTAAGGACAAATTAAATACTACAAATTGTTGCACAAATATCACTATCCACAAAAGAGGCTAATTGAGGAGAAAGACAAACTGATGCTAACCACAACATGGAAGATTCAGAAACTATGTATGCATCACCTTGATCAATTACTAATAACTACATCCTAACTCATTGTCGTACCACTCTGAAGACAAACTCTAATTAACCAATTGACCGTTGTCAAAAACCACCAAAATACTCTCATCATGCTAGTAATACACAAAAAATCAAGTCTCGAATTATCCTCATTCTTGTTGTCATTAGGTGATGCCCAATGAGTTTAAGCCGCCATGGTAACAATTAGCAAGGGTGACGCTAAGGGTCTTGCTTCCAGAAAAAATATAAGTTTGTCCCCTTAAAATTGAAAGCTTTTTTTTAGGTAGATATGATTTTTAAACTTTCAATTTTGTCTTATTTTATAAAAAAATTAGGACATAATAAGAATGTGCCACATGTCATATTCTTATTCATTGATACATTGTTTTTGGAGTAAATTGTTACAAAATTGATAATTTAAGACTATTAATAATAAATTTTAAGTACTAATCTGAAAGTTGGGATATGGTTTAGGGACTAATTTAAGAATAAAGCGTTGATTATATAAAGAATCTCAATATCTCATTTTCCACGTTGAGATGTACCTTGGTTTAAGTTTAACCCTTGTAATAGCGTAAGCAACAGGTTGAAAATTCACGTCGTCTTTTCATCATTAATAAGTCATTATTATAAACTATAATCGTTTGAAAAAAAAAAAAAAAAAAACTCTCATTTACAAATTTAAAATTTAATTTTATATTTTTATTTTTAATAATTTAATCTTTTTATTTTTAAATTTTAAAATTCAGGTCAATTATTAACGCTGTTAAAATTATTTTATTCAATTCAAGTTTATTATAATGCTATTTTTCAGTTACATTGCTACCGAGTTTTTTTTTAATTTTAAAATGTCACACTAATTAATTTAACATAAAAAAATTAACAGCGTTAACAATTGAAGCTATATTTAAAAATATAAAAACCAAAGAGAGACTAAATTTTAGAAATAAAAGTATGACAATTAAATTCTAAATTTGTATAGAGTATAAGGACCTATGACATATTTTAACCTAATTACAAATTATAATTGTTAATTTAACATTATAAATTTAAAACTATAAACGATGAATTAAACTTTTATAATTAAGCGGTAGAAATATTTATAAAAATAAAATATTATTAAGTAAATATACCAAAATTTCGCACTTGGATGTCATCGGAGATCCATCCTTCTTTCTATCGTAATGTCAAAAAGTGAACGCGTCCAACTTTTGACCATCAAAGTTTCCTACATTTTAGCGAGAAAAATATAATTTAATAGTATAAAGTAATTAATATTTGATGAATTAATAAATTATATTACCTCGGCGTCGCTACACAAGCAAAACTTCTAGAACCTGGTAATGCGTGAATTTTTGTTTCATCTGCTTATCCCAACTCGCTCACGGTCCTACATAATGCAATTTGAATTATATATATAGTAAATACTATAAACCAAATAATTTATACGATTTTAGATGTACGTAATACCTCTCCTTTTGTGAATTCCAAAATCTAACTTGATCTTCCCATTGGTACCTCAACATTCCGGTAACAGCGTTAACAATTAAAGCTATATTTAAAGATATAAAACCAAAGAGAGACTAAATTTTTAAAAATAAAAGCATGACAATTAAATTCTAAATTTGTATAGAGTATAAGGACCTATATGACATATTTTAATCTAATTACAAATTATAATTGTTAATTTTCTTGGAAGAAAAAAAAGAAAAAGGAAACAATGCGGAAGTGGCCGCAGAGTTTAAAAATTATTGTTTGGTCATCTTCTTCTCCAGCTTCCTTTTTGGTTTATGCTATTAGTCAGAGTCGGTTCAATATTAAGTACAATTTTATATATTGATAATATATAGTTTACAACCAGAGTCGTCCCTGAATTTTCTTTTGCACTTGGCAAATGAAAAAAAAATGGGCCCTAACGCACTTTTTTTTTTCAAAAAGGGGTCCCGAACTGAATTTTTTAATGAAATTTAAAAATTTTCTGTTGGCCCAAGCAGGGCCCCACCTGCCCTACCCTGTAGGCCCATATATCAATGAGATATAAGGCAACCCGTTTACAATTGTCTCTCCATCGTGAACATAGTCATCGAGACTCTCAATATTTGTTTGTATTATAAATTACAAACGATTACCTACGGAAAAAAAGGTTTGACTTTGTTAGAAGACAAACAAATCATAATTGATGAGTATTTATCAAATTGTAGAACGTACTTCAGAAATTGAGCCATTGAATCGTGATGAAAAGAACGTGTCGATGTGTCTTGGACCCAACTGATCTATCGTCTTAATTCACATGTAATGATTTAACATCCTCGACAATTGATCCTTAGTCAAGAGTGTTCATCGTCCCTTCAACATTCAAAACTTTACCACAAATGACTTTCATTATATTTGACGGTTCAATTCTGGATTACAACAAGATAAAGAAGATTGTTTCATGCAAACCCATACGAGTTTCGGTCCACCCACCCAAACATTTCAAGTGAAAAAACGAATCTGAATGACAGGTTTGGAAAATTTTGATCCTTCATACGAGTTCTTCATTCATTTCATCAAATAACGCGTAGAACCTCATGACTTCTTCATTTGGTCGTTCATCCGGTACACTTCTTTCCCTTGGTGAAAGTATTTCCTCAAAATTGTGATCATCAGTTGCACCCAGTCGTGGAAATGACCGAAACCATCATCACGCATATTAAAAGCATCCCATAACATGTTTTGCATGTTATCGTCACTAACATTACGGTTGAAAGCGATGAGAAAACCCCAGATTCATCGATGAAGATGCTCCCTAGATGTAGACTCACCATGAAAAACCATATTTTGTACCCCGGACAAAACCATCAACTACTAGATGTTAGTAGACCACTTCACGATAATGCCGTTAATATTGCAACACTTCTTACACGGCAAAGAATCATATTCTCTTGGCTTGCATTTTGAAATCGAAATTCGAAAAGTTTCTACTCCATTTCGATAGCCGTTGCTTACCCTTGACAATTTCATCCAACTCCTATCCATTTCAGTAGTTGTTGAAGTCTAAAGTTGACAATAAATTATCTGACTAAATTGTTAATTAATAATTTATATAAGTAATTTATGCATGTTATTAAAAAGTTTAGGTTTAATTATATGTAATTGTTTAGATTTAATTATGTTTTCCACTATATACTTTGAATCTTTTTCTTAAGTTTTATGTAAGTTATGAAGTTTGATATTAATGGAAAATTATGTAAGTTATTAAATTTAATCGTCAACTTATGTATTTTATGCAATTTGATATTAAAATTAGGTAAGTTATGTATTCTTTAAGATCCATCGTCATGGCATTGTTACACAAGGGAGGATCCGTTATATCGATGATGAGATATAAGGCAACCCAAAGTTTCAACCTATATACTTTGGATCTTTTTCTTAAGTTTTATGTAAGTTTGATATTAACTTAAAATTTTAGTGGTTAAATGTTATAGGTTAGTGGTTAAAGGTTAAGGGTTAGGGGTTTGGGGTTTAGTGTTAAAGATTTAAGTGTTAGAGGTTAATGTAATGATTTAACAGTCAAGAGTGTTCATCGTCCCGGATGTAACCTATGATTTAGTTGCATTAATTGTAATTGTTGTTTGGGCTTTACCATGTTATTAAAAAGTTTAGGTTTAATTATATGTAATTGTTTAGATTTAATTATGTTCTAGTATCTGTATTCTATGAACTTTTGAGATTCTAGAAATCTAGTGCTTTTATTAGTTTGATTTAAAAATTATAACTCAATTAATAACACATATTCAAATTCAATCCAAGTCAATTAACAACGTTATCGATTAAACTTAAACTTTTAAATCAAACAGTTTGTTTAGAATTAAAATAAATGGACTATTTAAAAAATGAAAAGTACAAGTACCTGGACAAAATTAGACCATATTAACTATGGAAAATAAATCTTTCCGTCCTTCTTAATTTCAATATTCAACAAATTGATCCCTCTAAAAAACAAAGCAATGTAATCTATGTCAATTTTGAAAAAAACATCTAAAGACAATAAATAATATTAATATTTTCATTAATTTCATATAATTTGATCGGTATAATAATAAATTTACCCTCATAGTTTACACATTATGTCTGCATTTATATATCTGAAGCTAAATTTTTTATATATTATTTTTGAATCTTTTGGATTTTAAAAAATTCTATATATTTTCTTTTCATTCTTTTCTAAAGTAGGACTAATTTAACAAAACATGCAACCATTGAGAGCTTAAATTGTTATTATATCAATCAAAATTATATACAATTGTCGAAAACATTAATTGCCCTTAGTTACCTACTTTTAAAATTGACATAGATTAAATTGCTTTAAATTTTTGTAGACGAACTAATTTACTCAATATAAAAATTAAATTGAAAAGCACTGGAAAGGTTTTTTTTTTACCAAAGTATTATTAGTACATTGCCAAGAAGCTTATGATTTTGTGCATACAAAATTGGGTTTAAAACATGTCATAAGTCTTTATACTCTTAATAAAATTATAATTTAGTCTTTGTACTTTTATTTATATGAATTTAATCTGTATAATTTTAATTTTTAAAATTCAAGTTCAACTATTGACCTGTTATAATTATTTTGTTAAATTCAAGTTCATTACAACGTTATTTTTAGTTACATTACTATTAAGTAACTTTTTTTATTTCAAGGTGTCACACAAATAAATTTAACAAAAAATAATAATATTAACAATTGGACCTGAATTTTAAAATCCGAAAAATAGAGAGACTAAATTCCTAAAAATAAAAATATAGGGACTAAATTACAACATTTTGAAGAGTACAAGGACCTATAGTATATTTTAACCTACCAAATGCAATCGCAACGAGTCAAAGAAGTGTAAGAAGGGAAGCAATGTGCCACTGATGGCTCTTTTTTGAGTGTTCAAAAATGATAGAAACAGTCAACCGTTGACTTTCGCTTTCCCTCCACATTTTACACGACCAAAGACCGTCCCTCAATAAAGAAAAGAAGAAAAATTCTCCCTTTTTCACCATCTTTCTCGCATTCATATAATGCATGTAATGTAATAATTTTTAATTTAAAACCCTAACCCCCATTGTCTCCCTTCTTCATGGTTTTTGTTTTTCTTTAATGGAGGACATGGAAGAACGGGAACAAAAATGTCTGATAAATGAACTATTACAAGGAAGAGAGCTAGCTATGCAACTCCAAGCCCATTTAAACCTTCCTTCTTGTAATGAAACTCTTGAATTGTTATTACAACAGATCCAAGCTTCTTATGACAAGGCACTTTCATTGCTCAACTACAAAGCAATCGGTACGTCGGACACGATCGATCCGCCGCCGCAAAGTCTCCCCGTTCGTGACGATGCCACCGTGCAAAGGTATAGCGTAAAAATAACACATACGTACTTATTATTTCACGCGGTATACGTTCATTATGTGTATTCGTATGCGTGTAGAAAAAGTCTGCCGAGATGGACGCAACAAGTCCGAGTAAGACCTGGTACTGCAATGGAAGGAAACCTTGATGATGGCTTTAGTTGGAGGAAATATGGACAAAAAGACATTTTGGGAGCAAAATATCCAAGGTTTTTTTTTTTTGACACAGTTCTAGGCTGTCAACATGTTATGGTTTGGTGTGCGTGTGTATATATATGTGTGATTGAATTTAAGCTATGGGTTCAAATGGGTTACTTGCAGAGGATATTACAGGTGTACCCATCGGAATGTTCAAGGTTGCTTGGCGACCAAGCAAGTTCAAAGGTCAGATGACGACCCGACCATCTTCGACGTTGCTTACCGTGGAAGGCACACTTGTAGCAACAACAATCAAGAACAAGGAACCAGTACCATAGAGCCATACCAACAGCAACAGCATATTGGTAACCAAACATACCCTTTGTTCCCTAATAACCTTTCGTTGAACTTAAAGGTCGAAAACGATGTCGGCGACGGTAATTATGAGACGGGAAATCTTTCGCCTACGTCATCGTGTCGGAATCCGACGGGGGTGATGAACAATGGTAGTACTAGTGTTGCCACTGAGTCTGAGTTTACTGAGATTATTCGAGCTGATACTTCGGCGATGAACGCTCCTACTGTCGGGTTGGATTTCCCGTTCGGTAATGCTGGATTGGATCCGAATTTCACATTTGATGACCATGGTTTCTTTTCCTAATTCTAAATCTCTGTTGCTTATCTAATGTCTCTAATTTCATGTTATAGTTTTCTCTGATTTAAAATTATCGAAAAATACTTTGGTGGTGGTATGTAAGTGAATAATTTACTTATCAAAACATGTAAATATAAATGTGTGTATGTATAATCATCTCTATAAATAACATTAACATTAAATTAAATATTTAAATTAACTAAAATTTTATTTAATCAATTTTACACCAATTCACTCTTCCTTTTATTTTAGAATACCTATTGAATCACTAATTTTCGATTCAACCCACTAATCCAATTTAATTCTACCATCCATAAATTTTTTTAAATTTCACCAAAAAATGTTTTACAAAGAGTTTCGCACATATTTAAGAAAGTTATAAATGGAGTTAGACGCATAATTAAACTAGAAATTAATTAAACTAGGAATTCTATTACATGTATATGTGTGTGAAAATTATAAATTTAAAATACAAATATATGTTTAAAATAACATACAACAAAAAATGAAAATACGGTTTGAAACTAATTAAGAAAAATAACACATAAACTATGTAAGATATTAAAATCATGAAAAAATTAGATTAAATTGTTTGTCATAGTGTTGTCATTAATCTTAAGTTGGTGTCGAGTTAACTTGTGACACTATCTCAATCAAATATATTATTAATACATACAATTAATGAAATTAATAAAGTAGACATAATAAAATTAAAATGTATAAAAATATTTAAAAAGAAGAAGCTTTAGTTGAATGATAAATTATAAAGGTTTTTCAAATGCAATGGGCATGTGTTCAAATCCCACTATATGCATATATTATAAAGTGAAAAGATTAAAATACTCTCAAACGATATTACTTATTTTAATTACGGAAGAGTATTTTCGTAATTTTCTAATCAAGTTGGTGCTCGGTTGACCTATGACACCAACTTAATTAAGAGTTTAAATAATAGTGTAAATACTAATAAAAATTTTGAAGGTCGTGAGTCGAGTGAACATAAGCATATAATACCTTTTTATGTGAATATAATTTATTAATTAAGCCTAACATAGTTTTTTTTTTTTTATATACAATACAATTTTAAACTCACATGTACAAACACTATACACAACACAAGCGAACCTATGAATCGAACTCCGATCTTAAATATAAATGAACTCACTTCAATCAATGGGCCTATTATTTGATTTCAGCTCAATATAATTCAATGTATGATAGATTAAGAACCCAACATTCGCACCCAAAAGACTAAAATTGGGCCGTGATAAAGTTTATAGGTTAAGTCCAATAGAGCCCATACACATGAAATTTTGAGTAATGATGAATTATGTGATGAGGCACCATTCAAATTTTTTTTTTTTATATACAAGGTACCATTCCAATTTCAACCATAGGGTCCAGACCAATAATTATTTTGATTTTTTTTTTCTGAAATTTGACCAGCTGAGAAAATGATTTTTATTATGTGGTCCAAACCTGAATTGAAAATTGAATCAGGAGAGACAAAAGTTCTAAATAAATAAATAAATGAATGAATTGGAATTTTAATTTTTTGTTTCCAAGTGGTCCATAATATATATTAATAATAAGCCTCTTTAAGGCAGTCATGCAAAAATTTGGGCCTCTTTTTTGCCTGCTAGGCTGAGAGAAATCTTGTTATAGATTTGCATGCACATGGGACCATTGCTATGCCACACTTTACACCTCAGTTCTTCGATTATTCTTTATTTTTGTTCTTTTTTCTTTTCTGGAATTTTGTCTTTTTCTAAAAGAAAAAATATTTTTCTTTCTACTTTTTTTTAGGCGAAAGAATGAACTGAATATAATGTATATACTAGCTGAGTTTTACTTGGAATGTTATCCTAAAGGAATAGTATTACAAATAAATTAGGCACTATATTGGTTCAAAAATAATAAAGTTTTTGGAAAAGGGAGGTTTTTGGGAATGTTGTTAGGAGAAAGGAGAAATCCTTAAGAAGATTAGCGAGGGTGTATGTAGTAATGGAGAGGAGGCACTCTGCTATGTTGATATAGGTAGAAAAGGAAATACGGGGCGAATTGGAGATAACTCTTTACCGAGAAGAGCTTCATTGCCATTAGAAATTTAGATGTAATTGAATACTGGGAGGTGATCGTAACACTAAGAATTTTCATAGTCGTGCTTTGGCTAGGCGACAACATAATCAAATTAAAGCATTGAGGATGTTAGATGGCACTTGATGTTATGATGAGGGAAAGATTCAAGATACTATGGTAACTTTCTTTCATGATTTACTTTCAGTGGATAGTATATTAGTTAGCTAGTATCTTGTAAAGGGTTACTTCCCCAAGTTGAGTTGTGTTAAGAGTGGGTTTTTAAAAGGTCTGGTTTGTAAAACCTCTTACCCGATCCGATCGCTGAATCCGAACTACGGATGTCACATTCGTTGTCGGAGCAATAACAGTCAAATATACTTTTAATAAGTCATCCAAACATTAAATCATGTGTTACCTACAATCATTTAATGACACATAACTTACATCGAGTCTTAATCGAGCTTACGAAAGCTCTTTGTTGACCCGAGCGTGCAATAGGACCAAATTGTAAAGTTGTGAAAATCCAAGGCCGATGTTGTGACATCACCTCCTTCATGTCGTGATGTTGTCAAACAGTTTGTCACGTTGCGACGTCCGACCACTTGACGTCGAGACGTCACAATCTGTCGGTCAACGTTGCGATGAGGAGAGTTGCTACTTTCGACGTGGATTCTGTTTTTGGCGCAAAATAGGCCTTTTGATGCCTATCCCAAACCAACCAAACTTTTAACACGATTGGTACATGTTTGCACCTTTGTACCTACACAAACCAATCAAAATATATCTTATAACATTACATTCAACTAATTCCAATCATTCAATCTAATACATTTCCAAATTGGTTACTAAACGTACCAAATCAATTCAACAAAGTTTCATTCATTCCATCATGCTTTTGTTCATGGTAAATCATCATTTGCCAAACCAATCCATTTCACATTAAAAATGGCAATTCAAAATGCGAAACATGTTACCAACCAAACACATATACATATAGGCAAATTTTTTTATCAAAGATCAACCATTAATCATGATTTAAACCAAACTATCATTTTCAAATAAACTCATGTTTAAAGCACCTATGTACATGCCACATAACCAAGATTTAAACGACTAAAATTCTACCGAATAGCTGATAGGATAGTGTGAGCTTCACGGTGATCCAATCAACGTGTTTTGCAAAATCGAAGATCTACAGGGAAAAGGGAGATAACGTGTAAGCATTTTAAATGCTTAGTAAGTTCATATGAAATTTACTTAACTTACATTTACAATACAATAATTTAGCAATTGAATTACATTGGTACAAACATGGCATACCACTGGCATCTAACATTCTCATGTACATTTACAAATACATAAAAAAGGTTAGTTCATTTGCATAACTATATCATGATACTTAAAACAAATGTATATATATACAATCACTCCATCATATTTCAAATATTGTAAAAACTATGCAATTTTTGAAAATATAACAATTCAATCCATATTCAATCATTTCAATTTCGTTTAATTACTGTTTTCGCACGGAGACCCCCTAGTAAATTGAACTCAGTTATATGAGATTTATTTATTCACATAAGATGACAAAAATGCAGATGACTTGAGCTTGTTTAGACAGAAAGTTGCCCCTGCAGTTTTTCATCCACTAGCCTTCAATGTCGCAACATCCATGGCAATTGGCTTCATAAAGGGTTTGAGGGTCACTTGGTGTTACGACACAACCTTGCTGGTGTCGCAACCTGGACGACAGGCCATTGGTTCCCTTCACTTCAATGTTTGGCTTTGAGTCACAACCTCGAGGGCTCTGTAACACCCCTTACCCGAGACCATTGCCGAAGTCGAGCACGAGGCATTACTAAACTTAACTTACTAATTCGGGGCATAAAATTTGAAACTGTCCATCTGCATCATGTTCAGTAAATTGACTATAACTCGAGTTACAAAACTCAAAATTTAGATCCGTAAATTTTTCATGAAACTAGACTCATATATATTCTTACTATAATTTTTCCAGAATTTTTGGTATGGCCAATTAGTACATTTTATTAGTTAAAGTCTCCCCTGTTACACAGACTGACAGTTTTGACCCCTCTGTACTAAAAATCAATTATCTCATAATATACAATTCTTTTGCCTACACCGTTCCTTTCATATAAAAATAGACTCAATAAGATTTAATTATATATTTCATTCACAACCTAATTCTATTTCTATTATTTTTGGTGATTTTTCAAAATCACGTCACTGCTACTGTCTAAACTGTTCCCCTGCATATAATTACATAATTTCTTTCTAATAACTACCAACTAGGCATTGCAAAACATCCAAAACATGCTCTTATTTAGCCATTTTAATAGCTAATCATTACCATACATTTACAATCTAATCTGAAGCCATATCATAAGGTTATACACACAAGATAGCTAAGTCCCTATACATGCCATAACTTAAAACGTCGAGTCACAAAATACTAATATAATCCTTTGATAGTGTGTAACGATCTCCGGCGTCCTTTCGATTCCCGAATTGGCTTGTAATACTATAAAAAATAAAATAAAAATGGGCGTAAGCATAAAGCTTAGTAAGTTTACATGTAAATAAATAACAACATTCTTAATCATTTATCTTATTCTTTTCTTATCAAGATTACTTAAGCTTTTAACTCATTATACTTAAACTTGTGTTCTTACTGCACCTTTAAATATGAATTTGCCTTACCTTACCTTTTTAGCTTGAACTTGTCTTACCTTTACTTTGGTATACTCTTTGAATTTTCCCGTTGAACCATTTGGAATACTAAGGATACGCGGGTACCTTTCCTTATGAAACTTAACCATTGCCATGTCTTGACATGGTCTTACGTGGTATCATTGCCTTATGGACTCACCAATGCCATACCTTGGCATGGTCTTACATGGGACCTTTGCCTTATAGTAACATATCAATGCCATGTCTTGACATGGTCTTACATGATTTCCTTAAACCCTAATGTCATGACATTTGTATCCTATACATTCCTAAGGTTCAACCGGAACTTTCTGGGATAGCTTTTCCGTCAATTCATACTTGAGTCTTTAAATAATACATTTACAGAATAAATATGTAAATGCTGGAATTTAACAGTATTAAATATAAAATAATAGAATATTGCATTTATTTACTGCAAACTTACCTCGAAACAAAATACAATCAACTATATTGATTTAGTCTTCTATCTTTTCTTTCCTCCATCTAACTCGGATTTCGTTCTTCTTGATCTATAATAGAAAATTTAGCTTATTTAATACTCACATTATTAAAACAGTCCTTAACTCTTAACTTTGGTAATATTACAATTTTGCCCTAAACTTTTACATATTTACACATTTGCCCCAAAGCTCAAAATTAAACTTTATCCCTTATTCTTATGTTTTATGACATGCTGATCATTTTTCCTTCTATGGCAACATCAAATTCTCACTTTAACTTGTACTTATGAACATTAGGTATTTTTACCGATTAAGCCGCTTTTACTCGCTTTTCACTTAAAATCACTTAGCAAAAGTTATTTAACATAATTTCAGACTTCATATTCTATCATAAAACATCAAAATAAACACATTTAACCTATGGGTATTTTTCCAAATATGAACCCTAGCATGAATTATTGATAGAATAAGCTAAATCGAGCTACTGGGGCTTCAAAAATGTAAAGAACATTAAAAATGGGGTTTGGAATCACTTACTATGGAGCTTGGAAGCTTGAAACAAACCCTAGCTATGGTGACCACTTGAAAATTCGGCCTAATGAAGAAGATGAGCATATTTTGCCATCTTTTTCCCTTTTAATTTATTTTTATTACCAAATGACTAAATTACCCTTCATTAAAAACTTTGGTTCTTTCCACCTATATATGTTCATTTTTGTCCATGAAAATATAATGGTCTAATTACCATTTAAGGACTCCTACTTCAAACCCCTATTTCAATCAAGTACTCTATAAATTAGAACCCCTATTTAGCAACTTTTGCAAACAAGTCCTAATAGGCAATTTAAGCATGAAATTAATAAAATTTCTTATCAATAATCTAACACATGTATTTAATCACTCGATAAATCATAATAATTAATCATAATAAAATTTTATAGCTTGGATTCATGGTTTCGCAACCATTATTCCGTTTAGGCCCTATTTCGGGATGTTACAGGCTCAGAGTCTTGACTTTGAGGCTTAGTGTCGCGACACCTTATACTAAATGTTGTGACCTTTAAAGTAGACTACTTTAGGTTAAGTTTTGGTGAAGTTCAACTTCCTTGAGGTGATGGAAGGTTAGGGTTATGACACATAGGCATCCATGTCGTGACGAGGATGGAAGGTCAATTTCACGAGACTTAGGCTTTGGTGTTGTGACAACCATGGCAGTTGGCTTCATGGAGGACCGAGGGTCACATGGTGTCGTGACTCGACCTTGCTGGTGTAACACCCCTAGCCCGAATCCGTTGTCAAAACAAGGTTACGGAGCATTAGTAGAATTTACAAATCAAATAATAGATATTTTGCAACAACCCGATAGTCACGGGTAATCGAAAAGTGTATTTTCGGGTCTCTGTTTTCGTAAAATAGATTCGCAAATATTTAAATATTTACGAAGTTAGTTTTGTGGTTAATTAGGTTTTGGTTAGGTAAATTAGCTTGAGTTAAGGGTAATTAGGTATAAGGATTAAATTGAATAAATGGTGAAAGTTTAATTATAGATTAAAGAAAAAGTAAAGGGACTAAATAAGAAATTAAACCCTAATTAACATGTGTATGGTGATTGTGTATACAAGTGTAAAATTGAAATACATAAGAATATAATAATATATATACTTAATATTTAAGTATATATATAAAATATATATTATATTATTATAATAATAACTAAAAGAATAAGTAAAATAAATAAAAGAAAAAGAAACAAAAGAACAGAGAATAGAACAAAATAGGGGGAAAAAGAAAGAAAGAAAAAGAGAAAGAAAGAATGAGAAAAATTAGGGTTTTTAAGGGTTCAAAGCTTAATTGGTAACGTTGTACTGAAAACTTTAACTAAGAAAGGAAAAGATAAAGTCGACGAGGAGTAGCTCGGAAATTCTGGTTTGTATTTCTATAATCCGAATTTAATTATTAATTGTTTTATTTTGATTTAAGTGTTTATGGTAAGTAAATAAGGTAAGTGTTAGCATTTTTTATATTGAATTGAATGTATGTGAAATTGTGATTTATGTGATAATTAAGTATTGGATAATTGTGGCATTTGAAAAGTGAATTGAAACCCTATTAACTGTATCAGGCTGAGTCGGATATAGATGGCATGCCATAGGATTGAAAGAGTTTAGGGATACTTCGACTTCGAGTCAATGAGACACTGGGTGTCAAATTATTACTTCGGATAAATTCGATGAGGTACTGGGTACCAATTTACTTCGACATTGCCGATGAGACACTGGGTGTCAACTTATTGCTTTGAATTATCTGATGAGGCATTGGGTGCCAAACTAGTGTGTTTTGGTTGGATCCGTGTATCCATCCGAGTCCGTGTCATGTTAATAGAGGTTATTGAATAAAATAATGATATGGTTGATATTGAGTGGTGATTTGAAATATCGTTAGAGACACATGATTTGTTTATTTATGAATTGAATTTGAATGAACAATATTGTTGTTCAAATGAATTGCGTTTATATTGTGAAAAGCTATCTGGGATAGCAAATGGTAAAAATTGAATGTGTTATAAATACCTTATTTATGAATTGAATAATTCTATGACTATAATTATTGTACGTTATATTAATTTACCTTTAAGTATTCGGATTATAGAAATACCACTGAGTTTATACTCAGCATACGGTTTGTTTTTCGTGCGCAGGTTAGGTTAAAGTCAGATAGCCGATTTAGCATCCATCAACGATCTCGAACTCAAAATGTGATGATGTATACTTCTTTTTTGTGTCGGCATGTACCTAGGTTGTCTAAAGCTTATCATTTTGTGGAGTGATTGTAATTAATATTATAAGTTGATATTGGTTGATTATATATGAATATATGAGTTATTGAGGGTATAATATGGCATGTTTAGGTTGATGCATGAATGAACATAATATAGGAAAAATTTAGGTTGATATTGGCATGGTTTTAAATTGGTTTTGATAGATGATTATGTAATGTTCATATTTGATCTGAAAAGTTCAGTAATGATACGTGACCCTGTTCCAACGACAGATAAGGGTTAAGGTATGTTACATATTCCACATTATACAGTATTGATATCAGAAAGCAATCATGAAGTCCCTTATATGAACCTTCGAGGTCCAAAACATGCATTAGAAACGAGTCGAAACTAAATCGAGTATGAATTTTTCGCAAAATCTCAAAATTTTTCCTAGGTGCAGTGGTCACATGCCCGTGTGGTTCACATAGCCAAGGGACACGCCCGTGTCTCAGGCTGTGTAACTCTATGGGGTCAAGATAGCAAACAAATACTTGAATCAGGTTTCTATTGGCCCACTCTATTTAAAGATGCCAATAGGTAAGTCGCTTCGTGTGATAGATGCCAAAGAACAGGTAATATTTCTAAACGTGATGAAATGCCTCAAACTTACATGCTATCATATGAAATATTCGACGTATGGGGTATTGATTTTATGGGTCCCTTCCCTAGTTCATTTGGGAATAAATACATCTTAGTGGCAGTTGATTATATGTCAAAATGGGTAGAAGCTAAAGCTTTGCCTACAAATGATGCCCGAGTAGTAGTAAAATTCCTCAAGAAACTGTTTTCTTGATTTGGAACACCTAGAGCCATTATTAGTGATAGGGGTACTCATTTTTGTAATGCTCAATTTGAAAAAGTCTTAAAAAGATATGGAGTACACCACACGATAGCTACCCCATATCACCCTCAAACCAGTGGGCAAGCAGAAGTAGCAAACCGAGAACTTAAGCGAATTTTAGAAAAAATGGTTGAATCAAACAGAAGAGACTAAGCAGTAAAAGTAGATGATGCCTTATAGGCCTATAGAACAACGTTTAAAACACCCATAGGGACATCCCCATACAAACTTGTCTACGGGAAAAGTTGTCATTTGCCATTCGAGTTAGAACACAAAGCTTTTTGGGCTATAAAATTTTAAATTTTGATTTTAAAATTGCAGGGGAGAAAAGAAGGATGCAGATGAACGAGCTAGATGAATGGAGAACTGATGCTTACGAAAACTCAAAACTTTACAAGGAAGCCACAAAGCGACGCCATGATGCTCGTCTGAAGAAATCAAAACAACTCGAAGTAGGGGACTTGGTCTTGCTATACAACTCGAGGCTTAAACTATTTCCTGGGAAACTGAAATCAAGATGGTCAAGGCCATTCATAATCAAAATAATTTCCCCTATGGCACAGTCGAGGTAACCCACCCCACTCAAGGCACATTCAAGGTAAATGGTCACCGACTCAAAACCTATAATGGTGAAGATGTTACAAATATGAGAGAGGAGCTTCAGCTTTGTGAACCTTCTTTTAGAACCAAAAACATGGTAAGTCTAGCTTAAGACTTTAAACGAGCGCTTCTCGGAGGCAACCCAAGCACTAACTTTCACTAACATTATACTCTTGATTTTAAGGATCTAACACCGTCCGATTAAGCACAGGTTTTTTAGACCACACGGCCTTACACACTGGCATGCTCATAGCCGTGTGGAACCCACGAGACAAAACACGGGCAGTCTTGTGGTCATGCATGATAAAAGGTAAATTTTTATCGACACGGGCAGAACACGGCTGAGCCTCACGATCTTGCTAAGATACTGACTTCTTAAACACGAGCAAAACACGACCGTGCTTAACAACCGTAGGGACATACTGGCTTATCGAACAAGGGAAAGACACGCCCATTCTAAATGGCCTGTGTAAAAAAGAACACGGGCGTGTCCATCTAACCACGACCATGCCCAAATACCTAGTCGAGCCCAAAATTTAAAATCGCGAAGAACACGGGCACTTTAAAAGAGAGCACGGTGTGGCACTTGACCATGCTCCCTCCCCTATTTAAGCAATTTCAATCGTCCCTCCCCCCCAAATCAACGCTAAAAATTTTTTTCAGCCTCCTTCCTCCCAAATTTCGGCCACACCCACACTCCTCACTCTCCTAAAAACTCCTTAACTCCCATTTCTTCCTTAAAAACACCCCCACGCCCTCCCCACTACCGTGTTGTAGAAATACACGCCCCTACCACCACCGTGTTCATCCTACAACCCCGCGCCACTGTCGTGCTCAGACCGTGCCCTGCAGAAACCCACCACCGTCACCCCTGGTTCTTTCCATTATTTCACTTCCTTAACTTAAAGTTTGACAAATTTCATATTATTTTGTTTAGGACAATTTTTTTTTTTAGCTTTAGTTTTAAGTATGATTCATCTTTTTAAGAACTCATTTTAGAACTTATGTCAATGTTTTATTCATGAATATTTGCAACCTTATTTCAATTGTTATAACGAAATTTCTGATTATTAGCTATTTGATAGTTATTTATCATTGTTAGATAGATTTAATAAGTTTCTGTTGATTATGTTCTTTTACAAATTTTCATTTTAATTGGTTGCTTATAGTAAGAACCGTCGTGTTTTGCCTTAATTATCTCGGTATCGATGACAACTTGGTACAACCATTACTTGAATACGCAATTCTTTTTCAGGTACAATGTCATCATCTCAAGGAAAGAGAACAATCGCCCCAAGTTCGAAAAAGCGAAAGGGACCCGGCTCATCCTCGGCCAGTGCCTCTTCTGAGGTTCGACACCGCTTTCTTCAATTCAATCAAGAAACTCAGGAAGAACGATACAGGACATTCCAGGAAAGGCCCTTAGGCACTGGTAGGTGCATTGATGGAACGCCTTGGAACAGAACGGGTTGGTAGTCGATATCCGAGTACTCGTCTCGACTAAGCCGTGAACAATTTTTCTCTATTATCGAGCCCATACACTTGGAGCTTACTCTAGAATTTTGTGCCACCTTTACCCTACAAACAGTAATGGCGCAGCACGACGATCCGGGCACGATCCAATTCCGTTTAGGAGGAACGGTTAGACGATTGAGCGTGCCGTAATTCGGGGCGGCACGACTTTTCACTGATGACTTCATAGAAGAGAACGATCTTCTCGACCTGGATCGTATATTTTACCACACCCCCGCTCGCTGCTAGTGCGACTTAGCCCCCAACAAGGGCAACTACGACCATAGTCGCTCAAAGGCGACAGCCTTAGCCCTCACTCTGAGGTATCTCCATGCCATCTTAGCTCACACCATTATGGGATGACGCGAGAGCACTAGCGTGGTGAACAAACAAGACGTCTACTACCTCTGGTGCATGTCAGAAGCATACGTCTTTGATCTCGCATACTTCATAGCCCGTGCAATTCAGCACCAGACAGAGCAACATAGGAGGGGGATTCTTTTGATGGGGCCATACATCACATGATTGGCGCGACACTTTGGGCTTCTCAATACCGAGACGAGATCTCCTCATTGACACTGATCGGCCAGATGGTGCCTCAGGGCATCAAGACAATGCTACACATGAGGATGATCAAATATCGTCGTGGGACCGACCCCCCTCAGTACCGACTAGCTACGAATGATGAGGTGCCCGAGGATATTATTGATGATGTCCCACCAGGTCCGAGTCGTGACCATCCCATCCAAAGACCTCGATGAAAGATATCTCGCATGCTTTACCTAGTTCGAAAGCGATCTGCACTCGTAGCTTCATCGACACCGCTCGACATTTTAATGGGATCGAGGTAACTTTTTAGCAGATCTGCCATCACTTTTATATTTCATCATCGACACCTCCACAGGATCCGGCAAATGATGATGACCTATGAGTCCTTTTTATTTTTCCATTCGTTATTTTAAGTTTTATTTCTTTTAATTATCTTAATTTGAACATTCCCTTTAGACATTAACAACTTTTATTATAATCATTGGTTATCTAACTTTTGAGTATGCCTAACACATGTTTATTTACACCTCCAAGATGTCTAACTGATGACTTCGCAGTTTCAATTGCACATTCCATATAAATGAACAAATCACAAGGAGTAATTCACTATTACATAAGTCATCTTTTACCACCGCCTCCTCCAACTCATCTTTTACCACTACCACTGCCAACTCCCGGAGTCATCCAAAATTCAGGATGTGTCACTTCTCCCCTTCTCTTTTTATTTCATTATTATATGATTATTTATCTATCCTTGTACATTGAGGGCAATGTACATCTTAAGTGTGGGGGGGTTAAAGTGCCTAACTTTTTGCATTATTCTCAAATCCCTGAATTATATCTAGTTCTTAAAGTATTTTTCTCATATTATTAATTAGGGTGAAATTTCTGATGATTTATGATTTTTATTAATATGTTTTGGATTAAGTCATTGATAATTGTGCATTGATGATTAAATTTGAAGAATAGTAGAGAATCAAGCATGATAAGTCTATTTTTCAAGAATAAAAAATTTTCTAGGTTGTTGAACTGAATTTGAATATTACCTTGAAGTTTGAATTTTAAAAGAATTGATATCAAATACCCATAATTTTTGTGAGATTTTGAGCCTTATAGACCATATATTCTTTTTTGTGCTCACTTTACTGACTATGAGTGTGTCAACATTGAATTGTTATTCTAGAACTTGCCTCGTTTATACATGTTGAGACCACATTATTGATTTGATATACTGAGATGATAAAGGCACCTAGGTTTTAACCCATTCACACCACCAAAAAGCCTACCTATATAATTAACCCCTAGTGAACCCTTTTTAATCCTAACAACCCTTTTTATTGATTTACCCGCTAATATTAACCCAAAAACCCTTTATATTTGTTATCACCATTCTTTTGACTACCCTTCTATCGAGAATTGATTTGATAAGTTTCCTAATTAGTTTATTTCAGTTGATAAATTTCTTTCTTTATTATGTATTTACTTAATTTGTTTTCTCAAAAAAAAATTGATCGAAAAATCAAAGTATATTCAATTAGTAGTATAAAAAGTGAGCTTGTGCATTTAATTTTCAATTATCAAGAAAAAGCTCGTAGTATTATTAGTTTCAAAGTTTCAATTGATGTAATCATTTATTTTCCAGTTCATTGTTCTTAGTTAGGTAAATTTGTCGTCAATCTCAATTTTAACCTTCTAATTCAGCCTTTATCCACTCCTTTAACCCAAGCCCGTTACAACCACATTAAAGACCTTTTGATTTGTGTATCGATGGTGGAGATTTGATTTTCGTGCAAGCCTATGGGATTAACTTTTCGAGTTCGACTTATGAGTGCTTTTTCTTGAACCTTAAACACTTCGAGTGCTTTGAGTGAATCTTTAGTGAGGATGTCAATCCTTGTCAGTTTTGAATTAAAGGTAATTATTTAGATAAGGGGAGACACCTATGTTTTCAAGCTACAAAATATATGACTTAGAATTGTTTGAATCTTTAAGAGTCTTTGAGTTAAATTATCAATGTATGAATTATCTATAAATTATGATGAGGCATTATTGATGAGAATAATGAATTGTGGAAAGTTCATTTTAATTGTAAGTTGAGAATTTTGCTTGAGGACAAGCAAAAGCTTAAGTGTGGGGGTATTTGATAAGCCGTAAAAATAACATATTTTAACCCTATATTTAACATGCTTTTGGATGATTTAGCCCTTAATTTATGTAAAAAGGTGCTCTTAATCCTTTCTTTTCATGTTTTATACTCAGGAAAGCACCCGAGGATGAAAAGAACGAGAAATGGGCTTAAAACGGGCCAATTTGGGCCAAAGTGAAAATTGACACGACCTAGACTTCAAGCCACACGATCGTGTCTCGTCAATTTACTTCACACGATCTGACCACGATTTACACGGCCGTGTCTCAATTAACAGAATAGAAACACGGCCGAAAGTCGATTTACACGGGTGTGTACCATGGTCATGGCTATGTCGTGGAAAAGAGGAATTTCATTCAGAAAAGGATACTTAGGGAGAAAGAAACGCATTCCAAGAGCCTATATAAAGACCCTAAATGTAACCTGAAAAGGAAGGTCAGTTAGGCGGTCACCAGGCCAAGCCCGAGCTGTAGGCGATTTGTGGGAATCACTCGAAGATAGCCAGTTGATCCATCTCAAGAAGCCGAAATTCTACTCAAGACGGCGGATCTCTCCTTCAATTCCTTCAGGGGGTTTTAGGGATTTCTTATGTTTTTTTTATCTTTTCTCTTGAGATGTTTTATTTTATCATTATGAACTAAACCTTTCAGATACCTGAAGGGGATGAAGCCTAGATGAATCTTGTTATTATTTATTGAACTATATAATAAATACTTAGTTTGTTCTTAATTATGTGTGCTTAATTCTTATGTTAATATTTCTGAAATATTGATTCAAGTTGAATGTGCTTAGGTGGTGGAGCAAAAGTCCCTGCTTAAGAGCAGATCTAGCATAATTAAGCGGAGTTGATCGCGCGACTAGAGATAGGGTGACGAGATTTTACCGAATTAGGGTGAAACCTAATATGGGAGTCCATAGATTGAGTTAATTCTTTTCTAGGGGTTTTAATTTGAAAGAGATTTCGGTTAATCAACTTAGGGTTAGACGTTATTCGCCTCGAGAGAGGGTTTAATATAAATTTGGGAGTCTTACAGATCAAGCTAAATGAATAATTCGTCTGGTTCAGTGTTGGATAACAAGTGAAGTTTAGTGGATTCTTCCTGAGGGTATCGTCTTAATCAACTGAGTTTTTCCTAAAGTTATTTTCCCAAATTCATTCTTTTTGTCTTTGCGTCTTAGTTTAGTAATTAATTAGTTCCTTTGGGTTCGACAATCCGGTCTTGCCTAAACTATACTATTGTTCGATAGGTGCACTTACCTTAAGTCGTTGTCAGAGTTAGTTTTCAGGTTCGATCTTTCTCTTTATAAATTTTAAAACTCAAAAATTCTAGACGATCAGTTACAGAAATTTGGCACTAAGTGTGCGAAATATTAAAGTAACGGCACTATGTGTGTGATACGTTACAGGGATTTGGCACTAAGTGTGCGGAATATTAAAGTAACGACACTATGTGTGCGATACATTACTAAATTCTTTGTAACAGGTATACAGGTTTGATGTTTTTTTAAAGAACTCGTTTTATTAATGTTGATATGAATAATAAAATGTTCGAGTATGCAATCTTATAATATGCTCGGGAATTTAAGGTTGGAAAGAGAAATAACCTAGAGGTATGTATTATTTAAAACAACTTGTGATTGATGGTGGCTTGAAATGTTAGTAGGAAATCGTTAAGTAAAAGAGGCACGTACAGGTTATTCTATTATGTGTAGGTGGTGTATGGATATATATATATATACATATTTATACATGCATATAATGTTGCTATGAAATATATATTAGTATATTGCCTATTCGACAAAGATGATGTAAATGAAATAATTTATTTTAAATCTTGATAAAGTGTATATGTGAGTTAAATGCTTAAAACTTACTAAGCTATGAAAGCTTACTTTGTATTTGGTTGTTTCCGTATTGTAGATCTCTTTTGGGTGTTCAACTCGTGCTCGAGGATCATCTTTAAAGTTTATCACACTATCAACGAAATTTTGGTATCTCTTTTGTGTATAAACTTTAAGTCTATGGCATGTATAGGCTAAATTATTTTCTTTGAGTTGACTTAAACGATGATTATATGAATGTAATATTGCCATGCGAAAATGGCTTTATTTTTAGGTTTGAGTTAATTGACCATGCTTGAGATGTTGCATATGTGTGTGCATATTCAATTACATTATAAACTCATTTTGGTAGGTGCGTTTTCATGAGATTATGTATGGCATGATATTCATATAGTACAAATGAATGTTTAATGCATGACTTGTAGGTTTAGTTTTAGAAATTATTTCATATTATGCTATAAGTGAAATCGATTTATTGATGACTTACTGAAAACAAACTTATTGTAAATGTTCGGCTATTACATTTATTTAACATTTTTCTTTGGATGTTCATATGTATGTCCGGCCATTAGGAATGAATGGTTAAATTTATGGATGTAATATTTAGCTAAGGTGTGCATATGATTATTTGTTTATGTATATGAAATGATCATTGCCGAATGTGATAAGTAGATAGGTAAATGATATAATCATATGTGATATTAAAATAGGAGTATACATGATCAAAAGTGTAACATATGTTCAATAATGATAAATGCTTGAATGTTTTGTTGATAATAGAAATGTAATAAATGATTAAGTGCCATATACCTATTCGGCCATTGCTTTGAAATGACCATGTTAATAGTGATTTGCTAGTTGATTGTAATTAGATACTATTTGATGTTGATGATATTATTTGTGATATGCAAGTTGATGTATTGAGATTAGATGGGATATACATGTTTATTTGTAATAGTATGAAATGGTACGCATTTATCAAGAAATAGTTATGATTGATTGCATTGACTTGTGTTTGGTTTAGTAATGCCTGTAACTCTAATCCGGTGACAGATACGGGATAGGTGTTACATTCAATTTTTCAAGCTTGCTAGTAAGTTCATCTTAGCCCCGTTTTTAATATTCTTCGTATTTTTGGAGTCCTCGTAACATGAATTAGTTATTTGATGAGCTAAGATGCATGTTCAAAAATCTACCCATGTATGACATGTTTGTAAATGATGTTTTAAGAGAGAATATGATAGTTTGATGTTAGATAAACATCTTTTCCTAAATGAATTTCATGAAAAATGCTAATAAGGACTAGTTTGTAATAGTTGTGAAATTTGCCATACATGGTAGAAATAGTGAGAATTGGTTATTGATATGGTTGAGACAATGAATCGGTTGAGCATAAAGTATTAGAAAGTTTAATGAAAATCACTTTACGAGCCTAGGGGCAAAAGTGTAATTATGAGAAAGTTTAGGGGTAAAATAGTAATTTTTCCAAAGTATGAGTTAAGAGTCAATTTAGTCAATATGAGTATTAAATGATCTAAATTATTATTATAGATCAAGAAAAATGAAGCCCGGATCGAAACCGAGGGAAGAACAAAGTCGAGGACTAAATTACATATCTACATACATTTTGTATATCGAGGTAAGTTTGTATTATTTCTAAGATATATGATTGCTATCATTGATTTGCTTAGTATAATGTACATTATTACCATAGAAATGCTTAATGCTATGTTAAATAAAGAAATCAATGAGATTAAGCATGAGAAAGTCCCGATTGAAGTTGAATTACTTAGGATACTCAATCTACCACAAGAGATAAGAAAGTTCGTATAAGACCAAGCCAAGGCATGGCATCGGCAATTAAGCAAGTGATCATGTAAGACCAAGGCAAGTCTTGGCATTGAAGAGTTATATTGAGATGAAGACCCATGTAAGTCCAAGCCAAGGCATGGCATTGGTGAGTCTCCAAGCAAAAATGTCATGTAAGTCCAAGATAAGTCTTGGCATTGAAGAGTTATATTGAGATGAAGACCCATGTAAGTCCAAGCCAAGGCATGGCATTGGTGAGTATCAAGAAAGATTTCATGTAAGTCCAAGCCAAGGCTCGGTATTGACCAGTTCATGAGTAAATATACCAAATAAGATCATGCCAGGACATGGAAATGTTAAGTTCCCAAGGGAACATACAAGGAAGACTTTGAGTAAGTCCATGTCAAGACATAGCTTCAACACCAAGATGAGAGATCCCATGTAAGACCATATCGAGGATATGGCTTTGGCATCGAGTTATATGTGGATGAGATTTCGTATACTCGGTTATTCATGGTAATTCATCGGGCAAATTGAGTAAAGAGTAAATGAGAAAACAAGAAAGTTAAGTAAGTAAAGCTATCATTAAAGAATGCTAGTTAAAGCTAACTAAGAGTATTATTCATGTTGTGAATGATGAAGTTAAGATTATGCTTACCATGATAGAGTATGTTAATCTATATGATTAAGTGATACAGGTACCTTGTTTACTTCACGAGCATGAGACTAGTAAGTGTCATGAGATATATAAGAATCAGTATGAGTAAGTAAGCTTAAATAGCTAAAATTTATGATGCTATTGTGTATGTCAAATGGTTTATGTTAACTAAGTATGTTGCTTTGTGCATTATATGCAAAATTACTAAGCTAAATGCTTACATCTTTAATTCTTTCTTTCCATGTAGTCCCGCCAAGCTAATCTCGTAGATCATCATCATCAGAGCTCAAAGCACACTATCAGTCGCTATTTGGTATAGCCAAACTGTTATATTAAGTATGACATGTATAGGAAGTATTTCATTTTTTAAAATATGTCTTAAAAAGGGAAAGTGTATGGGCCATCAAGTCTATTATCATTTTGTATATGGCTAAGTGATTGGCCAAAATTGACTAAGTATTTATGTTTATTGATATCAATGAAGCACGTAGTATTGTACATAAAAGATGTAGTATTTGAGTTGTTGCATTGAATATGAGATTGATCTTGATTTCAGGGTGGTAATTGGCTTGGTAAATAGCCCTTAAGTGCCCACACGGATAGACACACGGGCGTGTGTCTAGGCCATGCGTCCCCTGCACCTTAGTATCTTAAGCCAGAATAGACTACGGGCAAATCCCACGGCCGTTTGGTTAGGCCGTGTGTTACACACGGTCAGAACATGGGCGTGTGTCCCAGGCCGTGTGAATAAGTCAGTATATTAAGGTATAGCACACGGTCCAAGTCTACGGGCGTGTCAAGGCCGTGTAAAATTAGTCAGTGTCAACCATAGTTGGAAGACACGGGCATGTCTTAGGGGTACATGGGTGTGTCTCAAGCCACCTGGGCGTGTGACCCCTGTTTCGAGGAAAAGTTCCGTTTGAATTTTGAAAGTTCCCGGATATGTGTTTAAGGCCTCATAGGTCCATGAAATATACGTTTTGTCTAAGAAAGAAGAGTTTTAATTCGGAACAAAATTTTACAGCCTGTAGGTACATGTTTAAGAGAGTTCAAGCATGGTAATGTCTCGTATCGAGTCTTAGCCTCGAACTCGGATATGAGGTGTTACAGTTGGAGGATGTATAGGTCTGTGATATGGTCAATTTGAATGGCGAATTGGATTGGAGACAATTTGGCCTTTAATTAGACTTGAGCACTTTGTTTCAAATAGAACCAGTCTGAGCTCACTAGCTAGGTCTGATGTATGTTGTTAGGATGACAATTCTTTGGGTCTTTTTACTATTCATGGCACATATAAGAGGCTAGTAGGCGTTCCTGTTAGTAATGAGATGTGGCAATGGAAATTAATATGAAATAATGTCTTGTCGTAGCAAATATGATTTTTCTTATAATTGGTATTACGAGAAAGGATATTAGGTAAAATTGAGCTTTACCGCAGAGGAATTTGTGACAGTTGTGGTTGTGACGTATGTGGGACACGACTTGAAAATCCCATCCATGTTCTCTGAGACTGTGGGGTAGGAAAAAAAATCTAGGAGTATTGAGAGAAAAGCAAGGGCGATAACTGGAGGCATTTAAAAAAAGTGTAAGTATGGGTGATGTCTTGGTTGCGAAAATTTGGGCAATTTATATTGGTTTAGAATTGGCCTAGAATAAAGGGTATATGAGAGTGCTATTGCAGAGTGATTGTTCACTACAAAAAACAGACTTTTAGCGGCGTTTTTGGACATTTAGCGGCGTTTATAAGCGCCAAAAAAGTATTTATGGTTTTCCAAGCGCCACAAAAACGCCGCTAATACTATTGAAATTTTTATATGCGTTTATGCTAAAAACACCGCTAAAGATCTCGATCTTTAGCGGCGTTTGTTATAAAAGCGCCGCTAAAAGTCGGGGTCATTAATGCGCTTTCCCAAAAACGCCGCTAAAGTCGGGGCCTTTAATGCGCCATTAAAAAACGCCGCTAAAAAGTCAGGCCTTTAGCGGTGCTTTCCCAAAACGCCGCTAAAGTAGGGTCTTTAGCGGTGCTTTCCAAAAAACCGCTAAAAGTAGAGGCTTTTAGCGCTTTTCCTAAAAACGCCATAAAAATTTCTTGAGATTTTGCGCGCTTTTCTACAAACGCCGCTAATTTGTACAGATTTAAAAACTAAAATTTTTCAATATTATACCCTCCCGCACTAAAAACCAACCAATAACAAAGATATAATTTCAACGCAAAACAAGAATTTAACATAAAAATCACACTAATTACATTAATTCTAAATGATACTTGAAATTTAATAAATTAAATGAATGATAATCGAAAATATTGTTTAAATGTAATAATGTCAAAACTTCTTACAACGAAAAACTAAATGTCTAAGATGGCGGTTTCTGCATTGCTGAAACATCTCGCATCATATCTTTGGTAGTCGGTGCCGGAGCTCTTCGTATTTTCTGTTTTGCTCGCTAGCATCGATCTCGCCTCTGCCTCCCTCGCAGCCTACGGCCGCTCTCTCTTCTTCTTCTTGCCTTGCTTGCTTGCTTGCTCAGATCCGCTCTAAGTCGTTCTTGGAGTTCTTCATATTTTCTTTGAACATCGGCAATTTGTCGCCTCTGCTCAACCGTGCTCTCTTGCATCCGAGCTATCTGGTTTTGTAGCCTTTGAACTTCAAGACGAGATTGCCCGGAAGGCATGTATTCTTTGGAGGCGGATCCAAAATATTGGGTGGGGTAACTCCGGATCCTTTAATTCAACCCACCATACCTTTCAAGACCAAAACATCGGTGATAATTCTATTAATAATACAAGAAGATTAACAGAACTATCGGTTGAAGCGATCGTACCTTTCGGGACCCAAAACATCTGTAATAATTACATTATCAATCTCCTCAAGATTAACAGAACTATCGATCAAGCGGTAAGCTTCATACTCCGCCTTTTTCTCCTTTAGTTTATCCTAATAAATCAATGAAAGAGTTAGAAACGAAATATATAAATAAGAAAGAATGCAACATAATTTAACATTATAAATTTAAAACTATAAACGATGAATTAAACTATTATAATTAAACGGTAGAAATATTTATAAAAATAAAATATTATTAAGTAAATATACCAAAATTTCTGCACTTGGATGTCATCGGAGATCCATCCTTCTTTCTATATGTAATGTCAAAAAAATGAACGCGTCAACTTTTGACCACCAAAGTTTCCTACAATTTAGCGTAAAAAATATAATTTAATAGTATAAAGTAATTAATATTTGATGAAATTAATAAATTATATTACCTCGGCATACCACACAAGCAAAACTTCTAGAACTCCAGGTATGCGTGAATTTTTGTTTCGTCTGCGCTTATCCCAACTCGCCACGGTCCTACATAATGCAATTTGAATTATATATATAGTAAATACTATAAACCAAATAATTTATACGATTTTAGATTTACGTAATACCTCTCCTTTTGTGAATTCCAAAATCTAACTTGATCTTCCCATTGATACCTCAACATTCCCGTGGAACATTTCTTAATTTTTCGTCGAGGCTTATCTCTTTCTTGAAATATTGTTTTTGAGGGTGCTTTTATTGTCTCTCCATTTTTACCCAATGTCTTCTTAACATAGTCATGAGACCTCTAAATTAAATCTACCTCAAGAAAAAAGTATAAAAATTAATATAAATGAAAATTAAATAAAAGTATTATAAATTACAATCACGTTTTATTACCTTAATATTCTCGAGGGCTGATTTTTGTTGGCATCGGGCATGTGATGCCATGATTCAGTAGTTAATGGGCAACATATTGGAATTTCGTGCTAAAATGCCCAAATAGCCTCCTAACAATGAGCTTCAGATCCAACAGTGGCCATCATTGTTTCTCCTTACTTTAACACGATCGTTAGGCTCTAAGTCGATAAATCTTGAAGTAATGTACGCCCCGACCTTTGCGCGTCCCACCACCTTCAAATTGAAAAATAATATATTATTATATTAAAATTAAAAATGAATCAATAATAAAATTCAACATGCATGTAAAATAAACTTAACATTACTTTGAAATTCTCCGGGCTCGTCATCTATGTCCAGCAGAGTAGAAGATCCAACAACCTGCTTCTTTGTTCACTACTATTAGGTTCTTCCGGATTTGGAGTTTCATGGACAATATTTAAACCTCGTAATCGCCTTCTAGGCATTTTTCCTGCAGACACATGAAAATTATATAACATGACCAACATAAAAATTATATTATTACATATAAATAATAAATCGTTAAATCTTACTACATCATATTTCGTAAATATCTTCGCCCACATCCCGACAAACCCATTGAAATTGTTGACTAGTACTAGGGATATTTTCGCTTAAGTCTTGTTCGAAAAGGCAAAGTTTCGATCTTTCGACTATGTCATCTCTACTTCCACCGCCAACGTCGAAGAAGTCTCTAGGGTGTTTCAAGTACAACGTACCAACCCTTATCGCTTGGATCTTCCGAGTAAAAACTTGTTTAACTTGAGAAGAAAACACATACGGCTCGTCCATCGCTTGTTCTCGGTGTGAATTAATCGAGAGAAATTTACCATTGTAAAACCATATTGATCGTTTTTAATTCCAGCGAGCCGTATTCACATCACCCAATCACCTCGAAATAGGACAACTTTGCATTTACCGTAATAATCCAACTCAATGATGTCGGTAATAAGTCCAAATATTCCAAATTCCCTCGACCGGATTCATCGTCCCTAGCACTAGCATAACTTGTAATCAAGAATTAACAACAATTCCGCAATTTTGAGTTCTCCTCAATCTCTCGCGATACCTTGTATGAAATCAGATCCGCTTGATGAGGAAGCCACTATATCTTTTAACTATTCTGTTTGGACCTTGTGAAAGCCATTTAACGTCGTCATTTACTTCATTCCGACTCCAAACCTATTCAATGAAAGTAAATCGAGTAATTATGAATATTATTAGAAAATATTGTTACTTGTCAATGAAAATTTAAATTGCATACCATTTGGCTTAACCATTCATGGAATGATTCTGCGAATAACTTATTAATTTCTCGTCGATTTAATCTTCGAGATCGTGAACGAGCTCTCAATATTTGTTTGTACTGACTACGGAAAAAAGGTTTGACTTTGTTAGAAGACAAACAAATCATAATTGATGAGTATTTATCAAATTGTAGAACGACTTCAAATTGAGCCATTGAATCGTGATGAAAAGAACGATCGATGTGCTTGGACCCACGATCTATCGTCTAATTTCGTAATTTCGACTCTGCCGATCGGTTCTCAAAACTTTGAAATAAATAAGTTTCACCAAATTATGATCCGTGAGCCCAAAGATTTCTACTTGGTCATTCATTCTCGCTTCAACATCTTCCAAATACCTCAAACAGAAAGTCATACATTCCTCCGCCAAGTATCCTCGCAATTGATCCTTCCGGATAACGCTTATTGCGGCAAGATGACTTCAATTTGGAAAGGAACCTAAACACGATATACAACATTATCAAAAGTTGGAAATAAAGGCATTTAATGAATGAAGGAATATTTTGCAAATAAAGTAAGACCTTTCAATGGGATACATCCATCGATAGAAAACGGGTCCACCAAAAATTGCTTCACGCGGAGATGAATTAACAAGTGCACCATGATAGTGAAGAAGGAAGGCGGAATATCTTCTCCAGATTGCATAAAGTTAATGCGGCTCGATCTTGCGCCTCTCAAGTTCTTCAACATTCAAAACTTTACCACAAATGACTTTCATTATATTTGATAGTTCAATTACGAGAGCCATCACCTTTTTTCGACATACAACACCGCAAAGCAACCGGCGATAAGTCTTGCATCAATATGTGATAGTCATGCGATTTTAAGCCATATAATCTTCGATACTTAAGACTCACACATCGCGATATATTTGATGCATACGCATCCGGACCTTTATATCCTTCAACACCGTCATGAATACTTCTTTCTCTGCCTTCGACATTGAAAAAATAGCGGCGACAATCGATATTTCATATTCTAAGTGCTCGGGATGAAGCTCACGCGAATTCCCATGTGGACTAAATCAAGTCTACCTCAAGATTATCTTTCGATTTTCCATCGACATTCAAAATAGTCCCAATGATGTTCTCGCAGACATTTTCTCTATATGCATGACATCAAGGTTATGGCGTAAAAGTCGATGCTCCCAATAAGGCAACTCGAAAAAATACTTCTTTTTTCCACAAGTCACCTCATTAGGATCATCCTCTTCATCGATTCATCATCGATTCATCCCTAGATCCTCTTTTTCTATGCGGGTTTGCGGTTGATTCATCTTCCCATAAATGAAATTCATATCTTTCAACATTAACAATATTTCGGATCCACCGGCCTGCGAAGGAGCTGATCTAAACTCTTCAAGACCATCAAATTGAGCACTCAAATCTAAATGTATGATTTTCCCAGAACCACCGACGATGCCCCATGTAAGAAAACTTCTTCCCATTATATAACCATTGCGAACATGTCTCATGAAAGACAACACGGACAAGCATAACGTCCCTTGGTACTCCAACCGATAAATTAGCATAAGCCGGAAAGTCGTTAATAGTCCACATTAATGCCGCACGTAAATTAAAGTTCTCTTTTCTCATTGCATCGAATGTCCGAACACCAACCCATAGTTGTTTTAACTCACAACAAGTGGTCGCAAATAGACGTCAATATCATTCCCCTACCCTTTCTCTCCGGGTATAATCATAGACAATATAAAAGAAGATTGTTTCATGCAAACCCATGGAGGCAAATTGTAGGAACAAGCACCACAGGCCAAAATCATCAGACGTTGTGCTCATAAGTTTGTAAGGTTAAATCCATCGGATGTTAGCCCAAGCCTCACACCGTGAGGATCGCTTGCAAAGCTTGGAAATTTAGAGTCAAAACATTTCCAAGCTAAAGAATCTGCAGGATGCCTTAACAACCCATCATCGGTTCGTCCATCACGGTGCCACGTCATTGATTCTACTGTCTTGGATGACATGAAAAGCCGTTGAAGCCTCGGTATTAGGGAAAATATCGCAAAATCTTAATCGGTCGCTTTTTGATCGTGTACCATGTTCGTCCTCGTTCATTCCTCTCAGATTTCTATGAATCCAACGGATTGGCGCATACATGACAAAGATTGTTGGTTTATGCGGTCGCCCCAATACAACATGCAGTCATTTGGGCAACTGTGAATTTTATTGTATCCAAGGCCCAAATCCTTTATCAATTTCTTCATGTCTTTGGAAGATCGAGGGATTTTTGCAAGCGGAACATTTCTTGCGAGAACTCTAACAAAGATTGTGAACGAGTTTTCGGTCCACCCACCCAAACATTTCAAGTGAAAAAGACGAATACAGAATGACAGTTTGGAAAATTTTGATCCTTCATACAGTTCTTCATTCATTTCATCAAGTAACGCGTAGAACCTCGCAGCTTCTTCATTTGGCTGTTCATCCGGTACACTTCTTTCCCCTTCGGTGAAAGTATTTCCTCCAAAATTGTGATCATCGGTTGCACCCAAGTCGGTGAAAATGACCAAACCATCATCACAAGATATTAAAAGCATCCCACAACATGTTTTGCATGTTATCGTCACTAACATTCTGGTTGAAAGCAGTATGAGAATACCCCAGATTCATCGATGAAGATGCTCCCCTAGATGTAGACTCGCCATGAAAAAACCATATTTTGTACCCCCGGACAAAACCATCAACAACTAGATGTTCGTAGACCACTTCACGATAATGCCAGTTAATATTGCAACACTTCTTACACGGGCAAAGAATCATATTCTCTTGGCTTGCATTTTGAAATGCGAAATTCAGAAAAGTTTCTACTCCATTTCGATAGCCGTTGCTTACCCTTGACAATTTCATCCAACTCCTATCCATTTCGTAGTTGTTGAAGTCTAAAGTTGACAATAAATTATACGGCTAACTTGTTAATTAATAATTTATATAAGTAATTTATGCAATTTGATATTAAAATTAGGTAAGTTAAGTATTCTTTAAGATCCATCGTACGTGGCATTGTTACACCTAGGGAGGATCCGTTATATCTGACAGTGAGATATAAGGCAACCCGTCAGGTTTCCAGCCTATATACTTTGAATCTTTTTCTTAAGTTTTATGTAAGTTATGAAGTTTGATATTAAGGGAAAATTATGTAAGTGATTAAATTTAATCGTCAACTTATGTATTTTATGCAATTTGATATTAAAATTAGGTAAGTTAAGTATTCTTTAAGATCCATCGTACGTGGCATTGTTACACCTAGGGAGGATTCGTTATATCGACGGTGAGATATAAGGCAACCCGTCAGTTTCCAAATTATATACTTTGAATCTTTTCTTAAGTTTTATGTAAGTTATGAAGTTTGATATTAAGGAAAATTATGTAAGTGATTAAATTTAATCGTCAACTTATGTATTTTATGCAATTTGATATTAAAATTAGGTAAGTTAAGTATTCTTTAAGATCCATCGACGTGGCATTGTTACACCTAGGGAGGATCCGTTATCTCGACAATGAGATATAAGGCAACCCGTCAGTTTCCAACCTATATACTTTGAATCTTTTCTTAAGTTTTATGTAAGTTATGAAGTTTGATATTAAGGAAAATTATGTAAGTGATTAAATTTAATCGTCAACTTATGTATTTTATGCAATTTGATATTAAAATTAGGTAAGTTAAGTACTCTTTAAGATCCATCGACGTGGCATTGTTACACCTAGGGAGGATCCGTTATATCGGCAAGTGAGATATAAGGCAACCCGTCAGTTTCAAATTATATACTTTGAATCTTTTTCTTAAGTTTTATGTAAGTTATGAAGTTTGATATTAAGGAAATTTATGTAAGTGATTAAATTTAATCGTCAACTTATGTATTTTATGCAATTTGATATTAAAATTAGGTAAGTTATATTCTTTAAGATCCATCGTGCGTGGCATTGTTACACCTAGGAGGATCCGTTATATCGACAATGAGATATAAGGCAACCCGTCGTGTTTCCAAATTTATATACTTTGAATCTTTTCTTAAGTTTTATGTAAGTTATGAAGTTTGATATTAAGGAAATTTATGTAAGTGATTAAATTTAATCGTCAACTTATGTATTTTATGCAATTTGATATTAAAATTAGGTAAGTTAAGTATTCTTTAAGATCCATCGACGTGGCATTGTTACACCTAGGGAGGATCCGTTATATCCGACAATGAGATATAAGGCAACCCGTCGTGTTTTCAAATTTATATACTTTGAATCTTTTCTTAAGTTTTATGTAAGTTATGAAGTTTGATATTAAGGAAAATTATGTAAGTCATTAAATTTAATCGGCAACTTATGTATTTTATGCAATTTGATATTAAAATTAGGTAAGTTAAGTATTCTTTAAGATCCATCGTCGTGGCATTGTTACACCTAGGGAGGATCCGTTATATCGATGATGAGATATAAGGCAATCCGTCAGTTTCAACCTATATACTTTGAATCTTTTCAAAGTTATGAAGTTTGATATTAACTTAAAATTTTAGTGGTTACACGTTATAAGTTAGTGGTTAAGGGTTATGGGTTTGGGGTTTAAGGTTTAGACTTTAAAAGTTTAAAGTTAAAGGTTTAGGGTTTAATGGTTAAGGGTTAGGGGTTAAAGGTTTAGGGTTTAAGGGTTTAAGGTTTAAAGGTTTTGAGATTTAAGGTTTTGTGGTTTAGGGCTTATGGTTTTATGGTTTAAGGGTTAGAGATTTAGGGTTTAGTGGTTAAAGGTTAGGGGTTAGGAGTTTAAGGTTTAGGGGTTAGAAATTTAAGGTTTAGTGGTTAAGGGTTAAGGGTTAGGGGTTTAAGGTTTAAGGGTTAAAGGTTAAGGGTTTAGGGTTTAAGGTTTAAGGGTTAGGAATTTAAGGTTTAGTGGTTAAGGGTTAGGGGTTAGGGGTTTAAAATTAAAAGGTTTAAGGTTTAATGGTTTAGGGATTTAGGGTTAAGTGTTTAGGGTTTAGGGTTTAGGGTTTAGGTTTAGGGGTTTAGGGATTAAAGGTTTAGTGGTTAAAGGTTCGGGGTTAGAGGTTTAGGGGTTAAGGGTTTAGGGTTTAAGGATTTAAGATTAAGGGTTTAGGGTTTAAGGTTTAAGGTTTAAGGGTTAGGAATTTAAGGTTTAGTGGTTAAGGATTAGGGGTTAGGGGTTTAGATTTTAAGGGTTTAAGGTTTAATGGTTTAGGGATTTAGGGTTAAGGGTTTAAGGTTTAAAGGTTTTAGGTTTAGGGTTTAGGGATTAAAGGTTCAAATGGTTAAAGGTTGGGGTTAGAGGTTTGGGGTTAAGGGTTAAGGGTTTAAGGATTTAGGATTAAGGGTTTAGGGTTTATGGGTTTAAGGTTTAAGGGTTTAGGAATTTAGAGTTTGGGAATTTAGGGTTTTAAGATTTTAAAGTTTTAGGGTTTCAACGGTGTAGGGTTTAAGGGTTTAATAAATGTTATATTATTTCGATATTTAATTTGGTTAATATTATTAAGTTTAAATTTTATGATTTTTAATAGAATAAATCAATAATAAATTGTGAAGTTATTGTTATTTTACGTTTAATTTGTCAAATAAAATAAGATAAATGCAATATAATTCAAGTTTTAGAGGTTAATTTTATGAAATTTAATTATTAATATTATTAGCTAATTATGTATTTAATAATTGTTATATTATTTTGGTATTTAATTTTGGTATTTGTAAGGAGAAAACTACGATAATAGTATTAAGTAGGAGTAGCATTAAGTAGCTTTTAAAATAAATCGATGCTAAGGAGTAGCATTAAGTAGGATCGAAATGAAAATATAACCGAGAGCAAATAATTCAAAATCTCAAGTATAAATCAATCCTCAAAATATGAGTAGGGTTTAAATATTTACCTTATTTAATTTGTTGGTTACATCGGCAACTTGAATCCAACAGAGGATTAGATCACCACCGGAGGAAGTCGGGACGGAGAAGTTGCAACAAAGACTCCGACAACCTTAGAACCGTGTATAATTGAAGAAGTGAGAAGAGTCAAGATGAATTGTAGTCTTCCTGCAATGCTTACTACAATAATGTTCAAATACCTAAATACATGACCTAAAAAACTGATGTAATTAAATGATGTATTTTAGATTCGTTCTTGTAGATGCATTTCATTTTAGAGAAATAACATAATGGATTATTTAGAAAACATCAACAAGAATCAAAATTTCGTACTAAAAATAATGTCCACAAAGAAGACACCAACTCATTTTACTTAGCAAACATCCACAAAGAAGACAAAGAACTCATTTTACTTAGCAAACATCCACAAGAAGATCAAAGAACTCATTGTACAGTCCAAAATTACTTAGCAAACATCCACAAGAAGACAACAACTCATTTTAATAGCCGAAGCTCAACATATATTCTCTTTATCTACCATGTTCCTAAAATGTCTTCTTTCAATTCATCTAATACAAACATCTAAGAATGTAACTGATGAATGGTTCGGACAATATTGCAATCAAATGTCGGGTATATAGAGATGAGAAGAAACTAATTAAACTTATGTTACATAGACATAGACATGGTTCATTGTGTATATAAATATTTTAAATTTTTCTATGTATTCGAATTTCTTTTAATATATTTAAAAGTTCCTTTAAATTATAAAAAATAGAAACTCTTTTGATTCAGATTAGCATAAATTTTACTAAAATTTACCCGATAAGATACGTAAGATACAAAACCAATTAAAATAAATGAGGCTCTAACCTTTGAAATTAAGAAATTGACTTTCGAGCAATTTGCTACCGTTTTCAATACTTTTACAATTCTTAATGACTACCACTTTTAACTCCATGTTTAACATGAAAGTTAACTCCCAACTTTTATTTTTTCTTTAAGCATCTTCATTCAATGTTTACATTTCATATATATATTCAAATACATTAGATATATTCGTCTTAGATACATACTCATATTTTAACATTCAACTTGAATTTAAATAACATAAATTTTAGAAAAAAGATACTTAACCTAAAATATTCAATAGAAAAACATAAATACAAACTACATAATAATTTCTCGAGCCAAATTCATTTATTCTAAAATACTCATATTCAATATATACTCGAATATGAATATAGAAAAAAGTCATCCCACCATATGAAAAGAACTTGGGATGAAGTTTATATGTCAAACACACCAATATCGATGCTTAAACTTGAATTTAGCTAACATAGCAAAACATAAACACAAACTACATGATAATCATTGAGCCAAAAACATTTATGTTACATGGATTTTTCATTTATTCTAAATTATTTATATTCAATATATATTCGAATATGAATATAGAAAAATAATCATCCCAACATATGCAAAGAACATGGGATAAAGTTAAACAAAGTATTAGCAAATGATGAAGAAGAAGAAGACTAAATTACCTTTTATTGATTTCAACGAAGAATCCAAAGAATAGATACTTCTTATATGTTATCGATTCAATCCGCAATATAAAACCTCAAACAATTTTAAATTCAAAAGCCGAAAGCAACACCATACCAGTTAACAATCATTCAAGTTAACAATCTAACATGACTAAATTAGGATTTGACAAAAAAGCGAAAAATAATAAATCTAAACAAAGACAAATGCAGAAAAAGGGTTAAAATAATTGAGTTTCGATTAGGGATTTAGGATTTGACAAAAAATGGAGGAAAAGGATTTGACAATCATTCAAGTTAATAATTCCGTTTCTTACATCGGAATTAGGGATTTGACAAAAAATGAAAAATAATAAATCGTAAATTAGGGTTTGATTACCTATTATGCTTCCGATCAAAGGGATGTCAACGGAGGAAAAGGGGTTAAAATAATTCCGTTTCTAGAGAGCAACGATTGAATATCTTTCGGTGTCCGTGAAATCTCGATTGGGACCGGTCGGTAAGAGGTTAAACCGGTGCGGTTTAGAGGAAATGAAATGAAAAGGGGCAAATGAACTGCGAATCGAAATGGGAAAGGGTTATTGTGTGGGTAGAGAGCAAAACGACACGCTTTGCCAAAAGAAATTAACCTTTGCGTTTTTAATCAAAGCTACCAAAAAGGGGACCTATTATGCGTTTTACCAAAACGCCACTAAAAAACTAATAAAACGGCGCCGTTTAAAAGATATCTTTTGCGGCGTTTTTTAAACAAAACGCCACTAATGCCTTTAAAATTTAAAATTATTTAATATATAAAATAAAAAACCAATATAAACTTTTTCATTTAAATAAAAAAATATTTAAAATAATATATAAAATAAAAATAATATAAAATTATTTAATAATAGTATTTTCATTTTTTCATTTAAATAAATATTTTTAAAAATTATTATAATATTTAAAATAATTAGATCAAATTTGAAATCTTGAATATTATTTAAAATTTAGTGGCGTTTGAGCATAAGCCGCTTAAAGTCGACTTTTGCGCGTTTTCAAGACGCTACCGCTAAAGGATCGACTTTTAATGCGTTTTAACAAAAAACGCTATATAAACAATACCGCTTGAATTAAAATTCATAGTTTTTTCATGCGTTTTTGGTGAAACGCTATTACTAATCTATTGTGGCGTTTTGTGGCTACGCCGCTTATCGCCCCCATGAAAACGCAAGGCTTTTCTTTTATTAATATGCTTTTTCCTATTTTGAGCAAAAACGCCGCTAATAGTAATCTATCGTATGCGTTTTGTGGCCAACGCCATCGCCTCTATGAAAACGGCGTCGTTTTCTTTTATTAATATATTTTTTAAGCTTTTATCAAAACGCCGCTAATACCAATAATTTTTTACTTTATTTATTTATTAAATTCCTTTAAATTTATTTTGTTCTCTTTCTAGCACTATATTTAATTTATATAGTTTTATAATTTAAGTTCTCATACCTAAATCATAAAACCCTAAATTATATCGACCTAATAAAAATGTGTGTCATATGATACACTAAACCCTAAATTATACACTACAAACTTTTACTTATATACCTTAAACCCTAAACCATAACGATACGATATTACAAGGTGCAAAGTTAATTAAAGAAATAATCTTATTGCAAACCTTAAACCCTAAAAGAATTTGATTTTCACCTCTTTATCAAATTACTGAACACTTAAATCCCTAAACACTAACACTCTAATAATAACTCGTTGTTCGATATATGATTTAAGCACTAAACCCTAAACCCAATATATAATTCTAAAACTAAAATTTAAACTATAAACCTTGCCTAAACCATAACCTAACCCGACGCTTAAACCCGAAACCATAAATCTTAATTAATTCTTAAACCCCAAACCCTAAACCCTAAACCCTAAACTATATATATATATACCCTAAATTAAACCATATTATAAATAATTTAATATATAAATTAAAATACACTAATTTAATCTAAACCCATAATTCCTATCTTCTATACCACAAACCCTAAATCATAAACGATAAAACCCTAACCCCAACCCTTAACATATTAACCCCACATCATTAACCATTTACTTTTAAACCCATTAACCCTAACTTTTAACCTATGAAACCCTAACACATCCCCCTTAAACCTAAAACTGCAAATCATAAACCATAATCCCTAAACATTAAAATAGTAACTCATAAACCTTACACCTTAAGTTATATATGCTAAACCATAAACCCTAATTATTTGCGCGTTTTGCAAAAGCGCTTAAAGTTCAGAACTTTTTAGCGTTTTTAAAAAAGCCGCTAAAGTTCAACATTTTAGCGGCGGTTGTGAAAAAGCTAAAAGTTCGACTTTTAGCGGCGTTTTACAAAAGCTACTAAAAGTTCTGACTTTAATGCGCGTTGACGAATAAACGCTATATATCTCTTTATACCGGCGTTTTGTAAATAAACGCCGCTATTTCTTTTTTTGTGGCGTTCTTCTTCAAACGCGCTAATGTATAATATTTGCGGCGTTTTTGTTTTAAACGCCACTAAAAACGCCGCTAAAAGTCTGTTTTGCTGTAGTGGTTAGGAGGCTGTTTAGGTAGTGAATGACAAGAACTTGCATGCTAACTTTGCTATAATAGTAAGATTCATTTGGTGGTTGTTAGACCATGATTGGCAACCACAAGTGATACATGTTGTACGTGAAGCGAATTTTGTAGCAGAGTCATTGGCGAAAGGGTGCAAAAGAGATGACACGACAACTCGTTACCTTGATGATTCGGTCGAATGCACCTAAATTTTGGCTTCAACAAGATATGGCCGAAGTGCAACAAGTGTGAATAGGTTGATGATTTCTTTCATTGTGTAATTACACTTTCTCATTAGAAAAATTAAAGTTTTAGGGTAAATTATTCCAAGGTCACTAAATTATTAATAAGTTTATATTTTGGTCACTCAGCTTTAAAAAGTTTGAAACTGGTCACTAAATTATTGAAAGTTTTCATTTAAGTTATTAAACTATTCAAAAAAATTTATTTGAGTCATTAGATTGTTAAGTTTTTTTTAAGTTCGATTAGTGAGTTTAAAGTGATGATTTGATAATCGGTACGATGGATTAGTATTCATCAAGGAGTGGAAGAACATACCATATATCTAAGTCGGTTTGAAGGTCAGTGTCAAATATCGAAGAAGAAAACTATTTAAATTTTGTTTCGCAAATTTGTGACATTCAAAATTATTTTATGAAAAACAAACTAAATTGTAGAAGAGAAGGGGAATGAGTGTTTTTGACTAGTGTAGGTGTTGCAAATAGAGAAGGTCGTACAATAATGATTTTAACAGTATTGTAACTTAAATGAAACTTTTGAATAATTCAATGATCATTTTTGTAACTTTTTAAAATTAAATGACCAAAATGTAAAGTTATTAACAATTTAATCACATTAACTGAGTCTACCCAAAGTTTTAGGATGTTTTGGCTTCAATAACGATTTATAGATTTTATATAAGAAGACCCTCACAACAATATTATTTATTTTTAAAATAAAAGGTTTTTAATATATTTTTAATTAATATTGTTCTTTATTTCCATCGTATTATTTTATTATAAATTTAAGTAAAAATAGAAAACTAAAATCCAACCAAAACAAAAGAAAAGAAAAAATCCCGCAAACAGAGAATAATTGAACTTAAAACAAATGGATAATTAATTAATTGTATGTTTCCTACATGCAAAATATGCAAAAAAAAAAAAAAAAAAACTTTAACCTAATAAAAACTACAAAATTACAAAGGATGAGTGTTACACTAAAACACTATAAAAATCTAAGCTAAATGCATGCAAAGTCATGATAATCATAATAATATTACTAATCTACAATTACATGTAATTTGTTAAACAGAAATTCTAGAAAAGAAGAAGAGTAAAATGCATATATTCCCAGATTCCCATTCCCAGAAAAGGATGAATCTGTAAATATTTTAAAACACTGAAAATGGAAACTCTCTCTATGTGTATATATATATGATCCATGGAGTAATAAAAACCCTAGCAATGGCCGAATGTTTGCTGGATTTGTTGAGCCAATTCTTCAGCACTCAGTTGGCATTCAATTCCAATCTGTTCATTAAAAAAAAAAAAAAACACAAAAAAACATAATGTTATATTAACATAAAGACACAAACTTTACATTTCATCACAGTGAGATATGCCAGTAAATTTTGTGTTTTTTTTTTTTACAGTAAAGTACCGTTTTGAAGTACATCAATGTCAGTTTTTCTTTTTCATGTTACGACAAAACCAGTTAGCTTTGGTCCATAATATTAATATTAAGAGTTACCACTGGATCAGTTTCATGTCGGATTCCTTTTTATCAATGATGAAACGAATCATTTAAAATCAAAGACGATGTAGTAAAGAACAAAAATAAACGTTGCTAACTTTAAGAAAAAAAAAAAGAAATCATTGCACAAAATGATTACCTTTTGCTGTCTTTTTTTGGTTCTTTGTAATTAAATTATAAAAACATATAATTAAGAAAAAATAATAATTTTTTTTTTTTGTTACCTTGATCGTGAAAGAGTTAAGCATGGTTTCATCAATGGTGTTAATGTTGACATTAAGGATTTCCAGTGAGAGTTCTTCAAGAGCTGAGATTATTTTGAGAGCTTGACCGGGAATCCGAGGAGATACTGTCTTTAAAACAAGGTTAGGACCCGAAAACTTCACTTCCACGTCGGCGACCGGTGACTTTGAGTTAGCGACGAGTTCGTTGTTATTGTCAAAGGAGGAAGTTGAAGAAGTGGGAGAGGGTTCAAGTGAAGTACTAGCCGCCATTGTTGGTGAGAGGTAACCCTTTTGCAACCGTGGTTTGTACGGACTACCGGGTTGTGGTGTTCTCGGACTTATCGGCAAGTTCAAACGGGGACTCAACGGTGGTTTCCGAGGACTGAGTGGTGACGGTCTTGGACTTAAAACCACCCTTGGACTCAACACTTCACTGTAAACTTTCCTTTGTTTTTTAGCTTCGAGTGCTTGTAAAACTTGCTGTAACTCGTTGATATAATCCACTACACCACCAATGATGGATGCTTGATCACCCTATAAACATTAAAATTCACGAAAAAATCTCAAAGTTAAGATAAACAACAAGAAACTAAATAATATTTAAGTGACGGCTGACGGGATTAGCTTACTCTTTTGACATAAAAACACGGCATCAAAGATCTCAGCACCGATAAATGTTCGTTCATTTGCTTCCTCCGGTTCCGTTCGACGGTAATATGAGACATCCTTTGAGGCCCATCAGTATTCATCGTTTCTTCTAAAGAACCCAGTTTTTGTCTCTTGGTTTTCGGCGAAGTTTCCTCCGTTTCCGACTCCATTAATGGAGTTGATTTTTGTGTACTACCACCATCAACACCCACAGCCGCCGCCGTTGTAGCCGTCGTCATTTCTTCTAACGGAGTAAAAGGTACTGGGAAATCAATAAGACCATCTAAACTTTCAAAAATACTAAACAAATCATCTTCACCGACGAACTCAGGCTCGTCGGAAAACTCACACAAATTATCATCCATTGCACTCCAAAAACAAAAGGAAAAGAAAACCGTTATACACTAAAAGCAGTGAGGGGGGGGGAATAAAGGGGAAAAGGGTTACTATAAAAAGGAGGAAATACAATACAAAGAACAGTGGTATAGCTTTGAAACTATCACAATCAAAGTAAATCTTCTTTTTTAGGATGGGTATCTAAAAATTTCATTTGAATATTTGCCCTAGTTGGGTTGATGATGTTGCTGGTTCGATTTTTCACTAAAGAATGGTCGAAAGTTAAAAAAAAAAAAAAAAAAACGGTGTAGTGATAAAAAAAAAAGGTTATGGCAACTCGAAAATGGGAAAAATAGGTAAGAGCTACAGAAGGTAATAAATAAGGTAGATAAAATTCGATGGTTATAAATTGAAAATTAAATAGGGGTGAATTAAATGATACACTCGACTTGGATCAATATGATGAATGATGACGGAGTTTTATTGGGATTTATTTATATATATTATTTTTATGTTGGTCTTGGAGTGACATATTAATTAGTTTTTGATCGTACTATACAGTTTAAATATATTAATAATGCTTTAGGTTATTTGATTTTATTCAAATGCTAAGGGTTCAGTTTGGCTGCTTAACGTAAATATATTATTAACATGCATGCATGTCATCTTAATTAATTATTTTGTTTCCTTTTATAACATGTTGTGTTATATATATATACATATATAAAGTAAATTAGGGTGAAAAATCTTTTCAACTTTAGCTTGCAAATGCATATCAACCTGAAAATGTGGAATTCAAATTCGATATAATTAAATTTGAATTTTATAATAATGATTAGCAATAAATATATATAATTTAATTTTTTAAATGAACCCAAATAATTTAGGAAAATAAATGCCTCGTCGTAGCATGCCTACTTACCCTAAAAGATTGTCTTACATGCATATAGCTAGATGCATTTATTTCACGCGCTTTATATTTTGCTTATATACTTTTTTCCTATTTACTACTGTTATGCTTTATATTTTGCTTATATTAGTTTACGTATTTTTTGCCATGCATTCAAGTTTTTTTGAAAAAATACCAATTATAAAAAATAAACTTAATCTAATTTTATTGTAATTTTATTCGAATAACTCCTACTCTATTTGACGTACATGATAGGTCTTAGTAAAATCATTTAATACGTGTACATTAATCATTTATTCTAAAGATAATAAATACTAGAATACTCAAAATATAACGAATAATTAAGGAAAAAAATGTGCAAACAGTGATAGCAGTGAAATGACAAAGATACCCACAGTAATGGTTAGGTTCGGTTCTTCAATTCTTAAAGAATGCTGTCTGTCTGGTTGGTTACTGCTGTCTTTGTATTCTGGTAATGACTTTTGCAATATCCCATTCAGCCGCCCACCATCTTATTATTACCATTCATTTAAAAATACTGCAACTGGTAATGCAATCATGCCATTGATGCCCTGTCTTAAATGTTAGTTCGATATAATCTAGTTATAAGGAGTTTAATGTTAGTTAAATAAAGCATTGGTTCAATCTCGGGATAAGAAAAAGTATTGGGTGAATTTTATCTCTTATTTAAATGTTTAATTTTGATCAAATTTTAAATTTAGTCAAAAATTAATGTGATTATTGAATATCGAAATATCTCGAATTAAAAAAAAATATGTTATAAATGATTATTTAACTAAAATGAAGAGCATGAAGGGAACTTGTCTATGGGAAGGCTGGAGTGATTTATTACAGCATTGAAAACACGACAAAGTGAACATAACTGTGAGTAAACTTTGAGAGTGACCGTGAGATGCATGGGGGATATTCATAATTTCATATGTACGTATGGAAATTTGGAAAGAGAGAAGAGAGGTAGTGGGCATGGGACAAAAGCCTGCAACTTGTGGTGTCTGTTTTAAATAAGAGTTTCCTTTCTGATGATATAAAGCAGGGGGCTAAAATAGGGGTTACAACTAGCTTTCGATGTCCACACACGGCATCTCCGTGTCTTCATTTCTTACATCTTCTTGTTTAACTACTTAGGTTTTTTTTTTTATATATTCCATCATTAATTTTCGTTTTCTGTTTTTATATATATACATATTTAAGAACTTTATGAGTATTATTCATTTGAATGTGTAGGGGGCAGAGATCTTGTTGCAGATGCACCCAAACAGCTCTTCATGGGCAGGGGTTAAGGTAGGGGAAAATTTTAATGACCCAATTGAATTATAAATTTTTGGGTCGAAATTCTCATTATATTAATTTATAATTTTATAATTCTTTAAAAAGCATACAAAGTAATTTTTCCATTTTCGGAATTCAAGGCCAGTGCTGCTAACTTTAGATTCACCCTCGTTCATGAGAGTGCATTCTGTTTTAGGGTTTTAAGATAGAAGAAAATGAGTTTCCAAAAAGGAAAAATAACTCCAATCAATGAAAAATTAGTGAATTTTCAAAAATGGTCTCTACTTCTAAATTCCATTTTTAATTTTTTTAAAATGAAAAATCTACTTTAATTTATTTAAATTTGATCCTCAAATTTTATAAAAATTGTGCATTTAATCATTATCGTTTAATTGCTGACCTAGAAATAAGTATTTTAGCAATTTATATGCATAAAAATCCACTATTCAATTCTATATGTTAAATAACTAGACTAGCTTTTGAATTTTCCTAGAATATGAAGATTAAACTGTAATAAAGTTAATTTCAACTTTTAAGATTTTATAAAACATAAGGATGAAATTCATAATTAAACCAATTTTGAAAGCGTAAAACATTCTGCTGCTAAAGTTGAAGCAAAATAAGAAATAAATTTTGACAAAACAGTGAGGAAAATATAATTTTATTTCAAAAGAGAAAAAAAAAACCATCATTTGGAGCGTTGATTTATAGTATATTGAAGCACCACTTTTATTTCTATTTGTCGGTTTTTATCACAATTATATATGTCCATTCATATATGTATATCCAATAACTATTTCCAGTACACATCAATTTCTCACATTTACCATCCTCAACAACCCACCCTCTTACTCTCTTAATTACTTGATAAAAACCAATCAGTCCATTTAATTTTCTTTAAATATTTATTTAAAAAACATTTTGATTATTATGATCTTAGTACGTAAAAGCCCTTTTGAAATCATTGGAGCCATCATGGTATATTTCGATTCCCTGACTTTCATGACTACGTACTATTATAAATATATACATACAAATAAAATGTATATATATATATATATTAAGTAGCAAAACTTAGGAATCTATAGTTCAGCTTGAAATTTGGGATTTGATACTGGATTTAAACTTAATTAAACATCAATTTTTAAGTTCGATTTCAACTTTAGACATAATTCAACTATTCGAGCTCGAGCTCAATTAAGTTTGTTCATACTTAAAGCTTTTCTTTATGTAATAAGGGCAAAAATGTACATAAACTCAATATATTAAAATGAAAAGCTCGATTAAACTCACAGCCTGTTTAAGTTTAGTATTATATTTGCTTGAATTCAGCTTGATAATTACCAAATCGAATTCAAGTTTTTTTCTTCAAAGTGTCTCGTTTAAATTCCTAGTAAAACCCTTTGATTGTTTTATTTACTTTGGCTTGTGAAAATTAATTAAGTTTGCCCAAATTGTTCTATCTAGAGTTGTTTTGATCCAATCTTATAAGGGTGGAAATTTTTCAATCAGCTTCGTAGCAAGATGATTCGGGTTTTGATCAAACTTGCACCATCCTGTCTTGAAAAAAATAGCAAAATTTCCTTACATTAATTTTATAACTAATTATATATATATTAATTAATTTTTTGAACATTTATAACATATTATTATCACAACACATTAACTACTTTTCATTGATTTTAGTTAGATAGTTTTATATGATAAAATAAAAATAATAAAATCCTTGTTTTGATATGATTAATGATTTGCCCCAAAATTGTTGAAAATGCACATCTATGTCCCAAAATTGTAATCATATATACATATAAATGCATGCATGCATGAAGCTACTTTAGGAATATATAAAACATCTTTATCTATCAATATTTCAAGAGTACTAACATATAGGGACAAACATGATGATGTCTCAAATGTAAAGTGAAAACTGCGCTACATCTTTTTGTAGCTATTGTGATGTCTTAAATAATCCATCTTTAGTAACAAAAACCCTACCATCTATAATCAATAATTATAAACAAATTACATTTAATTCATTATCCACTTTGTATCTTTATAAATTAAGAAATTAAACTTTCCTATATAAAAATATTTTAAAAGAAAAAACCCAACAAAATTCAAAATTCAAATTTTTTAATTAAATTTGAATTTGAGAAACCCAAATATTATATACTATATGTAATTAATGAGGCACAACACAGAGATAAAAAAAAAAAAAAAAAAAAAGAGGAAAATGAGACAAAATTTGAAATCAAAAGTGCATAATAATAATAATAAAATAATAATAAAGAGGAAATTAAATAAGAGTGGGGCCTTTATTCTACAGCTTCATTTACTTCCCAATCTGAAACATATCATTTAATAGCACACACGAAATATATGACCTTTACATTACTCCACTTTTCTCTCTCTTATAATATCATATTCAAAAAATATTTTATATAATATGGTTTTATAATAGATAATTGATTTTATTTTATAAAAAAATTGATTAGGTATGTCACATGATTTGGATAGTTAGCAAGGAATGTATGTTAATGCAGTTGAATTTAATTGTACTGTTGTTATTTAAATCCATCTATTATAATATTTATGACATTATTATGTACTATAAGGGGTGAGTTTATAATATGGTATCCTACGGTTGAGATTGATTGGAGGGACAACAATGGGTCCCATTAGGCCCTTCACATATCTTCCTTTAGATTTCCATTTCGTTTACTTTTAATGTCTTGTCCCTATCTCCAACATCAACACTAAAACCCAGAGATGGCAACGGTTCAGCCCCGGACGGTTTTTTCCCACTCGACCCGACTTTAATTCCTCCATTTTAAATTAAATATTCTCTCTTTTTTTGTTTCCCTCTTCAACTCGATTCGTAGTCAAATAAGCTTTAAACTATTTCTTCATTAAAATAAAAATATTTTGAATTTTAGTTAAATTATTGTTGATAAAATAGAAATTACACGCGTTTTAGCATTAACAAAAAATTTAAAAGAATAATTGAGTGTGTTATGTATATAGACACTTTCAATAAATTTTAAAATATTATTTTATTTTACTTTTTAAAATGATTTTTTAATTTAATAAACTACTTTAATTAAATTCACATAAACATTAAATGTAATTTAGTTTAACCATTTTAAAAATATTTTTATTATTATATTAAAATTAAAGGCTTTCATGGGTAAAAAGCATTATGTAGGGACTTATTTAACTATAAAATAGTATAAGGGCTTGTTTTACCAAAGTGTAATTGCTTAAGGGTGTTTTTAGTATATTAGCCACGCTAATATCATATACTTTAAATTAATATTATGAATAAGACTATTTTGATAATTGTCTCAGGACATGATAGCGTTAGCAAAAAGGATGTTGTTAAGACCAAAAATAGCATAACACAAGACACAAGAAGATGGTTACACAGTTTACCCAGGCAAGTCTCTTAAATATATAGACATTGATTTCGAAAATTGCTTACAAAAGAAGATCTAATACAATATTAATAAAATACTAATACCATAAGAGCAATACAATATAAATGACATAAGTAAAAAAGGACTTTATGGTAGCTCATCAGGAGAACCACGATCCAATCCAAAGTCCTTTATTCAAAGGATTATTTTGAAAAAATTTGATCCAAATCAATTACCAATATTTGTCTTCCCAAGCAGAATGATCGTCCATAATGGGCTAGAGATTCACCATATAATCAACATAACGTAAATATAAGGTTCAAATAAATTGTCAACACCTAAATATAAAAACTGCCTCCACATGGATTTAGTAGGCAAGGGAGTAGGCACTCTCTCAAGTACCAAATTGTCAATTTCATATTTTCAACAAATAGGTTTTTTTTTTTTTCTAAACCTGATTTCGACCTAATCCAACTAATTGAAGAATTAGACTTGCCTCGAAACCTAATTTTTTTTTTAAAGAATCAAACATTATCGAATCTGATTAGATCAAAACCAATTGGGTCTAGATTCTTTCACCATTGCTACTAAAGTCCTTACGAGCTCCATGAAATTCAATTAAACAATGGAGAGAAAAAAGAAGAACGTGATTTAATTATGTTCTCAAGTCCTATTTTTTTACATATTTGAAATTTAGTCTCTTTACTTTTAATCAAAAAATTTAATCCCTTTACATTATTTATTTAATAAACAATGCCCGATTGATAACATTATTAAACAACTTTTTGCGTAACTGGACTTTGTGGCATTTAGAAAACAATTACTCTCGTGGTCAATATTATACACTTTAAAAGCTAGATAACTAAATACAATTGTTGAATCTGTGACGGTAAGATTTCCAATATTGAATCTATAAATGTAAGGTTTTTCAACATTGTTTCAGATAAGCATAGCAATTTTTTTTTTTTTTTGTTTGTTTACGTTAATAATGCCTTATAATTGCCAACGAGACCTTGGTATTACGGGCAAAGGCAGAGACAGAGGACTTGGGTCCTTGTGCATCTAGTTTCTGGTTTGATTATGCACAATTGTTGTGTATGGGTCTCCAGTTCCAGCATGCGTTATTGGTGAGATAATTTTCTCCGGATTACTCTCATTCTTAGGCTATTTGAACTTTGTATTAGTTGCTTAGACATGTTTTTATAGTTATATTGTGCTCATGATTATACTATGATTATTGCATTGTATTTGCACTTGTAAACTCTAAAAATAACAATGCCATGTAACCAAATTTAACGGAATTCCTTGGATGGTCTTTCAATAATTAAATCAAAAAGTATAAGAATTAAAATATTAGGGTTAAAAATAGAAAATTAAATTTAAAATGTATAAAGAGTATAGAGATTGAAAACAAAATTAGACAAAATTTATTTGTCAATTGTCACTTTTAGACATAATTATATTTTTAAAAGTAATGTTGTTAAAAATGTGAATATTTTATGATATTTCAAGACTAAAGGAAATGACATATAATATTTAATATTATATAATATTTGGCGTGTCATTTAACAGTCAATTATTAAAATTATTAATTTAACTGTTAAATGACACGTCAAATATAATTTAAAATAAAAATAAAAATAAAAAATAAATATTACCACATAATTTTTAAAATAAAACCGATAAACCTTTTGTAAAAGCTTTGAACAATTTAAAATTGAAATTTTTACAACATTCATTTTGAGGACATCTATTCAATTTTCTTTAAATATTTTATTTTAAACTTGAAATTTGAGAATTTTGAAATAATAAATTGAAAATGTTGTGTGGAATGCAAAATATTGGGCCTACCTACACGTAAAAGGTGTCAGAGCCAACAATGAAACACATAAGAAGGAAGAAATAAAAGTTTTTGTGAGGAATTAAATGTCTCTCCTCTACCCTATCTACGTATTTTTTTTAAAAGAAAAGGTAATAATAATGGGGTAAAAGAATCCCAAAATTCAAATCTAAGTTAAAAAACAGCAATTTGAGTGCTACAAAATAACCTGTTTTTGGAGTCCCCAAAATCTTCGTAGGACTTCAATGTACTGTCCACCCTTTTTAGCATTTAAGATGTAAACTCATTTAATGGACCTCCTTTCATTTTCATTTCTTTTGGTAACTTTTTAAGTTAAAACTTACTTACCCTTCAAGTGTAAATTAATTTTTTACTATTATAGTTTTAAGAATTTTGATTTTTTTTTAATTTTGAAGATAAATTTTCGTATTTATTAAGTAAATTTAAAATAAATATTTTTCTATTTAGTTGATTTAATTCTCTATTTTTAATTAAAATAATGAAAATCTATTTGCATATAGAAGTTCTATAAAATTAAATATACTTGACTTTTTCATACAAAATGCATTTGGCTTCAACTTAAATTAAATATTTTAAATGTATTTTTAAAACAGAGTTGAATTTATTGAATTATTTTATATAAAATTAAATCTTAAATGAAAAATATTAAAATATAAATATTTAAAATATTTATCTCAAAATTAAAATTATAATTAAATAGTTAATTATTCATTATGTATTTACATAAAAAATTTATGAAACAATAAATAAAATGTAAAAAGAGATGATTAAAAATAAAATATAATTATCATTGCAGATCGACCTTTTTAGGCGGTTGACGAGCTCACCAAGGACAATATGACCTCCTAGTGAAAAACATTTTGTAGGTTTTTCTCTACGCTGTTGGCGCCCCTCAACAAGGCCTTAACTTAATGGCAAGGATAAGACTATGAGGATTTTAAGATACTAGATTTATGTCTCACACTACGCAATTATGTTTGAGTTCTTAGTTTATATTTATTATGGTTTATGTCCAATGGCATAAATAGGAGGGCAAGCGATGGCCTTGATCTCTCCACCCAAATTATAAATATACCTTTTAGTCTCTTTGAAGTTCATCAAATTATAAGTCAACATAATGGTAAAATTGTACTTTTAACTCTCTAAAAATTTATGATTCATCTAAAAACTCAAAGTGATTTTCTAGTCCCATTTTATGCAAACTCTGTATATGTTTATTATAGTATAGACCTTAATATATGTTTTTATAAGTATAGTTGTTGAAAAGATTTGTTTTTTTTTTTTTGTGATTACAATTTATGATACAATTACATTAATTGAATTTAACATGGAATTATATTAAAATAGAATAGAAAGGATAAATTTATATTTTATTTAGAACTCATTTAATAAACAAAAGTTAAGGAAATAATGGATTTGTTGGAACTATGGGTAATTATGAGTTGTTGAATTTTAGTATGTTAAATACTATCTCAATTAAATGAAGCAGAGCATTAAATTGGTTAGAATTTCGAAATGTATTCGATTAACGAAAATAAAATTGCAGAATTCCAGAGAGAGAACACACAGAACCAATCGAATGAACATCAATGGACAGCAAACAGTTAAGTCTGAAAAAAAGCCAAACAAACAAACAAACAAACAAAAAACCAAACTACAATGCAAAAAAAGCGACGGCCAACAGTGTCACTGTGTTATTTCCCATCACAATTCACTCTGAGACGTCGGAAATGTCGTCGATGTAACGTCACCTTCACCCCTATAATAAGATGTCGAATCCATTTCTTTTAAATTAATTGCAGGAACCAACTAAATGCTTTAATTCCGGGTTGGATTTTTTTCCTCTTAAGGTTATTAAGAAGTGGAGCCATTTTTTATTTTCCAAAAAAAAAATAAAGTGTGAATGGTTTTGAGGGTGGAGAGCTATCATGGAGATTACGTAAATTATGGGGATTGAGATGGCTCGAAAACCGGCTTTAAATGCCCCATGGTTGGCGAGCCCTTTTGGCATGTTTATACACTAGCAAACGAAAGAACAAAAAATGAAGACGTTGTTTGAAATTTGGTTTCCATGTGGGTGTGGATGATGGTGACCAGTGAGTTCGGTCGTAATGATGGAGTTGTGGGCGGAGATGGAAAATTTATGGTTTTAAAGGCCCACTCTTACTCCGCCTACACTCTTCTATTTTTCATGCAGGAATATCATCCAACACATGGGGCCTCTATTTCTTCATGTTACTCGTGTTTTTGTTTTACTACTTCAACTGCTTTTTCAACTTTCTTTGTTTTCTGATATAAGGTCCAACCACTTCTGCCCATAGCTGTTCCGGCCCAACAATTTCGACACCAAGGTGGCCTGGGCTTGACCTGAAAACTGAATGCCTTTTGGTTAAGGAACTTAGGTCATAGTCATTGAAACCAGCCGATCGGGAGTAAGGGAGAGAACCTGCAAATTGATTGTTTCGTTATCCATATGGTTCTTGTTTGTTTGTTTTCTTAAACAAGGCCCAACAAACCTTGATGGGATACGGAGTTGAACAGACAGTCTTTTCAGGTTTCGGACTGACAAAATTTTGATGCGGAGGCTGCCGGGCTTGACCTGAAAACCAAATGCTGTTTGGTTTTGGAAATTTTGGAAACATGATAAAATAGAAATGTATGAATACGAATTATTAAGGTCATAGGATCGGCCTGTCGATTAACTGGTCCGGAATAAGGAAGAAAACCCGCAAATTGCTTGTTTTTCGATACAAGCCCCAACAATTTCTGTCCCATGGCTATTCAGCCTAAACTTGATGGGGTACAGGTAGTCTTTCTAGCTCCAGACAGACAACATTTCGATGCCAAGGTGCTCCGGGTTTGACCTGAAAACTGAGTGCTGTTCGGCTTTGGAAATTTTGGACTCGACACCAAAAAAAAAACATGATATAATAGGAATGTACGAAGGTGTTAAAGCCAACATGAATTATTAACGTGTCAAAATGAGATTTGAACCTATGATAATGAATTTTAAACATTTAACTTCACCATTTCAATTTTATTATAAAATTTTAATAAATATATTTATTACATAATGAGATTATTCAAAAATAAAAATAAAAATTCACAAACAAATCTCTGATTCTGGCATGCAAAGCAATAGCAAAGTGTGACTAGTAAAAAGTTTATTGAGCCAATACCATTACCTATTAAGAGAAGCTAATACCAGTGAAACAATATGCAGAGATCCGGTGACCACGAGAATACCTCGCTCGTTCCTCGTTCTTTCTCTAAGAATTTGATTAGCAAACCTCAAGGAATCCGATAGCGAGTTCTGGGCAGCAACTATGGCTTCATGTTTCGAGTCCCTTGTCGAGGAAATGAAGTTGTCCTCGAACAGTTCTCTATACCGTGTCATTCTATCGTGAAGAACTTCAATGCCCAATTCTCTGGAAGCTTGTATCCAACAATCTCTTAAAGCGGTTGCCGAGGTCGTCCGTGATGTGCCACCAGCTATGTTGGCTTCTGTTAGGAAGACTGCCTCTAGTTGTTTACCTGAGAGAGTAATGGTAAAAATCGGAGTTAAATTTATCAAGTACTAATGATACCCCATTCTAGAGTTTATAGGGTGTCGGTTTATACCTGAAAGGAACTCTTTAGCAAATGCTAAATGGTCTTTGTCACTAGCCATAGCAACAACAATAGCCAATCGTGAATCCGGAAACGTCGTTTGTATTGCTTCCAATAAAGCTTTTGCAGAGTCTTTCGTGTGAGCTGAAAACAACATAAGTACACCATCAGAAGTACTTCCAGGAAAATGACGAGTTCATATAAAGCTGAATGATTACGAGAATAGGCAGTTAATCCTAATTTCTCTGCTCGTCTAAAGCTAGAAATAGAAACAAAGGAAATCAAGAGGAATAAACCTCCATCGAGTAATACTGTTGATCCCGATAATCCTAACTTCTCAGCTTCTTTGGACGTCAGAAATTGGCTTCTTCCCGGCAAGAATGTATTCTCCAAGCCAGCCCTAATAGATCCGTTCGAGATTCTCCATCCTGAAGCATGCACAAAATTATCCAAAGAGAACCCAAAAAAAAAAAAAAAACTTAACTGGACTTAACAAGGCCTTGATGACTTATTCCCACGTAGTATTGATGCTTTATCATTACCTAATTAGTTTGCTGTGCTACTCACGAGTATCTATGATGCTGGCATCAGTAGAAATCAAGCGATCAGAATAGTGAAGATTAAGCACCTACCTTGGTTGCGCAGGCATAGTGCCGCGCATGTTGCAGTTACTGCATTTTGAAGTTGATGAGTTCCAAGCATCGACAGGTTTAGATCACGTAACTCAATGGGCTGTGTAGATTAAACAATATAAGTTCATGAAAATGTTCCTCATCTATCGTTGTTATGATCGACACATCAAGTTAAAAGCACTCAAGTTATTTGCAGTGTAAGGCTTGAAAGAACATACCGACTGTGAGCCATGGTCTAGTTCTATCACCAAGTCACAGCATTGAGAAGGTCTGCCCTTAAACGTGCCAATTCCTTTTACGGATGTTCTAACTCCAGCATCAGATGCTGATACAATAGGTGAAAACATTGAAGATGCTCTATCACGAAGAACGCGATCAATGTGGGGAAGAAAGGGCCCGCCTAAAATCACCTGAAAATTAGAACCATTAAACAGGCGTTATATCTCAAAACCAATAAAATCGACCCATCAAGCAACAATCCATTGGTTTGGACGCATGCATATATATATGAAGAAAAAGAACATCATACACCAAAGTTTTGATTTGAATCCATGGTCCTGATTAAGAAAGGTACTAAATGTCGAGCTCAAAAAGCACACACTGACATCAAATAAAACTTTTTTTCAGGGAAAATCACCTAACTGGACGACCATATTTAATGATTCCAGCTTTTGCTATTGCAATGCTTTCCAAAGAACCCCCGAGCGCAGCCAAATGTTCCTCACCTATCGTCGTTATGATCGACGCATCAAGTTCCGAACTAGAAATAACATTCGTAGCATCCCTAGCACCCCCTAAACCAGCCTGTCTCGTTACAATCAAACCAAACAAGAAAAAAAAGGAACAGTAAGTCCAACATGAAGGCAGGCACAACTGCTTGCGCCCCGCACGCGCATACACACCCAAAGGTGCTGTAAAGAAGATTCATTAGGCAATTAAAAAACCACCTCTATGATTGCAATATCCACATTCTCTTGAGCAAATAAAGCGAATGCCACCGCAGTAAGAACCTGAAAAAAACATGTTAGCTTATATCCAACAAAAAGATATTAATAGATACGAAAAATCTCAATATGTACGAACCTCAAAGTGACTAAGACATCCATTTTCGAGCACAATAGCTTCGTTGAGACTTCGTTTAATACTATGGAAGAGGCAATTCAATGCATTGGAAGACACTGGCTTCCCCATTTTTCCTACTGACATACGTTCTCTTATACTAAGCATATGTGGACTGCTTAAAACCAAAACATATATAAATTACAGTGCTGCAATATCATCCAAAACGACAACCAAATATGAAGAAAGCAAACATAAAACGCACCTAGTATAACAGCCAACAGAATAACCTTCAGAGCGTAAGATGTTCGATAAATAAGCTGCAGTGGATCCTTTTCCCTTTGTCCCAGCAATATGAACACTCTATATAATCATTTCATATATATATATATATATATATTGTCAGCATTGATTTGAAAATGGAAGAAAAGGAACATAATTTTATTGAAAAGGAAGAGGACGGACCTTGAAGTTGGATAGCGGGTTGCCAAGTCGGGTCATAAGGCGTTTCATTCGGCCCAAATCGAACCCATCATCGGAATCGGTACCGGCGTCTGTAGGGACGCCGGATTTCTCGTAGTTTTTGAGGGAATCGATGAACTGGATAAAACCTTCGAGCTCCGGCTCCTCCGTGTACGACGAGAGCCATTGTTTCGATTCCAATTGGAAGTTTGATAACGGTTTTCTGTGAGCGAGAGTAGAGCGTTGGCTGACGATAAGCTTACGGATTTGCATTGCTTTTTTTTGGGGATTTTCCGTTTGTTTCCCAGGAAAAAGATGCTGCATTCACTTTAACTCAATCCCGAATGACGTCGTTTCATTGGCTTCTTTAATACGTAGTTATTATTTATTAAGGGTTAAAATAACTTTTAATCCCTGAACTTATCAATTAGGTCCAATTTGGTACTGCACTTTTTTTTTTTCACTTTGGTTCTTAAACTTGGTGGTTATGCCCATTTAGTCCTTCAACTTGACAAAAATAAAAATTTGATGACATTATCATCCTAAGATCGTGTCAGAACTTAAAAAGAACATTTTAAAATTTCAGGTAACAAAATGAAACAATCTAGAGTTTCGCCTCAAATTTTGATAACACCCAAGTTTACTAACTAAACAGACCTACTTGTCGAGTTCAATTATCAAAATAGAAAAAAAAATAGGTACAAAAATGCACATAACTGATACGTTTAGAGACTAAAAGTTATATTAACCCCTTTTTTTTAATTATTAATAATGAATAGTAATTTGAAACGTGTTAACATCATACGTTACTGATCTTTTAAATCACCAGCATCTCGGTCTCGTACAAATTACAATTCTTCCCTTCAATTATTCCCCACTAAATTTTACAAAAAAGAACTGTAAATCGGAAGAGCGACAGGACTTGCATTTTTACTCTTTTTTTTTGGTGAAATCTTTCACTTTAAGTTTCCATCTTTGCTTGTAAATTTTTAGTTTTGCTTTGTTTTCACTCACTTTCTGTTTGGTTCCCGAGAAATTTGATCAAAGAAAGTTAGAAGTAAGAAAGGGAAAATTCAGGTTTTTAAAAGGAGGAGAATTTTTATTTTGTTCTAAAATATAATTGTTATACTGTTTCCCTTGTTTAGCATTCTAAAAAACCTAGCAAAAGTAGAAGATTTGTGGCTCCTTTTTTATTCTTTTTGCAGTGTTATTAATTATTGGTTTTCTGAGGAAATTTTCTTTAATATAACTAGGGTTTTTGCTCTAGTAATAGCTAATTGTTGAAGATACTATAAAAAGAAATTTGTCTTTGGTGTTATAGGTGGTTGAAGTTGATGATGGAGATAAATTTGGAGGAAGCTGATGAAAACGTTCCGAAAACCGATTTTGTTTATGATGGAGAGGGGGGAAATTGTAGGTGTAATGAATTGGAATCGAGGAGCAAGAAAGCCGAAACGAGGTGTTTAGAGTTGGAATCGGAGGTTCGAATGAGGAAAAGCGTGTACGAAGTACTCGAGACTCGATTCAGGTCATTAGAAGCCGCGCATCTTGCTCTTCAGGATGAAATTAAGGTCTTGAGGGGTCGGAATAATGAAGTAGGCGACCGGATGGTAGGTGGTTATGGAGGGAAAGGGCTGATTGAGGGAGCTGTTGATTTGACCGAAGAGAGCGATGAGGAAGATATGGTTTTTAAGCTGATGGCGGAGAATAAGGTTTTGGAATGTGAGAAGAGTAAGGCTCAAAACGAGGCCGAGTTTTGGAAGTTGAAGTTCATGGAATTGGAATCATTGATGTCACGGCTGCAAGAAAACTCGGTTTTGATAAGCACGGAGCGGCCAGTTGATATGATGAATGAAGGAGTTAAATCAAAAGATGGAGTGACTTCAAACGACTTGCCAACCGTAGACAAAGCAGTGAGTTTCATGGATTCTACACCTACTCTGGTTTCCCCTGGTAAAGGCATCGGAAATCTACAACCAGCCGGTAATGATGATTCTTTTCTCGGTATTCTGTGGTTTTCATAGTTACATGTATTATAATGATTTACAATCGTCATCTTCTATTTTGGTGTTTGTTTTTGTTTCAGGGACACCTTGTAATGACACACCGTATAAGCTTTTCACTTTTGAGAAGGGAGATCACGGAATTGAGAGTAGTAAACGAGTTAAAAGATTGTTGCCATTTCGAGAGGAAAGAAGCCCCGGTAAACAGATGGCTCCTTCCACCCCGGCTGGTGTTAAACCTGCTTCAGTCATTATAATTGATATTCATGAAACTGATGATGAACTTAATTTGGTCCACGATGAAATACCTTTGACAAGTAACTGGGAAGATGTGGATGGTAAACACGAAATAGAAGGAACTGTGGATAGTGAAATCGAAACCAGGACGATTACTGATCAGAACCAGGAAGGAAAAGAGGATACTGTTTCATTTATTGCAGTCTCCAAACGAAAACGTGCCTCTAATGTTTTCACTAGTGACACAGAGAGTGATGATGATAATGTTCCAATTGCGACTCTCAGGAAGATGCATCACGAGGAAGCAGTTCCTGCTGCTACCACCCGAGGTAGTTTTACCCCTCGAAAGCGGAGACTAGTATCACTTAGACAATCTGAAGGAGTGAAAAGGTGCTCATCTAGGAAGGAAGGTGAAAGTGAATTCTGCAAACGAACCCCTACAACTGAGGATGTTGAAGATGACGGTTCAGACAAGATTGGGTCAGACAGTGCGAGTGACAGCGATAGCCTTAATGGTTTTATTGTTGAGGACACCGACACTACCAATTGTGACAATAGTTGTAGTGACTCGCTGCAAGATGGTTCCGATTGCAACGATGCTCGTAGCGGACAAGAAGCTGCCTCTAGTGACTCGAATGATGAAGTGGATTTCGACATGATTATTTCTCAACTTAAAAGGAAAAAGGATCATAAATCGGATTGGAAATTCGAGGGGGAAATGCTCGCAGCCTTTAGTAAGGATCCCGAACTTTGCATGAAAGCTGTATGTGCTCTCTACCGGCAACAAACATCAGGGGAGAAACTTTCCAAGGCAGCCTTGTGCCAAAATCAGAGAGGTTTTAATAAAATCGACGCCTACAGGTATATGAACTTGTAAGTTTATGATTAAGATGAACATCATTGTCATATTTTGCACAGCGGCTGATATCTATATGCTGGAATTTGTACTGTGTCTTAAGGGGCTGTACGTTGGCGGAGTTTCTGACCGATGGTGATCCGCAAGGTGATTTAATGAAATCCGTGAAGGAATTGGAAGCATATGATCGGAATGCAGTCGAGTTGTGTAGAAATTTGGCAACAAAATATTCTAAGCAATTGTTTGAGATCTACAAAAGCAAAGAGGATCCGTATTTTCTTCCTCCTTAAGGTTCTCTGCAAGTAATTGATTTAAAAGATATCTGAACTCGAGAGCTAGGGAATGTTGTTTTTGGTTATTTATCGTTCTCGTTCTCTGTTAGGTACTAATATGGCTAACATAGGTAAAACTTTCGAATGTCAGGTTTATAGCTTAAGTAAAACTTAGGGCAGACTGTATGTAAACTTTATCTTGTAACTGATAAGGTTTATAGCTTTTGCTTTCTGTTGCTTTTTGCTTGTGACTATGGGCTATATGTTCGATAAACTTATTAGAGAACTCTGCAGTCAGTTATATGTGTCATTGCCCCGCAGAAAATGAAGGTAGGCACTGAAAAGATAGAAGCTTGCCTGATTGTTTATAGAAACATAGATGAAGTAATGGGTATGGATATCAATCAATTGCCACTGATTATTAAAATATGAAAAAGAACAACATAAATATATATTGGCTTTATATATCTTCTGGTATTATTTGGGTTTTGACAATTGTTTTTTTTAAAATACACATTATTGAAAAAGGACTTAAAATTTAGAATTTGAATTTTCATAATTTATTGATTTTATAAATTGTATTATTAATAAATTTGTTTAATTTCAAGTTTAATATAATAAATGCTCTTCAATGGCTGTTAATTTTCTTTCAATTTTAGGAACGACTTAATAATCATTAATTAATTATGAATTGTTATCATATCAACCTTAAAAGCTTGAATAAATTAGACAAAATTAACATTACTTCTAAATACTAAAACGATAATGAATACAAATATTATATTAGACAAAGAAAAAAAAACCCAGGTACCTTATTAAGCCATTTCCGTTTTATATATGAATGCTTCAAAAACTTTTATGTGAATTATTAACTAGTCCGTATTTTATATAAATACATGATATGATATATTTCAAGCATAAGAATGTGAACCCAAAAGATGATGAGAGATCAAAACTAATCACAATATCTGTATGAACTAAAATAAAAAATAAAATTAGTCTCCTTGTTTCTTCAAGGGGGAAACTGTATTGAACTGAGACCACCTCAGCAAAAAACAAAATAAAATCTAAGAATCAAAATTTCCGCTCGACTTTGAGCCTTGATAAACAAAAGCAACACGACAAAACAAAATTGTGTAAGAAATGAAAAAAATAACGTGCTAACTTTGTGAACTTTGGAGACCTAGATTAAGGATTTACAGCGATGAACCCGCTTTGTTATTACCGACAATCTATGGTGTATGCTTGTATATTCCACATTTAAAAAGTTCAAAACGTCCAAAGACCTACACAAAGGAATCTACACCACCAAAATTGCATATTATCAGAGCATATATTCCTGCTGCTACTTGTATCCTTTATCCAATCAAAATTTTCAAGTCCTTAATGAAGCAAATTTCTTAGTGAACCAGAAAACTGGGATCAGCTGGCTCTTGTGGTCATGAACTTGTGTAATGGTTATGTAGAACATACTTCACTACTTCATAAAATGAAACCACGATCCCAACTGAAGGGCCGGCACGGCCTACTCGAGGACCCACTCCTGTAAAAAGCCCCTTCATCCCTCCATCCCTGTTCCAAACAAATGTATAGTCCATAAGTAACAACTATTCCCGAATTATACAAGTTATAGCTTGAATCTATCAACTTAATCGGTTCTTAGCACAACCAAGCAATAGACAAACATAAAACAATTTATTAAATCCCATGAACATACGCAATTTAATGTTTACTGCTATCCGAGTTTTTTCATTTCTATCAACACAAAATCATTTCTCAAGCATATTGCTGCCACAGAAAGCTTTATTCACAACTTATTCGTAAAGGTCATAGGGCAAGTTTGAGGCTTGGAAAATGGAACTTTGTTATGCATGCGTAACATCTCCATCAAAGATGCTTAATTCAATTAACAGTGGGTTGGAAAGATACCTCCAAACTTCCATCAGTGTCTGTCGCGTTGTCATTCGCAATGCCCTCACAGGGTCCTTCTGAAAATTACAACAAAGATGGCATATTTTAGAAGATATAAAACAGCATAGTCTAGTTCATTAACTTTGTACTTACAGGGGTAAAACAAAAATGCTCAATATGTACCAAAAGTAACTACTAACTGGGTAATGCATATGGCATAAAGTCAACAGGTAGCAATATTCAAGAACCATCCATTAGCTTTTGAAGGAGACATACCTCTATCTGCCTTCGAGTTTTAGCAACATCTAGAGGACAGGTAGCAGCAGCAGCAAGGCTTCCAGCAAAAAACCCAGCAGAAAAATTTGCCCCAAGGACAGTAGCGACATTGGATTCTTCACCCACCAAACCCAGAAGTTTTCTCCTGATCTGCAGTAATAGGTACATAAACCAAGAAATTCAGTTGTTGGCATGTATTCACTCGAAACCGCCAATGGGTTTCCTTGAAACTTTACTGCTGGTGGTGGTGGAGGGGGTTAAACAATAGGAGTTCTTAAGAAGTGGGAACTCACAGGCTCAAGGGTTGACCAACAAATTCCTGAGAAAGGAACATCGCGAGCAAGCTGTGCTCCCATGCCTGTCCATAAGACACGATACCCTTGCACTGTCAAGGGAAACATAAAAAACCATTATTAGAATTGTGGAGGAAAAAGATTTTGTTGTCTTATTATGAGAGCAAAATGCCCATTCAGTAACAATTAGACTGCCATTCTTATGGAAATGAGCCAGGAGCATACAAAAATTGCCATATTTATTTTCTCAGAAGCCACTGGTGTCGCTTATTTATACAGTGATCATTTAGGATGAAACTCAATTCTAATAAAATGAAAGGAAAAAACACTCGTTTATTAAGTATGACCCCACCAAAGTAATAATAACAGACATGAGTCATCACGTTGGCATGTTAAACCATCTATATAAGAACATATTAGTCTGCAATTACCATATCCATTAAGCTTAAACCTTATACATCAGTTTCTCAATTTGCTATAAACCTTCACATCTGGAACTGCTGAAGAGTTGCAGAAATACAAGTTAAAGGCACAAGGCACGCTCTAATTTTATATTGCTTGAGGTGTAAGGCACAAACAGAAAACCCGCATGGTTGAAGGCACAATTGCATGTATGTCCAGTAAAGCTTAAGGTATAAATTATGATAATGAACTTTAAAGAGTAGTCTAGTTTATTAACAAAATATCCAAAATTTTAATTTTCTTTTGTTAACAGTGTGCACAACTTCCTTACTGACACATGTCTATTGTTTAATACTCAAATATTGAGAGGCAGAGAGAGTTTAATAGCTTATTTCTTACAAGTAAAGGTATAGCTAATGAAAAGAAGTTAGAAACAAAAGAAATTAACTAAAACTTCAATCAGGCAAGCTTCTTTTCGCGCCTACTGCAATAATAAAAAGTGTCTAAATGCATTAGCTATGTAGCTGATCAAATGTGCCTCACTTGAAAGGTTTAGAGGCACTTTAGTTGTCAGGCACTAGGGCGCGCAAAACCACAACAGCAATGAATTATGAAATTTTTTATGTTTAGGACATAGAAAGTAAAAAGACAAAGGGAAAAAGTATATTCCCAAAAGGCTAATCTTAAAATGCCGAAAAGGTAACAATAACCAGAAACAGGTATTCTGTAGAGTAACTTACAACTGCTCTGAGGGTTTCTGCCCTTGGCATCAGAGACAACTCCTAGAAGGGTATTAAAAACTCCAGGAGGCTTCTTTCCGATCTGAGTGTCTTTAAATGCCTGTGATTAAAACAGAACACAGAAATGAATTAGATGAAACAATACAAAAGGTATCTATGAACTGACAGATATTCAATTTTTAAAGCAAAGCAATAACAAACCTATTTTTGTCAAAAAGGAAAAACATAGTAGCATTAAATACCAGCAATAGCAATACAATCACTTTTACCATGAAAATACAAATTAAATAGTTCAGTAAACAAATTAATATTACCTGCATGCGAGTTCTAGCAAGTTCAATAGGGTAACATGTCGCACAAGCTAATGACCTTGCCAAAGAGCCAGCAAACAAAGGGGCATATGGTGTTGCACTAGGCATATATTGTGCTGCAAGCCCCTCCATCCAGTTCCGGAATATGTCGTAGCAAGGTAAATAGATTCCCACCTGTACAGAAATGTAAACAACTATCAAAAAGCGCTATTGATATCAGTACATGATATTTGCATGCAAAATTACTTTCTTCAACTGCTGTAAGGTTTGTTAATGGAAATGGGAACTCACTGTTGGTACAGCCAAGGCAAGACCTGCATTAGTTCCTCTCCACAACCTAGAAAACCCCTCCTGCAGAAAATATTATCCTGTTATGCGTTTGAAAATAGTAGTAAACACAAACAAATGCCTACAGGAAAACATACTCAGTCACATGTATTGTTAAGATAAAGAATTAACCACTTTAGGTTATTACAACAATATTATCAACAAGTTATGTAAGATGACTGCATTGCAGCACCGACCTGGCGTATAATCTTGTTGAAGACATCTAATGTTCCTTTGTACTGAAAACAATCAGGAGGACAAATTGATACAGTTCCATGGACTCCAGCACGGGTGCAAGATGGTGAACATCTTAAATCAGCAAACATCTAATCCAACATATTCATATATGAAAAAATTAAACACAATCTAACATTGCATCAAAAGATTAAAACACACAACATAAAGAATTCCTTTCTCAGAATATCAGAAGTGAGGGAATAGATTGCACTGGTACCGTATTTGGTCCGAAATACGCCATTCGACCAATTAGATTACTTAACGGATGTGAGTAAGGTACTCCGGCAGCCTGAGCTTGCAACCTTGTCTGTTAATTACAAAAAAGAAACATGGCAATGTTTTCAAACCACAATAAACAGCAAGGAAACTGTACTGATTACGTGGTTTATCATTACCTTGACAACATCAAGCGGATTAACGATGATGGCGGACAAAACGGCAGCGCCAGCAGCAGAGAAAGCTCGTTCTCCAATCCCTAGATTCGAATTGGTAGTACTGTTATCATGCTGATCCTGAGGCTCACCGAGTTCAGTCTCAACTATGTCCGTTATCGTCGGTTCCATGATCGACAAATCGTGACCGTTGATTTCAACTCTCGAGGATTGCTCTGAACTCATCAATGGATTATGTGTTCGCCGCTGTGTTTCCGCCATCTCTATTGCTTGCATCTTCTCTCCAAAAAAAAAAAAACAATTAAAAGTGTGAAAATAGAATCAAAACGATGGAATTGATTCTCATATAACCTAATGTCAGGACATTTTTATTGACTTTAAAAAAAATAAAAAGAGAAAATTGAAAGGCTTTTCCGAATTCCTTGGGGAAGAGGAAATTAATATTATTAAAAAAATTGAGTGGAAAATGCTTACCAGAAAAAAAAAAAAGCGAGAGACGCACAAACCCTCTTAGCTTAGGGACGCGTTTGGGCGAATTTACGAAAGCGACAGTGGTTTTTTTATATGGTTAAAAGTGAAAAAATTAAAAATTAAAAACTTTATTTTGATTTTTTTATTAAAAATGAAGGGAAAATTTATTCCCTTTTTTCCTTTTTTTTCTCATATTTATTACTGGTGAAAGTTTTCCCGCTTGAGTATGTTTCTAGGGCTTTCTATTCAGCACTTGAAACGAGGCGCCCAAAACGGCGAGTCGATAAAACCCTACGTAACATGGATAAAAAATTTCAGACTGGTGAAACCCTAATGTAACGTCACTTTTTCTCCTAATGGCAGGCAACCATACGGCAGTCCATACTCTATCCCCGCAATCAACTATATATTTGTTTTGTTTTTTTCAATATTACGTTTGGAAAAGACACAGGGAATAGCATAGTCACGAATTTAATTATAGAAAATGTAAATTTATAAATTTAGTTATTTATATATGATTTAAACTATATTAAAATTAAAAATTAAAATATAATCATTAATATTATTTATTTTATTATATTAAAGTTACTGAATCGTTAACTATCATTAATAGTAAGCAACAAGTTAACTTCACATGTTATATTATTATTCCAAATAAAAGTTTAGGAAAATTCAAATAAATAATCCTTATATTTTTTCTTTTCGAACCATTTAATCTTTTTTCCTTTCAGTTTCTTTGTCTCATATACGTATTTGGGTCTCTGAAATTGACATCATCTCTTATATTTGTATTTATAATTTAGAAATTTTTAAAATATACTATTTATAATTTTTTTTCATGGGCTAAATTCGACTTATACCGTGATATTGCTCAAAAGCTTTTAAGGTAATTATATTTAGAAAATTATTCTGTATATTATGTGTGAAAATTTGTAGACTCCACAAATAAATTTAGGGTGTGGCAAGTATTTTGTACAATGTAATTAAAAATTAAAATATATAAATAATGGTTAATATTTTGTACATTGGTAGTGTACCTTTTTCTTTTACAAGTAGCCTTGAAAATTTAATAAGTGCCTCTTGTTTTTAAATATATTTTTTAATATGTTATTATGAGAAATTATTTGATACCTTAGTAGAGTTTTTGAACTCCGCAAGCAAAATGAGGAGGTTGACAAATGTCCATATATAGGTATAGTAAAATATTTTTAAAATAACGACACATATCAATTTTTTAAAATTACTTGTGGAATAAAAATGGAATAAAAAAAGTATATTGTTCGTGTACCAAATACTCACTATTTTACTATATTCCCATAGGACAGATATTAATTCTGGCTCTGCTTGTAGAATCTAAAAACTTCAGTAGTAATGCACTAAATAATTTCTCTATAAATAAATGTGACACTTATCACACCCTAAACTCATTTGTAAATTTTTAAAAGCTCCACAAATTATATATCAAATATTTATAAATATTTATTTATTTGTCTATTTATTTTATGAAATTCACATGAAATTGAAAAATAAAAATAAAAGATTGGTTTTAGCAAGCAAGTATATTGTTTCTTCAAGTTATTTCTATTTATGAGAGATAACTCTTGGCCTAAAAATATATATATATAAACATTCAAGGCATAATATATATATATATATATATATATATATAACAAATGTGATTTTAATTGAAATGATAAAGTTGAGGTGTTGAAAAATTCGTATTTTAAGTTTAATTTTAAATTTCAAATTGTGTGTGTAATTATTCGAGTTAATTGTATTAGACATCCTTAAACTATGACCTTTATTATAAATTAATCCTTAAACTTTAAAATATTTTAATTACGTTCTTAAACTATTGAAGTTATATTTTATGTTCCGTGAATTAAAATAAAATTTTAAAGGAAATTGATATTGTAAAAACATATGCTATAAAAATATATTGATTTTGAGATTTCGAATCTTTTATAGAAGCTTTATCGAACATTGAAACTCTTCTTTTTTTTTCATGTGTTACTCTATTTTTAGTTTTACTTTTAAAAATAATGTGACAACATTTTAACTTTCTTTTAAAACTTCATTTCAAATTACATCCCATAAGATTTGACGTGTTAATTAATGGTTAAATAACAATCTAATAAGAAAAGGACTTGATGGATATAGCATCGGTAGTTTGGGGATGTTGTTAGAACTTTTTGAAATTTGAGGACCAATTTAAAAGTTATAAAATAACAAGCACACCCTCAAAAATAAATAATTTACTTTGTATCGAAGTGATATTTTAAACATTACACAATTGAATTGATGCATAGTTAATTTGTGATACTACCTTAAACAAGTGCTTAATATTTACAACAACAAGCTTGATAGAGTGTGTATTTTGTGAACAGACTTAATTGACTTGTAACGACCTGATAGTTAGGGGTGTCGGAAATTGCATTTTCGGGACTCCATTTTCGTAAATCGGACAATATTTACGAAGTTAGTTGTGTAGTTAATTAGGCCTTGGTTAAGTGAATTTGCATGAATTAAGAATAATTAGGTATAAGGATTAAATTGTATATAGGGTGAAAGTTTAATTATAAATTAAAGAATAATTGAAGGGACTAAAAAGTAATTATACTATTATTTTTAATGAGGCAGCATAAGGTGTAAAATTATTATATATATTATTAATTAATTAAAGTTTAAATATATTATAACATTATAATATGTTTTACTTAATATTTAACTAATATATATATATATATATTATAGTATTAAAAGAAAAAAAAAAAGACAAAAGCAAAACGAAACAGAAAAAAAGAAAAAGAGAGAGAGAAAGAAAGAAGAACCTACGGCTTAGGGGTTTCAAAGTTCTAAGTTCATTTGGTTAGTCAATTTAGTCACATTTTTCTTGTAATCTTTATGTTTTTGGAATCTCGGTGTTAAGTACTACCCGACTCATGTCGAAATTTTAGCAATTATTGAGTTTTTAAATGTTGTTAATGTTTAATAATTTTAGAATTAGGGATTAAATTGATAGATTTTTAAGTTATAAATGAAAATGATTAAATTGTAGAATGGATTGTAAATTCCGAGTAATATGGACTAAATTATAAAAAATTAAAAATGAGGGATTTAAGTGAAAATAGGGAGTTAATGTAACACCCCCAACCCGTATCCATCACCGAAACAGGGTTACGAGGTATTACCAAATAATACAGAACACTTTCAGATAATTTGAAATCATTATCTTTACACAAATAGTACACTTGAGATGTACAGTTCTATAATTATGAATAACACATTTATCAAACATATTCCATTTTTTTTTTTAATATATCACAATCTCATATTTCCATGTATCAAGTACCATCATTTCCTCATATTTCAGACAAAAACATGTAACAATTCATAGACATATAACTCACTAACTATTCCTGCTAATCACAATTTAAATTGACAAATGACTTATTGAGTCAAATTTCAATGTTTACTAAAATCTATCATATAAATTTGGATGTACGTATCCACCAATAGATTCCATATACCGATATCATCATCTCAAATTTCCCCATACATTTACTTTCCACATTATGAACTCAAATAACATATACAAGATATACCAATGTATTTCAAGTGCGGTTTCATAATATGTCATTTCAAAATTCAGATTATTTCATATTAGAAATTTTCTCATTAACTCATTTAGAATCCTGATTCATACGGATAATACACTCAAGGGTGTACAAATATATAATCACAAATGAACTCATTCATCAACCAAGTTCTACGTTCATGTCTCATCAACTCGTATTTCCTTATATCATATAATTCCATGTAACACTTACCAAACTTTGTCAAATTAGTGAACGTCTTACAGAATTGGTCTGCTCACACAAGTTGTCGGTCATGACAAGCTACACGGTGTTGCTCAGTGCCACATTTCACAACTCAGTATGGTTTTCCTCATTGAAATACCATACCTACATTTCACAACTCGTTATGGGAAATACCATACCTACGTTTCTTAACTCAGTATGGTTAGTACCATACCTACGTTTTGCAACTCAGTATGGATGATACCATACCTATGTTTCACAACTCAGTATAGATGATACCATACCTACGTTTCACAACTTTTCCATGGATCACCCATGGTCTTATCCGTCAATTTATCACTTTTCACTAAAATGCCACAGCCTAGCTATGGTCTTACATCTTAAACATGTATCACACTGATGCCATATCCCATATATGGTCTTATACGGAAATCACTTGTCACTTGTAGCCAAAGCTACCACTATTCACTAAACAGGTAGCCGAAGCTACCATTTTTCACTTTCACTTGTCATTGATCAGATAAGTGTAGCCGAAGCTATCACTTATCACGTGTTGCCATGGATCATCCATGATTTTTGCCGTCAATTCATCTTGTTACTGAACTGAAGTGATCAATTTAATCATTTATTCAATTTTCATGCTTTTAAATTATTCACGATTTTATCATCAATACATATGAAATAACACATCATGAAATTCATAAAGTTAACAAATGATCACTAAAATTTAGCCGTATAAACTCACAAGTTCAATTTTTGTATTATAACGATAATTATAATTTCATAATAAATATTCCAAATAAAACATTATATCATTTCTAATTCAACATTTATCAATTATAATCGAGCATGTGATCAATTTATACACAAGTCGTTCATATATTATTTTTCGTCCTCCTCATCTCCATCCACATCCCTAGTATAAACAACACACTTGTAAGTAACATTATCTATAATTTTCACTATTTATGTATGTGAATATTCAAGCTATCCATCTGTGTCATAGTCACTAAATTATTTTTATCTTGAGCTAAAAAACTCCAAATTAAGATCTGTTAATTTTATTTGAACTAGACTCACATATCTTCTTACTATAATTTTTCTAGAATTTTTGGTGAGGCCAATTAGTACAGTTTATTAGTTAAGTTCTCCTCTCACACACGGTCAATGCACTCTAACCTCTCTTCACTAAAAATCAATTATCTTATAGTACGATTTTCATATAGTGTTTTTGATTATTTCTAATGAAAATAGGCTCACTAAGGAATACAAACGTATAAGTTATAACTCAAAATTCTTTTTTTACAATTTTTAGTGAATTTCTAAAGTGAGAACAGGGGATCACGAAGTAATCTAAACCAGTCTTACAAAAATTTAAATATCTCAATATGTAGGCTTTCTTTGCTTGCTCTGTTTCTTTTATATGAAAATAGAGTCAATAATCTTTAATTCTATATCTCACTCAACTTATAATTAAATTTCTACCATTTTTGGTGATTTTTCAAAGTTAGACAACTGCTGCTGTCCAAAACTGCTTTAGTGTAACATGTTGGTTTCTATTTTGTCCCAAATTCCACAATTCATACAATTCAGTCTCAATTAACCCCTCAATTGAGCTAATTTTCTCATTTAATACTTTTCTCTATCATTTTAAACTACTTCATAACCTTTGAAAATCATAATTTTAACACTAGGCCTTAATTTTAACTTTGAAAATCATAATTTTAACACTAGGCCTTAAGTTTAACTCTTTCACAATTAGGTCCTAAAACCAATTTCCATCAAATTCACTTGATAAAATCATCATATAACAAAATTAAAGCTTCAATTAAATATTTATTCATCATATTATTCCAACAATAATCGACATAAACTTTAAAAATTAGCCATAGAATCAAAAACTAATGAATTAATAAGTTGGACCCAATTGTAAAAGTCCAAAAACATAGAAATTTCAAGGAGAAAGAAAAAATTAAACTTACATGAAGCTTGAGTATGAAAACCAGCTTGAACTTTCTCCAATGGCTGTTTTCAGCTGAAGAAAATGAAAAGAAATGAAGAGAATTCTAGATATTCCAATTTGGTCCCCCTTTTTATTTAGCTAATTTTGGAAATTTTTTAATTTTGCCCTTATTTCACCCATTTCCTGATTTTTCTCAGCCATTGCCGCCCAAAATATCTTCTTTGGGCTTATTTTCACTTTAGGTCCTTCCTTATTTAAAAATTAAGCTATTTAATCCTTCTAGCAACTTTTATATTTTTTTCAATTTAGTACTTTTTATTTAATTAACCACCCAAACGTCAAAATTTTCTAATGAAATTTTAATACTACTTTATTGACATTCCGTAAATATTTATAAAAATATTTATGACTCGGTTTATAAAATCGAGATCTCGATACCTCTTTTTCTCAATTTCTTGGCCAAATATACAATTTACTATTTCAAAAATCTTTTAAAAGCTACATTTGGCTCGTAAATATTAAATAATATAAGCTACGAGTTTATTTGTCGGATTTGGTGTTCTTGAACCACTATTTTCAATATCGCTGAAATTTGGGCTATTACAGTTAAATTTTTTAAAGTGGAAATTGTATGAAAACATAGAATTAATTGTGAAGAATAAAAAGTAGTCTCGATTTAGGGACTAAATTGGAATTTAGGCAAATATTGAATAACAATTGAAATATTCAATATGAAATTGAATTGTGTTGTGTTGTATTGATGAATTTTAATTGTTTTTATTCTGTAGCTAATGTCATACCGGAATCCTCAACTAAAAAGAGGAAAGATAAAGTTGACATGGAATAGCTCAGAATTTTTGGTTTGCATTTTTATAATCCGAAACTAGTTATTAATTATTATATTTTTATTTAATGCATATGGTAAGTATTTAGGTGAGTATTTGGTACATTGATGTTGAATTTAATTAAAAGTTGATTGAATGGATTGAATTGATATATATATATATATATATATGTGTGTGTGTGTGTGTGTGTGTGTGTGCGCAAATATAATAATTGAATATTGGTTGTATTTGGAAAGTAAAATTAAACCCTATTAACTGTATCGGGCTGAGTCGGATATAGATGGCATGCCATAGGATTGGAAGAGTTCAGGGATTTCTTCGACTTCGAGTCGATGAGGCACTGGGTGCCAATTTACTTCGGTTTAACCGATGAGACACTAGATGTCAAATTTATATAGCTGGGCACAATTATTACTTCAGATTTATCTGATGAGGCACTGGGTGCCAAACTGGTGTGTTGGTTGGATCTGTGTATCCGTCCGAGTCCGAGTCGTGTTAATAGGGGTAATTAAATAAAATAGTATTATGATTGATATTGGATGATATTGTATGTGAATGAAAATGGGATAATGAATTGAAACATGAAAATGGGACACATGAATTACGATTCATGAATTGGATATAGATTGATCAATAATATTATTGTTTAAATGATATATATATATATATATATTAAATTGTGAAAAGCTATTATATAGCAAGTGATGAGATTTGAGAATTGTATGAAATGATGTATTTATGAATTGAATATTGAATGGATAATGTCATTATATGAATAAATGTGGCCTTAAATATTCAAATGTGCTTATAATTAAAATATGCATATTATATCATATTGTCTTTGAATATTCGGATTATAGAAATACCATTGGGTTTTACTCAGAGTACAGTTTTGTTTTCTGTGTGCAGATTAGGCACTTAAAATTTGATCGTCGATTCAGCATTCAACAACGCTCCCGAACTCAAATGTGGTTGTTTATCTTTTGTGTCGACATGTACCTAGAGTGTCTAAATAATAGTTATTTTGTGGATTGAATGTAAATGAGATTATAAGTTTAATATTGGTTGGTTTTATACATACAAACATGTGTTGTTTTTGAAGCCATATTATGGCATGGTAAAATGAACTAGATCTAGATAGGTGCATGTCAATTTAATTTTATGTTTAAGTGCTCATAATTTAGGCAAATTGATTTGGATTTGGTATGTTTATAATTTGGATTAAAATGATGCTTTGATGACTTGTTTTGATGATATAAAATGTTTGAAAATTCTGTAACACTGTATCATGTTCAGTAAATTGACTTGATCGATAAACTTTGGTAATACTTTTGATAGAAACCCTATTTCGTATACTTGCCTTACCTTTTAACATGAATTTATCTTACTTACATTTTTAGCTTGAACTGAACCACTTGGAATACTAAGGATACGCTGGTACCTTTCCTTATGATATGGGTTATCAACTATATCGATTTAGTCCTCTATCTTTTCTTACCTCGATCTAACTCTAAATTTCGTTCTTCTTGATCTATAATAGCAAATTTAGCTTATTTAATACTCACATTCATCAAAACAGTCCTTAACTCTTAACTTTGGCAAAATTATAATTTTGCCCTAAACTTTACATATTTACACATTTGCGTTTTCACTTAAAATCACTTAGCACATAACTTATTTGGACAAAAAATATAGGAAATTTTTAACTCTTAAGCCTCATTATAAGTGGCGAACCCATGAATTTATTCGGGGTGAGATTAAGTTATATAATTTTATAAGAATTAAAATACAATTCCATTCTTATATTTACTTATATATTTATAGTTTTTAATGTTTTGGAGGATTAAATCGAGATTTTATTAATTTTGGTGGCGGATATGGGTTAGGCGTCACATAACTTATTTGGACAAAAAATATAGGAATTTTTAACTCTTAAGCCTCATTATAAGTGGCGAACCCATGAATTTATTCGAGGATATAATTTTATAAGAATTAAAATACAATTCCATTCTTATATTTATTTATATATTTATAGTCGAAACCATTTTTAAATCTGTTTAGAAAAATGGGATCGACTTTAAAAACAAAAATGGGAGTCACCACCAATCCCTTTTTACTTAGGTGTGATTGGATCACCTTGTAAAACGTTTTATTTTAAAACATTTGACTTTGGTCTACAAAAAAAAAAAGCAAGAAAATGGGTTCGGGAATCGGTTACGTACGAGGAAGGATTAGCACCCTCGTAATGCCCAAAAATTGGTACAAAATCGATAAAATCATGTCCTAATGTTGAAAATAAAAAAAAATAAAATATGATCCTTTTATTAAAAAACCAAGATTTACCTATTTCAAAGAAATAAATTGTTATATCCAGTAAGTTAGGAAATAACACCTCACGACTTTGAAACTCGGCTCGCTTTTAATTTGGAAAATTCCTATATCGAGGCACAAGATATCATATCCAGTAAGTTAGGAAATGTAACATCCTAAATTTTTGGGCTTATGCGTTTAATGGGTGAATATGTGGAATGAGTTAATTTAAGTGTTTGGGGCCCAAATTTTAAGTTTTAAGGAGCCCAAATCTTCTAATTTAAGTTAGTTAATTTTGGCATTAGGGATTAGGGAAGTGGACGGCACAAGGCTATTTTTTTGGAAATTTTATTATATTTATTTTATGTGGATAATAAGCAGATAAAGACTATTTTCACGAGATAATAGATTAAGATAATGGAAAAGGGATAGGAGCTATCATGTGTGGCAGTGTTGGCTGAAAATCAATCTCTGTTAAAGGGAGGAATCGATTTTCTATATAAAGAGGGGGTGTGCCAAAATTTTGGAAGCCTTTCTTTTATTTTCTTTTCTCATCTTCTTCCTCTCAAAAGCTAAAAACCACCATTTTCTTCACCCTTTCTTCCTATCTAAAATTTCCGGTTGGTCAATCTTTTAACCTCTATTGTTATTTTTCTTCTAATCCCTAAAAGCGTAAATCACATCTCTATTATTCTATTCTTCTCCTTAATACTCATTGGCCAAATCTCTTAGCCATCTCTTCAATTCTTAAATCTTCTAAAACCGAAATTCTTAGATCTCACCTCTTGAAGTTGTCAATTTTTTTCAAGAAAGTCTGCTTGTGCCGAATCAAGAAAACAATAGAGGAGTCCAACGCTTAGATCTCTAAGTCAAAGATCAGTAACACTCAAGTCGTGTTATTTTCGGGATTTCAAGGTAAGGAGATTGGTTTATCTATAAATATATAAAATCGGGTAGAACAATAACCATGGTCAATATAGAGAGGCCCTATTTTCACATCTTTCCGGCTTTTGAGCAAAGTTGTAGATCGGGATAACAAGGATATCGACTAAGAATATTGGATTTCGCGATATCGTGTGTAACACTTTCCCACCATCTAGATCTGTTTGATTAATATATGATTATAAGTCTTATATGTTTTGATAAATGCCAAATCCGGCATAATAGAGGAAACCCAAAGAGGTAAAACAAATCATCAAGTTAGTGAATGTTCGATTAAACGATATAATTATATTGATTTTATGTGATTGCATGGGTCGAGTTTGATGAAAGGAGGGAGTTATATGTTGTAGTGATTTTCACCGTGATCATTGTAGCGATTTTTACCGTGATCTGTTGTAGTGGCTTTTGCCGTGATTCATTGTAATGGCTACTACCATGATCTCGATGATGAGCAAAGACGATCGCCATCAAGGCGCGTAGCGGTGTGGGTTGATTGTAGAAATCCCCAATGGTGTGAATGGTCGACGGGGCATGTAGCGGATGGAAACCTAGGATTTGGGTTGGGCTTGCATATTATTTTTATTCGTACATTAATTCTAATTATTTTAGTTGTATGGGGCTAAGGCCCAAATCTAATGGTGCATGAGGGTTGCACACTGAGTCTAGCGACTCAACCAATTAATTAACATTTCAGGTAGCATTTAGTGCATCGGACCGGGCTGGAGAGGAGCGCAATGTGGCCATGCAAAAGAACATTTGGATCCAACAAAAAGACTCTAGTTATTATTTTATATTCTTATTTAATGGATTTTAAATCTCGTTGTAATAAGGCCATGGGCCATCAATTTATATTTTATTTTATTACGGGCTTTTATTACTTTTAGTTATTTAAATTTTATTTTTAATTGAACTAAGGCATGTATTTAAATTTGGGTTTTAATTCATAAAGGCATATTTTATTTAAAACTATAAATTATAAATTTTTCCCAAATAAAAGGTTAAACTTTACCAAAAATATTTTTCTGAAACTGCGACATGTTTTACAAAATTTCCTTAGTGACATACCAGATCCGGTTGTAGTGTTTGGGTCGAGTTTGGGGTGTTACAGGAAATAATGTTTTGAATTCTCAAGAATAGGTTTTTTTTATTATTTAAAACTTGAGATCTCTTTGTTCCGAGGGAATATAAACATCACATCCAATACGTTAGGACATAATGTTTTAAAACCTTCGTAATCAAAGTCATCTTACGATTTATAGAACTTGTAAAAGGATATTTAGTTATTTAGCCAAACAAAAAATCGCAACCCAATACGTTACGGCACTATTTCCCAAATTTCTAAATACTAAAACAATGCCTTAAATAAAATATAGTTTTTTTTTATAGAAAATGGATTTTATTTTAATCACAATGATCTATATAAAATATCACATAAATATCAAAAGCAATTGTGAAATAATGACAAATAAAAATAACTACACAATGACAATCATAAAAAAGAGAATATGGGCAAATAAAATATATACATAGAATAATAAATATCAAAATAGAAGTTACTAAATAAATATGAAAATTTTCATGCAAGATTAATAATAAATAAATAAATTACATACTTATATGATATAATATGATACTATATAATATAAAAATTTTAAAACATATAATATAGTATATATAAATACAAAAATATTTTGTAAATAAAATATAAAAAATAATATTATAATAATAATTTGAAATCCATAATATAATAGTATGCTAATTTATATAATATAAGAAATAAATAATAATAATTACATTAATACTTATAAAACTATATATAAATTTTATACTATAAACAATTTAATATAAATAATGAATATAATATTTTAATACAATAATAATAATGTTAAAATAATCTAAAAAATAAAGATAGAAGGATTAAATAACAACTTACAAAAAAATAAAAGGGATTAAATCAAAAATCATTTTATACCGCAAGGTCCAAAATGGAAATTATACCAAGTTTTAAAACGGCAACGTTTTATGTTTAGCCTTCAAAGAAATTTGGGGGTTTAATTGAAATAAAAACAAACTATTGGGGTTAATTTTAAAAATAAAAATGCGAATTGGACTGATTTAAAAAACAATAAAATTGCGGAAGGACTAAATGGACAAATAGATCATTAGCATAAAAAACACGTAGATCTTTTCCCCCCTTGCGGATCGGGTCACGGGTAAAAGCCAAACGGCGCCGTTTTGAGGCTTGTTGCATTAAGCCAAAACGACGTCGTTTTGAATTTATTATATAAGTTAAAAAATTAAAAATCATTTTTCATTCATTCTTCAAAAAATCAGAGAGAGAGAGAGTCTTTCCATTCTCTCTTACAGGGCGATTTCTGGCGCCTCCCTCAGTCGTCCGCCGCCGTCGCCACCACAATGTAAGCTTTTTTTCTCTTTTTTTAAAGTATTTTATATGGATTATATATATATGATAAAAAATAAAATAAAATATAAAAAAGTAGTATACGAAAATAAAAATAAATATAATCAAGACCTTTGCTTTTTATTTCTGAATATGTCTGTGTATTTGCATATATTTTCCTCTCTGTCTATATGTGTCCCCCCTATTATAGATTTTCCATGGGGTTTTATAACCCTTAAAATGAAAAAGGAAAGAAATCATCCATATTTGATGACCAAGCGCGCTAATCGCTGCGATTTTCTTTCTTTTTCGTTGCAGAGTATTCGATCGAAATCGAGAAAAATTTCGAGTTAGTCGAGTTGAAATTTTTCAAATCGAGTCGAATCGAGTCAAAAAAATTCGAGTCGAGTCGAGTCGAGTTAACGAATCCTATTAATTATACTCAATATTATATTTACATGAACCGATTATTTAGCTAGTAAACGAAATACAATATTATTTAACTACATGAACAATATATACTAAATAATTACATGTAAAGAACTATTTTAGGCATGCAAAATAATTATATATAACGTTGCAAGATGATGATTGTGTCGTTATTACACCACATGCATAATTATATTTACATAGTGCATAATAATGCATCAAGAACTATCTTATATACAAGATAACAAAATGATATCGCATGATGGTGCGCTAAATATGGCGTGATCGGAGGCCAAATCAAAGCAAATGCAAAGTTGAAGTTTTCATAAGGATTAACAAAATATCTATTCCAAAAAGTTAAAATCAAAGCTGTCTTCAAGCTTCATCTTCTTATACCCCAATTTGTTAGTCAAGAATTGACCCCAAACTTATACCCCAAATTGTTCAATCTTTTTATCAAAATAATTCTAAACTATTAAATTTATCCTAATGATATGTTCTTATTAAATGTAGTATTTTTAAAAAAAATTGAGCAAAATTAATAACAAGTATTACATAAAAATTTTAATGATTAATTTGGAAATTTGATTATAATTGAGGGTTAAGTTAGTAATGAAACATTTAAAAGAATAATCTAAGTATTTTAGTGTTGAATTAAGCTCCATTACACATCGGTATTCAATGTTACGAAAAGAACACGGCGCACTCCTTTGAAATGGAGGTTGTGACGCGGATCATACACAAAGCCAAAAAAAAAATGACGATCGAGCTTCCAAATTGCAATATGTCCCGTGGCGTCGACAAATGATTGAATGGCCTTGAACCGTTCTTCATGCTTGACGAAGCCAAAGGAACTGACCAGACCATCTTTGCTCCCCACGAAGGCATATCCACGTTCGGGTTATCATCTGCGGCAAAATCGGTGCGATCGTCGACCTTTGAAAGGTAGGCGTGAATGGAAGCGACCGCGGCGGTGAGGGTTTTAGAAAACCCTAGGCCATTTCGATTCGTCTCAACTACCTATTATCAAAATAAGAGAGAGGTAAAAATAATACGGAGCGATCAAAACGACGTAGTTTTGATTTCTTATTGGATTTGGGCCTTTGTGTAATTCATATCCGAGTTAAACCGAAAAATTTGAATTTTTTCGAGTTGATCCGAATAACTCAATAACTCGAACTATTTGCTTGGGCTAATGGGTCACAAGCTTAGGTATTGGGTCTGTTGGGTAGTTTAGGATCCGGGCTAATTGTTGTTTTGGGTCAAAGGCATAATTGGGCTAATCGAGTAATGGGTCATCTGTTTGGGGTATTGGGTAGGACATTAGTCATGTGTTTTGGTTTTATTTCAGCCCAGTCAAAATTGCGCTATTACAAAGACAAACTATAATTTTGCTATTTTCTAACTTAAAATTTTATAAAATTTGAAGGATATAAAGCATAATTTTCAAACTTTTTGGGGTTGGGCTCCTACTTGCACTCCTTCCTTCGCCTTCATCGTTGTTAGGTTAAATTTTGTCAATTAATGATGGATTTGGATAGGCAATTGAGTGCGGTGCGGTGCGTTTAGCTTACTTTTTGTCTCACGCTACAATATCGTTACAACATCTAATCGCACTGCCACCGTTATTTTTACACTAACCGTAGGTAAACGCACCGCCTATCTAAACCCACTCTAAGTTTTATAATAGGCGTAAGTAGTACTTTAAATTAATTATTTTAGCTCATTTTAACTTTTTGTATATTGAAATTACAATCCTGACTAAACGGTAATGGTTAAATTCATTAAATTCTATTATTTTTAAAATATTATGCACCAAACATATTATAATATGTAAAGGGAAATGATTGTATGAAACAATGACGCCATGTCATCATATCCTTTTCAATAGATTTATGCTACATTAGCATTTTTATCCTAAATTTCAAAGATTTTATCCTAAAAAATCAAATCTAATTAAAATCACGAAATTCGGATAAAATGTAAAATTCGTGATAAAAATGTCTTGATGTGGCATAAATCTATTGGAAAGGATACAATGACGTGGTGTCACTGTTTCATTCAATCCTTTCTCATATGTAAAATGGCATGTCAACATACACTTTTTACATAATACTCACAAAAAAATATAATTAATGATTAATATTTGAGTTAAGATTAAATTTTCAAACTCGGAAACTATAGAGAATAAAAAAGACTAAATTGGAAAACATTGACTAAATCTAGGTTGAATTACCTAGTTGGTCATCCAACTTTTCAGCCATTTTTATTTTGGTGACCAAATGATAAAATTGTCTAACAGTAGTGACTATATTGAAAGGATTTTTTTTGAGTGGCTAAAATAAAAACATCCGAAAAATTGAGTAACCAACTAAGTAGTTTACCCTAGAATTTAACCAAATGAGTTTAACCGCTATCATTTGGCTTAGAATTAAAAATTCAAAAATTGAAAGGTACAAAATTAAAATTGATCGAATTAGACTACAAAAGGGTTCATCGAGCCAAGAAAAGCAAGCCACGAGGTATTTTTTATCTTCATTTTCATTTGGACTAATAGTAGAATTTTACCTTATCATTTACCCATACATTTAATTTGACTTTCAATTTGGTCCCCCTGTTGCTTGCGCTTTGGGCCCGAGGTGGAGTAAAGGTGTCCATGGACTAGGCCCAATCAAAATTTTAGGGCAATCTTCCGCTTCGAGCCCTAGGCCTCATTTGCCTAGTTTAGAAAGTGGGCCTAAAATTTTGCTTAATATCCTTTCCTTCCAAGAAAATAAAAGCATTGTATTTTGAACCCTCTACAACAAATACATCAATCATATTAATTTTTTGATATAATTTCTTTAATATAATTCATCAAAAATACTAAAATCGGTGGCGATATTAAAGTACATGTTTCCTAACAAATTGAAAATAAATAAATAAAATATGTATACTTAAATAACACTAAGATATATATAATTTAACAAGAAAATACCTCTAAAGTAGTAACAAAATTAACAATAATACAAGAGTCATATAATATTCAAATAATAAAAATAAAGTAATAAAATTATAACAAAATAATAAAAAACAAGAAAATAGCAATTTTTTTTTTTTTTTGTATATTCAGGTTGGGTTGATATTGGAGCTAAAAAAAATATTACTCGAGGACAGCCCACTTTATAAACTGATTTTTTTGTGCAAGTTTATTTTTGAGACTTGTATTTTTATTAAAATTCTCTCACTTTTTTTGGCAGGTGTAAGGGGCGTTCGGGCCGGGTTAAATTGCACGAGGCATGGACAGGGCTAGTGTGGAGGGACCGGAACCGAACAAGTCAAAATTGCGAACGTCTACAATAACTGAAATTACGGTCAACCAAACCCTAGCAAAAGAAAAAAAATTCATAATTCAGATTTCGTTCTTCCCGAAATGGTCGAAATGAAATGGGATATGGAGATCGAGGAAATCGAAGCAGTTCTCGAGAAAATCTGGGACTTACACGACAAGCTCAGCGACGCCATTCACTCCATTTCGCGAGCTCACTTCCTTAACTCCATCAAAGCCCTAAAAAAATCCGACAAGAAGAAGCTCTACAACGATGTCGTCGTCGGCGCGGACGATAACAGGACTGGCTTCGTGTTCTTCAAGGAATTTAGAATCGACGATGGTGACTCCGCAATTCAAGAGGCCAAGAGTCTTAATGCTATAAGAACTGCTCTCGAGAATCTCGAGGACCAGCTCGAATTTTTCCACGTGAGTTTAAATCCTTTCGTTTTCGATTGCGTTTTTTTATTTTAATTTACTGGAATTGGTTGCTTAGTGTTAAATTAATTTCTGAAAATGACAATGTACGGGTGATTGTGACAATGGCTCGATAGAACGAACTGAAAGGAGCTGTAATTCTTTTGTTGGAACCGAATTTCTAAATGTTTCCTTCTAGTTCTGCTAAATTTACTTAAAGTTCTGTTTGGTTGTTGAGGACTTGAAGTGAAATCTGGAAAAAGAAAAGAAAATTCGATTTGTAGTTTATTTTTGTGTGTGTCTGTGTGTTTATTTCGTTACCATTGCATCGATGTGTTTGTAGATTTGAGAATCTTATTAACCAAGCTCTATTGCACCGAACGGGCTGTTGAAAAACAAGCACTGAAAAATGTTTTATAGGGACCTGAGAGCCTACTGATTGTATTTGATAAGATGATATGCATATAATTCTGGGCGGAAATGCAGTCAGTTGGGCAATTATTCAATAGTTTCAAGGTCAAGTTCTGCTACATGTACGTTGCTTTTACACTAGTTTTTACATGAATTGTCTGCCATGTTTGACACCCATCTCAGATGCATAGCTGAACAATGGTATGGTGTGACCCTCTTAATGCATGAAGAAAAAAAAATTAACATAGCTGTGTCTAGCACTTAAAACTCTAGTCTTAGTAACTTAGTGCTACATTGAGATTCTCTTGAGGGAGCGTACGGTATGTTTTATATAGCTTGCACAGAATCGTACCTCATCTGAAACAAATTTACATTGGTTTTGTGGATGAATCTTAAAAGAATGTTGTGAGGAGATATGTTACTATTTTTGCGATATTTGTAATATAGCTTGAACAGAAATGAGCTTTATCCGAAACAAAATTGCTTTGGTTTCGTGGAATCTGGAGAGAATGTTTTAAGGAGATATATGAGGACGTTTTATGATATGTGTAACATAGCTTGTATAGAAATGTGCTTTATCTGAAACGAAGTTGCTTTAGTTTCGTGGATTCTGTAGCCTGTAGAAAATGGGGAGATGGTTTTGTAGCTGCAAAACGTAATAGAAGGAATTTTATATGAGTAAATGCTAGGACCGTACAAAATTTCACCCCAACTGAAAAAGACCGGGCTTGGATTTGTTGGTTGTTTGAGGTGCTGTGGTGTTCATTCTTTTCCCAAACTTCTCTGTTTCTGATCTTACATGTTTGCTTTTGCATTTTATGTTTGTGACTCCAGGAACAAATAATTGGCCTAGCAAATGGATCTCTTATGTATATATTTTTGTTCCTTTTACAGACAGTACAAATACAGCAGCGTGTTGAGATAGATGCTGCCATTGCACGATTAGAACAAAGCCGGATAATTCTTGCATTGAGATTGGCTGAGCATCATGGTAAGAAATACAAAGTAATTGATGAAGCTCTAGCTTTCGTGGGAGATGTACACGATGCCAGCCGTTACATCTCACCTAAAAACCTTTACCGTTCACCGATTAGTCCATCTGGAGAGAATCTTGCATCGCATGAAGGGAAGCACACTAATATGCTAATCAAACTTATTGTTTCTAGCTTCAACTATGCAAAGAAATCCCTGAAATTTGACCATATGGGTGGGATACTAAGCAATGCAGCTATATTCGCAGTTAGCATGATAGCAATGATGCATCTGCATCAGATTGCTTTCACTGACGGGAGACCAGAAGAAAACATCAACAACCGAAGGAACCCGAGAAAGAATTCTCAACTTGAAGGGCCTTCATCGTATGATCATTTGAGCCACTTGGATGTGTATTTGGCCCGCGGTTAAGGTAAAGACATTAAAAAAAACGGTGGCTAGAAGTTTATTTAAGGATAGGAGGCCATGCTGTTTTTTCAAATTCGAAGAAGCTTTGCTATCTCTCATATTCTCCCAATAGGAGGAGTTTCAAGATTTTGGCTGAGCAGGTTAGCAAAGAATACTATCCTTTTTCTTTTTAATTTTTTGCTTCTAATCTATTGTCCTATAGTTTGCGCTGTTGTGAAAATGGTGATTGCTGTTACTGGTATTGGTTGTTGAGGTAGTAGATTCATTGTTAAATTTGATAGTGAATGTGAAGCTGAAGAAGATGATCTGGGTTTGCAAAGTATGTTCTTTTCCTTACCTCACACAATAGCAGAGCCATATGTTGAGTGGATTTTCTTAAATCTATCCTTTAAAATAAATAGTTGGGAAAAGTACTATGGAGGCACTTGTATTAGGAGTTCAATTGCATTTTGCCCCTTCCACTAAAAAAGATGGACAAATTAGTCCATATATGTTAAATTAAAAAGCAAACTTGTCCTTTTATTCGTTTTTACTATTAAAAATTGGTCAACTACGACAGTTTTTAAGAATAGAAATGGATAAAATTTTTAACAAAATGAGTTTGCTCTTTGATATGACGTACAAAGATTAATTTGTTCATTTTTTAGTAAAGAAAGCGATACGAAAATTGACTCCTAGTATTGGAATTTCCGTTCCATGGTACTTCTATCAACAATAGCGCCCAAAACAGTGTTAAAAATTTGAGACTGGTGGTAGAACTGTTGAAATTTTAAGTTGGATCCAACTGATTCAGGTTAATTTGATGATATTGTTTTTAATATAAAATTAAAAAGACTAAAGTTTCAAATCTTACTAATTTAAAAAAAAAATTGTTTAAAAAAACGAATACTTAAAAAAAAAAAAAAAAAAAAAAGGTTTTTATCAATCCAATATAGTTTTTGTATTTTTTGAAAAAAATCTTAAAATTCAAAGCAATCATCAAATGCCTGTTTTGGAGTTCTAAGATGCAAAAACATCGAAGTCGTTTGTTGTTGGGCCCAACGGTCTTTGATGCCTGTTGTTTTAGCGGTTTGGAAAAATATAAATATTTTCTTAGGCCCAGCTACCTGAGATCTTCCCAATTTCGAGAAGAACTCCTAGCCTGAGATATTTTGAGTTCTTGTTGGGCCCAACAGTCTCAAATTTTTACTTAAGCTTTGGACTCGACTTTAAGCTCAAGTCGACTTCACCTTTTCTATATAATAAGAATGAGAATGTAATTTTATAATATAAAAAATGAAAAGTTGGATTAAGATTGTGAGTTGAGTACTGAAAAATAGTATAATGCTTGTATATGGAATGGAAGTTGAAACATTTAGGGGCACCAATATCTCATAGATTATCATGTAAGTTCCAGTGTCAGAGCTTGTTGCGTCACTCTTATAACCCATTCATGGGTGATAGAGTAAATTTGTCAGCTCAACCACTTGCCATCACTTACACTAATTCCTGGCCCAAGTTTCAATTATCATCTTCTACTTTTTCTTTTATATCCTCAATAACAATCCACATTATTGTTTATAACGGGGTTCAATTTCTATATTACTAAAATACGGGTTCACTTTGCTTCCAAAACCAAATAATATAGTAGTTTCATTGACATGTAGTAATATAATTTTAAATTAAAATAAACAATTATATAGAAAAAATAAAATTAATTAAAACATTTGATAACACCAAGACTATACTATGTATTTAAATTTATATAACATCGTTTTAATCGTGTATGAATAACTTGGATTTGATTCTTTTCTTTTAAAAAATCCTTCCAAATGTTTTTGATACCATTCCAATTACATTTACATTTTCATGTTTATGTAATAAGTACATATGTATTTACAATTTATTCCACGCATTTTACATTAGCTTCATGTCGGATTCAAGCTAGCCTTCAGTGTCAAAATTAATAACTAAGCAAACATAATGACATGATTGATACAACAATAATACTTTGAGGGTTCAAATAAAATATTTTTGAAATTTAGGAACCAATTTAAAATAACAAATAATTTAGGAACAATTACTTAAATAAACCCAAGGACGAATCATACTCTATGATTCCAATCCACCTTTCCTAAAATAAATTCTTAAGAAATTGTTGTATTGTCATAAAATTAGCTCATGAGAGAAAATTTTGAGAGACAACTTTTATATTAGGGTATATATATTTTAATTTCGATTTAACATATGATATGAGGAATGCATATGAAAATTTCATTTTGATTTAATTATAGATGTAAAAATTGAGCCTGATTTGAGTTTACATGATATAACAATAAATCCAACTACTTTCATATTAAGTAGATATAATCATTCCTTTTCAATAATAAATAAGTAATTAAACACATGAAAGTAACTGTATAATATTAATGATACGTGAAAATCGACTACAAACTAAAGTTTAATATTTATAAGCACACAATATAATATATTATTTTATAGTCAAATTTAAAATAATGTAGATATTATAAATTTCCTTCTTTAAAAAAGAATATTATAATTTTAAAATAATTAAATCTGTAATTATCTTTCTATTTATTATGTATATAGTATATATATATATATATATATATATATATGTTTTTTTTAAATTTAATCTTATTACAAGTTTTTACCATAAATGTTCTTTTTGATATGGTGTCTAAAACTATTCATTACTCATTCTTAACCCTTAATTAAGAGGATAATACGCATCAATACACTCGAACCTACGTTCTCTTACACTGACAACAATACCAATATTAATCAAGCTAAGACTCAGTCATATATATATATATATATATGATTTTCTTATTTATTTTTCATGTTTTAGCAACATGATTTTCTTCCCTTTTGACTTTAATAAGATGGAACAAAATATATGTATTACGAAAGGTCACACATCTTTCATTAAAAATTGCGAAAATTGAAGATTGTGTTTTTACGTGCATCCGACAGCCAAGAAACATGCCTCCAAATAAAATAAAGTCTTCGGCCACCTTTGTATGCTGTTTATGTTCAATGGAAATAACAAATTCAGACTTTGCTTTTTATTTTTCTTCCTTGCCATGTGCTCTGCTACGGGTGAATATTACCTACCAATGAATATGTCTAATCCACGTGTCTCATGATTAAACCTGTTGGGAAATTGATCCTGATGCCACGTGGATTTTAAAAACACAAGACGAGTTTGACTGGGACTGTAATTGGGTACAGGAGTCTCCATATAAATTTTACGTGTCTATCACCTGATTGTCTGTCTACTGGGCCCCCTCTTTTTTTAAAATTTCTTATAGTGTCTGGACCCGCTGTCATACATATACATGTGAATGGGCTGAGTCCATCAACTTGATTGTGGACCCATAGGGTTAGATTGGACGGCTGTCAACCACTTTACTTGTGGTTCATCCATGCGCGGGATTTTCAGCATTTTAATTTTTGATCACACCTTTGACAAACCATTTTCTTTTCTTTAAATGAGGATAAATACAGGTGATAACTTAATTGATATAATTATTATTGTTAATAGAGAATGACGTAAATTTAAGTGTGTTTGAGCATATTATTTTTCTATTTATAGGTTGAGGATGATATATAGGTAATTTTAAGTATTATGCCAAAAAAGTAAATATTATTAGAACTTATAATGAGATTATTTAAAAAAGAAGAAGATGTTTCGATATCAAAATATACAAGTTCATGAATCATAGTATAATTTGATATTGCATTAAAATATTTTAAAAACAGTAAAGTAACCATTTTTTATTAGTCGAGAAAATTGTTAATTTATGAACTTAATTAAATGATTTGTGATTACTTTAAAATATTTTTAAATAATATAATAAGTCCACTTAACCCGTTATAATTTAACCCATATTGTGTATTTAATTCGACTTGATTACATACCCTATTCACCGATTAAACCACAAAATTTGAATTATATTACAATGAGTCAAGTAAATATGATACATCACTTAAAAATATCATATCATATTTAAATTAATGTCACATTATTTCGTTAAGAGTAGTTCATTAAATTAAAGCTGCTAAACTATTAAAATAGTCCCTTTTGTTTATTTCAGGTTATATTTTAGTTATTTACATTAACATGTTATAATATTTTAGTCACTGAGCCGTTAATTGTCGTTAACGGTGTAACAGTAAGCTAACGTGACACGTTAAATCATCATTTCAAACAAAAAATTTAGGTTAAATTATACAATTGATTCCCATATTTTTTTCGTTGTAAGCAATTTTTTTTCTTTTATGTTTTTTTAACTTCTCTTTTTTTCCCTTTATTTTCCATTCTCTTCTGCTTCTCTCTCTGTTTTTCTCCCTTCTCCATCTCTTTTAGCGTAGTTTTCTTATCTTTTCTATTTGTTAAATTTTTTTTTATGCTTATAGAATATGGGGAGATATATTAATTGATTCCGGGAGAAGAAGAGGAAGCACCACCCTTAATGGCGGTGGCACCACCAAAGAGAGTAAGCCTAGGACCCTGGGTCTTGGTGGCAGCGACGGTGGTAAGGGTGTGGCCACATCTGGGACTAGGTACATCTTCATCGGTGTTCCAAACAGTCTCCAAAGTCTGATAAGTAGAAGCTAGGGATTTCCACGGTTTCGAGCCCATCCTTACCCCACCCCACCCCTCACTTGCAATGCAAACAACATCACAACTTCAATCCTCAAATCTAGTACCATAAACACTCACAAAAGAATCGATAATCCAAACATCGAAGCTCCATGATGCGCCTAGATTTCTTGTTTGGGATCCTCATTCTAGTCTTTTTTTTTTTTTTTTTGTAAGAAATTAATCAATCAATTGTTCCTGTAGAAGAGAACTTAAAAGATCAAAATTTCGTCCTTGGATACTATATTTTCTTTCTTTAATTTTAATTTTTGAGAACTTAAAATTAAGATACAATTTGAGTGTGGAAGATAATTGTATATATTTTTTCTAATAAGTGGACGGTGGGGTTGGCTTCGCTCAAAAATGGCGTTGTGTTCTGAAATTAAAATCTTCTTGCCTGCGCCACATAAAAGAAAAATAGAAAATAAAGGAAAAGTTTTAAAATATTTAAAATTTTATAAAATATGAGGACCAATTGTATAATTTAATCTAATTTTTTTTGTGTGAAATGATAATTTAACGTGTCAGGTCAACTTACCGTTACACCATTAACGGCAATTAACAACTCAGTGATTAAAATGCTATAACATGTTAATATATATGACTAAAACGTAACATTTCAAACATAAGTGGCTAAAATATAACTTGAGGTAAACAAAAATGATTATTTTGATAGTTTAACCTTAAATTAATAATTTCTTTTGCGGATTGTTATAAAATTCACCAATTTGGTTTTTTTTTTCTTCCTAAAATACATAAACTTTTTTATTCTTAATTTTAAACGAAAAATCAAGATACAATTCACGCTATAGTGTTGACTTTAATTCCTTTCAATTACAACATATTCAAATTAGATACTTCTAAAACATTTTTTTTTACCTTTCATCCTCAAACTTTTAAAATTTTATTTCGGCCCTCTAATATTAAATCCAGACTTTAACTCAATCAAATCCCAAAGTTTTCAGAAGTGGACCGGTAGTTGAACCGATCAAGTCATTAATTCATCAATCTATTCGATTCAATTATACAAATTATTAAAAATTTATAAAAAAAATCTGATTTAACTGTTTCGTGTCGATTCTCAAATCATCTGTCTAATGTTTTTTTTCTAAATCGATACCCTAATGGGTTTCTGATTCAACCGGTCCATTTCGTTTCAACCAACCATACAGACGCCTGATGATACTGATAGTGATAGTGATATGTTATAATGTAAAGGTCAGGAAGGGGGACCAAAGGTGGCTTAAAAAGAGGGCAGATTCATGAATAGGCAAAAACAAAGATGCCCGTACGTACGCAAGTTGCACACGCACAGGCAGTGTTGTCGCTGTTCGTTAACTCATAAATATTTATTACTGCAGCCCTACAATATATTATCACCACTACATTCTTTTATATATATATAGCTGTTTTTGGTGTGATACGATAGGCAGGCATTGCATGCAAGTGAGTTCTGCTCAACGTTAGCCCCCTATCTCATGCATCTCTACAAGTGGCTCTATTTCTAATTACTCTTGCTTATTTAATCTAATGTTATAGCTTTCATTAATTTTGCTGCCAATGGACCACCAACATTATGTAACATGATATTTACATACATAAATCTATATAGAGAGAGTAGCTTCAATAATGGATATTAAAAGGGTGGTGGGTCTTGGCCAATGAAGCTTATTAGCAACTTCAATTTAATTTTTATGATGGTTAGTACGTTGGCCTCCCTTATCTAATAGCTTTACTATAATAAGCAATGGTAGTGTCAAGTTTTGCATTTAGTTTTCTTCCTTGTTCATTTTTTTTTATTATATCAAATTTAGCTCTTAATGTTTATTATTTTTTTGTTAATTTGATTCTTTTTATTTTAATTAAATTTGACCCTAAACCTTTTAAAATAATCAATTTTCACCATTAACCTTTTGAAAAAGAGTTGAATTGATTTTTTTAACGAAAATATTGATTAAAATGTTAAATTTTTAACATGGTAGCCGAATGGCGACCCACGTGTATTTCATAATAATTCTTTTGATTTTTCATGAACTTTTTATAATTTGATTTATTATTATTATTTTGAATATTTTTATAGCTTTTAAATTGTAATTTGACATTTTTTTAAAGGGTAATGGCTAAACTTAACTAAAAAAGAAGAAGAAGAAGAAATAATGGCCAGAAATTAACAAAGGTAAACGTTTGAGGACTAAATGGTGTATATGCTAAAGGTAATGCCCCGATACTTAAAAATTTACCATGCATAAACTCTTCAGATTATATGATATTGGAGACGTTTACACATTTATGGAATGGAGAGTCGGACAAATTAAATTTTTCATTATTTTGTTGATATTTTAATATTGGGGTACCCAATAGATTCTCTTAAATTTTGAGCGATATTATATGCCATCTATGAACAGCTATCATTAGAAATAATCTAAAATATTGGTGGAAGGGCATATATGTCATTTAATTATTACATTATCCTTCTTGTTTAAATTAAAATAAAATAGAAAATAGAGAGAAGATAACTCATAGTTTTTTTATATATTAATTAAAATATACTCAAAGTTTATAATTTTGGATTTTTTTAAAATTTCAAATCCGATCGATTATTCACTTTTATTAGATTGAAAGACTCATTTTATTTCACAAATAATATTACAAAACGTTATCACTGTATCCATGGAATAATGTAGTAGAATAGAAAACCTAAACTCGTGTTCAAAGGCTATTATTAGACCAACCGTGGTGAAAAAATATCACTTGAAATTGAAGTATATCTATAGAAGGCAGAAAAAAATAAAGTGAACTAACATCTCACGTGAACGATGACATTTGACCAATATATTCCATTAAAGTTTATTCTTATTGAATTAAAAACACCTTAATTAATCATAAATATCATCTTAATTAATATAGTAGAAATTAAAATAGTATATAGAGAAAAAGAACCCCATGATTTTGGCAATCATTTTATGATGATTTCTTTCACTGTATGTATGTTTCAGCTGTGTCTCTAATTAACCTTGCCCTTTAAGACATTGTAAAATTGTAAAAAAGTTTTTATAATGATTAAAAAAAAAAAAAAAGACATTGGAATTGACAAAATGATGGAAAAGCATGATTAATTTACCTGCACTGTCCCAAAGAGTAAATAAATTTCAATCCCCGATGTCTGTGTATTTTGGAGTTACTGAACTCCATGTGGGGTGAAACAGCCACTGCCTAGCTTTTCTTTTTTATCATGTGCTTTTCTTATGGGTTCTTAAATTTCTCAATAAAACATTTCTTTTGCATCAATTTTATGCAGGTTTTATGGCTTCTTTTTTCAAAATAATGTACTAAATTTAGAAACGTAGGCTAATCTTTAAATTGTATAGAAAAGTAGAATAATTTTTCAAAAGTTGAAGAGAAAATTTGTTATGTCAAATGATCTTAGTGTGTTGGCACGTGTTATCCTTTCAAAGAAAAATATTTATCAAGTGCGAAACTAAAAAATTGTTTTAAGAGTAAAGATAAATAATTATTTTTTAGGGTTAAAGTGCAAATCGTTATACCAATATTTTTGAAGGGATTATAAAAGTAATTTTTTATTTTTCGAGATCAAAGGCATTGTCAACTCCTGCATTCGACCCCGAGTGTTATTCTCTCGTAAAACCATCACTTGGCATAATAGTTTCTTTGTATAAGAATAACATGTGACATCTTAAAATTACTTTTCTTATTAAAAAATCGACATATGTTAGCACTCCATTAAACTGCCACCTAGCATCGCAATTTATTTCTCTTCGAAATAATTCAAAACCTAGTTTGATTTCTTAATTTTTTTCAATTTAGTATGTTTTTACAAAATGAACAAAGTTTCCCAATATTTTAAAATGATAATTTTATCCATTGAATCCTTGATAGAGCAATAAAAAAATTACATTTAAATCTTCGACTAACACCAATTTTAAATTAAACGTCTTAACAATTCGTCCAAAAAAGAAACCGAAATTTTGTTATACATTTCTTAAACTATTGTCAAATCCTAAAACATTTAATTGATTAAAATTAATAAAAATGCAATTTGAACCCTCAATTTTAAGAAACTATAATAACAGTAGCGTCAATTAAATTGATATCTAATCAATAAGATGAGATACTTATATCATATGAAATGAGAATTTATGAACTACAATTTCTGGTAATAAAATAGATCTAAATTTATACTATTATTTAAGTTCTTGATTGAGTTGGCATCACGAGTTTATAGACACTAACTTAATTGAAAATAACTAAAAATTTCTTATTTTTACAAAATAATAAATATGTAACACCCCTAACCCCTATCCGTCACCAGAATAGGGTCACGGAGCATTACTGGAGTTTACAGATCAATTGCAAAAAATTTCATATCATTTACTATTCATATTCGAAACCAATCATATCATCCCTTAATTGGGTCCTGAAGACCCAAAATACACGTTAAAATCAAATTGGGTCTAAACTGAAAAATCAGAAATTTTTTTGCAAAATTTCAAAATTTTTCTTAGGTGCAGGAGACAAACGCCCGTGTGGTCGGCCGTGTAGCTCACACGGCCAAGTGACACAGCCGTGTCTTAGCTCGTGTTCAAATTAGGGTAGCTATTGACTTGGGTCACACGGCCAGCCACACGCTCGTGTGCTAGGCCGTGTGGATAATTTAATTTTAAAAATAGGTGCAGGATTCACACGGTTGAGACACACGCCCGTGTGACCAATTCTGAGCATTCTGTTTCTCAATTTTTAAGATGTAGGGGACACACGGCCAAACCTCACGCCCGTACACATGGCCGTGTGTCATACACGACTGAAACACATGCTCGTGTGTCTACCCGTGTGGACGAAAATAGGTCATTTTCATGACCACTTTTCTCACCCAAATTCTCTTCAACCTACATCAATACTTACATACTGTAACACTCCTAGCCCGTATCCGTCGCCGGATTTTGGTTACGAGGCCTTACTAAGTAAACCTAACCCAAAATGACTCAAAACATCACATATCAATCTCTATCAAGGATATTGGAAACTCTTAACTAAAAATAAAAACATACTACATCACTTATAGACGAAAGTGAGTCATCAATAGGTTTATAGGCATAACATTCTCATATAAATACATCTACATATAACTCACTTCCATTTACCACTTCTCCTCATTTAATAGATCAAGCAATTGTTGATATTTAAACAATGAATTCGTTTACAACGATTAACTAGATAACTTAAGCAATTTCGCATATAAGAATTTATTCAAACACTCAAATCGTATCTTTACAAACTCACTTCGTCACTAGTTACCCCTTTAATCATCTAGGCCGAATCACATATTGGTATTAGCATGCGATTTATAAAACATGTACGTATCTTAACCATTTCTTCTAATTCCCTAATTAATCATACTATTTGGGTGTTCTAAATTTTATATCACCATTCAACTATCATATAACATTTATGACATATCAATATCAATATTACTATATAATTAGACAAGTTATATCAACTAATAACAGGATTCAACCATAGCATCATTCACGCAAGTCAATGAGCAATTTAGGTTATTTACAAGATTTCTATACATATATATATACATTTCCTTCCCAAAAGAAAATATAAAAGGGGTCTAACCTTATACATGCCATGATCTTCAAGATTTATAAGCAAATCATACTAGTACCAAAAGTGGCGATAATGTGCTTGACTTCGACAAGGGTTCCCGAGCACGAGCTTTCTCCGAAATTTATGCTCAATCAAACAAAACACAACGGTAAGCTATATAAAACTTAGTAAGTCCTAAACAAAGTTTATAACTACTGAATTATTTAACTACTATTTAACATAGAATACAAATAACCATGACAGACATTCGGCCATCATTTACCAAATTAGTACGTACTTACCAATTGGAATAAACGAGATAATTACATGCTACTCCTTCGAACTCAAAATAACGTAGTTAATTTCAACATTCGTACCTGTCGTACCAATCCCGTAACGTATCGCTCACTTAGAGCCGTTACTCATTCCTTCGCACACACAGTGCTAACCTTTCGTAACGTATCGCTCACTTAGAGCCGTTGCTTAATCATTCCGCACACACAGTGCCAACCTTTCGTAACGTATCGCTCACTTAGAGCCGTTACTTAATCATTCCGCACACACAGTGCCAATCTGCAATATCACTTAAACATCATTCACAAGTTCACATCTTAATGCATTTAGCACACATAATCATGCATATTCAATTCTTAATTCTTTCATTTACTACGTACCATTATATTCGGCATTATGCTTTTAAAATCTTGATAGTATATTTATTCAATACTATTCATTTATCCATACTTTCTAATCACCTACAATTCAACCCAGAGTGTTCATTCATTCCAAATACATACACCTTTCCCATTTACGGCATCACATCAATTAACCTATCCCAACCATCTGAACCATTCATATATTATTTGTACTTACACACATGCACATGATATTATCACATTCGGCTATTACATGTATGATCAACTCATTTCATTTAATATTTTTCAAAAATATACATATAGGCATAAGTATATATATATGTGTAATCAACTTCTCATCACACATACACATGAACATGCATTTATAATTTCATATTGACTTAACTACCATATAATAGTGCCTTATATCACTTTCGGCCAAGAATAAAATTTGGAGACTTTTATATTACTAAGATATGTATGCGCATATACATGTACATTGAGAAATTTCACATTAGTTAAATTGCCTAGGGACTTACTTGGAACTCGATGAATTCGAATTTCTCGGCTATTCGTTCACTTTGGCCTTTCCCCGATCTAACTCCTTTTCTTTTTGATCACGGTCTAAGAAATATCAAATAACATTTGTTCAATGCATTTCCAATTAATTCAACTCAATTGCAAGGTTTTATATTCCTTATGAATTTACCCCTATAATTTCACACCCTGTTCAATTAAGTCTCAAACATACCATTCACAAACAAATATGCTATTTTATAATTCAATTTCCCCATGGCCAAATACCCTTTATTACTAAAAGTATTCATACAATTCAATTTTTAATATAATTCCATCTTTCATTACTACAAATAAGTCATTCCCATCCACATTTATAAAATTGTTTAATAGCAATTTACCTCTCCTTACTTTTGATTTTCTGTCAATTTAGTCCCTAAACAAAATCACTAAATTTTCATGAAATTTTGACTAATTCCCTTAAGTGCCAAACCTTATACCTTACTTCCTAAGTTCATAAAGCCATTCGTTCAAGCAATTTAGCTTCCAACCAATTGTTTCCCAAAATATCCAAGCCATAACACATACCTATTTTCCCTATTTAACATGTTAATATACTAACCAAAATCAATGTTTCTTCATCAAACATGAATAAGACATAGTACTTGCTCATAGCCGAATCTAGAAGGAGCTTTAGGCTCAAAATTTGTACATGAAATTGATAGTATTCAGGATTGCTAACATAACCATGCAAAAATTATCAAAAATGGAGCTTGATACCTCACCTTAGAGACACATGCAAGGTCCGGCCATGGAGGTTTTAGAATGGCTTCTTTTTCTTTTCTTTGTTTCGTGAGAGAGGTGAGAAAGATGAGAGAAAATAAAATGGAATGAAATAAAAAAATATATATTTTTTATTTTATTAAACCTTAATCATTTTCATGATTTAATATATTCATTTAAATTCCCACTAACATGAGTTTAATTATTAAATCATATTTCTCCCATCATTGCCGTCCACTACTCAAATTTTGGACTATTTGACATGCAAACCCTCCTTATATTCATACTACACTTAAATTAGTCCCTTTTTAATCTATTACATGTCACTTTTATATTTTACCTATTAGATCCTTTCTCTTAATTCAAACATATCAACCATCAAATTCACACAATTTAACACACATAGCACATCATATATATATTACGAGATTTTTAAGTCGGATTCGTGGTTCCGAAACCACCGTTCCGATTAGGGTCGTATTTGGGCTGTTACAACTCCCCCTCTTAAAAAGAAATTTTCGTCCCCGAAAATCTTACCGACGAATAAGTGTGGATAGAGTTCTTTCATAGATTCTTTGGTCTCCCACGTTGCTTCTTCCACCCCGTGTTTAAGCCACAGCACTTTAATTAGCTCTATTTTCTTATTCTGTAACTCTTTCACTTCACGAGTTAAAATGCGAATTGGTTCCTCTTCATAAGTCAAATCAGGCTAAATTTTGATTTCTAATGGACTAATCACATGAGAAGGGTCGGATCTATATCGTCTAAGCATCGATACATGGAATACATTGTGGATCCTGTTCAGCTCAGAGGGTAACTTCAATCTATATGCTACCCACCCGACACGCTCAACGATTTCATACGGCCCAATGAACCTCGGGCTTCACTTTCCTTTACGGCCAAATGTAATTATCTTTTTCCATGGTGAAACTTTCAAAAACACCCTATCACCAATTTGAAACTCAATATCCTTACGTTTCAAATCTACGTAAGATTTTTGATGATTCGATGCTGCCTTCAAACTATCACAAATCACAGCTAGTTTTTGCTCGGCTTCCTTAACCAGATCAACCCCGTGTATCTTATTTTCACCGAGCTCGGTCCAGAACAGTGTTGTACGACATTTACGACCGTACAAAGCTTCATCGGGAGCCATTTTGATACTAGATTAAAAGCTATTATTATAAGTAAATTCAATCAAAGGTAAGTATCGCTCCCACGTACCTCCGAACTCGAGAACGCAACATATCAACATATCCTCGAGTATTTGGATAACACGCTCGGATTGACCATCAGATTGCGGATGAAAAGTCGTACTGAAATGTATCTTAGTACCCAAGACATCCTGTAATTTCTTTCAAAACCTCGATGTGAATCTCGGATCTCTATCTGACACAATAGAAATGGGTACTATTTGTAATCGTACGATCTGTGATATGTATAATTCTGCCAATTTATCAAGGGAGAAATCTGTACGTAACGGGATAAAATGGGCCGATTTCGTCAATCTGTCAACTATTACCCAAATTGAATCCTTTTTACTCGATGTCAAAGGCAAACCTGCTACAAAATCCATTGTAACCCGATCCCACTTCCATTCTGGTATCATGATTGGTTGAAGAAATCCCGATGGCACTTGATGTTCAGCTTTCACTTGCTGGCATATTAAGCACTTCGACACATAATTCGAAATGTCACGCTTCATCTCGTGCCACCAGTAAAATTATTTTAGATCGTTATACATTTTTATGCTACCCGGATGAACCAAAAATCTACTACTATGGGCTTCGTCCCAAATCATTCGAATTAATTCAGGATTCTTCGGTACACAAATCTGATTTTTAAACCATAAACATCCTTCAACATCTACTTGAAAGTTCGAATCCTCACCTGAACCATATTGGCTTTTCTTTACTTTCAAAGCATCATCAATGTCTTGAGTTTCTCGAATTTGCTATTCCAGCAATGGTCTCACTTTCAACTCAGCATTGATTATACCCTCTTCGGTTATATCTATTTCTGCATTCATAGCACGTAAGGTAAATAATGACTTCCGGCTAAGTACATTCGGGACTAAATTTGCTTTTCCTAGTGATAATCAATCACGAGTTCATAGTCCTTCAACAATTCTAACCACCATCGCTGTCTCAAACTCAAATCTTTTTGAGTCATTAAATACTTCAAACTTTTGTGATCCGAGAAGACGTGGCATTTCTCACCAAATAAATAGTGACGCCAAATCTTCAAAGCAAAGACTATAGCAGCCAATTCAAGGTCGTGTGTCGGATAATTCCTCTCATGTGGCTTCAACTGTGATCGCTGTAAAATAGTCTAGTTTTAATATTTATAAAAGAGTGATCGAACCTGTAGACTGACTGCGACAACGATAGAGGCAAGCGCACCTATCGAACAGTAGTATAGCTCAGGCGAGAATATCTTTATCGAACCCAAGGAAAAGTACTATTACTTACTTTCTTTCTATTATTTAGCTTAAAATATGGAATGATTGGTTTATTAAATCTAAAAAAAATGAAATACTTAAACTTAAATGCAAAGACAAAAGAACAAAACTTTGGGAAAAGACTTTGAAGAAAACTCAATTGATAAAGACGATACCCTCAGGAAGAATCCACCTATGACTTCACTTCTAACTTTCAATTTATATGATTTCTTGTGCTTAGCTTGATCCGTAAGACTCCCTAACTTATATTAAACCTTCTCTCGAAGTGAATAACTTCTAACCTTAGGTTAATTAGTGGAACTCTCGATCTCTTATAATAACCTCCTAAGGAAGCAATAAATCGATCAATGGACCCCCATATTAGGTTTCACTGTAATTCGACAAAATCTCGTAACCCTATCTCTAGGCGCCCAATCAACTCCGCTTAATTATGCTAGATCTTCTCTTAGGCAGGGTCTACTCCTCCTCCACCTAAGCACATCAGATTAAATTGAGCAACATAATGAAGAACAAACTAAGTATTTATCATATAAATCAAAAGAATTAAATAACAAAATCCATCATAGGTTTCATCCCCTTCAGGTATCTGAGGGGTTTAGTTCATAATAAAATAGGAAAGTATCTCGAGAGAAAAGATAAAACAAAACATAAGAAATCCCTAAAACCCCCTGAAGGAATTGAAGGAGAGATCTTCCGTCTTGAGTAGAATTTCTGCTCTTCAAGATGGATCAACTGGCTATCTTCGAGTAATTCCCTAAACGAGTAAAGCTCTGGCAGAAAACTCTGCTAAAACCTGACACCCTCTAATTGCTATATTGGATTTGTTTTTATATACGTTTGGGATGCTTTACTTGGCTTCTAAGTACTCATAATTCAAGTAAAATTCGTCCTAAGTGTTTGAGTGGACTTAGGATTGCGTTTCTTGGGCTCCAAGCATCAATTTCGAGTGAAAATACTCTTTTTCGTGGCAGGGGCACGGCCTTGAAACACCCGTGTAAATCATGGTCCAGCCCGTGTCTCCATCCTGTCGATTTAGGCACAGTTATGACATACCCGTGCAATATCTGGGTCTAGCCTGTGTCTCGATTCTGCCATTTTGAGAACGACAGTGTAGATCACTAGGCACGCCCGTGTGTGGACTTTATCAATGGGAAAACGACCGTGTGAATTAGGGTAAGGCCATGGTCTAGATGACTATCGAGGCAAGGCCGTGTAGCATGAAGTCCAGGCCATACTGACTTCTTGGGTCGGCCCACTTTGGTTCGTTTTAAGCCCGTTTTGTGTTCTTTTTATCCTTGGGAGCTTTCCTGAGTATAAGACACGAAAAGAAAGGATTAAGAGCACCTTTTTACATAAATTAAGGATAGATTCATCCAAAAGCATACTAAATGTGGGATTAAAATATGTTACTTTTACGGTTTATCAAATACCCCCACACTTAAGCTTTTGCTTGTCCTCAAGCAAAATTCTCAACTTACAATTAAAACGAACTTTCTATAATTCATAATTTCTATCGATATTTTCTCATCATAATTCATAGATAATTTATACATGGATAATTCAACTCAAAGAGTCCTAAAGATTCAATTACGATAAGTCATACCTTTGTAGTACGAAAATATAGGTGTCTCCCCTTATCTAAGTAATTACCTTTAATTCAAAGTCGACAAGGATTGACGTCCTCACAATAGATTCACTCAAGTCACTCAAAAGTGTTCAAGGTTCAAGAATAAACACTCTAAGTCGAACCTGAAAGTTAATCCCATAGACTTGCCTGGAAATCAAATCTCCACCACAGTATATGAGTTGATACATAGATCAAAAGGTCTTTAATCAAGGTTGTAACGGGGTTAGGGTTAAAGGTGTGGATATAGGCTGAATTAGAGGTTTAGAATCGATATTGACTTGACAAATTGCCTAACTAGAAACACTGAACTAATATGAATATTTACTTCGAATGAAAACAAATAATATCTCTTTTGATAATTACTTCATAATAAGGAGTATTTTGATACTACTTTAATAGGAGCTTTTTCTTTACCAATTGGAGTTTAAACGCTCTAAACTCTGTTATATACTACTAATATTGAATATAATTGGATTTTTTTTTAAGAACAAACTAAGTAAAATAAAAGGAACTTTGATAATTAAAATATCCTAGTTTGGCAATTGATCATGTCAATTCTCGATAGAGGGGTAGTCAAAGGAATGTTGATAACAAATACAAAGGGATTTTGGTTTAATATTAGTGGGTGAGTCAATAAAAAGGTTGTTAGGATCGTGTAAAAAGTGTTGCAGCAAAGATTTCATCAACAAGAGAAATAGGAGGAAGCATTTAACAAATAACCAAGAAGAAATTAAAAGCAAATGTACTGAACCAAATTGAATAGGAAGTGTGGGGGTATTTGATTGCTTCTTTGAGTAAAAATGGTTGGAAGACGGTGGGTTAGGGAAAAGGGACTGATTTGGTGGCTGGTTTGAAGAAAAAGAGTTTGAAATCTAATTTTTAAGTTTTGAGGTTGGGGAAGGAGACGGTCATTTAATATATAGAGAGGGTAACACAGCCTTCTGCCACGGCCGTGTTCAATTTGAAATACCCGTGCTTTTCGTGGTTTTTAAAAATTGAGCGCGATTCAGGGTTTTTAGCACGTCCGTGTGTCAAATTGGCACGCCCGTGCTTGGTAAGTCAGTATGTTCACACGGTCATGGTGCACGGCCGTGTAATGCTCGTGCTTGGTAAGTCAGTATGTTCACATGGTCGTGGTGCACGGCCGTGTAATGCTCATGTTAGACAAGTCAGTAGCCTCACACGGTTATTTCGCACAGCCGTGTTCTGGTGTTGCTATCCGTGTTTGAGAAGTTAGTGTCTTCACACGGTTATGAGGCACGGGCGTGCCTTTTTATCGCAGCCTGTGTTAAAGAAGAGAGGTTTTCCCTATTTGTACACGGTCATCGGTACGCCCGTGTCACAGGCCATGTTAATGATCCTGCATTTTTGTTAGACTTTTACAAAACAATGTTAATGCAGTTAGCGTTTGGGTTGCCTCCTGAAAAGCTCTTGTTTATAGTCTTAAGCTAGACTCTCCCTATTTTCAGTTCTAAAGGAAGGCTCATGGAGCATAAACTCCTCTCTCGTATCTCCAAAATATGCACCATTATAAATTTTAAGTCGGTGACCATTTACCTTGAACGTGCCTTTAGTGGGATGAGTTACCTCAATGGTGCCATATGGAAATATTGTTTTGACCATGAATGGTCCTGACCATCTGGATTTTAGCTTTCCAGGGAATAGTTTAAGCCTTGAATTGTATAGTAGGACTAGGTCCCCTACTTTGAAATGTTTTGATCGCTTGAGGCAAGCATCGTGACGTCGCTTTGTTGCTTCCTTGTATAGCTTTGAGTTCTCATAGGCTTCTGTTCTCCATTCATCCAGCTCATTTACCTCCATCATTCGTTTCTTTCCTGCAAGTTTGAATTCAGTATTTAAAAATTTTATTGCCCAGAAAGCTTTGTGTTCTAACTCGAGTGGTAGATGACAGCTTTTCCCGTATACGAGCTTGTATGGGGATGTCCCTAGAGGTGTTTTGAATGTTGTTCTGTAAGCCCATAAAGCATCATCTACTTTAACTGCCCAATCTTTTCTATTTGATTCAACCATTTTTTCTAGAATGCGCTTAAGCTCTAGGTTTGCTACCTCAACTTGCCCATTAGTTTGAGGATGATATGGGGTGGCTATTTTGTGGTATACTCCATATTTCTTTAGAACTTTTTCAAATTGTGTATTACAGAAATGAGTACCCCTATCACTAATGATGGCTCTAGGTGTCCCGAATCGAAAAAATAGTTTCTTGAGAAATTTAACTACTACCCTAGCATCATTGGTACTTAAGGCTTCCGCTTCTACCCATTTTGACATGTAATCAACTGCTACTAAGATGTATTTATGTCTAAAGGAACTAGGGAATGGTCCTATAAAATCTATACCCCATACATCAAATATTTCACATGACAGCATATATGTTTGAGGCATTTCATCACGTTTAGAGATATTAACTGTTCTTTGGCATTTGTCACACGAGGTAACATACCTGTTGGCATCTTTACATAGGGTAGGCCAGTAAAAACCTGATTCGAGTATTTTGTGTGCGGTCTTAATACCACTGTAGTGTCCTCTTGATGGTCCTGAATAACAATGTTCCAGGATTTTGTTTGCCTCTGTCCTTGTAACGCATCTTCGAATTACCTGATCTGTGCATATGCGAAAAAGAAAGGGATCCTCCCAAAAATAATTTTTCACATCAGCAATGAATCGCTTCTTTTGGTGATGTGTCAATTTTATTGGTAGGATGTTAGCTGCTAGATAGTTTGCAATATTTGCAAACCAGGGTACTTTAGAATGTGTTATAGAAAAGAGCTGTTCTTCGGGAAACGAATCATTTATTTTATGTTCATCAAGTTCTTTGGTGTGTGGATTTTCGAGTCTTGAAAGATGATCTGCCGCGAGATTCTCAGCTCCCCTTTTATCCTTTATTTCCAAGTCAAATTCTTGTAAGAGTAAAATCCATCGTATTAGTCTAGGTTTTGCATCAGGTTTGTTTAAAAGATAACGAAGAGCTGAATGATCAGTGTAAACAAAAACTTTAGATAATATTAGATATTGTCTAAATTTGTCAAAAGCAAAAACTACAGCTAGCAATTCTTTCTCAGTCGTGGTGTAATTTTCTTGCGCGGTTGTCAATGTTCTGCTAGCGTAGTAGATCGGCTGAAAATGCCTGTCTTTGCGTTGTCCCAAAACTGCACCTACTGCAAAGTCACTTGCATCACACATTAATTCGAAGGGTAAGTTCCAATCAGGTGCAATTATAATCGGTGCATTTATTAATTTATCCTTAAAGACATTGAATGCATCTAAACATTCCTGATTGAAATTAAAAGGAACATCTTTTTCTAGTAACTTTGTCAAAGGCTTAGCTATTTTAGAGAAATCCTTAATAAATCTTCTATAAAAACCTGCGTGTCCTAAAAAACTTCTAATAGCCTTGACTGAGCTAGGGGGAGGTAATTTTTCTATGGTTTCAACTTTTGTTTTATCTACCTCAATTCCTTTACTAGAAATCTTATGTCTTAATACAATCCCTTCTCTAACCATAAAATGGCATTTCTCCCAATTTAAAACAAGGTTTGTTTCTTTACATCTCGTTAGAACTCGTTTTAAATTTTTAAGGCAAAGATGGAAAGAATCACTGAATACTGAGAAATCATCCATAAATACCTCCATGATGTCCTCTACGAGTTCGTCGAAGATTGCTAACATGCAACGCTGAAAAGTAGCAGGAGCATTACATAATCCAAAAGGCATTCTTCGATAAGAAAACGTACCATATGGGCATGTAAATGTTATTTTTTCTTGATCTTCAGGAGCTATGGGGATTTGAAATTATCCAGAGAGTCCATCCAAGAAGCAGTAGTACATATGCCCAGATAATCTTTCTAGCATTTGATCTATGAAAGGCAAGGGAAAATGATCTTTTCTGGTGGCATCATTCAACTTTCTATAGTCTATGCGCACCTCCATCCTCAGAATCGTTCTTGTGGGAATTAACTTATTTTTTTCATTAGGAACTACCGTCATTCCTCTTTTCTTTGGGACTACCTGCACAGGACTTACCCAAGTGCTGTCAGAAATAGGATAGATTATTCCTGCATCTAGAAGTTTAATTACCTTATGTTTGACCACTTCTTTCATGTTGGGGTTTAAACGTCTCTGAGGTTGCACACATGGTTTATATTCTTTTTCCATCAAAATTTTGTGGGTGCAGAATGTGGGGCTTATTCCCTTGATATCGAAAATTTTCCAAGCTATGGCTTTCTTGTGTTCTTTTAGTAATTTTATTAGTTCCTCCTTTTCTTTAGATTTTAATTCTGAGGAGATGATTACTGGTAGTGTAGAATTGTCTCCAAGGAATGCGTATTCTAGGTGCTTTGGTAACTGTTTGAGTTCCAATTTGGGTGGTTCTACGATGGAGTTTTTTTATTTTATTTCATTATCATTCCCGATGCCTTCTTCTCTCTGTTGTTCATATGATGATATTTTCAGATTCGACTCATTGTCTTCATCTTCTTCCCCCTCTTCTTGAGCCGGACACAATTCCAATGTGTCACCTTGTATAATTTCCTGTAATGAATTTTTTATAATATGATCAGTAATGTCGACGAAATAACATGAATCATCTTGTTCTTTAGAATATCGCATGGCATCATAGAGTTGGAAGATAATTTCATCATCACCTATCCTCAGAGCTAGTTTACCATTACCTACATCAATAATAGCTCTAGCAGTGGCTAAAAAGGGACGCCCTAAGATTAAAGGAACATTAATGTCTTCATCCATGTCTAACACAACAAAATCAACAGGAAAAATAAATTTATCAAGTTTGACCAAGACATTTTTAATAATTCCCCTAGGATATTTGATAGATCTATTGGCTAATTGAATACTCATCCTAGTGGGATTTGGTCCCCCAAGATTTAGTCGTTTAAATAATTTGTAAGGCATTAAATTAATACTAGCGCCTAAATCTGCTGACGCTTTCTTGATATTTAAACTACCAATTAAGCAAGGAATAGTGAAACTCCCTAGATCTTTTAATTTTCGCGGTAGTCTATTTTGGAGAAAGGCTGAACATTCTTCGTTAAGCTCCACCATGGATACCTCCTCAAGCTTCCTTTTGCTCATAAGAATTCCTTTAAGAATTTTGCATACTTCGGCATCTGTGAAATAGCTTCAACGAAAGGTAAGTTGATATGTATTTGTTTAAAGAGTTCGAGGAACTTACCGTATTGAGTATCCAGTTGTTCTTTCTTCAATTTTTCTGGATATGAAAATTTTGTCTTATTCTCTGTAGGCAATGGATTATTGTTCTCACCTTCTACACTCTTTTTCTTGATAATTTCATGTGGTGTCTTCCTTTGTAGTTCAATTAACTCTTTGCCACTCCTTAGTGTAACTGCTTTTGCCTGCTGTGTGCCTTTGGAAAAAATCTCTGGCCGTATTTCACATAATATTTTAATAAGTAGTCCAACCAACGTGATGATTTCTCTTACCTGAATTTTGATTCCCTCGATTGATCTTTGTTGTTCATCGAGTGTTTCTTCAGCCTTTTGAAGACGAGAGTTTGTAGCTGTCACCAATTTTGTCAGAATCTCTTCGAGGTTTGATTCCCTTTCCTTTGGACAAGGTTGTTGAAAATTTAGAGGAAAATCTTGTCTTTGGTCATTCCACGAGAAAAGTTGGGATGGTAACTCCATCCTATATAGTGGACTCGTTCGTTTTTCATGCCGTATCCGTAGGGTGGGTACTCAGGATTCGCCACGCCTCTCAGATTCGAGTTATACTGCATTATTGGGTGTACCTGCGAGAGATTATTCAAACCATCAATCTTTTTATTCATTATTTCGAACTGATTAGATAACCTGGTGACCACGTCGAGATTGAAAATACTAGTTGCTTCAGTAGGAATTGTCCCCACGCCTTGCCACTGACAATTATTCAGTGCCATTCCTTTTGAAAAACTAGAATTATCTGTCAAGATTTAAATAAAAGAAAAGTTAGCAAAGTAAAAAATAATAATAATGGCTAAAGTAATAAAAATAGAGCTTTCGTAATATTTTAGAAGTTTTGCAGCAACGGCGCCAAAAACTTGATCGCTGCAAAATAGTCTAGTTTTAATATTTATAAAAGAGTGATCAAACCTGTGGACTGACTGCGACAACGATAAAGGCAAGCACACCTATCGAACAATAGCATAGCTCAGGTGAGAATATCTTTATCGAACCCAAGGAACCTAAAAGTACTATTACTCACTTTCTTTCTATTATTTAGCCTAAAATATGGAGTGATTGGTTTATTAAATCTAAAACAAATGAAATACTTAAACTTAAATGCAAAGACAAAAGAATAAAACTTTGGGAAAAGACTTTGATGAAAACTCAATTGATAAAGACGATACCCTCGGGAAGAATCCACCTATGACTTCACTTATTATTTAACTTTCAATTCATATGATTTGTTTTACTTAGCTTGATCCGTGAGACTCCCTAACCTATATTAAACCTTCTCTCGAAGCGAATAACGTCTAACCTTAGGTTAATTAGTGGAACTCTCGTTCCCTTATAATAACCCCCTAAGGAAGCAGTAAATCGATCAATGGACCCCCATATTAGGTTTCACAGTAATTCGGCAAAATCTCGTAACCCTATCTCTAGGCGCCCGATCAACTCCACTTAATTATGCTAGATTTTCTCTTAGGCAGGGTCTATTCCTCCTCCACCTAAGCACATCAGATTAAATTGAGCAACATAATTAATAACAAACTAAGTATTTATCATATAAATCGAAAGAATTAAATAACAAAATCCATCATAGGTTTCATCCCCTTCAGGTATCTGAGGGGTTTAGTTCATAATAAAATAGGAAAACATCTCGAGAGAAAAGATAAAAAAACATAAGAAATCCTAAAACCCCTCAAGGAATTGAAGGAGAGATCCTCTGTCTTGAGTAGAATTCCGGCTCTTCGAGATGGATCAACTAGCTATCTTCGAGTAATTCCCTAAACGAGTAAAGCTCTGGTAAAAAACTCTGCTAAAACCTGACACCCCCTAATTGCTGCATTGGATTTGTTTTTATATACGTTTGGGATGCTTTACTTGGCTCCTAAGTACTCATAATTCAAGTAAAATTCATCCTAAGTGTTTGAGTGGACTTAGGATTGCGTTTCTTGGGCTCCAAGCATCCAATTTCGAGTGAAATTGCTTTTTTCTGCGGTAGGGGCACGACCTTGACACGCCCGTGTAAATCGTGGTCCAGCCCGTGTCTCCATCTTGTCGATTTAGGCACGGCTATGACATGCCCGTGCAATATCTGGGTCTAGCCTGTGTTTTGATTCTGCCATTTTGGGAACGGCTGTGTAGATCACTAGGCACGCCCGTGTGTGGACTTTATCGATGGGAAAATGGCCGTGTGAATCGGGGTTAGGCAATGGTCTAGATGACTATCGAGGCACGGCCGTATGGCATGAAGTCCAGGCCGTGCTGACTTCTTGGGTCGGCCCACTTTGGTTCGTTTTAAGCCTGTTTTGAATTCTTTTTATCCTTGGGTGCTTTTCTGAGTATAAGACATGAAAAGAAAGGATTAAGAACACCTTTTTACATAAATTAAGGATAAATTCATCCAAAAGCATACTAAATGTGGGATTAAAATATGTTACTTTTACGGTTTATCAAATAACCCCACACTTAAGCTTTTGCTTGTCCTTAAGCAAAATTCTCAACTTACAATTAAAAGGAACTTTCCGTAATTCACAATTCCTATCGATATTATCTCATCATAATTCATAGATAATTTATATATAGATAATTCAACTCAAAGAGTCCTAAAGATTCAATTACGATAAGTCATACCTTTGTAGTATGAAAACATAGGTGTTTCCCCTTATCTAAGTAATTACCTTTAATATAAAGCCGACAAGGATTTACGTCCTCACAATAGATTCACTCAAGTCACTCAAAAGTGTTCAAGGTTCAAGAATAAACACTCTAAGTCGAACCTAAAAAGTTAATCCCATAGGCTTGCCTAGAAATCAAATCTCCACCACTGTATATGAGTTGATACATAGATCAAAAGGTCTTTAATCAAGGTTGTAACGGGGTTAGGGTTAAAGGTGTGGATATAGGCTGAATTAGAGGTTTAGAATCGATATTGACTTGACAAATTTCCTAACTAGAAACACTGAACTAATATGAATATTTACTTCGAATGAAAACAAATAATATCTCTTTTGATAATTACCCCATAATAAGGAGTATTTTGATACTACTTTAATACGAGCTTTTTCTTTACCAATTGGAGTTTAAACGCTCTAAGCTCTTTTATATACTACCAATATTGAATATACTTGGATTTTTTTTTAAGAACAAACTAAGTAGAATAAAAGGAACTTTGATAATTGAAATATCCTAGTTTGGCAATTGATCAAGTCAATTCTCGATAGAGGGGTAGTCAAAGGAATAATGATAACAAATACAAAGGGATTTTGGTTTAATATTAGTGGGTGAGTCAATATGTTAGGATTCAACGGGGTTCACTAGGGGTTAATTTGTGAAGGTAGGCTTTTTATGGAGTAAGTGGGTTAGATCCTAGGTGCCTTTATCATATCTGTATATCAAATCAAAAGTGTGGTCTCGACATGTATAAACGAGGCAAGTTCTAGAATAACAGTTCAAAGTTGACACACTCATAATCAATAAAGTGAGCACGAAAAAGAATATATGCTCTATAAGGCTCAAAATCTCACAAAAATTATGGGTATTTTTGACATCAATCCTTATAAATTTCAAACTTCAGGGTAATACTCGAATTTAGTTCAACAACCTATCAATTTTAATTTTTATAAAGTAGACTTATCATGCTTGATTCTCTAGTATTCTTCAAATTTAATCATCAATGCACAATTAACTATGACTTATTCCAAGACATATCAATAAAAATCATAAATCATCAGAATTTTTATCCTAATTAATAATATGAGAAAAATACTTAAAAACAAAACATAATTCAGGGATTTTCAAATAAGACTATAGTTAAACCTCCCACACTTAAGATGTACATTGCCCTCAATGTACAAAGATAAATAATGAAAGTAATGGGATAAAGCAAAAGAGAAGGGAGAAAGTGACACTTCCTAAATTTTTGGATAGAGTCCAAAATACATTCCTCAGGTGACTTTTATTTGAATATGTGTTTGTGCGGTGTGTAATTGATTCTACAAAGTCACTTAATTAATAATTTTTGAATAGGGATTGCTTATGAAGTTAGATAGCAAATGGTAGGAAAATAAAATAATAATAAAATTAAAATTAAAAAAATTGAAATACTAATTAAAGTTTAAATTGAAAGTAACGTTCGATAATAAAAATAATAAATTTAAAATTCAGAAAAGTGGATGTCAAATAGCAATTTATGAGGACTCAGAGGTCCTCATTGTCAATTGGATCCTGTGGAGGTGTTGGTGGTGATATATGAAAGTGATGGCAGATTTGATGTAGGGTAGCCTCGATCCCATCAAAGCGTTGAGCAGTGTCAGTAAACTGCTGGGTACAGTATTACTCGAATTGCGTGAGGCGTGTCGAGATATTAGCCAATGAAGTTGCTGAAGATGATGGTTGCTGGTTCGGGACTTGTGGGACATCATCAGTAATATCCGCGGGTATCTCCTCCTCTGTTGCTAGTCTGTATTGAGGGGGTTCGTTCCTCGATGATGCTTGATCATCTTTATGTGTAACATCGTCTGGATCCCCTGAGGTGTCATATGTCCGATTAGTGTAAGTGAAGACCTCTGATGATCGGTGTTGAGGAGTCTAAAGTGCCGTGCCAATCGCGTTATGTACGGTCCCATTGACAGGATTCCCTTTCTATGCGCCTCCGTCTGGTGCTGTATTGCACATGCAATAAAATATGCCACATCGAAAACATGTCCTTCAGACATGCATGATAAGAAGTAGACGTCTTGTTTATTAAAGACGCCGGTGCTATCTTTGCGGCCTGTAATGGTATGAGCAAGGATAGCATGAATGTACCTGAGAGTTGGGGAAAGGGCGGTTGCCTTAGAACGACTGGGATTATAGGTTTTTGTAGTGGTTTGTAGTTTTTGCCAGCACTTGAGTGGTTCACAGTAGAGCTCTCGGTTTAAATCGTCCGATGGGTTTTCTTCTATGAATTCGGATGTGTAAAGTCCGAGTGCCGTTCCGAATTGAGGTACGCTTAGTTGACGAACTGAGCCTCCCAGGCGGAATTGGATGGTGTCGGCATCGTCAAAGTACGTCATTACCGTCTGAAGTGTGAATGTAGCACAGAATTCGAGGGTAAGTTCCAAAAATATGGGTTCATCGATGGCGAAGAAGTTTTCCCAAGGGTCGGTTGAGAGAAGTGCCTGAATATCAGTTTCGAGTCTGACTTGCCTCATCAGACTCCGACCAATGCATCTACCAAAGTCTTATATAGGTCTCTTCCGGATCTTTATATAGCGCTCTTATTGTGTTACTTGAGGGAATCTGAGGAAAGGATGTCGAAGTTTGGTAGAGGCACTTGCGGAGGATGATCCAGATGTTTTTCTCTTCTTAGTTGGAGCGGATCATTTAATACGTGATGACGACATAATTCCTGATAAGTAATCAAAAGAGAACCAATGCCACACGAAATTAATCACTATTATTATAATTTTTTCTTCAAGAAAATATCAGCAACCATAGTTATTCATTTAGAATAATTCCTCACTAAAATCATACTAAATAAAATAATAAGGCTATACAAGGAATTCATTGGAACTAGTCATGTTGCATTATAATTTAAAGGCTAACTATGTTTTGCAATATAGCATCAATTCGTCAATGATGGGAGCTAATAAAAGCATCGTGTAAAAAGTGCTGCAGCAGAGATTTCATCAACAAGAAAAATAGGAGGAAGCATTTAACAAATAACCAAGAAGAAATTTAAAGAAAATGTACTGAACCAAATTGAATAGGAAGTGTGGGGGTATTTGATTGCTTCTTTGATAAAAAATGGTTGGAAGGCGGTGGGTTAGAGAAAGGGGACTGATTTGGTGGCTGGTTTGAAGAAAAAGAGTTTGAAATCTAATTTTTAGGGTTTGGGGTTGGGGAAGGGGACGGTCATTTAATATATAGGGAGGGTAATACGACCTTCCGCCACGGTCGTGTTCAATTTGAAATACCTGTGCTTTTCGTGGTTTTTAAAAATTGAGCGCGATTCAGGGTTTTTAGCACGTCCGTGTGTTAAATTGGCACGCCCGTGCTTGGTAAGTCAGTATGTTCACATGGTCGTGGTGCACGACCGTGTAATGCTCATGTTAGACAAGTCAGTAGCCTCACACGGTTATTCTGCACAGCCGTATTCTGGTGTTGCTATCCGTGTTTGAGAAGTTAGTGACTTCACACGGTTATGAGGCACGGCCGTGCCTTTTTGTCGCAGACTGTGTTGAAGAAGAGAGGTTTTCCTATTTGTACATGGTCATCAAGACGCCTGTGTCACGGTAGTGTTAATGATCCCGCATTTTGTTAGACTTTACAAAACAATGTTAATGCGATTAGCGTTCGGTTGCCTCCCGAAAAGCTCTTGTTTATAGTCTTAAGCTAGACTCTCCTGCTTTCGTTCTAAAGGAAGGCTCATGGAGCATAAACTCCTCTCGTATTCTAAAATCGCACCATTATAAATTTTAAGTCGGTGACCATTTACCTTGAACGTGCCTTTAGTGGGATGAGTTACCTCAATGGTGCCATGTGGAAATATTGTTTTGATCATGAATGGTCCTGACCATCTGGATTTTAGCTTCCCAGGGAATAGTTTAAGCCTTGAATTGTATAGTAGGAAGGACTGGGTCCCCTACGTCGAAATGTTTTGATCGCTTGAGGCAAGCATCGTGACGTCGCTTTGTTGCTTCCTTGTATAGCTTTGAGTTCTCATAGGCTTCGCTCTCCATTCATCCAAATTTCGTTTACTGCATCATTCGCTTTCTTTCCCGCAAGTTTGAATTCAGATTTAAAATTTTATTGCCCGTAAAGCTTTATGTTCTAACTCGAGTGGTAGATGACAGCTTTTCCCGTATACGAGCTTGTATGGGGATGTCCCTAGAGGTGTTTTGAATGTTGTTCTGTAAGCCCATAAAGAATCATCTACTTTAATTGCCCAATCTTTTCTATTTGATTCAACCATTTTTTCTAGAATGCGCTTAAGCTCTAGGTTTGCTACCTCAACTTGCCCATTAGTTTGAGGATGATATGGGGTGGCTATTTTGTGGTATACTCCATATTTCTTTAGAACTTTTTCAAATTGTGTATTACAGAAATGAGTACCCCTATCACTAATGATGGCTCTAGGTGTCCCGAATCGGAAAAATAGTTTCTTAAGAAATTTAACTACTACCCTAGCATCATTCGTACTTAAGGCTTCCGCTTCTACCCATTTTGACATGTAATCAACTGCTACTAAGATGTATTTATGTCTAAAGGAACTAGGGAATGGTCCCATAAAATCTATACCCCATACATCAAATATTTCACATGACAGCATATATGTTTGAGGCATTTCATCACGTTTAGAGATATTACATGTTCTTTGGCATTTGTCACACGAGGTAACATACCTGTTGGCATCTTTAAATAGGGTAGGCCAGTAAAAACCTGATTCGAGTATTTTGTGTGCGGTCTTAATACCCCTAGCTCGTATCCGTCGCCGGATTTGGGTTACGAGGCCTTACTAAGTAAACCTAACCCAGAATGACTCAAAACATCACATATCAATCTCTATCAAGGGTATCGGAAACTCTTAACTAAAAATAAAAACATATTACATCACTTATAGACGAAAGTGAGTCATCAATAGGTTTATAGGCACAACATTCTCATATAAATACATCTACATATAATTCACTTCCATTTACCATTTCTCCTTTTTTAATAGACTGGGGCACTATTGATATTTAAACAATGAATTCGTTTACAACGATTAACTAGATAACTTAAGCAATTTCGCATATAAGAATTTACTCAAACACTCAAATCGTATCTTTACAAACTCACTTCGTCACTAGTTACCCCTTTAATCATCTAGGCCGAATCTCATATTGGTATTAGCATGCGATTTATAAAATATGTACGTATCTTAACCATTTCTTCTAATTCCCTAATTAATCATATTATTTGCGTGTTCTAAATTTTATATCACCATTCAGCTATCATATAACATTTATGACATATCAATATCAAATAGTAATATATATAATTAGTCAAGTTATATCAACTAATAACAGGATTCAACCATAGCATCATTCACGCAAGTCAATGAGCAATTTAGGTTCTTTACAAGATTTCTATACATATATATATACATTTTCTACCCAAAAGAAAATATAAAAGGGGTCTAAGCTTATACATGCTATGATCTTCAAGATTTATAAGCAAATCATATTAGTACCAAAAGTGGCGATAATGTGCTTGACTTCGACAAGGGTTCCCGAGCACGAGCTTTCTCCGAAATCTATACTCAATCAAACAAAACACAATGGTAAGCTATATAAAGCTTAGTAAGTCCTAAGCAAAGTTTATAACTACTGAATTATTTAACTACTATTTAACATAGCATACAAATAACCATGACATACATTCGTCCATCATTTACCAAATTAGTACCTACTTACCAATCGGAATAAACGAGATAATTACATGCTACTCCTTCGAACTCAAAATAACTTAGTTAATTTCAACATTCGTACCTGTCATACCAATCCCGTAACGTATCGCTCACTTAGAGCCGTTACTCATTCCTTCGCACACACAAGGCTAACCTTTCAGAACGTATCGCTCATTTAGAGTTACTTTAATCATTCCGCACACACAAGGCCAACCTTTCGTAACGTACGCTTCACTTAGAGCCGTTATTTAATCATTCCGCATTTACAAGGCTAACCTTTCGTAACGTGACGCTCACTTAGAGCCAAGCATTTAATCATTTCGCACACATAGTGCCAATTTGCAATATCACTTAAACATCATTCACAAGTTCACATCTTAATGCATTTAGCACACATAATCATGCATATTCGATTCTTAATTCTTTCCTTTACTACGTACCATTATATTCGGCATTATGCTTTTAAAATCCTAATAGTATATTTATTCAATACTATTCATTTATCCATACTTTCTAATCACCTACAATTCAACCCAAAGTGTTCATTCATTCCAAATACATACACCTTTCCCATTTACGGCATCACATCAATTAACCTATCCCAACCATCTGAACCATTCATCTATTATTTGTACTTACACACATGCACATGATATTATCACATTCGGCTATTACATGTATGATCAACTCATTTCATTTAATATTTTTCAAGAATATACATATAGGCATAAGTATATATGTATGTGTAATCAACTTCTCATCACACATACACATGAACATGCATTTATAATTTCATATTGACTTAACTACCATATAATAGTGCCTTATATCACTTTCGGCCAAGAATAAAATTTGGAGACTTTTATATTACTAAGATATGTATGCGCATATACATGTACATTGAGAAATTTCACATTAGTTAAATTGCCTAAGGACTTACTTGGAATTCGATGAATTCGAATTTCTCGGCTATTCGTTCACTTTGGCCTTTCCCCGATCTAGCTCCTTTTCTTTTTGATCACGGTCTAAGAAATATCAAATAACATTTGTTCAATGCATTTCCAATTAATTTAATTCAATTGCAAGGTTTTATAGTCCTTACAGATTTACCCTTATAATTTCACACCCTATTCAATTAAGTCTCAAACATACCATTCACAAACAAATATGCTATTTTATAATTCAATTTCCCTATGGCCGAATACCCTTTATTACTAAAAGAATTCATACAATTCAATTTTTAATATAATTCCATCTTTCATTACTACAAATAAGTCATTCCTATCCATATTTATAAAATTGTTTAATAGCAATTTACCCTTCCTTACTTTTGGTTTTCTGTCAATTTAGTCCCTAAACAAAATCACTAAATTTTCATGAAATTTTGACTAATTCGCTTAAGTGCTGAACCTTATACCTTACTTCCTAAGTTCATAAAGCCATTCGTTCAAGCAATTTAGCTTCCAACCAATTGTTTCCCAAAATATCCAAGCCATAACACATACCTATTTTCCCTATTTAACATGTTAATATACTAAACAAAATCAATGTTTCTTCATCAAACATGAATAAGACATAGTACTTGCTCATAGCCAAATCTAGGAGGAGCTTTAGGCTCAAAATTTGTACATGAAATTGATAGTATTCAGGATTGCTAACATAACCAAACAAAAATTATCAAAAATGGAGCTTGATACCTCACCTTAGAGATACATGCAAGGTCCGGCCATGGAGGTTTTAGAATGGCTTCTTCTTCTTTTCTTTGTTTCGTGAGAGAGGTGAGAAAGATGAGAGAAAATAAAATGGAATGAAATATATATATATATATATATATTCTTATTTTATTAAACCTTAATCATTTTCATGATTTAATATATTCATTTAAATTCCCACTAACATGAGTTTAATTATTATATCATATTTCTCCCATCATTGCCGTCCACTACTCAAATTTTGGACTATTTGACATGCAAACCCTCCTTGTATTCATACTACACTTAAATTAGTCCCTTTTTAATCTATTACATGTCACTTTTATATTTTACCTATTAGATCCTTTCTCTTAATTCAAACATATCAACCATCAAATTCACACAATTTAACACACATAGCACATTATATATATATTACGAGATTTCTAAGTCGGATTCGTGGTTCCGAAACCACCGTTTTGATTAGGGTCGTATTTAGGCTGTTACACATACATATATCAACCAATTCAAGACATTAAAACCAAGCTAATATTAACATTATATAAGATATATCATTTCATGTATTCAAACTTACCTTTTGTAAGACATATATGCTTTCTATAATTCAATCTAACCATACAAGGCACACATATATTAACCATATTATAGTCTTATATATATATATACACACATACACTAAACATACCATCATTAGCCATTCCAAAGGCTAGATTGCAAACAACCATTTATATGCCAACATTGGTCAAGTTAGCTTATACATGTCATTTTATCAAAATAAGTTTGCTATTTATACCAAAACGAGTTAAAGGATAGTGTGATGGTGCTCCAACCGATTCTAACCTTTACGAGCTTCCGAGCACTATAAAACAGAGAAAAGAAAACCGAGTAACCATTTAATGCTTAGTAAGTTCGTATAACAAGAATTTAACTTACCATTCATTTTCATTTAAGGTAAGCGTACAAAAATACATCCAAGCAATTTAGCTAATAGCCTAAAATACACAACTTCATCAAACATGTTAGTCATTATTCCACATAATTTCAAGAATCAAATATGAGCTCATCATATAGTAACATTCATATTACATGTCCATTTCCATGAAAAATCATTTCAATTCAATTTAGCCATATCAAAACTTTACCCGTTGAATTTATTTGAAATATCGATGGATACATTCATGTAGTACACTTGAAGTGTACAAAACTGAAAGTCTGTCAATTCATATCCATGGGTACCCCTTAGGGAACATAATCAGGAAGCACTTTCTCGAGCCATATAATAGGGTGTTCTCATGTGAGCAATGTAACAGAAAGCCTATCCGAGCTATAACAGGAAACTCATAAGAGTTTAAAACAGGAAGCTCATTAAGCTTAACAGGTAACTCCAAAGAGTTATTATCAGGGAGCTCCGGATAGTCATATAACAGGAAGTTCAAGCGAGTCATATCAGGAAGCTCACAAAGAGCCTATATCAGGACGCTTATAAAGAGTTGTGTTTGTGTTCGCAATATATGCAGGACCACAACTGATCATATAATAGGACACTTACAAAGAGTTGAGGTAGTCCGCAACACATGTAGGATCACTACCGATCAGGATGTTCACAATAACCATATAACAGGAAGCTCAAAAAGGCTTATAACAAGATTCTCTTTCGAGTTAAGGTGTCTCTGCAACATATGTAAGACTACAACCAATCGGGAAATCCTGTATCCATCGAATTCCATCTATTCAAAAGGGACTTATACTTATCGAGCAATGTCAGGCATGTAAATAAATTTTATACATTTAACATTTATACAATTCACACATATTCAACATTCAAGTCCAAACATATTAATATACATAATCTAGTTACACGAACTTACCTCGATACTTGTTCGTTTCAAGAATTTACTAATCCGACACTGTTTGTTTTCCTCGATCCAACTCAGTACTAGGTCTTTCCGGATCTATATAAATGAATTTAATGTCAATTTAATCCATTTCATCTCAATTTAATTCAATTCACATCCTAGGAAAAATTATCATTTTGCCCCTATACTTTTCATAAATGACGATTTTGTCCCTAGGCTCGGAAAATGAAATTCGTGCAACTTAATCCTTAATCCAAGCTAACTGATTTTTACATATAACATTTATAGCACATATACATCATAAAAATTAGAAATTTTCCATGAATTTTACATCTTTTTAGTTTAGTCTCAAAATCACAATTTCATGAAAATTCACTTTACAAAAGTTGTTTATCTATCAATAACCTTTCAATTTCCACCATAAATTTCAAATTTTCAGCATATTTATCCATGGAAAAATTTTAATACTTTGATAACTTTACAAATTGATCCCCAAAATAGCTAGATTATGTTATTCCGATCTAAAAAATATAAAAATTACTAAAAACGGGACAAGATTACTTACCCAATTAAGCTTGCTTGATTTTCTTTCTCTTTCCTAGGGTTTCCATAAAATTTGAGGAAGAAGATGATATAAAATGATAATATTAGATATTTATTTATTTATCATCTTTTATTTATTTTAATTTCCAATTTAGTCCTTTTCTTTTTCTAATTTTCCATGGATGAGTTATCAAAAATATCTACTAACTTTTCTTAATGGTCTAATTTCCATATAAGGACCTCAAGTTTTGAATTCCATAGCTATTTGATACTTATAGCTACTAGAACTCAACTTTTACATTTTATGCAATTTGGTCCTTTCTATAATTAAACATGTAATCGGTAAAATTTTCTTATCGAAATTTTCATACGTCTTTCCTATTATAATGCTGACCATGCAATATTATTAAAATAAATTTCTTTCTGACTCGGATTTATAGTCCCAAAACTACTGTTTCGATTTAACTGAAAACGGGCTGTTACAAAATATTAATATAAGGATATTTTTATATAAAATGCTATTTTTTTTTCTAAAATATTACTATAATACAAATTGAAAAACATTAATTAAAAAGAAACGATTCAATTGATCCAACCAAGTCTTAATCCAATCGACTTGATATCATTCCTGAATTAATATCTAACCGGTCTAATCTAATTGAAGCATCATAAATTCCTATATAAATTATAATATATTTAACACAATTTTTTAAGTTACTGTTAAATAGAAATTAATTATGTACAAACGGTATGCGAGTAGGTGGAAATGCCCGTATTAATTATAAGAAAAAATTGGAGCAGCTACAAGTTTCCTCTTAAAACCATTGACTTGGACTCACTCTACTACACCTAAAATATATATTCTATGTTAAGGGGGAAATAAAAACAAACAATTAAATTGTCTGTTTGCTACCACTTTTTCTTGAAATGTAGACCTACATGTTGTTTCTTAGGCTCCCTAAATCTCAAACAGTACCTACGTCTTAGTATCCAATGCCAAAAAAGTAACAATAATAATAATACCCTAATTTTAGTTGGGGAGATCCAAAAATGTTTTTTTTGAACGTATTTAAAGAATTAAAATTATCTCAAATTATGTAAAAAGCATGTCTCTGGTTTTAGATAATTATAAAGTTATGTCCATCTCCATTTACAGGTACACCAGCCTTTTTCATATTTTACATGCCCTATTATTTATATTTTAATGTTTTATTTTATTAGTTTTTAATGTTTTTATTATTATTATATAGAATCCTATTTATCGTCCATGTCCTTTTAATAAATCCCTACTACAGCCAAATATTTTAAACATATATATATATTGCCCTTTAATTGTATTTAATGGGTTTATCGGATTTATTAAATTAAGAATCGACAAGTATATTAGTTTAAATAGGGTAATTAAATTTAATTTTGAATTGTTTTATTAAATTCATTATTAAATTTAAAATCGAAACAAGTTGAACGGGTCAAATAACATCTATCCTTTTACCCAAACTGATAAATTTATAAATAAAAACTAAAAAAATATGACCCAAATAATAAATAAATAAAATATGAATTCTAATTAGTTAACTTTGGATCTAAGTGTTTAATTAGTTGTGGACTTTGTTAATGTGTTTCTTACTCGCGTTAAGACAATTTCTAAGCAGTGGCTTAACCTGTGCCAACTGGTAATACCCCTGTCTATTTAGAAATTTTACCATGTTTAAGTTGACAATTTTGGCAATAAAAATTCTTAAACTGTGATTCCTATTGTTACTTTGGACTAGTACTAGCTCATATTTGATAACCAAATTACTCATAGCAACATATCTTTGAGATTGGTTTGGATTTGGGTCGAAGAAATAAAATTCCCAAGACTGATAGATCGAATAGAATTGGGCAAAACATGAAAGCATATCCTGAAAAATTCAATTACTTATATTATGTTGTTTGAAGATATTCTCTATACATTTTATCCTGCCTAGAAGTTTGATTATAAAAGATATAGTATGCTAGCAAGTCTCAAATACATATATATTGGTTTTGTGCAAAATTGAGAGCAGTTTATTTTATTCATTTTGGAACGTTTATTCGAGTGCGGTGAGTGTTATAATCAAGTGAGTGACTTGGTTAATATCTTAAGTTTTCAAGGGGAAAATTTAGTGGGGAGGTATTAGATCTTAGGTGCAGAGGTGAGAAGTCTAAACTTGTGATTGTTAGAGCTTCAAAACACTTGTTATACGAGGTGCTAAGATAGTGAAAATTCTATACAGGCAAGACCCTATAGATACAGGGAAACCAAATTGCGTAAACACATTGTGTGTTCTTTGTTTTTCTGCACTTTTCATCATCGGTGCCTAAAGCTATTGGAATTGATCTATTTATTGCTTCTTGTAACACCCAAAAAATATCAATGCCACTAATAGTAGTATTTCAAAAGATAAATAGCAAAATTTCCCCAAAAGTAAGAGTTTATTAATTGAATAATGATAGTAAAGTTTGAAACTATAGGAGCTAAATTGTAAAAAATTCAAAACGTGAGTTTTAGGACTAGTTTATATGATTTGAGAATTTACAATTCTGAAAAACAGAATATGAAAGTTTAATGGTTTGAAAATTAGGGACTAATTTGTGGAAAATTTGACAATTTTAGTTGTAAGGACTGATTTTGTAAAATTTAGAATTTTTTGAAAAGGAATTGTTTTGCAAAATTGTAAAAACATGATTTAGGACTAAACTGTAGAATAAGAAAAATTTGTTTTTATGGAATTAAATTGTAGAAACGGTGAAAATTTGGATTTTAGGGACTAAATCATAAATATTATAAATCTGAAATTTCACAGACTATTTTGTAAAACTGTAAAATTTGAGGAATAGGGATTGTTTTGTCAATTTTGAAATATTTAGTCACAAATTTGGGCATAATAATTATATACTTGATTTCATAAAATATTTATTAAATAATAGAAATTTGAAATTAACAAGTTAGATTGGTTATGATTTGCATGTGATTTGGAATATTTTTTAACTTATGTATACTAATTTATGATGAATTAATGAGAATGATTAATTATGTATAAATTTGAAAGGTTGAAATTGAGTCCAAAAATAATAAATTAAGTGTATGAATGATGTTATCGGATCGGCAAGGGCGTAACCAGGGCTGAAAAGGACCCCGGCCCTCTTCTAAAATATTTAAAAGGCCTAAATGAAAAAATTATACTTTTAACTCCCTAAAAATAATAAAATTTTAATTTAATTATTTAAAAATTAATAATTTAATAGATTGGATGACTCACGTGAAATTATTGGTTCAGACACTAAAATTAAAACTCCACAGTGTATATTTTGTTTTTTTTTTTTATATTTTATTTATGTAAATTAAAAGGTGGATCTAAAAACGGAAACTTTCCAGTTGAGGAAATTTACTTTAATTATAATTAATTATTTGACTATCAATCCCAAATTCACTACATGCACCTCAAAAATATACCTCATTCATTGATCTCTTTCACGTGCTGTCATTTCCCATCAAATTTCTCAACATGTTTTTCATTGTTCACCATTTTTCAAAAGGTCTATTTATTTTCCCCTTTTATAATTTGTCTCACCACATTTTCTTTGTTTTTTGCATTTAGGTCCCCTAAATTAGCTTATAGCTATAAAATCAAACAAACATGTTTTATTTTTAATTAAATTGAAACGAATTTTTTTAATTATTTATAATGAATTCTGATAGGACCGAGGTGAAATATTCCTTGTCCAACCATGAATATTAAATTTTTAAAATTCCACATATCTAACTAAACATATATTTACACTCATACTCGAATATTAGATATAAATACTGAATATAAAAAAATTATAAAATAAAAATTTTAATGTACAATTTTATTATAACAACATACTTTTTCACGGTTTGAACTACTCACATAAGCTTAAAAGCATGCTCAGAATATGGAAGGGTTTAAACAAAAGTTCGTGGCTAGAAAAACAAACTTGGAAAAAAGTTAGTCCTATTTAAAACATGGACCAAGCTTGGATTCAACATTCAAGATTTAACCTCGGTCTTGCACGACTCGTTTTATACTTTTGTATAGTTTAAAAACATTAAAAATGTTATCCGAACTAAATTTTTTAATAAAAAAGAGATAAATTTTTAATAAAAAAGAGATAAATATCAAATTTATACATGAAATTTTTATTTCCATTCAATTTTACACTTTTAAAGAAATAGAAACATACATTTATGTTCATACTGAATTAATATAATTGTTTGTGTATGTAATATCCAACAAAAATTGTGTTAATTCAACAAGATTGGTATTAATTTTTGAAAACTGAATCAAATAAAATTTATATATAAAATTATACAAAATTAAAGTCATCTAAAATAAGACTGAGTTAACCGATTACTAACTTGCATAAAACTTATATTTTATATATAGATTCGACACAAATCCAATCCGATTCGATTTTTGTATAGACATAATTATTGTAAAATTTAGGTTAGCGGTCGACCTCTGGTATGTTAAATATTTCATTGGTCCACAGCTCTCTATTATCACTTGCAAAATAAATAAATAAATAAATAAATAAATATATGTATTGCTATCATAATGTTTTATTAGAGATATATAGACATAATTATTAGAACTTTATGCATTTTCCATTGCCATCCCTTTTTGAGTAATAGTGAAGCAAAACTAGTTAGCCACCACTTTCCAATTATTTCATCTCCTTCTTTCTTAAGATTATTCCTGCCCTCACTCTCATGCTATGTCTTGTAATTTCTATTTTCTAGATTACTTTAGACTTGTCATGTGAGATTATAGTCAATTGCATAATTATTTTTCTAAATATTTTTTCTGGATCAAATAGGAAAATATAAAGTTATTTCATTAAAGCAAGATATAAATTATTTTTAAAAAATATTTATGCTATGAGAAAATTAATAATTGATTCACAATATAGTGTTAATTATCTAATTTTAAATAAATTTTTTATCATCACAATTTTTAAATAAACATCAAAATATGAAATACATCACTAAGGGTACTAATATACCCAACAAAATTAGTTGAAAATAAATAGGATTTTACCATCATTATCATAGTTTCTAAGTTGACGTTCATGATGAATTCGTGAAGGATTGGCTGCAGCAATTTACCATATTCGGAAAATAAAAAATGGGGGGTTTTAGTAGAAATTTCAACTTAATTTCCTATTAATTATAAACAATAATAATAACACGGGTATTATCCACTAAATCATAGATTAAGTAGCATTAAAATATAAATGTAAAACAACAATAACTAATGGAAATAAAAAGAATTCAAGATAATTGTAATTAAACAGTTGCTTGAAGCTGCCAATAAAGATGAGTTTTTTTTTATATAAAAAATCCAAAGTTTGTGGACGAAAAAAGGAAATAACTTCTTTTGTCGAAAAAGGGTATATGAAAGAAAATTCAATGCATTTTAGAAGAGGTCAATAACAATAATTCCGACGTTGATACATAGTCAAACATCCTATGTTAATGTTTTAAGCATCCAATTTGCGTTAAATACACAAATTTTCTACGACATTAATTCTCACAATTTAGAAAAAAAATTCTTTCTACATTATTGTCTATAATTTCCTACAGTTCAAGCAACCTTTAAATAATTGATAAGATTATTATGTTATTTTTTATTATTGGACAACATGGAATTGACTTCCATGGCAAAATTTAATAAAAGGACAAAATATTATTTTCTACAATATAATAAAAATAATAAATAATTACCAAATTGAGGTTTATTTTTTAATAGTCTGATTGAGAACTCATAAGATGTTGCAAATCATTTTACATTATTTAGGTACCTTATTTAGCATTTTATTTATGGGAGTTTAATTCCTGTTTATGTATTTCTTTCTCATGAATTGTAATGTACCAAATAAAAATATCGAAAATCATCAATGTAATCTTGGAATTATATTTATTAGTTAAGGCAAAGGTTTTGAGTTTTTTATTATCTAGGTTCGAGTCTTTTCGTACGCAATTATGATATAAGTTTTCAATCCCATTTTTTTGCATATTTTATGTGTGGGTTTTGTTCGGTTTAATTTTTTTTTTTTTCCGATTCTTTGTTCATTGTGCTTTTCACTACTTTTTATTATATATTGTAGTTGGTCGAATATATATTTATATTTGTATGAAACTTTAAAAAATACTAAAAACTTAATTAGTCAATTTCTCAATTCTCAGCATGATTTTAAAACAAATTCTATTTATATAATTTTATGTTGACTTCCTCAATATACCTAAAACATTCATGTTATTTAAGCCTTTTAAGTTTAAAACATTTTAAATTTTGGTCTATAATAATACTTTTCTTTATATCTTTCATATTTATTTCATGATTTATATCCATAATTCATAATTTCTCTTTGTAATAATATCGCTTTCAATGTTTAAATATGCAATCTCTTTTATATATATATATATATTTATGGGACCTGACACTTATTTGTATAATAAATATATTTTAGATACATGTAGATTACAATTTTTTTTGATTAAATGTACCTTACAATATTAGTTTGGTTTTTATCCAAATTTAGCACATGCTTATCTTATCCTATGATACATGCACATCAGTCATTTGCATATTTATGAATATGTTAGCAATTCGCAGTAAGTCTAGTTTTGGATTGATTTTGAGAAACTAATATAGTTAATTTATTTCAATTTGATTCCCGTACATTATAAAAATTAAATTAATTAAATCAACAAACACAACAATTTAAAATTGCTAATTTTAAAATATTATATATATAAATTGTTATTTTCTAAAAGATTTATTGATTTCTTGCATAGTATTTTTATAAAAAATCTTATTATAAATTTTGATTATATCTATTTTTTTTTATAAAATACTTGAAACTATCAATAATCCCTCCCCAACTGATAAATAAGAAGATAATACGCTTCAACGCATTCAAACCCACGTCCTCCTATATTTACAACAATACTTATACAAACATATATCTATTAAATACTAATAAATTTTGGTAAATCAAAATTAAAGAATCTAATTTTCCAAATAACTATTTTATCAATATATATATCTATCTGGTTGAACAAGAAATGGTGATGATTACATTATTGGAAAAAATTAAAAAAAAAAAAACAATAGGGAAGTTAATAAATATAGGTGCTAAATTTGGCATGATGTATTATTACTGTTGTGGCAAAAGATACAATCTCAAAAACTCAAATATCAGGCAATTAATTTAACAATAAAGTTTTTGCAACTTTAGACCATATCTAATTAATACTATATAGTAAATGAAATTTGCCCTAAAATTAAAATAATAACTTTTATTTTATTTATTTTACTTCATAAAAATTGTAAAAAATAAATAAATAATTTTATGTTGATTTGATAATTAAGATATTCATTATTTCAGATATGACCAGAGTTTAATTCACATTACTCACATTGTTGTTAAAATTTTATCTTCTTCTTATAATTTATTAAAATATATAAAAATTGATTTAATTTATGTTTAAAATTAATTGAAATAGACAAAGGGAAATTTTAAAGAAAACATATATTTCATTAAAAAACATATGAAAAGTCGAGGGTGGTGGTTTTCAGAAATGAGCGGCCCGACTCGGAGTCATATTGGACCGGCCACAACCGTAAATTGCGGCAGAGCGTATGGGGGAGGCAAAAAGAATGCCAGCGTGGCACTTTCAAACTCGCACACGTGACGCACTGCAAGATTTGCCACGTCATAATAAACTCCATTAAGTTAAAAAAAAAATACAAAATCTTTTAAACATTTTTTTTTTATTTTCTCCTGAAAATTATAAGTACACTCTTTCACAACAGTCAATCTAATTATTTAAAATTAAAAAGAAAAAAAAAAATCTCAGCAAAACTCCACTCAAGTTTCCGTTTATTTCAACGGAGATATTAATTAAACAAATACTAAGTACTTAACGTTAAGACAAAAAAACTATGGTCGTCGCCGATCCAAAATCTGCCGGAAAATCAGCAAGCAAACGGCGACGACATCAGCCTCCTTTCATAGTGCAACTAAAGGATCTGAAAAGAACAAATCGTCGATATCTTCGAAATAATCGTCGACTTGACAAATAGTGGACGATGAGGAGCAGCCAAAATCTGGACGACTATGAACTAATAAATCACCAAAACCATCACTGAAAACACTACTGTCTGGTAAAACCATATCGGTATCATCGAAAACCGATAATACCGACACCGAGGTGTTGAAAAACTCGTCGACCGAAGGAAAATCGAGCGGCAAATCGTACATTGAAATGTTGGGCAAGTTCGTTTCGGTTTCGCCTTGACATTCGGTTGGAACCAGATGCTCGTCCTCCTTAAGCGGCGGCGACTTACTCACTTCTTCTTGGGATTCGTGGGGCTGTTTTTTTGGTTCCACCGCCGTTTCTTCACTTGATTGAGTTCGGAAGTTGAGAACTGAAGTTGGGGAAGAAAGATTGTGAGCAGACTCATCGCCGGACTCGTTCCCGAAAACCGAACTGACGTTAAGGTTTTCGGGTTTCTCGTTGTTTTCTTTGGCCGGAGGGGTAACGAAGTTGGTTAAAGCATCGGGTCCTCGGAGTTTGATCGCTGCATTATCATAAACCATAGCCGCTTCTTCCGCAGTATCGTAAGTCCCCAACCACAGCCGTACACGTCGAGCAGGATCACGAATCTCTGCGGCCCATTTCCCCCACGGTCTCTGCCGTACACCCCTAAACTTCCTCCCACTCCCGTTAGTCGAAGAGAGCTTAACCGGTCTCCGACACCCCGTCGCAGCTTCAGCAGCCGTCCTTTTCCGGTTACCGTTAACAGCACCGCTCGTAGTAGCAGCCGCCGCGGCGACGACTTCGATATTAATCTCATTGACATAACGCTTCACTCTCTGTCGACCAAAGAAATCAGCATCCTCATCACTAGAAGAATCTGTCGCGTCAGGATCAGTAACGGAAACCCGAACTATCCTCCGTACATCACCACCTTCCCCACCGTATGTACGGTCGTAATCGGAACACAGCTTCTTCGATTTCACCGCCGGTTTTCGAAATTTCCGAGTAACGTTTTTGTGCTCTGTATATTTGATCGGACATAGGATACTATGCTCCATTCTTTTTTTTCTCTTTCAGTGGACTCAGATTCTACCAATAAGCATCGACCCAGAATAAAGTTGAACAAAAAAAGCCAAAAAAAAAAAAAACGTAAAAATGAAGCTTGAATCAACTCGAAAAGGGTATCAAAGGTCTTAAAAAGAAAAACACTATTGAAATCTTGAACTTGGCACAGGATGGAAAAGGACGACACTTTAAATGGAGAAATTGAAACAACACAAAAGGCAAGTAAATAACTGCTATTGCCTTGTCTGAAAAACACAAGTTCAGTATTTTTTTTTGGAGGACAACTAAGAACCACGAAGTTTCTATACTGGTCACTGGGAAAATTAAGGGAGGAAAATCTGGGTCTTTCACACTTGAGAAAAATGGAAAAAGCAAAAAAAACCCCAAAAGGCTGATTTTTTTTTTGGAACCAACTGTACGGAGAGGGAAAATATTTCAACAAGAGTAGGCAAGGGAAAAAGAAACGAGTGTGTAGTAACGTTAGTGAAAAAATGTTACGAGTTCTTTTTTTTGGTCGCGGTGGAGTCCCGTACACTGATTTTGCTGTTTTATAGGATCCCAATAGCCGGAATTGGAAAAAAATCTTCAATATATACTACACATTACACAATGTTTTTTTGTTTATTTATTGGTTTAATTTGCGATTTCATCCTTTTACTTTATGAAAATTTAAAAGTTAATTTTTTCTGTGGGATAAATAATAAAATTATACCGAGCTTTGATTTAATGTGTGTCATTTATGAATTTTAATTTCGTGTCACTTTATATATAAAAATCAATTTTATTTAATTTTTATAAATAACTAATAATATTATTAAATTATCACTATTTTACGTTAATATATTAATTCAATATGAAAATAAATATATGTTTTCATTTCTTTAAATGTATACAATTGAATTGAAATTGAAGTTTCATGTATACGTGTCAATCACAGTTCAAGTTTCATATGCATAATTACACCAAATTAAAGTTCATATATCAAATTGCATGTTGGATCAAAATTTATGTATAAATTTGATAATTATCCATTTTTTTATTTATCAAAATTTAATACTAAAATGAAGGAGTTACTTAAGTTTTCCGAAAATGAAAAAAATATTGGAAAGTGTTGAGTACAATAGAAATACACGTTGTACTCCTAACGAGATGATACGAGGAGATAACATTGTTGAAATAACCATGAACCCCGAATAAAAATAAACATTTTGCTCCTAATAGGGGTGAAGCCAGGGGGTTGGCATGGGCCTCGACCCCTCTAAAATGTAAAATTATTATTTAGGCCTTAATTTTTTAAAATTTTAAATTAGTAAAGGTAAAATTATATTTTAACCCCCTAAAATTATAAAAATTAAATTATTTACAAATTATAAAAGATATAAACTATAAAAATTAAAATTTTATCTGACCACCATAAAAAATTGTTCTGCCTTCACCCCTGACTCTTAACGAGAGAGAATACATGCTCAAATATTAAAATATGTACTATTAAAAAAACAATCATAAACTTCGAATAAATTAAATTTTATAAATCTCAAAACCAACATGGAGAACACTTTCGTTCTAAAAAATATATAATTTGTACTCTTTCACTTAATTGGAAACCTTTTTAATACAAATTTTTTAACAATGCCCCCAATAAATTTTATAACTTTGTTCCCGACCCCTTAATGTAAATTTTGTAACTCCCTCTTTTTTTTTTTTTTAAATAATTTTTTTTTTATTTTAAGCATGTATCTCTTTTATTTTTATTATCACATGCAAATTAAGACGGTAGGTGTAACGAAAATGCAGTTCGATACGGACACGTGGAGAAGTGGGTCCCAGATGTGAAGTTCCAGCCAATGGGATAACAGGGAATGCTGCTGACTCAGCGTGAGACTTTAGACTCTCGAACAGCGTGATGCCGGTCACGTGAGGCCCAAGATACTCGGCCGAGTTAAATCATTTTTAGTCGGTCAAATTGTTTTGATTAGGGGCAAAAAAACACCTATTCCTCCTATTCTGACCATTTAAAAGCCTCCCAACACGCTGTTAATTGCGCTTTCTAACCCTGATCTGTCACCTTAATTACTAATTAATCTTAGTTTAGCAAGTCAATGAAGTGAGGGTAGCCTAGTCATTTTCACTTTGCAACAACAACACTTCAGCTCTCGCTGGCTTAGAGTTTAATTTTTTAACTATGTACAAAAAGTTTCAACTTGAGGGTATTTATTTTTTTTATTATTTTAAATTATAGTAAAAAATTTACTATTTAACAGCTAGAATGAACGTGGCGGGCAACCTAGAATTCGCCGCCATTTTATAAAAATCGGTGTTGTACGTCTCTGGGTTCTTTTTCCTGTTCTCTTTGTTTCTACTATAAAGACATGGGATTCTCACACGTTTCTACTGCAGGTGTGCTCACGCGCTAAAATTTCTTACCAAATGGTAGAACGGTAATTTTATGAGTTTGAATTCTCAAAGTAAAAATATCGGACAACCAAAAAAAAGTTCAATCTTTTATAGAATATATTTTTTCTTTTTACTAAAATTTCCATAAGTCTCTATTCTTTTCATTTGCTATAAATTTTTTAACAAGTAAAAATATAATAATAAATACATTTCCAAGCAATTTAAAAATAGAATCAAAATAATACAAATTAAAATTAATTTGTCGTACTAAAAACACACGTGACAATAAAAGATTCACACCAATATTATTTGAATCATACCAAAATTAATACAAACTGTTTGAACCAAATAAAAAAATCAATTAAATTAGATTTTAATAATTTATTTAATTTAATTAGATGAAACGATCAGATTTGAGGCTAATTTGGTAATGCTTTTGAAAAGTTTAATTTAAAATTTGAGTGTTTAGCATTCTTTGTAAAAAGATCTTTTGAAAAAAAATGTCTATTTTAAACATGTTATTAAAGTAATAAATATGCATTTAAATAATATTTAAATTAATTAATATTATTATATTTTAGTAAGAATATAAAAATATTATAACTAAATTTTAATATTTAAATATAATTTTAAATATTTATAAGTAATAAACATTAATTATTTAAAAATTTAATTAGAATATATAAACTATATTTTAAATATTTAAACATAACCATTAAATATTTGTAATTAGTATTTTAATTTTATTTTATTATTAATTAATGATTTTAACACATTTGTAATTAAACACAAAGAAAAAAGTACTATATTATTGGAGAGGTGAAAAAGTAATTAAGCATCAAAAGTGTTTTGGGAAAAGGAAATGCTAAAAACTTCAGCCAAAAACAATTTGTTTAGCACAGTTTTTTTAAAAAGAGTTTTTGGAGCTAGAAATATTTTTTTTTAAGTACTACTAAACAGGCCATTGTTAGACTAATGAACTAGTAATCTGATCGATTCAACCACAAATTTAATTTTAAAAACATTGATTCATACATTAAAATTATAAACAATAGGACTTGAACTTGAATATTTTGAATATTTAACGACCCAAAAAGTAAGGGTTAACTCATTGAAATTAATTTTCTTTATATAATAAATGCCAATGCAATTCTTTCCTTCACGCAAAATTAAACCGACATGAGGATTTGATTGAACACAATTCTTGAAAGAAGACTACGTATAGAAAAAATATAAAAGTTTATTTAAACATAATTTAAATAAAATTAGCATAAAATTGGACACCCTTTTTTTTTTCATTTTTTTACCTTTCCCTTTTAAACATTTTCATTTTCTTCTTTTGTTTTCTTCTGTTATTACTGGATATAATTATAACGTGAAAATGAAATTGAAACACAAAGAATCGTATATATTCTCTTTGGAATATTAGGAGCAGCAGAGTAGGTCTACTTTTCCATTTATTTTTTGTTTTTATTTGTAGCATTCTATTTCTTTAACATAAAAATATTTCGAAAAATAATTCAAAATATTCAAATATATATCTTTAAATCGATTAAATATCATTCTTACAATGTTTTTTTTTTTTTTCTTGTCTAAATAAGACGGTTGACAATATTTTTTGAGGAAAAATGTTCGTTATAATAATTAAAAAAGCGAACATAAACTAATAAATGTTGGTTTCACATTTTTAGTCTTAATTTTGTGACTGAATAAAAATACAGCTTCCAAGTTACCTCTAGTTCTCACCGAATGGCCTTCTCTACATCAACTCAACGTTTAGCATGGATATTTGACCACGACTGGATCGGTTAGGTTAAATCGGGAATAAGTTGGAATATTGGTTCAGAAAAAGTTTTTACATTAGTTTTGTCGCGAATTGGTATGGGACAATGAATGAATTTTTAATAATTTATTTGATTAAATCATTAGATTAATAAATTAGCGACCTAATGGGTTTGACTATTGATTTAATAGGGAAAAGCTCTTAGTTTAGTCAGTCGTTTTATTTTCGAACCAATTTTAACATGACAAAACCGACTTGGTTGACTTTAGTTGAGAAAATTGACCAAACTAAATTGACTTTGATTCGGTTGTTTCGATTTTTTTTTTCGGTTAACTGACATTGAGTTTATATTACTTTATATTTATTATGTATTCTAAAATATAAAATAAATATATTTCAATAATTTAAAAATAATATATAATTAGTTAGTTTTCGGTTGGATCGATTCAATTTAAAATAAATAATTGATCAAATTAACCACCAATTAAACTAAGATGAAAATCAACCCATTTAAACTAAACTTGAAAATTTTAAATGGGTTAAATTTTTTTGTTAAAATTAAAAATTATTCTCCTTATGATCTAATTCTAAAACCTCCAATTGTCCTTCTAAAAATAAAAGATATTTTAATTAGTGTTTTACTAAAAGAAGTTTTAACCGCGGTTCAAATAACAAATAATATATCTAACCAATTAGAAATAATATGAGATTAATATAAAATACAATGGATTAAATCGTTAAAAAATATAAGGGATTAAAATTAAAATAAATTTGGATAAAATTATGCACTTAAAAGCAGAATTTATAGATGATTGAAACCTAAAATAAATTTGGTTTGGTAAAACTAGTTTCCTAGTTGCTGCTAAAAAAAAAAAGTCAACAAAGTAGAATATTGTTGCAAGGGATAAAAAGTCAAAACTTGTTTCCAGTTCATGTACAATTGTAAAGCTGTAGGTTAAAAAAAACTTAAATTGTCTTACATTAATATTTTCTTTCTAAATTTGTTTACTATCATTTATATCTATTGGATTCAAAATGGTTTAATTTTGAAAAGGGTATAATTGCATGGAAGCGTTGCAATTAGTCAACAATAAATTAACCACAAAGGATGGTGGCTCCTCAAACCAACGTAGAAATACGAGCCCACTTACAATACTTTTTGCCATATGATAAGTCATTTCATTCAAATATCTCGAATGTGATAAATCTTAACTTTCCAATTCATGCTTAGAAGCTAATGTACTAAGCGTAATTCCACCAATCTACTATCAGGATGCCATCCAGTTAAAAGCAACTCAATTTGCCTAGACCTTTGTCCCATGCAATGCACAGACCAAGTAATGTTGATTGTGATAAAATCAACCCTAGGTTTGAATATGAGCCTCTAAAGTTTTATCATTAACATATAAGTTTACTAAAGAAACCAAAAAAGGTAGAGGGACTTATTTACTAATTTAACCATGACAAAAATATTCTAACAAATTAACTTCCTACTTAATCAAATTCGATCCTTACATGCACTAAATTGAAAGCGGAAACTCGAATTTAGACACTTAAAGTCCCAAGACCAAGGCTTCATTCGTAAAATATCGATTTTTTTTAGAGCTTACAAATACAATATTGTACAATAATAATAGATATAGAATTAAACTACTATAACCAGAATAATCTAAATTCATAATTTTAGACAACAATAAATTAAAAAACTTGCAATCTGCGAGAGCTAGAAAAAATAAAACAGCTAAATTTAAAGACAGAAAAATGCAGAATAATTATTCATCGCATTTAAAAAAAAAAAAACAAAAAAAACATAAAATTGCCATTGAAGGAACATGTTCTTGAATTTGATTGAATGCTTGTTACTGTTACATTACATAAAAATGGATCGATTATTGTTCCCATAATTCCAGCAATTTGTCACCATCAATTTAAATTTAATTAAAATCCAAAAAAAAAAAAAAACCTCCAAATATCGAGGAAGTACGTGACTAAAATTAAATACCAAATGCAAAAAAACATAAGTTTCGATATTATTCTTGTCTTAAAATTAAATATAAAGAAGACTAAGATGTTTTACTATTGAAACCTGCTCTAAAATTTGACCTTCAAATAAATATGATAAAAGTGATGGACCGTCTAAGCCTTCAAATTGAAGCAAAATACTATTATTGTAAAATTTAAAAAACAATCCCACACCGACCGTTATATATTACATGCAACAAAAAAGCTGACTGTGTTTTGTTTTTTGTTTTATGTTTTATCCAAAACTTTTCTCGCATGGCTTTTATCCAAATCATAGCCGACAAAAAAACCATTTTAATTCATGAAACTCAAAGAAAATCATATGTAAATTATTATTTTAGATTAATTATGGGAATTTGCCGCTTTGCTTAAATAAATATATATTCGTGTGTATTTTTTTTTGGATTATATATTATCTGTTTGTGGTTAGATATATATAATTTGTAATATTGTAGGAGATTAGCTATGATTTTATTTTTATTTTTTTTTTTATTTTTTGGGGCTGTCAGTCAATGTAGTAAAAATCTATGGATATTTTCACGCGTATGGAAGAAAGGGAAAAAAAAAAACTGAGAAAATTAATGGAGGTCATGATATAGGAAGGTGGGTGATAATGTTGGTTTCAAAGTACACAATTAATGTTACCATTGTTTGTCACATGAAACTTTTGTAACATCATATATATATTCATACTTATTGCTAATGTGATGGATGAAATGAAAATATATAAGTAATAAAATGAATGAAAAGTAAAAAAAAAAAAAAACTATATGAGTATGCATTTCTATTTTCATTATATCGTATCACATGCATGTACGCTTACACTTATGTAGTAATATTATTTTGTCATCGCCATTATTATTCATTTTATTATTATTTATTAGTATTATTATTTTATTTCACACCATTATCGTAATCATTTACTAAGTTATTTTATATCTTGCTTTTTGATGATCGTTTTGCTTAATGATGTCTTCATTGTTTTTATTATATTTATTATCATCATCATTTCCACTATTGTCTTCATAACTATACTATTATTATTATCATCATTCGATATCATTGTTATTAGTTTAATACTACATTGCTAAACAAGAATCATCATATTTCATTTAAAATATTTTTTAAAATAAAGGCAATGTTTAGTATTTAGAAATTAGGGAATAGTGCCCTAACGTCTTTGGGTTGCGATTCTTTGTTTCAACTTAAATATCAAACATCCTTCATCCTATTTCATGAAATATGAGGCGACCTTAACCGAGAGATTAAAACATCGTGTCCTAACGTCTTGGATGTGATGTTTAGATCTTTTGAACAAAGAAATCACGATTTTTCTTGGCGAATACCTATATCTTTTAGCTCAAACACTAAAATCAAAGCGCATTTACAAAACCACCTTATTCCGTCCAAAAGTTTTCAAATCGAGGCAATGTTTGCGTGTTTAGAAATTTGGGAATAGTGCCCTAACGTCTTTGGGATACGATTTTCCGTTTGACTAAAACACTAAACATCCTTTAATAAATTTCAAGAACTCCGAGACAACTTTGATTACGAAGGCTTGAATATCGTATCCTAACGTCTTTGGATGTGATGTTTGTATCCTCTCGAAACAAAGAAATCTCAAATATCCTAATACATTTTTAAAAGACCGTATTTTAAAATCTTTTCAAACTTCCGACATTAAGACATTAATTAATCATTTGGTACCAATTTTGGGCGTATCGAGGTCTAACCTTCCTCGTCGCGTGAATCAACTCCGAACCCGATTTTTTAAAACTATGATTAAAAACACGATTTTAGTAAAACAAAATGTTTTATTAAAGGTGATCCGATCACACCAAATAAAGGTCGGTGGCGACTCAGTTCTTTTTCATTTTTAAACCCAACGTCGAACCCCATTTTGTCGTTTTCCAAAAAAAATGGTTACGACAGCTTGGCGACTCCACTGGGGACCTATTTAGAGAGTCAAGCCATAAATTGATTATTTTCTGTCTTTCGTCGGAAGTTTGAAAGTTCGATTTGAAAATTACGATCCTTTTATTGCATGTTGTTTCGTATTTGCATTGCATGACCGTAGTGGTCACACCTTTAAGTGGGAGTGAGAAGCTACTCCTTCGTGAGGTTTTCACCTCCGCACAGGATAGTGGATCGCTTTCGGGATACATCCGTACCTATGTCTTCGTGAGATTTTCATCTCCGTGCAGCCATAGGGAAATGTATTCCCTGAATCAACTCGGTCTATATGAGCCTATAATGGGTGAGGATCTCAAAGTACACAATTAATGTTACCATTGCTTGTCACATGAAACTTTTGTAACATCATATATATATTCATACTTATTGCTAATGTGATGGATGAAATGAAAATATATAAGTAATAAAATGAATGAAAAGTACAAAAAAAAAAAAAAAGAGAGAGGAGGAATGCAAAATTTGTTAAAATAAGTTGTTTTTAATCATGATTCAAGAGTATTCTACAATAACTTAAAAATATCGATTTACATGTTGCTTTTATTTTAAGAATAGAGCATTTCAACGTAGGAGTTTGATATATCTTGTACTTGCTATTTAATAAATATATAGTAGTATTTTGGGGCAATTTATCAAAAAAAGCCCTAAAAATTCAAAAATTACGAAAATAGGCGAGTTTGTAGAAAATTTACGGGAAAAGACCATTTCCCCCAAAAACGCGTCCACGTCGGTAGCGTTTTGGGGATAAAGACTAAAGCATGCCTCGGGACGCGTTTTGTCCACCTCAAAAAAACGCGCCTCGTGGACGCGTTTTTCTTGAGGTGGACAAAACGCGTCCCTGGGCGCTTTAGCATAACGATCATATTTTTTTTGACCGTTGGCTCCCCAACGGTCAGAAAAAAAAGTATAAAAGCCCCCACCCTTTATTTTTTTCACATTTCAATCCTTTCTCAATATTCTCTCAATTTTCTCTCAATTTTCTCTCAAGGTCCTTGAAATTTACTCTCAAATTTCAAAAATAGTCCATTACTATTTACGAAAAAGCCCTTTTTATTTTTTAATATATCTTTTTGAAAAATTTTAAAATTTTTATCGGATTACAATGGTAGGGAATTACGTCGCCTTAGATGACAAGCACATTTCATCGAGCAATTGAAAATGGTAAGTTTTAATTTTAATTTTTCAATATAATTTTTTTCAATTATGTAATTTTAATTAATTGTTAATTTTATAATTTTTTAAATAGTCTGTAGATCGGGTGTTGGAATGTTATATTCGCAACATGCATGGTCCCCATCGCCCTTGATCGAGAATTACCTGCGGGAAGCGGGTTTTTGGCACGTGAACACATAGTGGTACTGTTATTCGAAATCACTGAACACATAGTGGTACTGTACCAGCAAGACATGTATGTGGACCTTTGTACTTTTTTATCTCCCACAACCCTGTCCTTTTCCTCAACGACGCCATGATTTTCCATGAACATGTGCCATCTTGCACTGCACACTTCGCCTCGAACTTATCGAGCTTTGATTTAACCACCTTGTAGTTAATCCCGTTCTTAATGCTGTAATGTTTCAATACAGCAAGAAAAGTATTCTTGTTGGAAAAATGGTTACCCACTTCTAATTGGTCCGAATCCAACAAAGAATCTGTACGGTCACGCGTCCGGTGTGGTAGTTCAGGAAACTCCAATGCATCATCTTGAGATAGATCGACATTATGCATGTGGGCTGGAGGCGAGTACGCCCTGAATAGCGGATCTTCTTCTTCTTCGTCTGAACCGCCCTCAACGTCTTCAGGTACAATTGGAACGGGCTCCGGTTCAGAAAATAATCCAACTTCTGCACCGTCGGGCCCTGCCTCCCGAGGTGGATCCACATCAGATTCATCGTCCGACCCTCCATAACCTGCAACAAACGAGGGCCCCTCGCCGATGGATGTCGTCGGGAGTACATCATCCCTCCTTAAACATCTTTCGTAAAGATTCCAATCGTATGTGGATTGCCAACCACTAGAAGTTGACGACGTCCCCCAATACGTATTTCTATCATCGGACGTCGAATGACGGATATGCATGTCCCATCCACCAACCGAGTGCCGTGAAGGGGTTATGTTTTCCATACTACTACCGCACATGGGCACTTCTGTGCTTTGCCTCCCACTTACAGAGTGTCGGCTTGGGGTCGTGTATTCTCCTCGAACGGCAGTAGATGTCGAGGTCGCGCAAAGATCACTTGGAGATGAAAATTCTACATATTCCTCGATATAGGGTGATCCACTGGCAAGATGAGTCTCCACCATTGCCTCAAAGCTCCGAGCACCTTTGATGTCGAACGACTCATATCTCACCGGATCAACCGAGGCGCAAAATCTATACTTAATACATCGAACTTTCATTGGCGTTGTTCGAATATTTTACGCCTAATTCTTTTTGCAAGTTCTACTAAATCGATGTTCAATTAAAACTCGATCATGCTACCGTGTTTTTCGATAAGAAAACAACGCCATTTTCGTGTCACGAACTTCACCGTCGTAGTAAATAACAAAGATTATCGTTCACTCATTTTCAATTTTTTTCCTTTTGCCTCAATTTCCTTATGCAACCTCGTAATGAAATTTGACCGATTTATAGCCTAATTTTGCGGAGACTCATCAGCAAAAGCGCGTCCATGTGGGAGCGCTTTTGATGCATGTCTTGACAAAGCACCTATTTGGCGTTTTTATGCTTGTTTGTTGAAACGTCTCCTAAAATTATTTTGCCGGAGATCATCAGTAGCAAAAGCGGCGTCCACGTGGGGCGCTTTTCAAAGACGCGATCTTGACGGTCGCCTGCTAGAAGCGTTTTGGCCACCGTTTGTTCATGACGTCTCATCAAAATTATTTTGCCGAAGGCTATTAGGCCAAAAACTTCAAAAATAATTTCATAGGGAATGAGCCCAAAAGCGTCCCACGTCGGTAGCGTTTTGGGGATAAAGACTAAAGCGCGCTGCTGGGGCGCATTTTGCCCACCTCGACAAGCGGCGTCCACGTGGGCGCTTTTTTTTGAGGTGGACAAAAAGCGTCCCTGTGGCGCGCTTTAGTCTTATCCCCAAAACGCGCTTAACGTGGACGCGCTTTTGGGAAAATGGCCCTTTCCATAAATTTTCTACAAAGCCGCCCATTTCGTAATTTTTGAATTTTAAGGCTTTTTTGGTAAATTGCCCAGATTTTGTATATATTTAAGTGGTCTATTTGTTGAAGCTAATCTAATGAAATGATCTTAACCAATAATTTTTGTTATTTAAGTTTAACTCATCCTTTTCATTTGGTCTAAATAAAAAGAAATATGAAATTGATGTCTTTATCTCGTTATTCTAAGTATTTACAATACCAAAAACTTTGAGCTAATCTAAGGATAAGTATGTCGGTTTTTCATTTAAAGGCCTTTCGAGTACTCTATTATTCACATCAAATTTATACATATAAACTTTGATTTAACACATTAATTTTTCAAATTATTAATAAAATTAAAAATTAATATCATTTTACGTTAATGTGTTATATACAAAAATAATTATGATAATATGATATGAAAATATATATTTGTTTTTTAAATAAATATAATTTATTCAAAATCAAAATTTTATATATAGAGAGGTGTAAACAAGTTCTCTATCACTGAAATCCATGATTCCAATAACGATTTGAGCCATACTCACCCCGACCAAACCCATAGGACCCCCACCACTGCAACAGGGAGGACGCTCCCACACAACATTGAAATTCAATTTTTTTAATATATCTTCAACCATTTTTTTTTTAATTCCAAGATATGACTTAAAAATAAAGAAAATGAAAAATATAAGTAGAATTATTATGGGATTTTTGTATTAAGAGTTAGATTAAATTTTGTTTTTCTACTTAAAAATGGATAAATTAATCACTGTATATTAGATCAAAAATAAACTAAACATTCTTTTAAAAATTTATCCAATTTTATTATGAAAAATTGGTCTTTAAGCATCACATGCAATCTGTTTAATTATTTTGTCAAGAACGTTAGTTTTTAACAGTGAAAATTTTAATTTAACACACATAAATTAAATTGATATTTTTAATTAAAGAGAGTAAAATGTAATCTAATTTTTAAGACACGATCCTTCATGGTATTTTTATAGAAAAATGAATATATGAAGTTGTTCAATATAATTTTTTCTCCACCGAGAGAGAAAAAGACTTGTTTAAAGATCCCATGTTTTTAGAGCAATCGAGATCACACAAAATCTCACTCGTATATTTATGGATTGGCAAAGACATCATTCAAAAAAAAAAAAAAAAAAGCAGCAAAAATGGAGCTGATTCCTTGGGTTTTGCCCGTCGTTCCTCCCCACACATTTCAATTGATCAGTTCAGTTGAACCAACCTCCAAAAAATGGCTAATACACAGACACCATAATCGAGACATGAGCAGCAATTTCAGCAATATCAGACCAAAATGTTGTTTGTTTGTGTTTCTTGTGTAGTGTATCGTGACATAATATGTTGGGGGGGCATTTTTGTTTAGAGACTTAAGGTGGGGAAAAGTCATTACAGGATCATGCCATAGGTTCCAGCGTTACCAACTTAACCTACGCATTGACCCCTCCTTATTGTTTGCACCACCAACTCCATTTCTGTATGTTTTCAATCGTAGCGCATTGGTCGGTTAAATTGGTGGGTTTAAAAATCGATTAGATATTAATTTGAAACAAAAGGTTAAATCAATTAATTCGTAAATTGGTTAAATTTATTAATTGAATTAATTTTTTTATTTTAATAATTTATTCAATCAAATTCGACAAACGGGTGATCTAATTAATTTAACCACTAATTTAATTTTGAAAATCTTAATACTTGTTTTGAGGCTTAAACCATTAGAAATTAATATTAATTTTTAAAAAATGAAAAAAAAAAAAAACTAACATTAGGCATGTCTAGTTTTTTAATGTTGCGGTTTAGAGTTTTAGATAACTTATATTTGTTGATGGAGAATGCTTTGTTTTTTGGTACGTTTCATATTTGTTTTATGGTCTTGTTATACATCAAGAATCACCGATTCGAGCCCTAGTAGGGATTCGGGTTTCTGACCCATGATCCAGATAAGTCCTACCAGAAGATTAAGTGTGAAGCGAGCAACGAGAGGGCAGCAAGGCGAGTTCGCAGACCCAGCTCGTAATGCAAGGCCACAGATCTAGCTCGCAGAGATCCAAGGAAGGCTACTGTCTCAGCTTGCATACACCCAGGGAACTAATAGAAAGGGCCGCGTGCTCCGTAGACACATGCCCAGCAAACCTGGAGTTTACAAAGAATATCAGTACTAGATGCAGCAGAGTCAAGACAAAGTAGTGGGACCCTATCATGAGCTGTAATAACATCTGTAACAACATTTATAAATACCCGAACACTCTTATCAATAATATACGAGAAACTATTACTCAACATGTCTATATTTAAGATTCGTCACTGTTCCTTCCAATAATATTATCTTTAAGATTTAATCCGATTTTTTCGTTCAAAGTATAGTGTATGGAGTATGCCGATTGTATGAAAAACTTGAACAACGTAAATCATCTTATGAGATCAATAGAGATAATTAATTAAGGTCATTAATTTTCCATTTTAATTAGTTGCATTCTTTAATTAATTAATTAATTAATTGTTTTATTATCCTGCTGCAGAGACAGAAATTAAACAGATTGTCTGTATTCATTTTTTTTAATCCATATATTAAGTGCTTTGAACAATGGCTAGTTCCAAAAGCTTGAGAACTTGTGTTGATCAATTAGAATAACAAATCATAATTAATAAAGTCACATTTATTAATTCTTTACTAATTCTCTTACACATATTATAAATGAAAATATATATTATTACATCCTTTTGTAAGAATTACTATTTTTTTTCGGTTACAATTTCTAAATAAATACTAGCATTTCATATATATATATATATATAAAACCAAAATATATTCTTCTTCTTCTTTTAATGGCGAGAACATGCTTGCAAACAGGTAGCTAGTTTAAATAAAAACTTTTAATGCCCAATTGATTGCCACAAAAAAAATAATTGCAGAAGATTTAATCTTTTCATGCATGTTTTTTTTTTTAATTGCCTTACCCAACAAAGGTATTATGGATGTTTCTGTATTCAGTTTTAAATTGTATTTTATCTTTTTTACTTAAAAAATAAGTAACTTAATCCTCGCACATTACATCAAAGAGCAAACTTATTCTTCTATTAAAAGATCCATCTATTTTTACTATTAAAAGTTGATCCCTGCACATCAACATGAGGTACACATGTACGCCATGTGTCACTGTTTGGTTATTTTGTCGGCCACGCCTGTTTTTAATAGTATAAATGGATGAAATTTTTAATAAAAATTAACTGTTTTGCTCTTTAATTTAACATATAAAGATTAATTTATCAAATTTATAAATAAAAATAATAGAATATAATTTGACTTGTAATACAAAGAGCTCATGGTACTTTTACCTTAACATTTCCTATTAATTAATGTTATGAGGTGGGAGAATAAATGGGTTTTTACAACTTGAAAAAGAATAAAGAAAATATTTGAATACCATATAGTAGACCAAGGTAGGGTAAAAAAATGGGTATTAACAAAGTGATGAACTGATGATCAATATGTAAATCATAATTTGTTGTACCAATACCTAAATGACATTGATAAAACTCATGATTTATTAAAAATAATTTTAATGAAAAAATATCAAAATTTGAAATATATGATTTTATTATATAGTAGTGCATCACGAATTCATTATTTTGATTTTTTTTTGAATTAGTGTATGGTAAAGTCTTACCAATAATACGATTAGCATAACTCAAACTCAAATTGTACTTAAAACGATAAAATACTCTGACCATCAAGTCAACGAAATTCATTCATCATCCGATTTAGTTATAGGTAGAAGATTAATAAAACATTAGTTAAAAATCCTAAAAATAATGAATACACACCAAAATATAATATTTTATTCATTTAATTAAATGTTTAAAGTTTTATATTATTGAAAATTTTGACTTATGATTGATGTACTTTTTTACTATTTATAAATTAATATATATTTGTTGGATAATTATAGTTAATATAAATTAATGATAGTGTAGTAGAAATGTGAGTGTTTTTGGGGAAGTCGCCAGTTTGTGATTCTCAGTCTTTTGTGTCTTTGTCTTCAGTGAAGACAATGCGGACTTTCATTCAAACTAAGATTTTCTTTTCTTTTTTTGAGTTAATTTAAAAAAAAAAAATAATTGAAGCTGATTTTCAGGGACCATGCTGGCCTCCACTCGTGGTCACGACCCATCTGCCACAGCTAGGCAACTAGCAACTACATTTATATACATATATATATATTTGGATATCCAAATATTTTATATTTAATGTTTTTGTAATTAAGAGTGAATTTAGACTGAGATTTTGTGTCAAATTGATGGGTTAGACATGTGTTGATTTAAATAATAGTAGATAGAAAATATCGGTCCAATGTTAAGAAATTTCGACAAGGACTTCAATCAATATAGTTGATTGTGTGGTTAATTTATATTATTGATTCTATAAATATTTTTTTAATTTAAATGTATGAAGGTATTCATTCCATACAAAAGTTGATTACAAGAGTGGGATAAGTTTAAAGGTAAACAACATTTAATCAATCGGGCAGATTATAAGTCGAGTGGCTTTAGCTACCCAATATGTAAAATGATTTGTTGAAGGCAACATGCAGAAAGAGATCAATGCCCTGGTTTTCAAATAATAAAAAATAAAAAAATTCAATCCAATTCTTTTAAAATTATAAATTAATTTATGATAAAATTATATTTTAATCACTTAAAAATTTTATAATTTAATTTTCTCTACCTAAAACGTTTATTCCTTCCACCGTGGATGATTGCATTCCCTTCCAAGTCCTTTTAAAATGTTGATTAATTCCCCATAATCTAATTTGAAATTAAAAATATTGCCTACTCCAATAAAATTTCAACAATGTTGATTGAAAGTGAGTTTAAATGAGCGATTAATTACGAGGAAGAGGTTGAATCCATTATGTGCATTTTGCTTAATTTTATGAAATAGCATGTTTATTGTGATATCATGTGTGGTGTTCATTTTAGAACCATGGAAATGTATGGAAATGTATGGAAATGTAAGGAAATGTATGGAAATGTAAGGAATGTAAGGAAATGTAAGGAAATGTAAGGAAATGAAAGGAAATATAAGGAAATGAAAGGAAATGAAAGGAAATTGTAAGGAAATATAAGAAAATGATTTGGAAATGATTCAAAAGAGGAAAGTAAACATTTCGGGAAACTTGGAAATGTATGGAAATGCTAAGTTAAAAAAGAGGAAAGTGAACATTTATGGAAACTAGGAAAACGATTTAGAAATGATTCAAAAGAGGAAAGTGAACATTTCTAGAAACTTGGAAATGTAAGGAAATGTCAAGTTTAAAGAGCCAAACGAAAATTTTTGGAAAATTAGAAATGACTTAGAAATGTCGAGTTTTAAAGTTTAAAAGAAGGAAATTAAGGCAAGGTGGTGCTTAAGTGATTCTCCTCTCTCTCCGCCATTTAGTTTTCTTTTATATTTTAGACTTATCGAAATTTAGGGACTAATTTCGATTATTAATCTTTTAGGCATGTGTTCTCTAGTTATTCGGTGAATTATGAATATTCTGCCAAGACCCTATTTTAGTAGTAGATCACATTTGATTAATCATCTAAACGGCAACAAGGTAAGTTTAAGAATACAAATCCTACTTTGGTTTTGTATAATATCTAATTTCACACTAATCTTAATAGATTTATGGCTTAAACTTGATATATGTGTTAATATGAAAGTGTAAGAATGTGGCTACTACTAGGATTACGTAAATATGTTATACTTATTTTAAGTATTTGAATGTGATGACTTGGTCTCACTATCCGAATGTGGTGACTTGGTCACATTATCTAATGTGGTGACTTGGTCACATAAATGTGGTAACGCATTACTCATCCAAACCCACCTAAAGACTCATTGGACGAATGGAATAGTTGCACTTGTGTCAAACATCTCATATTTAGGATAACAACTATATTAGTACCATTGAGGTTAACTTTTGAAAATTTTAAAAATTTCAATTAGATTTTAAAATTTATTAAAATTCTCATTAAAATCTTTAAAAATCTTCAAAAATTTTACTTAAGCCACTCATGATCTCTAAAGCAGGTTGATCGGAAAAAGTGAGTTTAGATGATTTTTTTTATTTTACCTTTTTTAGTATAATACATTCCCTTCATATTAATGAAAGTTCTACAAATTTGTTAGAATCGGACTAGTTGTTGAACCAGTCAAGCTATTAATTCTTCGGTCTAATTGGCCTACCGTTTCAATCAATCAGGATGATTTAATTAAACAAATAAATTAAAATTGATTTTTTAATCCAATTAAACTGATTTTCAATTCAATCGATTTAAAACTTTTTCGAACTAATACTCTAACCAATTCTCAATTCAGTCAATTTAATTACTTAATCCGATCCGATTCAAATAACATTTATGTCCCAAATATTTTGATGGAATTGTTAAATGATAGAATCAAATCGATAGTTTTATATATACTACAAAATTGAATGAGAGAACAAATCACAATTTTAAATGTAATCAAGTCCAACCCTAAGATTTTAAAACCATGCACGTAAACTTCAATGAATTGATTTTTATTTTTAAATTTTGAATAAGAAATGTTATTTTTAAAAATTATTTTTAATATTAAAAGATGTGTGCATTCCTAGGCAACACTACTTTCCCCAAGGTTACTTAGAATCTTTCTGGGTGGTGTTGGCTCGCTGACTTGGTGAGTTGTGATAGAACCGTTACTGAAAATGTTCACTCCACTCAATAAATAGGCTAGGCCTCCTTTTCATTATTTTCAATAACATATTTCATCATTAATAAGTATAAATTAGAGTCAATAAATTAATTCTATATAAAATAATGGTGAGTCTATTAACTAAAAGACAATAATAGATAAAATAATTAACAATTTTAATTTTTAAAATGAAAGAAAAGATTACACCTACAATACTAATTAAAATATATTTTAGTTTTTGGTTTTCGTTAAAAAACAATAAATATATATACGAATGATTGAAACATATTGAAACCTCAGTTTTTACCGAACTTTAAAGAACCTCCCTTTGGTATAAATCAAAATTTCTGACTTTTTTAGTTTTGAGAGTGTCTAACCTCATGTAATCACATTGAATTTTTTATTAATATCGAAAATTGAGTTGAGTTGATTTTGAAATAGAAAATAAAACCTTTCCAACGTTCTTCATTTTTATCTACAAAATTAGAATCCATAATTTTATGTAAGAACTCTAATTTTAGGTATTAGGATTCGCAGACTTGTGGAACGTTTCATGAATGCAAAAAGTGGGGATAGCATGGGGACATGTTTATGCCGATGCGGTGTTGAGAGGTGTTATTTTAAGCTTGGAGGAAGGAGGAATTATAAAGGCTGAGTCATGGCATGAGGTGTTCAATAGACAAAGGCAGCTTCATTTAATGCTCTGCCGATATATTTGACTTGGTTTTTTTTTCATTCCTATGGTCACTTGCTACTACCCTACACCCACCACACTAGTATTTTATTTTATTTTTCTTCTCGGTGAAAGTGGGAACGATGAAGGGTCCACGTTAATTCCATAGTAGTATGGTATTTGTGGATGGTGTACGACATAATAAATGAAATTGGATCGGTTTCTATTTATTCCACGATTTAATTGCGAGAAAGATATGGTATTTTATTAAGAAATTTAATCATCTATTGAATATAATAATTTCAAAGAGAAATAAATTTTAAATTTTTGAAATGATATTATTAAGAAGAGTAGCTATAAACTTTAAACAATAATTATAAAATAAACATAAAAATATTAAAGAAAAACCCAAATGACGTAAAATAAAAAGAAACGTTAATTATTCATAAAGTTGCAATTTTAAGTGTTAAATTTATGTATTAACTTACATGAATTATACGTATATTATGTCCAAATTTATGTCTAACTTCAATTACGACATATGTAATTTTTCTAAAAATTATTCTAATATAAGATAAACTATGTCTAAATTAAAGTTTCCATATTGAGATCAAAGTATAAAATTCAACTTAAAACATATTCATTAGGATAGATAATTCAGATGTATAAATATAATTTTCAATCAGTTTGATTTGTACGTGGACTCCCTTCAATGCACGTATATACAGTGTATGGCCAATACCTATAGATCACTCGATACAACAATGCAAATATTGCAATGAGAATTGCACAATGAACAGTGGACGGAGGAATCGGCCCTACAATGGGCTGGGCTTAGTGGCAAGACAGGTAATCAAGTAACCAAAGCCCATTATCTATTTTGGATTTAGTCAAAATCTTTAACTACCTCTACCGTACATAATTGGCCTGTTTGAAGGAAGAAAATCCAAATGATATTTAACTAGACCGGAAAAAGGGAAATCATATAAAATCGAAAACTGATTTAAATCATGATGTCGCATTTGATTTTATTGAATTCAATTTACGTTAGAAATTGGATTCAAAACTTAAAAAGTTGATAATTTTGAATTTTTTTTAAAATTTTCTATTTAAGTAGTAATTTTTTAAAAAAGATACTAATATAATTACAATTTTTTTTTTAAATTTAAAAACCAATGAACTAAACCAGGCAAAATTTAATTTCAGTCATGATACTTCTCATGATGTATTGGTTAATGGGGTTACAAGTAGAGAAAAATGTATCACAATTCACGACCCCGTATATTATAAATGGCAAAGAAAATCTGAACACAAAAATTTGGCAGAAATAAAACTTATATAGGCTTGAAGCAGCCATCTTCAGTCGACCATGGTGGCCCTTTACAGTCTATTTTTATTCAAGTCACATTTGAATATATAAACTATATAAAAATTGGTCTAACATTATTTAATTGTATTGTAAATGCCAATATTAGGGTTTTGAATGTCTATTTTAAGGGAGAATAGTGGACATTTTCAGATTCAGGGGCACAACAAGCTTCTTCGTTCCAAGGTTGCATTATCCATACAACAATAGCAAAAGCAGCTTTTTTGCGTTTTCTTCTTTAACTAAGGCCGCTTTATGGACAAGCTTAGTCCAATTTTTAGCCTTAGAAATTGAAGTGACAGAACAGATTTTTTTTCCAGATAGAACTGATAAACCAAAATAAATATATATACTATATAAGAAAAACATAGGGCCTACCCCACGTACGGTGAGCTTGTTTCAGCCCATAGCATACTTCTGGGTCCAGCTCCTTGCAGTTGTCTCGTACTTGCTTTTGTCGGTCTTGTACATGTGAGCAATCTCCGGCACCAATGGATCATCGGGATTTGGGTCCGTAAGCAAAGAGCAGATTGATAGCAATACCTGAAAGAACATAATAATGGAGGAAAATTGTTTAACCAGTTGAAAAGATGAAACATAATACTCAGACTAATAAATTGTGTGCCAAACGACCGGGTTTGTATTCGGGGGGTTAACTTTTCAATTCGGTAGGTATTATGATTTGATCATCACTGAGGTTGGAACTGTTTTTATCAACGGTTGATAAACCGAACATGAATATGAGGTGTTTAGAAAATAAATTACCTTGGAAATTGTTAGTGCAGGACTCCATTGCTCCTTCAAGATGTCTAGGCAAATGCTTCCGTTGCTGTTAATATTGGGGTGGAATACCTTCGTTCTAAATGCCACCTGCAAATTCATTATCATTTTGGAAAAACCCTTTAAGAGAGATGGAAATAAGAGAGAAAAGGAAGCAATAAACAACCTGTATAACTGTTAGCCTTGATAATTTTGGGTTAAAGCACTTCTTACATTAAGAACGGTCAGACAAATAAAAAAGGGATTCTACCAACGCAGAGCAACATCAATTTTCATTTTACATATATTTTCTACCGTTTCAAGCTTATGGGAATATTTATGGCCTCTCAACAGCACTCCAATTTTGTAGTGTATTGTATTTTTCATTCTCTGCAATCAAGCCATTAGGCAGACCAGCATTTGGCAAGTAACATGACAATGAAGATTTCTATTATGCCTCCATGTGCAATTTAATCTAGTATGAAACAAGTAATGCAAGGAGTATCTACAAAAAAGCAATCGTTAATTTCTTCAAATATTGATAAAAATGGGATGAGAGATGAAGGTGGGGAGGATATTTTAAATAAACTGGACCATAAAGGTTGCTACCCAACACAGAATAGAAGTGAATGATCAGTGTTTTAAAGCATTGAAACAACAGAGAAATTACGTGCCCTTGCAAATGTCAAGAGTAAACACCTGCATCTATGGTAAACAAAAATTACATATAAAAAGTACCTTGGGAGGCTTAAAGGGATAATCTGGAGGAAAATGAATAGTCACTAGGAAAACACCCCCAGAATAAGGACTGTCCGGTGGACCCATGATTGTTGCCTGCCAATGAAACATGTCTTCAGCAACAGGACCTGCAAATTGTCATATAAACACTGATCGATATATAAGTAATAAATTTCAATGATACTCCTTGAGCACTTGTAGGTTCTACAACCAATTACCGAAAAACATCAGCATAAGCAGCATACGAGAGCAATAAGAAATATCACGAACATGCAGATAAGGGACTCAATGTCAAATATGTACTTACAAGCAAAATGGTGATAAGTGCATACCTTGAAAACTGTGTAAATTCATAAAATCAGAAAAAAAAAAATTTATGCTACTTTGAAGGCACGTAACGAAACAGTCAAAAAACCTTGGGATTCCTCAGGAAGGATAGTCCCAATCAATTAGACAACAGACCTGGTTTTGGAACTACAGTTCATCAAATTGATTTACACTCCAAAAATTAAAACATTTGAACTCGAATATGATCGTCTACTACATTTAAATGAAGTAAGGGTCTCCTTCATCGTTTACCCCGTCATGCCTATCTTGCACAGATACGGTCAAGAATTAGCTGACACAATAATGAATATTATGGTTTTCATGTTCATTCCTCTTAATCTCTTAATATACCTAAAGGGGAAAAATACCAAACATGGAAAAACCGAATGAAGTCTTTTTCCTTCCTTCCACTACTGAACTCCAAAGTAAAAGACTTCAATTGATAATGCCGCCGCATGATGAAGTGCTATCTTTATACAAGTTTCGAACACAACCATAGATTAGACATGTTATAAACAATGACTCTTAAGACCGAATATGAAAAATGAGCAATTCCAAGTTCAACAAACATTTAATTCATGGAAAGTTTCATTTGAGCATACTGTAATGTAATCTATTTTTATCAATGCTTAACATTTTACAATTATTTTGGTTCTTTTTCGATGCTACAATTTATTGGTTCTAAAAAGAATCACAATTTGACGAATAGAAGCCACTACGAGGCAGAATACAAACTTAACTCAGCCGTCCAAATCCATATGTTGGCTGACAAAGTTACAACCATGTTCTAAATAATCACCAATAAACATAACTAATAATATAAAATTTTGTTGCAAAAAAAAAAAAAAACTAAAAATTATATCAAAAACATGAAATTACAATCATTTCCAATAATCACAAATAAACATTATAGATAATTTAACATCTTTTGAGTAAAAATTACTGATAATTATAGAATTTGAATCCTCGATTTACATCCCGAACATAAATACCAAGAACTGTCTTCTCACACGAGAATTATAACAAGAAGATATCAAAATTAGTTCCTTTCAATACAATCACAAACAAACAATACTAATAATCTATCATTTTCTGCTGCAAAAATAACTGATAAATATATCAAACCGGTCATTTTAATCATCCATTCAAATAAAAATACATATACCTCTAGAAATCTATAGTCTTACACAAAGATTAAACACATCAATACAAGAAAAAGATAATAAAAAGACACAACGAAAAGAATGAGTTTATAGGCGTATATATATATATATATATGTTATACCAGCACTGCATGATGTAGGAGGGTCCTTCTGCAAATCCTTCAATTCCTTCAAGATCCGCTTCGATGCCATCGCAAAACCTACGATCCATTCACCATAGACAAAAAATAAAATAAAAATCAAAACAACGCAAAAATGAACAATCAAAAGCAAGAAATCGAACAGATCGAACCTCAAAAAGGTGTTTTTAGTTATCCTTTTTTTTAATATATTGTGTTTTTCGAAAACTTGAAGGAGCTTTAGGTGGATTAGAGAAGAGAAATATTAATCGAAGAAGAAGAAGGCAGGCTTTTGATATGGGGAAGAACAGAAAAACAAAAACAAATGAGAGGGGAATTTATAATAAGGTGTAGTGGCGGTATATTATAAACGGGTGGACCGACCTCTATTCATAGTCTCTGATTGGCTTTATGTGTGGGTCCCTTACTTTTAATATGTAAGAACAATGAAATATCACGCCATCTTCGCCGAAAGTTGCCAGTGAATCAAGTCCGTTTATTTATTTTTCTGGTTTTCTGTGTTTCCTTTTTCTTTTATTCTTTTTCTCTTTTTTTTTTTTTTTTTTTACGTTGGAAAATGAGATTCTTTAAACTGACTAAACGCGTTGCCCGTGGTCGTCAGGGGAAAATACGAAACAGGCACGAGTCGTTTTTAAACACGAGTGTCGCCTTTGGGTTCCTCGATTTGTGATTGGATCCGGTCTCGAACGCGTTTCGTCGATTGAGTTAGCTTGGTCTGGCCGTCTGGGTCAAAACCCGTGAGTTTTGTGTGGGAAAGAATAAGACCCTGTGGCCCAAAGGATACTTATCAATGAAGTCAATAATTACAACATTATTTCCAAAATGATTATTATTTTTACGTGTAAACTACATTTAATGTCGTTAGGCTATAAATAAGTTTATGTTTTAGTCACTTACTTTTAAAAAATTATAGAATAATTGTTAAATTATCTAAAAGTTTTCATTTAAGTTATTGGTTTGTAAAAATCATTATTATATGACATTCTCTATTCGCATCTTCTTCACTAATCGAAAGATGTTATTTCCCTCCTCTTCTATAGTTTTTTTTTTGAAATGACTTTGAATGTCACGAATTTTTTAACCAAATTCCAAAAAACTTAACTTTCTTTTCTAATCTCCGACACTGATCGTTCCATCGACTTTGATATAAAATATATTCTTCTACTCGTCAATGGGTACTAATTCATTGTATCAATCATCGAATCATTACTTGGAGCTCGTTAGCCAAACTTTTTTAAAAAAATTTACAACATAGTGACTTAAATAAAAACATTCGAATAGTCCAATAACTATTTTATAATTTTTTTAAATTCGATGATCAAAATGTAAACTTACTAATAGTCTAATGACATTAAATAGAATTTTCCTTTTTTATTTATACAATGCTTACTTTTTATGGATAACTCTCTAATTCTTTAAATTTAGGAAAGATACAAACTTCAATGCGGTTAAAACCACATTTTATAATTTATTACAATTACAACAACATGAACTTAGCCAAGATTTAATCAATTATATTCTTATTTATTTAATAAATTTATTCAACTCTTTATGCTTTTTAAAGTTATTTATATTACTTACTGTTTACAAAATCACTAACCGAGTCTGAGAGTACGAGTTAAATTACTCAATTCAACATATTTTTGTTTAAAAAAGAAAAGAAAAGCATTTTTATAGCAAAGAAAATACCAAAAGTAGAATTGGAAGAAGATTGATTTCGACTTAAAAAGAAGAATAATATATGCATGTATTTATATTGGACCGTTTTTATTTAGAGAAGGGAGATATTGGACCATTAGGAACTTGGAATCATTGTTTTTTCCGTTGAAAATGCTTGATAGAAATTGCAAAAGATATTCGAGAACAATACAAGTCCCACCAGACGAATTCAAGGGGCAGCCGGGAAAATGGAAAATTTTAAATTTAAATAAATAATAAAATTATAAATTAGTATAAAGTAAAATTATATTTTAATCTTTAAAATGAAAATAAAAAGTCTAAACTCTTGAGATCGTAAAATAAGAAACGTCTCTCAAATTTTCATAATTTAATTTCAAACTCAATTAAAAAAATTTTGAGTTCACCCTAATCCCGCCCCTAATCCTAAACTAACTCCTAAAGAACAAATATGAAGACTGAACATACAGAGCTGAAGGGGACAAAACCATCTACATATCACGGGGATCACACGATAAAAAGACGAATTAGGAGCATCACGAGCATAATCACGACGAAATCAAGATTTGCCTTGACGAAACAAAATGGATAATTCAAAAGTCGATGTCATAATGCCAAGAAAGTGAGTGATGAGTGAATAAAGCCTCATGGTAGCATCTATCGTATGATCAAAACGACCTCGTGAACAGATTATCGGTACATATCAAATAGTTAATAGAGTGTTTTGTATTTGTCTTGATATTAGTATGGATTGATATTATTTTTGTCTTAATTAATAAATTTTTTTACAATTTTTATTATTTTTAAGATAAATTTATTTCTTAAATATTTTTATTATATTTTTTATTACACCAAAATGTCGGTGCATGTCATAATATAGACAATAAAAATATTATGGAGATCCATATACTAGAAGTTGAATTGCATTTAGTTTCCTTTACTAAAAAAATAGATAAATTAATCCATACAGATTAAATTAGATAGTAAATTGGTTATTTTGTTAAAATAATTATTCATTTTTATAATTAAAAATTAGTTTTTATACATCAGTATGGAGTACATGTGGCATCCTACGTGTCAGTGTTTGATTATTCCTTTAGGCATGCCAATTTTTAATAGTATAATTAAATGAATTTTTTAAAGTAGCGTTCGAGAAGTAAAATTTTAGAATTTGAATTTAATTTTTAAAAATAGTGTAAATTGAGTAGTGACCTAGTTGAAAATGCTACAATGATAATTTCTCAAATCCAAAGATTATTAGATATTTACTTAATAATAAATTTGAAATTCTTAAAAAATTTAGATTTGACAAATCCATGTTTTTATTTATTTTTATATATTATATTGAATCTCAATAATTTTATCTACAACTTATGCATTTTATTTTTACAATTTACCTAATAAATAAAATCTAAATCCATATTCTTAAACGGAACATAATTTTACTAACATACAACTATTGTAGAGCGAGTAAATTAGTTATTTCTGATAGAGTAAACGAACCAGAATATAGATAAATGATCAATTTATTTTTAATATAATTTATGAGATTAATTTTTTAATAAAATAAATAAAATACAATCAGATAATTAAGTATTTTTACCAACGTAGACTAATAATTTTAAGATTTTTTCATTAAAAGTAAATTTAGACCGTCGATAATAAAGAATCTGAACATCTGACGGCTCTGATTCAATGCCATTTCTACCGAGACATTCCCTCAAATGCGGAATCGGTAATAAGCACACCCGAACAAAGCTAGCCTCTAGCTCCGCCAGGACCGCCACCACTTTTCTCCCTTTCCCAAAAGCCAAACATCGCTTCGGATTTGGACTCGCCCTGATCGAAAAAGAATCACCACAACCTGCAACGGCGAGTCCAAATGAACGATCCCGATGCCCCCAAGTTCGACGACGATGAACGACAAGAAGACATCAGGATGCGATTGAGGCCGTCGGATAGCAACGTGACGGAAGATCAGGAGCCCTTTATGGGAGTTAAAGTCCGACGAAAAGCCTCCCGCCGTCATGAATATAAAGGAGACTACATGGATATCCCCTCCCGTCCTTACTTAATGAAGATTTTGCAAAAACAAGGTTATTTAACTCATTTTGTTACTTGCAGCGTTAAATCTCATATCAATCAGGTGCTATTGTTCAATTTAAGCGTTAAATCTCAGTTCGGATTTGATATGATCAGATTGTGAATGCCTGTTCTTGCTTGAAAAACATTGTTAATACTTTCTTTTCTTCTTCTTTTTTTTTTAATATGTAAGATCTAAGCTAAGGCACACAGGAATTTAGTCTAATAGCTTGACTGAATTGATAGGATCTTTTAGGATTTTATTGGACTGTGTTGAAGTTCGAATCAATTTAAAATCTAGATCATAATTTGAGGAAGGCTGTTTTTTATTCTTATTTGATTTTAGCGCTTCGATCTAATATTAAAATGATATAAAACCTGCAGGTGACAAGCAAGTTTTCTTTGCTGATAAAGTTCTGAAGTTCACTTCAACGGGAAAGATGAAACGGCGGATTCTTATGGTGACTGATTTTGCGGTTTACTTGGTTGACCCTGACACTGGTACGCTTAAGCGCCGGATAGCTTTAGCCGCTGTAGATAAGATATGTTTGAGTGAACTAAGCGATAATTTCTTTGCAATTATCGTTCCGACGGAGTATGATTTACTAATGGCTAGTACTCGCAAAACTGAAATTGTTTCCGTCTTGGTCGATGCTACCAAGAATGCTTCTGAATATGAACTTGAGGTGGATTTTTCAAATAGGTATTAGTTATCGATTCAACTGCCATTGGCATGTTTCAGTTTGTTTGTTGCTTTGATTCAATCTTTAAGCTTTGTTTTGAACTAACATGATTGTGCCCAATTTAGATAAAATTTATTAACATTATGCAAACACCTTTGTATTCTAGTATAACTGGTTGATTGGGGCTTTCAATTCGGGTCTTTTATTTGTTATTTCATTCATTTCTTGATATGTGCATTGGTATCTCCAAAGCTTCCATGTCTATGAATCATGCTGAAAATGGTTAAATATTAGTTGTTGAGATCATTCACCAACAAGAATCAATGTTCTTGTTGAAGAGGAAATAGAGAAGATAGAGGATATCTGCTTTAGAAGCAAAGAGGCACCCAGAACTTTACTAACAAAGAGAGGGATGTTTTACCTATACAAGATATAATTTAGCCTAAGACCCTTTATAGTTGTTAGATATCTGCAATATTTTTGCTTATAGATGCCATTTCTAGGATAGCATGAGTTAGTGGCCTAAATTTCATTTACATCAGGCTTCTAGTTGGCGAAAAATATCCTGCATAATAGTAGTTGGTTTAGTTGTTAAGAAGGGACATCTTTTCTTTTTTGCAATTTGATTTTTAATCTTTCATTTGAAGGTAACATTTCCCTGGTTTTATTAAATGTTATATTCTTTTGTTAGGTTTGAATATAATGCTTCAGCTGACCTCGTTAAGGAAGTTCAGTTTGAGGAAGCCGAAGGTACGTGACATGATGCACTTAACACTTGTAGTATACTGGTTTTATGTGTCACTGAAACATGCACATTTATGCAAATCTCAGGGAGTGTTAGGACAAGAATTGTGAAGAAATAAGTAGAAATTGCACTCGTCAAAATCTAAAGGTGAAATGGACACATCGCACTTTGTGGAAGATTCTGCTCAGCTTGGAGGCCACCCCCAAAAGTATGTACCATATTCTTGTCCACTTTAATGTATTGTTTTGTAATTTTTATGTGAGAAAAATGGTTGTATAAACTCTTTGCATGTGTGATATCTCCATACTAGGTAGAAATTGTCACAATAGAAGATGGTCTCCTTTGCATAACATTAATGAGGTAATACTATTATTCTGTTGTGTTGCAATCCATTGTGACATTGTTGTTGTTAATTAAGTAGAAACTTCTTGAACCAATAAGCTGAATATTTAAGGTATCTTCTCAAGTTGTACTTGTAATCAATGTATGTGAACCCGAACCTAAGAGTATATCCAGAAGTCCATTCGAAGTCATCCAAAAACGCCCACATGTAGTGACCCTTTATGTTAACACCCTCCCTGCCAAAAAATTAAAAAAACATTGAATTCAGCAATAAGTTAAGGTAAAGCTAAAGTTGATTTATGAATTGAGTAACTTTTGTTCTAAGTACTCACTGAATTGCTTTTAGAAGGTACTTTAAGTGGCCGTCAAGGTATCTAATCCTGGTGCTATCTTTGAGTGCCTCTTTTACCGTCGATGAAGCATTATTTGCTTCAGCCACCCCTGCACCGAGTTATCAATAAATAAAATAGCTTATTGGTTCAAATGCATGAAAAAAAATTAGGTTAAAATGTAAGTCCCTGTACTCAAACATTTGGAATTTAGTCCCGCTTCTTTTTAGATTTCAAAATTTGGGTTCAATTGTTACCACTGTAAAAATTCTTTTGTTAAATTCATGTTCATTATAATGTCTTTTTTTATTTCAAAACATCATACCAACGAATTTAACATAAGAATTTTAATGATGTTAATAATCAAACTTGCATTTTAAAATCCAAAAAGTAGAGGGATTAAATTCCAAATGTATAAAAAGTATAGGGACTTAGAGCATATCTTAACTCAAGATTAAAGACTCAGGCAATGTGGCTAACCATTCTCCGTAATGTAAATGGTCGGACTGTTATATTTCTTCTTTAAATATAGCAGAAGGTCTCTCAAACCCTTTGGATAATTGAAAAGCCAGCTCACATCAGTCTGCAAAATTATTGACACCAATATTTTGGTCATCAAAATGGCTGTTTGAAGAAGGCAGAAACGGGGGGAAAATATTTTTTTTCTCTGCTGCAAGAACTTACGGGTGTGCCAATCGGAACTCCATTCTTCTCAGCTGCAAGAACCAAAAGGTATGTTAATGATGATGGAAGTGTTTTATTTTAGGGTTCAAATATAATAAGATAATAAGCTGTGGATTGGAAGGTCATTAGCATACTTGTGAGATTTACTTTGGCATCAGTAGGTAGGAAGGGTGTATTCGATGGACCATTTTCTGCATAGTTAGTGGTGTAGTAATTTGCACCAAGGAAATCAATTGACCCTTTTAACAGCTTGGACTCTGCTTCAGTGAATTTGGGCAGTCTATTTCCTACCATTGATTGCATGCTCTTTGGATACTCACCATATATTACTGGATCCATAAACCGACACAAAATTTGGCACGAGTTATCAGCGAGTCGAAATTTTCATATGCAACACCTTAAATACGATTATAACACGAAAAGTAACATGAATAACGGGTCTAGTATTCTTTTTGACTCACCATCCAAAAAGAAAATCCCGAGCCCTGGAAGCTGCCTTGCGGTCCGCGGTTGTATCAAATTTTGGTTCAAACCAAGTGGTTACTAAGGTGATTCCAATTTTTCCCTTTTGAGATGCCTGCACTTTCTATCACTATTAGGGTTGTTCTATTATATGTTGATGATTCACTTTTGCCCTTCATTTTTATTTATATAAAATCGGATTCGAACCTGGTATTTCTTTCTATAGAGATTGACGGCAGCTGCATGGGAAAGAAGAAAATGATGGGTTAAGATATAAGACTGGGTTGAAGAGGGAGGTAAGCCAGTGGCAAGGCCTAAGCGCCACCCATTGGGTTCATTCATAGTCACCCAGTGCTTGACTCGATCCCCAAATGTTTTAAAGCAAAAATCAGCATAATCTACAAAGTCATCACTGTCAAGGAAAAAAAAAAAACAAATTAATCTCTCTTTTTAATATATATATATGTTGAACTAAAATATTTTAGAGTAAATGAAAAATCCACCATTTTATTTGAAATGATTAAGAGAATACATTTTGTTAAGGGATTTTGACTTCAAAAAATGTTGATTGTTTGGAGTTGATAGGAGGCCTCTTAACATATTTGATATTGTTTTCGGTAGGAGTTTTGTAGTTTGTTGAGAATTAGAGAGCCCAGGTTCATAAAAAAGTAGCCTAAAGAAGTGGCGGATTTGAAAAGTGAAAGCGTCTTGTTGAATGTGAGATAAGACTAACAGTGTGTTGCTCATGGTTACCCAAGAAAAAATACAATATTTGTGCTTGGTGGACTTCAAAAAAAAAATCCATCAATTTTCGATATATTTTGAAGGAGATTAAAGAACTTACACAATTTTGGGACTTGAAAATCCACCATATTCATCTTCAAGAGCTTGCGGATGATCAAAATGGAGTAAAGTGACAAATGGCATTAAACCATTGGCAAGAAGATCATCTATGAGATTGTTGTAAAATTGGACACCCAATGAGTTTACCCCGCCACTAAGTTTCCCCTCTGCAAAATAAAGACCATAAATTTCAATTATAATATTAAAATAATTCAAATTAAAATGGGTAGATTAAAAGGAATGATCCTACTGGGTAAAATTCTAGTCCATGAAATGGAGAACCTGAAGGAATCCAAACCAATTTTTTCATAAGCATAATATCTTCCTGTAGAGCATTAAATTAAGTTATTTTTTGTAAGATGTTATTATGAATCTAAATAATTAAATAATTTTTATTGGACAACAAACCTTGTAACGATGGTAAAAATCAACTGCAACATCTCCTGTACTTCTATCAACAATTCTTTCTGCCATAATTAGCCAAATTTAGAATTTTCAATAAAATAAATTGTAATTAATTATAATGGACATTTATTTTTATGAAAATTATTTGGCATATATTATTCCCGTGAAAACAAAGGACATATTTTATACATAATTTTTAGGTAATGAAAGGGATATTATTATTGAAAATCTTGATAGTGCTTTCAATGTCATTGCGCATATATATATATATATATATATATTTCTATTGAATTTTATTAATTTATTATTTTTCATGCTTAAATTGATTTTTCAATACAAAACTTGAACTTTGGTCTAAAAAACCTCACCTCAAATTTCTGCTTTTTGAATTTTTATCCCATTCTATATGTGGTATTCAACGTTTTAATTTGAATTTATTTCAATAAATTAATAATTTATTTTAAGTTTTAAGTCGTAATATGAAAAATTAGTGAACCTGGATGTTGTCTAACGAGAATGTCCCATATACTTGGTCCTTTTCCATCTTCAAGAGCTGCTCCTTCAATCTGCAATAACGAAATCAGCGAGGAATTAATAATAATAATAATAATAATAATAATAATAATAATAATAATAATAATAATAATAATAATAATATAGTTTAATTACAATATTAACCCTCACCTAAGTTACCTTGAACCGATATCCCAACTAATTTCGGTCTAATTCTCAATCTAATTAATTCGACTAATTTATCTTGATGCACCCATTTCACCCGGCTTACAAGCCCAATTAAAACCAACCCAACACATGGACCCAATACCAAAAATCAAACAAACCCAAAACAAAAAAAAAGACAGACAATGCACCTGCACCTAGACCCAAATTAAAATCCTCAAACTTTTTAACCCGGAGGCCCAATAGGCCCAAAATCCAAATTAGGGTTCTGGAAACCCTAACCTCCTCTAGCCTAGCCGCCACCCCCTAGCTTCTGTCCTCTGATCTTCTGCGCCGAACCAACCCCTCACCTACCCCGACCTTTCAGCCTCTGACACCTCTGCGACCACCTCACAGAGGCCACTACCATCAGTCCCATCATCGGCGCCTATGCCCATGCCCAAAAAGAAGACAAACACGTCAAGAAACAGAGGCAACAGATAGCAAAAAAAAATAATAAACGATGTATTTTCTTTCTCTTCCATACTCGGTTATAAAAACCGAATGGAAAGCTGTAAAAGGGGGATGTTTTTTTTTTCTCTGGAAATCAATAAAAAGAACAGAAAGATTTAAGCAAAAGCCTTTATTATTATTTTCCTTTTCGAAATATACCCGAAAAAAGGAGGCTTCAAGGCATAACAAAAGCAAGCAGATCTAAAACGTAAGAAAAAAAAGCAAAGACTCGTCCGAAGTAAAAAACAGAAACAAAAAGGTGACTCCTTTTTTCCAAAAGATCGTTTTTTTTTACACACAATCTTAGTTAAAATATATATAGTTTTTTTAAATAAAAATATAAAAAGGGGTTTTACCTTTTCCTACCACTGGGTGGTGGCTAGAGCTCTGACCCGGCCGTGACAGTCGCCTCGCCCACACCTCCCTTCTTCCTGCAGAGAGAAAAGGGAGAGAAAAGGATTTTTTTAAAATGAGATCGAATGATTTTTTTCGATTTTGGCCTTTAAATAGGCCATCAAACGACGCCGTTTTGGTAAGCGTCCAAAGCCCCAAACGACGCTGTTTTGGCACGACCCGACCGATCCGATCCGACCTCCTAAGGTCCGCGTGTTTTTTTGAGAAGGGGCTATTTGCGCATTCGGCCCTTCCGCTTTTTCATACATTTGCAATCAGGTTTTTTCTATTTTTTAAATTTAGCCCCACAATTTATTTTGGTTCGCAATTTGGTCCTCGCTATGCTTCTTTTTTAGCGGAGGGTTATTTGCCTCGTGGTCCCTTGGCTTCACGCGCATACAAATAGGTCCTTCTTTTTTATTTTTATAAATCCGCCTAAAACTTCTGGTTTCACGCAATTTAGTCCATTTTAATTATTTTGCAATCTTCACCATTACTATTGTTATTTAATACTTATTTGCTACTATTATTATTATTATTATTATTATTATTATTATTATTATTATTACTATTACTATTATTTACTATTATCATATTATTATTTTTTTACTATTATCTATTATTATTACTATTTATTTAGTATAATCAATTAGCAACCTAATCCTTTTCTATTTTTCTATGTTAATATTATTATTATTATTATTATTATTATTATTATTATTATTATTATTGTATTTGATATTGTTAATATTATATTGTATTTACCATTATTTATATTAATATTACGATTATTATTTTATTTAATTATTAATTTATCTTACTTACTTATTTTATTTATATACATGTATACATATATTATTATTTCCATTATCATTACTTGGCATTATGTTATTATATAACTACTGTTATTATCACTATGTAGTATTTGTATCATTATATTATTATTATTATCTCTATTATTGTTTTGTTACCAAATTATTGTCATCGTTACTATTTTATTTTTACTATTACTATTATATTATATTATATTTGCTTATTCTTTTGCATATATATTACATTATTTATTAAAGACTATTACTTTTTTATTTTTCTTTCGTTTTATTTTACAATATTATTTATACATTATATATATTATTATTAGTATTATTTATGTTTTCATTATCATTGTTCTAATATCATTTTATTCTCCATCATTCTTGCCATGTTACTATTATTATTGTATTATTATTCTTGTATCATTATTCATATGTCATTTTTACCGTTATCATTTTATTATTATTCATTACCATATTATCGTTATTATTATTATTATTCGTTATTCTCATTATTTTCAACATTTTTCTTTCTTTTGTTTGCTATTACTATCATCTATTATTACAATTGTATGTGTTATCATTCTTTTTTCTACTATTATTACTATTATTAATATTATTAGTTTATCTATTATTATTATTGTCATTGTTATCGTTAGTAGTGGTAGTATTTTTATATTTTGTGTTTACGTCCACATTTGTTTTCTTAGCCTTGTGTTATATTATTAATACATTTTGAAAATTATCATATTTCCTTTAATTTTTAAAAAGAATAAGGCAATGTTTAGTATTTAGAGATTCGTGGAATAGTGCCCTAACGTCTTTGAGTTGCGATTCTTTGTTTCACTTAAATATCAAACATCCTTCTATCCTATTTCATGAAATATGAGACGACCTTAACTTCGAGAGATTAAAACATCGTGTCCTAACGTACTGGATGTGATGTTTAGATCTTTTCGGAGTAAAGAAATCTCGATTTTCTTGGCCCGAATACCTATATCTATTTTAGCTCAAACACTAAAATCAAAGCGCATTTACAAAACCACCTTATTTCGTCAAAAGTTTTGGATCGAGCAATGTTTGCGTGTTTAGAAATTGGGAATAGTGCCCTAACGTCTTTGGATACGATTTTCCGCTTGACTAAAACACTAAACATCCTTTAATAAATTTCAAGAACTCCGAGACAGCTTTGATTACGAAGGCTTCGAATATCGTATCCTAACGTACTGGATGTGATGTTCGTACCCTCTCGAAACAAAGATATCTCAAAAGTATCAATACTCGTTAAAAGACCCATATTTTAAAACTCTTCCAACCTCCGACGCTAAGACACTAATTAATCATTTTGGTACCAATTTTGGGCGTGTCGAGGGTGCTAACCCTTCCTCGTCGAATGTGACTCCCGAACCCTATTTTCAAAACTACGAGACCAAAACACTGCTTTTAGTAAAACAAAACGTTTTATTAAAATAAAGGTGATCCGATCACATCAAATAAAGATCGGTGGCGACTCCCGTTCTTTTTTCATTTTTTAAAACCCAACGTCGACCCCTTTTGTCGTCTTCCAAAAAATGGTTACGACAGCTTGGCGACTCCACTGGGGATAACCTTAAAGAGAGTCAAGCCATAAATTGATTATTTTCTGCCTTTTGTCGGAAGTTTGAAAGATTATTTTAAAATCACGATCTTTATTGCATGTTGTTTCAATTTGACATTGCATTGCATGACCGTTGTGGTCACACCTTTAAGTGAGAGTGAGAAACTACTCCTTCGTGAGGTTTTCACCTCCGTGTAGGATAGTGGATCGCTTTGGGATACATCCATACCTATGTCTTCGTTGAGATTTTCATCTCCGTGTAGCCATGGGAAATGTATTCCAAATCGAACTTCGGTCTAAATGAGCCTATGATGGGTAAGGATCGAGGAATCGCTAGTTCGTACCCTTACTTTAGAACCAAACCACGTGTAGTAAACCCTAAGAGCCCACCTTAGGTACAACTATGTTAAACCCTTAGTGGTCACCCGGATAGGTACTCTATTTTGTTTATTTCTCTTGTGCTAACGTGTTTTGTTTTGTTTGTGATTGCATTGCATCACACTGCATCATCTTAGAAAGAAGGTGTTGATTCATATTCGATTGCTAAATAGAAGAGTTTATCATAAGGAAATGTGTTACTTGATAAAGTGGATTATAGTACAGTCGTTCGAATATAGTCCAGGTGAACGACGAGAGAGGACTGATAATCCACAGAAGAATACAAGACTTTGCCTGAGGATTCAAGCCGATAAGGATTATTGAAGAGCCATCGTGTCTCCGTTTTCTAAAAGAAGCTTATAAACATCGCGGGGATAAGCGAGTGAAGAGGCACGGCCCGGACCAAACAACAAGGAGCTAGAAGAGGTATCCATTGAGAAAGTTCACGGGGCACGACCATAACATCCGGATACGAAGAAGAGGATTGGTGTTTTCACCTGGACTATGAGGATAAGGCCGTATATGCAATCCATTTTATGTAAAGAAATGTATTTTCTAGAAAAGTTCTTCTAATGAAATTGAATTCATAACCAACGCCTCTCTTTCTTTTTGCATTTCATGTATTTGCATTGCATTTCATGCATTTACATTGCATCATATCACGTGCATTAAAATTTGTGGAAAAACCCTAATAAGGTGAAGTTATTTCGATTAACTCGGAAAACATGGAACAAAGGTTGGTGAGGATAAAGCAAAGGCAAATACAGATGCAAGAACAATTGATCCAAATTCAACAAGAAATGCGAGAGCAAATGCTAGACTTTCAAAAGAACACGATGGGCCAGCTAACTCAGTTACTAGCTGAAGGACTTGAAAAAAAGAGTGACCCAGTGGCTGACAATGTGGATAATGATGAAGACATCTTTTATTCCCCAATAAATGTCTCAACTCAACCAGATGCACATTCTCGCGTGATACGGATCTCAATATAGGACTAATACTTGGTCTTCTTGAATTCTCCAATGGGCCACAGTAATGAGCAAGCCAATCGCGTTGTTTTTGGCCTACCAAAGACAAAGAAAAGGGAGAAGGGCTTCAACATTACAAGAGGAAGGGCCAACACGAGTGTGTATACTAAGGGTTATTGAAGCCGTTTATAGCAAGAAGCCAAAAGAAAGCGATTACCGATCACCGGTCCCACCAAAGCAAGAACCCAATTCAGAGCGTATTCGAAAAACCTCGCCTCACTCCTATTCCCATGACGTATGTGGAGTTATACGAACTTATTTGATATGCATATTGTAGCTCTTTATTTTATAAAACCACTGCACCTCCATACCCAACATGGTATAACCAAAATGTCCGGTGTGAGTATCATGCGGGAGTTCAGGGACATTCGATAGAAAATTGCATGACTTTCAAGAAGTTGGTGGAAAAATTTGTCAAAATGGGTGTTGTGGAGATAGGCGACGCATCAAAAGCGAAGCATGAACCTAAGAGCATTTTAAGCAATGAGACTACGGAAGAAATTCCTATAGTATTTAAGCTTACCTAGAATAATGTGTGAAGTATACTTGTTGCTTTAAGCCTAGAAGCAATAAGATCTCTTTTTGTGAAATAGGCTCATGTTCGAATTACTACTTCAATAAAATGCATCTTTTGGACCAATATTTTTATTTTTCCATGCTATACATTCTATTGAACATTCTTTTATTCTTCATTCATAAATTGCCTTCATAACCGGATATGGGTCCCGGATATCAATGACCGAACGACGTTATTACGAACTCCTTTCTAGTGAGATATGTGTCTAGAAGAATCTAAGGACTTAGAAGATGATGAGATTGCAACTTACTTCCTAATTTGTTAAAATGGCGAACCTACCTTGAGATATTAGCCAACACCGCAAGCCAATGAAGGAGATGAACATGGAAGCTTAGCTCACTGCAAGAATAAGGCAAGAAATTATCGCATGATCACAGTTAGACACATTAAGGCCACTGAAACGTGGATTCCTACATGTGAGGCATGGACGCTATCAAGCCAGTCTACTCAAGAGCTTTGAGCTAACATCGATTCATATTCATAGCCTTTGGTTACCTTACTAAGAGGGTAAAGGCCGCTTCACATGTCAAAATTACAAAGTCGCTATCGGTGACTTCAACTTCAACTTCAAATTCGAAAAAGGCAAAAAAAAAACACAACAAAAGAAAAAGAAGAAGAAGAAAAGGAAGAATAAAGAGAGAATGGCGATAAAGAATGCCGAAAGAAACGCGGTAGCACTAATTTATAGTCTGTCCAAAGATTAGACACCACGTCAGTGCAGCAAGATAGCCAAAACCATTCAAAATTTTTGGAAAATGACTGAGACTTGTAAACGTTGGCATAGAGAAGTTACCATTTACCCTCTAGGTTTTTAAAAGTTGGCGAGGACTTTCACCGGGGCATCTTTACCATTGGTTTATGACAAAAATGTTCGCTCAAAAGAATTTCAGGAGAAAGACCCGGCATTAAGAAGGGTCCTTCGTATTCAAGAGGACTCTAAAAGGAAAAGTAAATACAGCAAAAAGGTTTGTTCTGGGGAAACATGGATGGATGGCAGGGACCAGTCCAACCCGGTGAGTTCAAATTCAAAAAAAAAAAAAACAAAATAAAAAGGAGTTGCAAAAAAAAAGGTGAAAAAAGTGAAAAAGAACAAAAAACGAAAAAAAGAAAAAAAGGAAAAAGAGAGGTCGAGGCGAAAACCCATGAAGGCGCCTTGGGATCAAAGGAGATTTGAGTTGAAAGCAGAAGAAGGCGCTTAAATTTTGATCAAAAGTAAAGCGTCAGTAGTCTTACCACGCTTGAGTTAACAATGAAGAAGTATGTTGCGTTTTGGAGCATCGACAAAGTACTCCGGATCCCCTAAACACATGTTGAGCCTAAAATGGTCCTCAAGAAGTTTGAACAGAGAAGCTCAGGCTGCGATATCTGGGGCACCTAATTTCTATTTTTACCTTGCCAGATACACTGCCAATAAATTTCTTTCCTGACTACACTCGATATTTTTGCTTAACCCATTGGTTTCGAGCTATACTCCTAACTAACTCCGTTCTTATCCATAGTTATGATCTCTTTCAGACATTTCGCATTGAAATAACGATTAATGGACTAACGACACTTCCACAAAAAAGAGCTTCACATATTACTCTAGGAAACTTTTAAGTAGTATAGGAACTCAAACAGACCATTGCTTAAAACTCCTCGAGTTTGAGGGACGAGAATAATGGTGGAGGAAAATTCGAATCGAGGCTACCTGCTCGAATTGAAAGCGGTGATTGAACAAATGACGAAAAAAGTATCATCTCGATAAAAAGGGCGATATATAAATGGGGAATCATTCAAGAAAGAACGATTTTGTATCCACACAACTATCATGAGTGCACACCTGGTCACGATCCACAGGAATGAAAAGGTGCAACGGACCAAATCAACTGAGTCATACTGGGATTGACTAAAGATGACATAGATTCTACACCCCTGAGTCGTAAGGGGATCGATTGAAGATGATATAATTTCTATACCCTTAAGGCACAATGGGTTGATCTCAAGATAGTATAGGCCTTAAAGTCCTCAGATGTCTGCGTGGAGAGCGCCTTTGAAGTCACATTGGGGCAAACTATTTGAGCAAAATATGATTGTTTCTTTGAGTTTCGCAAAGGTATCAGAATAGCGAGATATCGTGGTTGTACGACTGTGGATGACGACATGACAACCCTAAGTATAAAAAGGGTCATTTCATTTTACATCCATTCATCATCATTAGGAGCGTGCAATCATCGCGATCGTGATCCTTATACATTTTAACAAAGAATCATTCTCATGCCATCCTCGCATTCATGCAAATGTCCTCCATAATATCATTTAGTTAGGAGCATTGATTTATTACAATCATTGCACCTTAATGGAAAATCATCATTCTCATGACATTCGCGTGATTCATGTAAGTGTCATTCATAACACATGTAGTTAGGAGGCTTTGAGTCATTCTAATCGAGTGTCCTCACCATTTGCATAAACATAAGCACATAAAATTAATTCTGAGATGGGTCCTCAAAAACAATGTAGCAATATCAAAGTTCGATTTCTGCCCTCAAAATGGTAGTAGGGCAGATCAAGATTGAAGTCTTCCTAAAATAATAAGGAAGCAAATTGGAAGTTCGATTTCGCTCCTTCGAGATGGTAGTGGAGCAGTTTGAAGATTGAAGTCTTCCTCAAGATAGTAAGGAAGCAAATTGAAAATTCTCAATTCTGCTTCCTCGACGCTCCGGTGGAGTAGGTTGAGATTACAAATCCGTCTCCTGCATTAACAATGAGGTTATATCCTTATTTCTTTGAGTTTCAAGAAGAGAAGACGGAGATTACAAATCTCTTCTCCTCAATTCCTATTTCTTCAAGTTCCCATGAAGAAGTAAGTAAATCAAAGAATCGACCGTGATCCCGAGTTTGTTTGGGATCGATTGATGAAAGAATTTGACCTTCCCGGTTGCGGAAGAAGGTCAAGATTCACCGTGATCCTTGAGTTTGCAAGGATCGATTGAAGAAAGCAAATTTGACCTTCCGGGTTGTAAAGCAGTCGAAGATTCACCGTGATCCCGAGTTTGCCGACTGATTGATGAAAGCAAATTTGACCTTCCGGGTTGCGGAAGCAGGTCAAGATTCACCGTGATCCTTGAGTTTGCAAGGATCGATTGAAGAAAGATATTTGACCTTCCGGTTGCGGGAAGAAGATCAAGATTCACCTGTGATCCCCGAGTTTGTTGGGATCTGATTGATGAAAGTAAATTTGACCTTCCGGTTGCGGAAGCAGTCGAAGATTCACCCGTGATCCTTGAGTTTGCAAGGATCAGATTGAAGAAAGCAAATTTGACTTTCCTAAAGAAGCGGTCAAGATTCACCGGTGATCCTTGAGTTTGTTGGATCATTGAAGAAAACAAATTTGACCTTCCTAAAGTCGCAAGAAGCGTGTTGAAGATTCATCTGGTGATCCTTGAGTTTGCAAGGATTAGATTGAAGAAAGCGATTTAGACATTCCTAAATTTACAAGAGCAGATCGAAAAATAAACAAGTCACATCCCATTGAAGTCGCAGCAAGAGTAGATTGAAGCCACATATCGTAAGAAAGTGGATCGAAGCAACAAGATGCGGTGGGCGAAATGACGCTACCAGAAAAGACACAAAAGAAGTTAAGGCCCGAGTGCGGGCAAATGGGTCTTTATGTTATCTTTGCTCTCATTGCTGTTACTACGACAATGAGCAAAGAGGGCATTGTACTGCACCCATTTCACCCGGCTTACAAGCCCAATTAAAACCAACCCAACACACGGACCCAATACCAAAAATCAAACAAACCCAAAACAAAAAAATAAAGACAATGAGACCTGCACCTAGACCCAAATTAAAAATCCTCAAATTTCTTTTTAACCCGGAGGCCCATAGGCCCAAAATCCAAATTAGGGTTCGAAACCCTAACCTCCTCTAGCCTAGCCGCCACCCCTAACCTTCTCTCCCTCCGATCTTCTCACACCAACCAACCCTCACCTACCCCGACCTTTCACCCGACACCTCTGCGACCACTCACCAGGGCCACCGCCACTTAGTCCCATCACGCCTGCGCCCATGCCCTACAAAAGAAGACAAACACGTCAAGAGCAGAGGCAGAGATAGCAAAAAAATAATAAACGATGTATTTTCTTTCTCTTCCATACTTTCGGTTATAAAACCGAATGGAAAGTCAGTAAAAGGGGATGTTTTTTTCTCGAAATCAATAAAAGAATGAAAGATTTAAGCAAAAGCCTTTATTATTATTTTCCTTTTCAAATATACCAAAAAGGAGGCTTCAAGGCATAACAAAAGCAAGCGAGATCTAAAACGTGAGAAAAAAAGCAAAGACTCGTCCAAGTAAAAAAGAAACAAAAGGTGACTCTTTTTCCAAAAGATCGTTTTTTTACACACAATCTTAGTTAAAATATATATAGTTTTTTTAAATAAAATATAAAAAGGGGTTTTACCTTTTCCCGCCACCAGGTGGTGGCCGAGCTCTGACCCGGCCACGGACGACTGAATCGCCCGAAAAATCACCCCTCCCTTCTTGCAGAGAGAAAGGGGAGAGAAAAGGATTTTTTTAAAATGAGATCGAATGATTTTTTCGATTTTGGCCTTTAAATAGGCCATCAAACGCACGCCGCTTTTGGCGGCGTCCAAAGCCCCAAAACGACGTCGTTTTGGCACGACCCGACCCGATCCGATCCGACCCGCCTAAGGTCCGCGTGTTTTTTTGAGAAGGGGCTATTTGCGCATTCGGCCCTTCCGCTTTTTCATACATTTGCAATCAGGTTTTTTCTATTTTTTAAATTTAGCCCCACAATTTATTTTGGTTCGCAATTTGGTCCCTGGCGCTGCTGCGCGTTTTGGCCGGAGGGGTTATTTGCCTCCAGGGTCCCTTGGCTTCTGTCGCGCATACAAATAGGTCCCTTCTTTTTTTATTTTTTATAAATCCGCCCTAAAACTTCTGGTTTCACGCAATTTAGTCCATTTTAATTATTTTGCAATCTTCACCATTACTATTGTTATTTAATACTTATTTGCTACTATTATTATTATTATTATTATTATTATTATTATTATTATTATTACTATTACTATTATTTACTATTACTATTATTTACTATTATCATATTATTATTTTTTACTATTATCTATTATTATTACTATTTATTTAGTATAATCAATTAGCAACCTAATCCTTTTTCTATTTTTTCTATGTTAATATTATTATTATTATTATTATTATTGTTATTATTATTATTATTATTGTATTTGATATTGTTAATATTATATTGTATTTACCATTATTTATATTAATATTACGATTATTATTTTATTTAATTATTAATTTATCTTACTTACTTATTTTATTTATATACATGTATACATATATTATTATTTCCATTATCATTACGGCATTATGTTATTATATAACTACTGTTATTATCACTATGTAGTATTTGTATCATTATATTATTATTATTATCTCTATTATTGTTTTGTTACCAAATTATTGTCATCGTTACTATTTTATTTTTACTATTACTATTATATTATATTATATTTGCTTATTCTTTTGCATATATATTACATTATTTATTAAAGACTATTACTTTTTATTTTTCTTTCGCTTTTATTTTACAATATTATTTATACATTATATATATTATTATTAGTATTATTTATGTTTTCATTATCATTGTTCTAATATCATTTTATTCTCCATCATTCTTGCCATGTTACTATTATTATTGTATTATTATTCTTGTATCATTATTCATATGTCATTTTTACCGTTATCATTTTATTATTATTCATTACCATATTATCGTTATTATTATTATTATTCGTTATTCTCATTATTTTCAACATTTTTTCTTTCTTTTGTTTGCTATTACTATCATCTATTATTACAATTGTATGTGTTATCATTCTTTTTTCTACTATTATTACTATTATTAATATTATTAGTTTATCTATTATTATTATTGTCATTGTTATCGTTAGTAGTGGTAGTATTTTTATATTTACCGTGTTTACGTCCACATTTGTTTTCTTAGCCTTGTGTTATATTATTAATACATTTTGAAAATTATCATATTTCCTTTAATTTTTAAAAAGAATAAGGCAATGTTTCGTATTTAGAGATTCGTGGAATAGTGCCCTAACGTCTTTGGGTTGCGATTCTTTGTTTCACTTAAATATCAAACATCCTTCTATCCTATTTCATGAAATATGAGACGACCTTAACTTCGAGATTAAAACATCGTGTCCTAACGTCTTCGGATGTGATGTTTAGATCTTTTCGAGTAAAGAAATCTCGATTTTTCTTGGCCGAATACCTATATCTATTTTAGCTCAAACACTAAAATCAAAGCGCATTTACAAAACCACCTTATTTCGTCAAAAGTTTTCAGATCGTGCAATGTTTGCGTGTTTAGAAATTGGGAATAGTGCCCTAACGTCTTTGGGATACGATTTTCCGCTTGACTAAAACACTAAACATCCTTTTAATAAATTTCAAGAACTCCGAGATGCCTTTGATTACGAAGGCTTCAATATCGTATCCTAACGTCATCGGATGTGATGTTCGCACCCTCTCGAAACAAAGATATCTCAAAAGTATCAATACTGTTAAAAGACCCATATTTTAAAACTCTTCCAACCTCCGACGCTAAGACACTAATTAATCATTTTGGTACCAATTTTGGGCGTGTCGAGGGTGCTAACCTTCCTCGTATGCGAAAACTCCTCGAACCCTATTTTCAAAACTACGCACTAAAACCTTTGTTTTAGTAAAACAAAACGTTTTATTAAAATAAAGGTGATCCGATCACATCAAATAAAGATCGCATGGCGACTCCGTTCTTTTTCATTTTTAAAACCCAACGTCGACCCCTTTGTCGCCTTCCAAAAATGGTTACGACAAATTGGCGATCTTATCCGATAACCTTAAAGAGAGTCAAGCCATAAATTGATTATTTTCATATTTTGTCTAAGTTTGAAAGATTATTTTAAAAATCACGATCTTTATCAGCATGTTGTTTCAATTTCCATTGCATTGCATGATAAAACACAAGTGAGAGTGAGAACTACCTTCGGTGAGGTTTTCACCTCCGTAGGATAGTGGATCGCTATTACATCCATACCTATGTCTTCGTGAGATTTTCATCTCCGTAGCCAGGGAAATGTATTCCCCGAATCGAACTCTCTAAATGAGCCTATGATGGGTAAGGATCGAGGAATCGCTAGTTCGTACCTTATCCAAACCACGCTAGTAAACCTAAGAGCCCACCTTAGGTACAACTATGTTAAACCCTTAGTGGTCACCTAGGTACTCTATTTTGTTTATTTCTCTTGTGCTAACGTGTTTTGTTTTGTTTGTGATTGCATTGCATCACACCGCATCATCTTAGAAAGACGTCCATAAAGGGATTATAGTACGTTTAAAGAGAAGATTAATAAGGAAAACTGTTAAACTTGACATTTAACTTAAATAGTGTGCGGTCAAGTATACAAGATGAGCACTTGATATTGACTCCCACAATAGATATTATTTTAAGCGAGTGAAGAGGCACGTTAATATAGTAGAAATTATTATGGGCACGACCATAACATCCGGATAAGAAGAGGATTGGTGTTTTCACCGACTATGAGGATAAAAGATATGCAATCCATTTTATGTAAAGAAATGTATTTTCTAGAAAAGTTCTTCTAATGAAATTGAATTCATAACCAACGCCTTCTTTCTTTCTTTTGCATTTCATGTATTTGCATTGCATTTCATGCATTTACATTGCATCATATCACGTTTAAAATTTGTGGAAAACCTAATAAGGTGAAGTTATTTCATTAACTAAAACATGGAACAAAGGTTGGTGAGGATAAAGCAAAGGCAAATACGATGCAAGAACAATTGATCCAAATTCAACAAGAAATGCGAGAGCAAATGCTATTTCAAAGAACACGATGGGCATAATTTCAAGCAAGTCAAGGACTTGAAAAAGAGTGACCCAGTGGATCGACAATGTGGATAATGATGAAGACATCTTTTATTCCCCAATAAATGTCTCAACTCAACCAGATGCACATTCTCGCGGATACCGGATCTCAATATAGGACTAATACTTCGTGTCTTTGAATTCTCCAATGGGCCTCGTAATGAGCAAGCTAATCGCGTTGTTTTTGGCCTACCAAAGACAAAGAAAAAGGAGAGGGCTTCAACACTCTCAAGAGGAAGGGCCAGACGAGTGTGTATACTAAGGGTTATTCAAGCCGTTTATAGCAAGCCACCAAAGAAGGCGCTACCAACCACCCGTCCCACCAAAGCAAGAACCCAATTCAGAGCGATTCGAAAACCTCGCCACTCCTATTCCCATGACGCATGTGGAGTTATACCGTAACTTATTTGATATGCATATTGTAGCTCTTTATTTTATAAAACCATCGCACCTCCATACCCAAAGATGGTATAACCAAAATGTCCAAAGGTGAGTATCATGCGGAGTTACAGGACATTCGATAGAAAATTGCATGACTTTCAAGAAGTTGGTGGAAAAATTTGTCAAAATGGGTGTTGTGGAGATAAAGCGACGATCAAAAGCGTAAGCATGAACCTAAGAGCATTTTAAGAATGAGACTACTAAGAAATTCCTATAGTATTTAGAAGCTTACCTAGAATAATGTGTGAAGTATACTTGTTGCTTTAAGCCTAGAAGCAATAAGATCTCTTTGTGAAATAGGCTCATGTTCGAATTACTACTTCAATAAAATGCATCTTTTGGACCAATATTTTTATTTTTCCATGCTATACATTCTATTGAACATTCTTTTATTCTTCATTCATAAATTGCCTTCATACCGGATATGGGTCCCGATATCAATGACCGAACGACGTTGTTACTTAACTCCTTTCTAGTGAGATATGTGTCTAGAAGAATCTAAGGACTTAGAAGATGATGTAGATTGCAACTTACTTCCTAATTTGTTAAAATGGCGTAACCTACCTTGCGAGATATTAGCCAACACCGCAAGCCAATGAAGGAGATGAACATGGAAGCTTAGCTCACCGCAAGAATAAGGCAAGAAATTATCGCATGATCACAGCTAGACACATTAAGGCCATCAAACGTGATTCCTACATGTGAGGCATGGACGCTTATCAAGCCACCTACTCAAGAGCTTTGAGCTAACATCGATTCATATTCATAGCCTTTGGTTACCTTACTAAGAGGGTAAAGGCCGCTTCACATGTCAAAATTACAAAGTCAGCAATCGGTGACTTCAACTTCAACTTCAAATTCGTAAAAGGCAAAAAAAAAACACAACAAAAGAAAAGAAGAAGAAGAAAAGGAAGAATAAAGAGAGAATGGCGATAAAGAATGCCGTAAAGAAACGCTAGAGCACTAATTTATAGTCCGTCTAAAGATTAGACACCACGTCAAAGGCAAAGAAGATAGCCAAAACCATTCAAAATTTTGGAAAATGACCGAGACTTGTAAACGCTTGGCATAGAGAAGTTACCATTTACCCTCTAGGTTTTTAAAAGTTGGCGTGACTTTCACCGGCATCTTTACCATTGGTTTTGACAAAATGTTCGCCAAAAGAATTTCTGAGAAAGACCCAGATTAAGAAGGGTCCTTCATATTCAAGAGGACTCTAAAAGGAAAAGTAAATGCAAGAAAAAGGTTTGTTCTGGGAAACATGGATGGATGGCGTGACCATCCAACCCTGAGTTCAAATTCAAAAAAAAAAAAAAAAAATAAAAAAGGAGTTGCAAAAAAAAAAGGTGAAAAAAAGTGAAAAGAACAAAAACGAAAAAAAGAAAAAAGGAAAAAGAGAGGTCGAGGCGAAAACCCGCAAAGGGCGCCTTGGGATCAAAGGAGATTTGAGTTGAAAGCCCGAGAAGGGCAGCTTAAATTTTGATCAAAAGTAAGGCGTACGGTAGTCTTACCACGCTTGAGTTAACAATGAAGAAGTATGTTGCGCTTTTGGAGCATCGACAAAGTACTCCGGATCCCCTAAACACATGTTGAGCCTAAAATGGTCCTCAAGAAGTTTGAAGAGAAGCTCAGTCATATATCCTGGGCACCTAATTTCTATTTTTACCTTGCCGGATACAATCGCCAATAAATTTCTTTCCCGACTACACTCGATATTTTTGCTTAACCCATTGGTTTCGAGCTATACTCCTAACTAACTCCGTTTTATCCATAGTTATGATCTCTTTCGGACATTTCGCATTGAAATAACGATTAATGGACTAACGACACTTCCACAAAAAAGAGCTTCACATATTACTCTAGGAAACTTTTAAGTAGTATAGGAACTCAAACAGATTCATTGCTTAAAACTCCTCGAGTTTTGAGGACAGAATAATGGTGGAGGAAAATTCGAATCGAGGCTACCTGCTCAATTGAAAACAGTGATTGAACAAATGACGAAAAAAGTATCATCTCGATAAAAAGGCGATATATAAATGGGGAATCATTCAAGAAAGAACGATTTTGTATCCACACAACTATCATGAGTGCACACCGTCACGATCCACGTGAATGAAAAGGTGCAACGGACCAAATCAACCGAAATACATCGGGATTGACTAAAGATGACATAGATTCTACACCCCGAGTCGTAAGGGGATCGATTGAAGATGATATAATTTCTATACCCTTAAGGCACAATGGGTTGATCTCAAGATAGTATAGGCCTTAAAGTCCTCAGACAGCCGTGGAGTGCGCCTTTGAAGTCACATCGGGCAAACTATTTGAGCAAAATATGATTGTTTCTTTGAGTTTCGCAAAGGTATCAAAATAGCGAGATATCGTGGTTGTACGACTGTGGATGACGAGCGAGGACAACCCTAAGTATAAAAGGGTCATTTCATTTTACATCCATTCATCATCATTAGGAGCGTGCAATCATCGTGATCGTGATCCTTATACATTTTAACAAAGAATCATTCTCATGCCATCCTCGCATTCATGCAAATGTCCTCCATAATATCATTTAGTTAGGAGCATTGATTTATTACAATCATTGCACCTTAATGGAAAATCATCATTCTCATGACATTCGTGATTCATGTAAGTGTCATTCATAACACATGTAGTTGTGAGGCTTTGAGTCATTCTAATCGAGTGTCCTCACCATTTGCATAAACATAAGCACATAAATTAATTCTACGTGATGGTCCTCAAAGAACAAAGGTAGCAATATCAAAGTTCGATTTTTCCTCAAAATGGTAGTAAAGCAGATCAAGATTGAAGTCTTCCTAAAAATAATAAGGAAGCAAATTGAAAGTTCAGATTTCGCCCTTCGAGATGGTAGTGGAGCAGTTGAAGATTGAAGTCTTCTCAAGATAGTAAGGAAGCAAATTGAAAAATTCAAATTCTGCTTCTCGACGCTCCGGTGGAGTAGGTTGAGATTACAAATCCCGCCTCCTCGCATTAACAATGAGGTTATATCCTTATTTCTTTGGAGTTTCAAGAAGAGAAGACGGAGATTACAAATCTCTTCTCCTCAATTCCTATTTCTTCAAGTTCCCATGAAGTAAGAAGTAAATCAAAGAATCACTGGTGATCCCCGAGTTTGTTGGGATCGATTGATGAAAGAATTTGACCTTCCGGTTGCGGGAAGAAGGTCAAGATTCACCGTGATCCTTGAGTTTGCAAGGATCGATTGAAGAAAGCAAATTTGACCTTCCGGTTGTAGGAAGCAGTCAAGATTCACCGTGATCCCCGAGTTTGTCGGATCGATTGATGAAAGTAAATTTGACCTTCCCGGTTGCGGGAGCAGTCAAGATTCACCCGTGATCCTTGAGTTTGCAAGGATCGATTGAAGAAAGATATTTGACCTTCCCAAGTTGCGGGAAGAAGATCAAGATTCACCGGTGATCCCCGAGTTTGCCGGGATCGATTGATGAAAGAAATTTGACCTTCCCGGTTGCAGGAAGCAGTCAAGATTCATCTGGTGATCCTTGAGTTTGCAAGGATCGATTGAAGAAAGCAAATTTGACTTTCCTAAAGAAGGTGTCAAGATTCACCGGTGATCCTTGAGTTTGCCGGGACTGATTGAAGAAAACAAATTTGACCTTCCTAAAGTCGCAAGAAGCGTGTTGAAGATTCATTCTGGTGATCCTTGAGTTTGCAAGGATTAGATTGAAGAAAGCGATTTAGACATTCCTAAATTTACAAGAGCAGATCGAAAATAAACAAGTCACATCCCATTGAAGTCGCAAAGAAAGAGTAGATTGAAGCCACATATCGAGAGAGTGGATCAAGCAACAAGATGCGGTGGCGTAAATGACGCTACCAAGAAAAGACACCAAAGAAGTTAAGGCCCATCGAGACCGGCAAATGGGTCTTTTTATGTTCTTTGCTTTCATTGCCGCTATATCGATTAACGAAAGCAAAGAGGGCAAATGACAGACATCTATTTCACCCGGCCATAAGCCCAATTAAAACCAACCCAACACACGCACTCCAATACCAAAAATCAAACAAACCCAAAACAAAAAATAAAGACAATGACCTGCACTCTAGACCCAAATTAAAATCCTCACTTTTTAACCCGGGAGGCCCAATAGGCCCAAAATCCAAATTAGGTTCCGAAACCCTAACCTCCTCTAGCCTAGCCGCCACCCCTAGCTTCGTCTCTCCGATCTTCTCACAACAACCAACCCTCACCTACCTCGACCTTTCAACTTCTCACCTCTGGACCACCTCACCGAGGCCACTACCATCAGTCCCATCAGCGCCCGCCCATGCCCTACAAAAGAAGACAAACACGCCAAGAAACAGAGGCAACAGATAGCAAAAAAAATAATAAACGATGTATTTTCTTTCTCTTCCATACTCGGTTATAAAAACCGAATGGAAAGTCAGTAAAGGGGATGTTTTTTTTCTCTGAAATCAATAAAAGAATGTAAAGATTTAAGCAAAAGCCTTTATTATTATTTTCCTTTTCAAATATACCCAAAAAAGGAGGCTTCAAGGCATAACAAAAGCAAGCAGATCTAAAACGTGAGAAAAAAAAAGCAAAGACTCGTCCAAGTAAAAAAATGAAACAAAAGGTGACTCTTTTTCCAAAAGATCGTTTTTTACACACAATCTTAGTTAAAATATATATAGTTTTTTTAAATAAAATATAAAAAGGGGTTTTACCTTTTCCGCCACTGTGGGTGGTGGCCGAGCTCGACCCGGCTACGCGACGGTACGAATCGCCCGGAAACACACCCTCCCTTCTTCGCAGAGAGAAAAGGGAGAAAAAGGATTTTTTTTTTAAATGAGATCGTAATGATTTTTTCAGATTTTTGGCCTTTAAATAGGCCATCAAACGACGCCGTTTTGGCTGGCGTCAAAGCCCCAAAACGACGCTGCTTTTGGCACGACCCGACCGATCCGATCCGACCGCCTAAGGTCCGTGTTTTTTGAGAAGGGCTATTTATGATTCGACCTTCCGCTTTTTCATACATTTGCAATCGTTTTTTTCTATTTTTAAATTTAGCCCCACAATTTATTTTGGTTCGCATTTGGTCCCCTGGCCATTCTGCTTTTGGCCGAGGGGTTATTTGCCTCTGTGGTCCCTTGGCTTCGTCGCATACAAATAGGTCCTTCTTTTTTATTTTTATAACCGCCTTAAAACTTCCGGTTTCACTTAATTTAGTCCATTTTAATTATTTTGCAATCTTCACCATTACTATTGTTATTTAATACTTATTTGCTACTATTATTATTATTATTATTATTATTATTATTATTATTATTATTATTATTATTATTATTATTACTATTACTATTATTTACTATTATCATATTATTATTTTTTTACTATTATCTATTATTATTACTATTTATTTAGTATAATCAATTAACAACCTAATCCTTTTTCTATTTTTTCTATGTTAATATTATTATTATTATTATTATTGTTATTATTATTATTATTATTGTATTTGATATTGTTAATATTATATTGTATTTACCATTATTTATATTAATATTACGATTATTATTTTATTTAATTATTAATTTATCTTACTTACTTATTTTATTTATATACATGTATACATATATTATTATTTCCATTATCATTACGGCATTATGTTATTATATAACTAATGTTATTATCACTATGTAGTATTTGTATCATTATATTATTATTATTATCTCTATTATTGTTTTGTTACCAAATTATTGTCATCAAGTTATTATTTTTATTTTTACTATTACTATTATATTATATTATATTTGCTTATTCTTTTGCATATATATTACATTATTTATTAAAGACTATTACTTTTTATTTTTCTTTCGCTTTATTTTACAATATTATTTATACATTATATATATTATTATTAGTATTATTTATGTTTTCATTATCATTGTTCTAATATCATTTTATTCTCCATCATTCTTGCCATGTTACTATTATTATTGTATTATTATTACTGTATCATTATTCATATGTCATTTTTACCGTTATCATTTTATTATTATTCATTACCATATTATCGTTATTATTATTATTATTCGTTATTCTCATTATTTTCACCATTTTTTCTTTCTTTTGTTTGCTATTACTATCATCTATTATTACAATTGTATGTGTTATCATTCTTTTTTCTACTATTATTACTATTATTAATATTATTAGTTTATCTATTATTATTATTGTCATTGTTATCGTTAGTAGTGGTAGTATTTTATATTTACCGTGTTTACGCCCACATTTGTTTTCTTAGCCTTGTGTTATATTATTAATACATTTTGAAAATTATCATATTTCCTTTAATTTTTAAAAAGAATAAGGCAATGTTTCGTATTTAGAGATTCGGGAATAGTGCCCTAACGTCTTTGGGTTATGTATTCTTTGTTTCACTTAAATATCAAACATCCTTCTATCCTATTTCATGAAATATGAGACGACCTTAACTTCGAGAGATTAAAACATCGTGTCCTAACGCATCGGATGTGATGTTTAGATCTTTTCGAGTAAAGAAATCTCGATTTTCTTGGCGAATACCTATATCTATTTTAGCTCAAACACTAAAATCAAAGCGCATTTACAAAACCACCTTATTTCGTCAAAGTTTTCGGATCGTGCAATGTTTGCGTGTTTAGAAATTGGGAATAGTGCCCTAACGGCTTTGGATACGATTTTCCGCTTGACTAAAACACTAAACATCCTTTTAATAAATTTCAAGAACTCCGAGATGCAGCTTTGATTACGAAGGCTTCAATATCGTATCCTAACGCATCGATGTGATGTTCGCACCTCTCGAAACAAAGATATCTCAAAAGTATCAATACTCGTTAAAAGACCCATATTTTAAAACTCTTCCGAACCTCCGACGCTAAGACACTAATTAATCATTTTGGTACCAATTTTGGGCGACGAGGGTGCTAACCTTCCTCGTGTAATCGACTCGAACCCTATTTTCAAAACTACGCAGACCAAAACACTGCTTTAGTAAAACAAAACGCTTTTATTAAAATAAAGGTGATCCGATCACATCAAATAAAGATCGTGGCGACTCCCGTTCTTTTTTCATTTTTTAAAACCCAACGTCGACCCCTTTTGTCGTCTTCCAAAAAGTGGTTACGACATATCTTATCCGATTTTAAATCTTAAATATAGTGTATATATTAATAGGAGTAGGTAAGCTACCTGGTAAGCAGCTGATCCAGCACCGAAAATAAAACCAGGTGGAAAACAGCTTCGGTTAAATGGCCTCCATTTATGACTTGCTATTGCACCATCCATGGCTACCATTAGTACCAGCAAGCACAACAGCAAAGCCCTCTTGTTTCCCATTTGCCTTATCCGTCTCAGCTCCTTATCTCTCTATCTATACCTATTACCTATACCTACATATATATCCCACTGTTATAGAGACCGGCAAAAATGGACGTCCAGGTTTAAAGAAAGATTAATAAAAAAACTTGACATTAACTTAAAGTGTGCGGTCAAGTATGATGAGCACTTGATATTGACTCCCACAATAGATATTATTTTTAAGGGGTTAATATAGTAAAATTATTATGGAGATTTTGGATAGTATTTTGTCTTTTCTATAAAAAAGATAGGCAAATTAGTTTACGAATGTTAGATTAAAGAACAGATCGGTTCTTATGTTTAAAATTTCATCCATTTTTCCCGTTAAAAATTGGTCCTATAAGTTTAAGGTACACATGGAATACCACGTTTCCCTACATGGCTATTTCATTAGTCGCTACTAATTTTAATGTAAAGAAAATTTTAATAAAAAACTAATTTTCTCTTTGATTTAATGTATAGGACTAATTTGCCAATTTTTTAGTAGAGGGTAAAATGCAATTTAACCCCGTATAGAGGCCTCCATGATACTTTTACCTATTAATATATTATTTGATACCTAAGTTTAGCTTCAATATTCAATTTGATATTTAATTTTTTCTTAATTTGATACTTGAGTTTTGTTTCAATGTTCAATTTGACATTCGCACCAAATACCAACATGTAATCCAATGAATGTTTAACACCCAATATCATAAATATTGAAATCAAATTCAGATACTAAATAAATATCAAAATTTAAATACCAAATTGATTATTAAAGATAAAATTAGATACCAAATAAATCCTAAAGGTATGATTTTTATTATATTATTCGAGAGTATTTTTACCTTCTTATTTTAATAAAATCAATAAAAATATGCATATGGTGGAATTTAGAAACTAATCAATTACATTAGTAAAACTTTTAATTTATTGCTCAACTAAAATTTATTTTATATTTTTATTGGTAATTAATTTCACACAAATACGTAATTTCTACACGCATATAATAGAGTTTCTAGTTTAAGAGATATGTCATTTTATTATTTCCATTTATGAAATTTTAGGATGAATTAGATAATTTCTTTTAAATGCCCCTACCTAAATATGCTTAAGTCGTCTTTACCCATATAAAAGTCTGGTTAAGTTTAATTTAGCAAGCAGGGGCTTTGAATGACCCTTAAATTGTTTTAGTTGTTTTAAAAGTTACAATATTTTAAAATATAAAATTTAATTTTGATCCTCCAAAATATAAAGTATATGATTTAATCATTCCAAAATTTTATAATTTTACGTAAACACGAAAGTAAAATTATATTTTAACTCCTTAAAAATTTATAATTCAAATGTAATCTATTTAAAAAGAAATTTAATTTTACCAGTATATCGCTTATCAAGTAACACCAACTTAACAGTGAAATTATAAACTAAAAGCATGTATTTATAAGGAAGTGTGATTTTAAAAAACTTCCATTTTTTTTCTAACCACAAAACAACTTATTTTTAACAAATTTGTAATTTAAGTGAAAAGATCTAATAAGGAAATACTTACTCTTCTCAAGGTAAACAACTATTAAGTCAGCATTTCTACGCCTTTACAAAACTAATCTGCCTTTCTCTTCTTGATTAGAACTTATATACCCTTTTCAACAGCTACTAACCTCTGTAACAGATTTATTGACTTCTTGAACTAACTAACCATTTCAATTACTAACCACTATTTCAAATACTAAATGTGACTCTTAACATTCATCCATCTTCTCTGCGGACAAAACCCGAAGGAGAGTTCGAAAACGAGCAAAAGACGCCAGTGATAACGGCTTGGTAAATATATCCGCGACTTGATCACGGTGCCGAACTCAAGCAACCATAATAGACCCATCTGCAACTTTTCGCGAACAAAGAACAAATCGAGCTCAACATGTTTGAACTTAGAGTGCAAAACACGATTAGTCGCCATGACCATCGACCGAGCTATCACACCAAACTGTGGGAATATCATCTGACTTCACTTGAAGTTCTTGAAGTAAAGAAAGCAACCAAACAACTTCACTCGCTGCTACAAAGAAGATCGCGATATTCTCGTTACCAGATACCTAGCGACCACTTGTCGTTTCTTGATCCCCAAGAAATAGGTTAGGTCCAAAATAAACACAAAACCCGGTTGACCGACGATCATCAAAATCGAGCCCCCAATTAGCATCAGCATAAGCACTCAAGGATAACTGATTAGAAGGCCGAAAAATAATCCCAAAATCCATAGTACCACTGAGGTACCGTAAAACACATTTTAGAGCTGCCATGTGAACATTGGTAGGACTATGCATAAATTGACATAGCCGATTCACAGAATAAGCAATATCAGATTTAGTAAGAACTACGCATCAAGACGCACTGCAAGACTTCTATACTCAGTGGAATCGACTAATAAATCACCATCATTCTTGGATAAGGTGGATGAGCTCACCATTGGTGTGTGAACACCTTTCGCAGCCAACATCGACGCCCGATCAAGAATATCTTGAATGTACTTTGTTTGGTTCAAATGCAGCCACTCGGACATGTTTCGACAGACTTTGATCCCAAGAAAATAGTGTAGATCACCCATATCCTTAAGTGAGAACTCATCATTCAATAATCGAACAAAGCGATCAACCTCAACAACCAAGTTCCGAGTAATAATGATGTCATCAACATATACCAAGACATAAAGGGTTGATTTGGGCTGGAGTCAAAGAAACAACGAGGCATCAGACTTAGAGAGAACAAAACCAACAGAAACAAGAAATTGCTTCAGTTTTTCAACCCAGGCTCAAGGCGCTTGACGAAGACCATATAAAGCTTTCTTCAACCGACACAAAAGTAACTTGCCAGACGAGTCAGACTGAACATACCCCGGAGGTTGTTGCATGAACACCTCGGTATCCAGCTCCCCATTTAAAAAAGTATTATTCACATCAACTTGTCGAAGTGACCATCCTCTAGACACAACAATGGATAAAATAAGACGTATAGTAGCAAGTTTGACAACTAGACTAAACGTCTCCTTAAAATCACAACCAGGTACTTGAGAACAGCCCTTGGCTACCAATCTAGCCTTGTGCCGAGCAACAGAACCATCTGAATTCCTCTTAACCTTAAATAACGATTTGCACCCAATAACCTTGTGATTTGATGAAAGAGGAACGAGTTCCCATGTAGAATTGCGAACAAGGGCATCATATTCAGCCTGAGCTGCAGCACGCCACTCAACAGACGAGAATGCTTGCTCGATGGTGGACGGTTCTGTGGCTTCAACAAACAAAACCTTAGGTTTGAAAACTCTAGCCTTGGCTCGAGTGACCATCGGATGAGTGTTAATGGTCACAGGAAGTCTGGGTAAACTATCAACATCAGTAGAAGAGGAAGAACTTGACTCAACATTATCACCGGTAGGCGAAGAGCTAGACGCAAGCAGGTTAATAGAGCCAGACGGAAGAACACCAGACGAAAAGGGTGCATTTCCAGCAGATGACTCAACACTATTAGAGCTAGACGACAGAACACCAGACGAAGAGGGTACATTTCCAGCAGAAAAAGGATTATGAAAACTCAAACCACCCGAGACTTTCTGAACTAGGGGAATGGTCGTGGGCACAGATTCTTCATAATTTGATAAATGAAATATAGACACATTTCCAGATTCGATAAAAACTTCCATTCATCAAAAATAACATGTCTGGAATTATTTTATAGATTTATCGAACTGATTCTTTACAAGGTGCTGGAACTGTACAAAACATTCCAATGCCTGAGACTTCTGACTTAAAAGATAAAGCCATGTAAACCGAGTAGAAGCATCAATAAAGGACACATGATACCATTTGTTTTCAGATGCCACAGCCCCGGGGCCCCAAAGATCAGAGACAATTAACTCAAACGGTTGATAATTTGCCGTAGAAATAGAAAATGGCAACTTATGAGATTTACCTTTTTGACACGCAGTGCAAACATGATCAGCATAGTCTTTATTAATTTTGACATTACATTTTTCTAGAACACTTCTAATAACAGAAAAAGAAGGTGACCAAGGCGATTATGCCACAGATCAAAGACAGAACTTTGAACATCTTTATTTCGAACTTCTATGTGAGCATTAAAGGAACTTCAAAGAGCATCAAAAATGGTATAAGCCATCACGTATGTGGCCCTCAACAGATCTCCCCGCCTTTATGTCCTTGATAACACAAAGACGTAGGTGAAACTCAAAAATACTTAGATTATCATTAGCAAATTGAGACACCGACAAGAGATTCTTCCTTATACTCGGCACACACAAAACATTTGATAACCGTTGTACAAAGCCCAAAATTGCCCGGCCCAAAATACACAAACCCAACAACCAAATCCAGACCCAACCAGATCCTGACCCAGCAAAACCCAATTACATACCCAAAATAAAAAAAAAAAACCCAAATTGACGGGGCCCAACAGGCCCACTCTCTTTTTTTCAGCAAGCTAGGGTTTCAGAGAACCCTAGCGCCGCAACCCTCTGCGCCGCAGCCACCAACCCCTCACCTACCCCGACTTTTCGGCTTCTGACACCACCGGCCACCTGCTCCACCATACCCCGGTCACCTGCAACACGCAAAATGAAGTGATGTAATCAGAAGCAAACAAGAGCAGTAGAAATATTAGTATTATATGATATTTCAATGGCTATAAAAGCCGATTTTGAATACTGTAACAAGGAGGTTTTTTCTTCTTCTTTTGAAAATAAAAAAAAAACAGAGAGCATTCAAGCAAAAAGGTTTTTTCTTTTCGAAAAATGATAAGAGAGACAGAGAGACTCGCATAGAAGGGGCTTCTTTTTCTTTTTATGAATACAAAAACAGAGATTTAAAACGAGAAAAGAGATAGATCTATAAAACAAAGGCGCAACAAAGTAAGCAGGATCGGGTATTAACCCACCAGAGATTAAAATCGAAACCGAACGGAGGTGACTGTTTGCATTTTTTTTTTTTTTTGAAAACCATTCTTTCTCTTGTACATATATATACATAACAACACTTTAACAAAAAAGGATAAAAAATACAAAAAAAAAAAAATTACCTTTTCCGACCACCGTGGATTTGGGTTGAGCGCCGAGCTCAAGGCCACGGCGACAATAATCAATGGCCCTCCGGCCGAGCCACCCACCGCAGAGAAAAAAGGGCCAAAGTTTGTTTTTTTTAAAGATGCGAAATGATTTTTGGTGGAAATTGGCTTATATAGCCAAATCAAAACGACGTCGTTTTGGTCGGCGCCCATAAGCCCTAAAACGACGTCGTTTTGACCTGGCCGACCCGAATCCGACCCGAATCCGACCCGCCCGACCTAGGATCCGCGTGTTTTTGTTAAATGGTCTATTTGCGCTCGCGGTCCTTCCGCTTTTTTATGATTTTACAATTAAATTTTCGATATTTTAATTTAGCCCAACAAGTTGCATGCCATGATTTGATCCCTTTAAAACACAAATTTAATTTGTTTGGGAAAATTACCCTCTCAAATTTCCATCTTTTACGCTGATTTCAATTTAGCCCTTAAACCCTTGTTTATTTTTAATTTGACCCGAAACTCATGTTTTCAATGCAATTTAATCCCCCTTTTTAAATATTTTGCAATATATTTTACTGTTTTTACTTTTATTTTCATTTTATTTTTACTATTATTAATTATTTTCATTATTATTTATTATACCCATTTTATTTCACTACTATTTTGCTTATCACTATTTTAGCACATGTTATTATTTTATTTTCACTACTTTATTAAGTTATTATCTATTATTATTGTTATTATTATGATTATTATTATTGCTATTTGTTATTTTCATTATATTTTACTATTGTTTGTATACTATTACTATCATTTGCGATCGCATGCTTATTTTTTCTACTATTATTATCATTATTACTATTATTAATATTATTATCTTTTGAAATTGTTATTTGTTATTCCCGATATTATCATTATTATCTATTTTACCATTACTATTATCATGACTATATCATTATTCGTATATTTTTATTATCGTTATCATTTTATTATTAATATTATTATTGTTATGTATATATATTTGTTTATTTATGTTGTATGTATTATTTTATTAGCATCCATCATTTTTATTATCATTATTATTATTTTCGCTTTCAAGTAACGCCTTTACTATCTTGCCATCGCTATTTCATTTATTTATTTATTCAATTTTATTACTACTTTGTATTATCATAATATTATTATTATTATTACTATCATTTGTATTTTTATTTATAATATTCACATCCATATTTATTATCTTTGTTTTGTATTATATTTTGAACAAAACATCTTTCATAAGATCATCACATTTCATCTAAAAGATTTCAAAACGAGGCAATGTTTTGGTATTTGGAAACTCGAGAAATAGTGCCCTAACGTCTTTGGGTTGCGATTTTTCGCTTGACCAAATAACTTAACATCCTTTTTACGAAGCTTTATGAATCACGAGATGACTTTGCTCACGAGAGATTAAAACATCGTGTCCTAACGTCTTGGATGTGATGTTTATATCTTTTGGGACAAAAAAATTTCAAATTTTGATTCAAGCCTTTTCTAGAATTCAATCCCATACGACGATTTTGAAAAGTCGCTACACTGCTCAAAGGTTTTTAAAGTGAAGGCAATGTTTTGTATTTAGGAATTGGGAAATAGTGCCCTAACGTCTTGGGTTGCGATTTTCCGCTTGACTAAATAACTAAACATCCTTTTGATAAACTTCGTGAAACCTCGAGATAGCTTTGATTACTAAGGTTTAAAGCATCATGTCCTAACGTCTTTGGATGTGATGTTTGTATCCTCTCTGAGCAAAGAAATCTCAAAATTTTGGCCCTAATTATCCAAACATTTTTAGAGGATCCAGATTTTAAAACCTTTTAAAACTTCCGACATTAAGACACTAATTAATCATTTTGGTACCAATTTTGGGCGACGAGGGTGCTAACCTTCCTCGTATGTGAATCGACTCCGGACCGATTTTTAAAAACTTCATGACCAAAAACACTGCTTTAGTAAAACAAAATGTTTTATTAAAATAAAGGTGATCCGATCACACCAAATAATGGTCGGTGGCGACTCGCTTTTTTTTCCTATTTTCAAAACCCAACGCCGAACCCGCTTTGTTTTCCAAAAAATGGTTACGACGACATGCGACTCCACTGGGACGATGAAGAGAGTCAAGCCATAAATTGATTATTTTCGCCTTGTGTCGGAAGTTTGAAAGCTCGATTTGAAAATTACAATCTTTTATTGCGTGTTGTTTCAATTTCAACATTGCATTGCATGACCGCTGTGGTCACACCTTTAGGTGAGAGTGAGAAACTACTCCTTCGTGAGGTTTTCACCTCCGCGTGATAGTGGATCACTTTCGGATACATCCGCATTCTATGTCTTCGTGAGATTTTCATCTCCGTGTACCATAGGGAAATGTATCCTCGAATTGAACTCGGTCTATATGAGCCTATAATGCGTGAAGATCGAGGAATCAGCTGGTTCAGGTACCCCTCCTTAGAACCAAACCTCATATAGTAAGCCCTAAAGAACCCACCCTAGGTAGAGCCACGCCAAACCCTAGTGGTTAACAAATTAGGTGCTTTTTATTCTTTGCCTATTGTGTATGAAATACTGATTTGCTTTATTTTTGTTTTTGCATGGCATATTCATCAAAAAGGTGTTGATTCACGTTCAATTGCCCAAATAGATAGCTTTGTCATGGAAAAGGGGTTTCTTGATAGAGTGGAAGACAACGCGGCCGTCCGGGTTTGGGCCGAGACTGTGCAGCAAGAAAAAGGTGATAGCCTCGCAGAAGGGCACGTATCAGAATTATGGGACTTCACGCGTATCAATGTCACCCAAAACAATCTTCAGGAGATGAAAGAGATATGGGGTCAATGGGATCATGAGATCAAGCAATTATTCTACTATCATTACGAGATCCGCCATATCTCGCCGACGTCAAGGTAGACCAAAGACCTATTTCGAGCTATGGCCCAATTTTGGAATCCCGCTTATAGTCTTTTACTTTCGGAAAGTGGATCTAGTGCCTACTATAGAAGAATACACAAGATTACTTCGCTGTTCAAAATTCAAGCCGATAAAGTTTATACAAGACCTGTTAACGTTCCCACCTTCTTAAAAAAGTTGATGAATATTACGGGAATGAGTGAGCAGTGGGTTGCAGCACGGATAAAACAAAAAGGAGATTGTAAGTGTATCCCTTGGAGAAATTTAAGGACTTGATCATAGCACACCTTGATGTGAAGAAAAGGGTTGACATCTTTGCCTTGAGCATTTACGGATTGATCATCTTCCTAAAGCTCTAGGGCATGTAGATGAGGCGGCCTCGATCTATTCGACAAAGTTGATAGAAGAGTCACGCCTGCTCTCGCACTCCGCCGAAACTTTCGTGTCTCTAAACGCGTCAAGAGCGGGCGAAGGAAGATTCACCGGTTGTGCATGCCTCTTGCTAGTATGGTTCAACAGTCATTTTTGAAAGTGGAAAGGCACCAGTCGAATCTTCTCCGAGGACTATTCTCCGCTAAAGGAATTAGCACCACACCAAGGCGAGAGGATCTTACTAAGAAAATGGATGACAATTTTGCAAAACCCGCAAGAGGAAGACGTGGTATGGAAAGCTCCTTTGGTGGTTCCTGATGAGATACTATATCGATGTGGAGATTTTGACTGGGTCCCATTATTAGGAGTGTGGGGAGCCGTTGATATGCTCCTCTCTTTGTGTTGAGACAATACCGATCGAGGCGCTTTATACCGAACACAAGGTCTAATTCAGTGAATTTGAATACAAAGGGATCATTGTAAGAAAAGGGTTCGTGAAATAGCAAGTGCTTGGAGTCAGACTCATAGAATGAAAAGGTTTACCGCAAACCCGATGACAACTCCCGAATACGACCGATGGAGAAGCCAGAGAATCAACGACAACATTCCCACACCAGGCCAGGAAGACGCTCGATCAATGGAGGAACACCTACAGGTAATCCCATCAGAGCTCGAAATCATTAAACAAGATTTTGAGAAAAGGAATGCGGAATTGGGGAAAAGGATAGAACGGTTAGAAGAAGAGAAGATGCAGCTGGGTTTGGACGTTGACATTCAGAAGCTAGAGGCCGAAAAATTGAGAAAAGGGAAAAATAAAGCTGAGGAAGATTTGGACAGCTTTGAAGACGTACTATAAGAAGTCAAAGGTCAATGAAGCTTGCTGGATTAGGAAAAACATCAGAGCAATGGGGTCAAGAACTCAGAGAGGAAAAAAATAGAGCTAGCCAATGGGAACGAGAACTCCGAGATACTCAAGCTCGAGAAGATACTCTGAAAAGAAGTCTGGCAAAAACCCAAAGCGAGAAAGAAGGATTAAAGACTCGGGTGGCAGAATTGGAAAGAACCTTGTATCAGTATCGTAGCCGCAACTCTGCAGTTGAATTAAAAGCTAGCCTGAGTAAAATTGAAGAAATGAAAGCGAGAATCGAAGAGCTAGAGTCTGCTTTACATGGTTGTGAGCTACGGGTGGAACTGCTGAAGTCAATGAGGAACGTTGGAAGCAACAACTTCATCACTCCCAAAATCAAGTCGTGGATCGGATTACATCATGGGGAAGTCGTGGCATAAGTGCGAGAGGTCGCGAGCATTTGCAAACCTTAGAGTCCAAGTCGATGTACTAAGTTTATTTTATGAATCAAAGTCGTAACAAGGACAAGAGTTAGCTAGGCTTTGAGAAAGTCAAGGCCTTAAGCATTAGGCGAGGCCTTATATGTAATCCATTCTATGTAAAGAAACTTATTTTCTAGAGAAGTTATTCTAATGGAAATTGAATCAGAATTAATGCCTTTTTTGCATACATTTCATGCATTAGCATTACATTACATCATGTGCATTAAATCTTACACAAGAACCTTAAATTGTGACAGTTACCCTGGAACATCGCTACAATACGTGAGGTAAAACTAAAATTATGGATCAAAGGATAGAAAGACTAGAGCAAATGCAAAGGAAATACAAGATCGATGCAAGAACGATTAACCAAAATGCAAAGAAGATATGATAGAACGGATGCAAGAATCCCAAAACAACATGATAAGTCACCGCGCAACTATTGGCCAATGAACGAGGAAAAGGCGCCATTGCTAGCTCGTGGAATAATGATGACCTCGCTACCCTCCCGGATTTACCCCGCCAAATACCCAAGCACCACCGAGATATGTCCCCAAAGGACGCCTGTTGTTATCAAAGCACAGCACGTGTTGAGACCAAGAATGCCGCAAGACTTCCCAATCGGTTCAGCACTAATCCCGAGAAGGTCCGCTAACCCTATAGTTCCCGACTTGATGAAATGGTCAAATGGATAAGGCAAAGGCGAACCTTCCCAAACAACTCGAGGACCGCTGTAAATGGTTAGAAGAGAAGTTTAAGGAAATAGAGATCACGACCATCGCTACGGGTGGACGCTAAAGACTTGAGCCTAGTCCCGGATCTCGTATTTCCTCCAAAATTTAAGACCCTGATTTTGAAAAATACAACGGACCATTGCCTCAAACGCACATCACAATGTATTGTCGACGGATGGCGTGACATGTTAACAATGATCAATCGCGATTCATCGCTTTCAAGATACCTGGCCGGGTCCGCGCCAAATGGTACAATCACCACCAGCACCCAGATCAAATCATGGAAGGACCTAGCAGTGCCTTCCTCAAACAATACGGCACATAGTCGATATAGCGCTGATCGAATCACGCTCCAAAACATGGAGAAGAAGCCAACGAAAGTTTCAGCAATATGCCCAATGATGGAGGAAATAGCCACGCAAGTTCAGCCACCGCTTTTGGAAAAAGAGACTGCCATGCTTTTTATTAATACCTTGAAAGCCCCTTTCATAACCCATATGATAGGGAGTACAACTAAGAGCTTTGCTGATATAGTAATGGCAGGGGAAATGATCGAGCATGCTATAAGGGGTGGCAAAATCGAGACAGGAGAAAGCACCGCGAGAGTCGCCCTAAAAAGAAAGACAAGGAGGTCAATAATGTGAGTACATATAATAGAGGATACCCAAAGGCGATCGCAGTTAATCAGCCAAAGGCAAGCACAACCGGGCAACCAGGGCCAGCAAGACAGAATCGGGAACTAGATCAAATTCTGAAAGGATCCAATTCACGCCGATTCCGATAACGTACAAAGAGTTATACCAGATTTTATTCAATGAGCACATCGTGTCCCCTGCTTTACTTACAACCATTGCAGCCCCATACCCTAAGTGGTACGACCTAAACGCCAATGCGATTACCACGCAGGGATAGAGGGCATTCGATAGAGAATTGCCTCGCCTTCAAAAAGGTAGTCGAGAGGCTAATCAAAATGGGTGTTATAGCGCTTGATGACTTGGTAAGAAAGGGGAACCCATTGCCTAATCATGAGGAAAAAGGGGTGAACGCAATCGGTGAAGAGATTGTGAGAAAGATCAAGAGAGACGTCGCCGAAGTGAAGACCCCGTTGCGAATAGTCTGGAAGGAAATGGTGAAAAGAGGATTGATAGAGTCAGATTCTACAGGAAGCAAAATACATATGAAGAATTGTTGCGAATTCCATAAGACGAGGGGGCACGAGATCCAAGAATGTGCCGATTTTAAAATTTTGGTGCAAGGCCTCATGAACAACAAAGAGCTGGAGTTTTATGAAGAAGGAGTGGAGGAAGAGGAAATATGCGCGACCGAGGAAGAATTGACAAAGCCCGGAGTTAATTACCCGAGAATCATCATTTCATGAACACAGGGGCGAGTGATCTGGAAGACCAAAATCACAATTCAGAAACCTGCTTCCTTTCCCTACCAAGATAGTAAAAGGGTACCTTGGAATTATAATTGCAATGTGACAACACCAGGAGCGCAAGGTTCCACTAGTATTCCGGAGGAAGTCAAGAACGAAGGTTCCTATACGCGAAGTGGAAAGCGTTATGATCCTGAAAACAGGAGAACGGGAGCGACGAAACTGAAGACTGTGTCGATTGGGAAGGAAAAAGAACCCGAAGCCGTTGTCAATGAGCCCGTAAAAGAGGAAGAGGCTAAAGAGTTCTTAAAATTCTTGAAACACAGCGAATACAGTGTGGTGGAGCAACTGCACAAACAACCAGCCCGTATCTCTGTGTTAGCACTACTTCTAAGCTCTGAAGTGCATCGCGAAGCATTAATGAAAGTACTGAATGAGACCTATGTTACTAAAGATATATCCGTCAACAAGTTGGATCGTCTGTTAGTAACATAAGCGCCGATAATTTCATCTACTTCACGATGATTTAAATCCCACCGGAGGTATGGGGTCAAGAAAGGCATTACACATAACTACCCGCTGTAAGGGATACACCTTGCCAAGTGTGCTAATAGATAATGGGTCAAGATTAAATGTCTTACCACTAGCCACACTCAAGAGGTTGCCAATAGATAGTTCTCATATGAAGTCCCGCCAAAACATAGTGAGAGCATTCGATGGCACCAAAGAAGAGTGATGGGAAGAATAGACATACCATTATTGATCGGCCTAATACCTATGAAGTAGACTTTCGGTCATGGATATCAAGCCTTCTTACAATCGCCATTAGGGAGGCCTCGGATTCATTCAATGGGTCAGACCTTCATCATCGCACTGTAAATTGAAATTGGTAATGTAAAATCTACCGGTAACTATAAACGTCAAGATGATATCATAGCAATCGCTACCAATGAAGCGCCATACCTAGAGACGAATGAGGAAGCCATTGAATGTTCATTTCGGTCCTTAGAGTTCGTGAATGCGACTTTCATCTCGAAAGAAATAAAGTCCCGTCACCTAAACTATCCAAGACTACTGTGATGGGATTGCAAATGATGATGGAAAGGAGCCTTACCGGAAAAGGATTGGGTAAATATCTCCAAGGAAAGTCCAGCCCGATGCTGAAGGAAAAAGGGGATCGCTTTGGTTTAGGTTTCAAACCAGATGCTAAACAAATAAAGAAGGAGATAGAGAAAAGACAAGAAAGGAGAAATGCCAGGCTGAATGGAGAAGACGTTAAGTGGGAACCGATGACATTTCCCCACATATCTCGCACCTTCGTATCAGGAGGAATGATTTACCCGGAAAAGAGTCTCCTAGAGGGAATGTCCTCACATCAATGCCATACACGAGGAGGAGATCGATCAAAGAAGATTTTCGCATCCGCCCATATGAACCCGAAGCACATTAGACAATTGGACCGCAGAGGAATTTCTCAGTAGTGTTTAGAGATTTTGCAGAGTAATGTTCTAACACTCTTGTTGTTTTTAAGCCTAGAAACAATGAGATTTCTTTTGTGAAATAGGCTTATGTTCTACATTTCGCTTTAATAAAATGCATCTTCAATTCTACTAAATATTCTCTTATTTTACATTTTACCATTTATTCTTTGTTCTCATTCATATCATGTGAATAATTGTCCTCAAATTCATTTGTTCTTTATACACCCTTCGATACCCATTACGTGTCTCTAGACATCAATGATATGAGTAATGATACTACTGATTCGAGGTCCGCTTTGAGCAAGACATGTGTTCAGAGGAATCTGGACTTTGGAAATGACATGAATGCGACTTGCCTCCTGGATTTGTTGAGAATGGTAGAGCAAGAAGAAAACAGATCCTACCCCATAAAGAGCTCAGAGAAACGGTGAGCCCGGGAGAGGGCAAGAGGTGAAAATTGAGCTTGTATTATCAAGAAACCAAAGGGACCTCATCGAACTACTCCATGAATTCAAGGATGTGTTCGCATGGTCGTACCAAGATATGCCCGACTAAATCGATATTGCAAGACACCGACGCCCATAAGGGAAGAATGCAAGCCACCCAATGAAGCTCAAGAATGCGACTGACGCCTTGTTAAAAATAAAAGAAGAAGTCGAGAAACAATTTAATGCCGGTTCTTACAAGTGGTCAAGTACTCAGATTGGTGGCTAACGTTGTCCCCGCCCCAAGAAAGACGGAAGGTACGAATGTGCGTGGACTACAGAGACTGAACAAGGCCAAATTAAAGGACAATTTTCCACGCCTCACATCGACACTTTAGTAGACAATACAACAGGTATTCATTACTCTCTTTCATGGATGGTTTCTCGGTACAACCAAATAAAATGCATCCCGAGGACATGGACAAGACAACGCTTATAACGATGTGGAACATTTTGCTACAAAGTAATGCCATTTGGGCTAAAAATGCAGCGCGACATATCGTAGAGCCATGGTAACCTTATTCCATGACATGATGCATGTGGAAATTGAGGTTTACGCCGACGATATGATCGCCAAATCCGAATCAAGAAGAGCACGTGCAGTGTCTTGAGAAAATTGCTTTTGAGGTCGAGAAAATTCCAGTTGAAGTTTAACCCGCAAAGTGTACCTTCTGGGCTCGGTCCGGAAGTTGCTCGTTCATAGTCGCGAAAAGGGATTGAGGTTGACCCGATAAAGTCGAGCCATACAAGAATTACCTCCACCACGCACTCCAAAAAGAAGTTAGAGGTTTCTTAGAAGGTTGAATTACATCGCTTCGGTTCATTTCACAACCGATCGGAGATGTGATCCCATATTCCGCCTCCTCAAGAAACACAACCTGCACGGGATGAAGAATGCCAAAAGACCTTCAAAAGGTGAAACAATACTGCCTCAGTCCCCTAGATTAATGCCGCTTCAACCGCATAAGCCCTCATCCTTTATCTAACAAGATTTGATAATTCGATGGGATGCGTCTTTGGGTCAACATGATGAATCGGGAAGAAAGAAAAGCAATATACTACCTTAGTAAGAAATTCACCGCATGTGAAATGAGATACCCGCCAATCGAGAAATTATGTTGCGCCTTGATTTGGACAACTCAAGGTTGAGGCAAGACATGTCAGATCACACGACATGGCTCATCTCAAAGGTAGATCCCTTAAGTATATGATGGAATCTACCGCTTTGAATGGAAGGATGGCCAGTGGCGATCCTCGCTTCCTAATTTGACATCGCTTATGTAAACCAAAAGGCGGTAAAAGGGAGCGATAGCGACTTTCTAGCCAAGAGAGCCCTTGAAGACTATGAGCCCTTAGATTTTGATTTCCTAATGAGGATTTGATGTACGTGGCGTACATTGAAGAAGGTACCTCCAAGACCACCCTTGAAATTAAATTTTGACGGGCATCAAATGCCGTGGGTAATGGAATTAAGGCGTCGATATCCCCAAAAGGAGACCATTATCCATTCACTTGTAAACCGGATTTCGATTGCACTAATAATATGGTGAATATGAAGCTTGCATCATGGGGCTCGCTACCGCTATCGAATATAAAATCAGGGTATTAGAAGTCTATGGAGATTCCGCTCTGGTAATCTATCAACTCAAAGGAGAATGGGAAACCAGGGATCCAAAATTGGTTATCTATAAAAGATTGGCCCAAGAACTTATCAAAGAGTTCGATGACATCACTTTCAATTACCTGCCCAGGGACGAGAATCAGATGGCCGATGCCTTGGCTACCCTGGCTTCCATGGTCCGAATAAATGAAAGCGAAGATATGAAGCCAATACAAATGAGCATTCATCAAGACCCAGCCCATTGCTACAATGTCGAGGAAGAAGGAAAAACTGGCCCACCGTGGTACCATGATATATTATGTATTTAAAGAATCGTGAGTACCTCGATCAAGCCACCGAGAATGAAAAAAGACGCCGAGGAGATTAGCCCGTGATTACGCTCTTGGATGGAGAAGTCTTATACAAGAAAAGAAGGATCAAGTGTCACCGAGGTGTGTAGACGCCACCAAGTTAAGCTAATCCTAGAAGAAGTCCATGAAGGTGTCTGTGGAACTCATGCTAATGGTTTCACAATGGCCAAACAAATAATGAGATTCGGATATTATTGGTCCACCATGGAGGAGATCAGATCAACTATGCCAAAAATGTCATAAGTGCGATTTATGGAGACAAGATTCACGCACTTCGCCACCTTTACATGTTATGACTTCGCCATGGCCATTTTCCATGTGGGGCATGGACGCTATTGGGCCAATATCTCCGAAGGCATCGAATGGACATCGATTCATCTTTGTGGTTATCGACTACTTCACGAAATGGGTAGAGGTCGCCTCATATGCTAACGCTACTAAATCGGTAGTTAGCCGGTTTTGAAGAAGGAAATCATTTGTCGATATGGAATGCCCGAAAGGATCATATCGCACAACGCTACTAAACTTAAACAATAGCACGATAGCGGGGTTTGTAGCCAATTCAACATCAAACACCACAATTCATCACCAGACGCCTAAAAATGAATGGTGCAAGGAAGCGACCAACAAAAACATCAAAAGATAGTGGGAAAGATGATCGAGACTTACAGACATCGGCATGAGAAGTCGCTGTCAGACTTATGCTTATCGAACGTCCGTCCAACCTCTACCGGGCAACGCCTTTTCATTGGTCTATGGGATGGAGGCGGTCCTACCTATTGAAGTAAAATACCTTCTCTCCGAGTATTATCAGAAGTGAAACTGGATGAAGCTGAATGGATCCAGGCTCGATATGACCAGTTGAACTTAATTGAAGAAAAGAGATTGAGAGCTATCCGTCACGGTCAAATGTACCAAAAGCGAATGATGCGAGCTTACAACAAAAAGGTTCGCCCAAGGGAGTTCCACGAAGGGGACCTCGTGCTGAAAAAGATCCTCCCCATACAAAAGGACCACAGAGGGAAATGGATGCCGAACTGGGAAGGACCGTATGTGGTAAAGAAAGCTTTCGGAGGTGCACCGATTCGACAGAGATGGACGGAAAAGCTTGCCCAATCCGTGAACTCGATTCGCTTAAAAATACTTTGCTTAAGATAGAAGAAGCCAAGGTGAAAACCCACAAAGGGCACTTTGAGACTTCAAAAAAAAAAAAACGGAGAGGCCAAGGTGAAAACCCGCAAAAGGGCACCTTGAGACCAAAGGGCTTTTTGAGTTGAAAACCCGAAAAGGGCGGCTCAAATTTTGAATGGACACGTCGCGATCTCGCAGCGCCATAATCAACAGAAGAGGAAGTACGTTGCATATCGGGGCATCGACAAAATACTTCGAGTCTTCTAAACACATGACAGGCTCAGAGCAGTCTTCTTGAAGCTTGTATATAGAAGCCCAATTGGCGATGTCTAGGGCGTCTGATCCATGTTGTTATTTTACCATTTTTGAGTCCTTTCCCCCAAAAAAGGAGGGAATATGTCCCCAATCAATGTTCTTTGTTTCATAGATAAATTCATTTTGATTCTCTTTGAAATCGATCTGCTGTTATCCATCATTAACATGATGCATTAAAAAACAAATTGATGAACTAATGATTTCACAAAAGAAAGTTCCACGTATCACTTTGAAAATCTCTAGATAAAACAGGAAGCCAAAACAGAACATTTGTTTAGAGCCTCCACGAACACAAGATAAAGACATTGGAAAAAGGGGTCTCAAAGAAGACCATTTCTTCAAAGTCCTCGCCCGATTCAAAGAATTGTGGGTGGTGAACAATGTTACTTGGTCATATAGAAGAGTATAACAGGCCAATTTTCGATAAGGAAAGATTCAAAAACCCTAAAATTGTTGAGGAACGAATCTAAAACAAACCAAGTCGAGTATTCTTCAAGAAGGAGTTGTGACTCCCGGGGAAGACAGCTAGAAGTCAAGGCAGACCTGTGTTCTAAGGCCTAAAATAGGTTTCGAAAGTTCCGCAGGGGCAAGCCATTCATACGAAAACGGTCACTGAGAGGGAAACGAAGATAAAACCTTAACAGACAAATGAGCGATAACACCTTAAATAGGAATCATACTCATAACATTCTGACTCATCATACTCATGGCATTCTAATCATTAGGCATAAGTATGTATGCATTCTACAGGTTACGTCCTCAAGAAGGACAGTACAGTTGAGCAGATCTCGTCTCCCTGAGTATGCAGTGGAGCAGATCAAAGAAGCAGATTCGACATTCCTAAAGTTACAGGAAGCAGATTGAAGACATCAGTCTGGTGATCCTTGAGTTTGCAAGGATCAGATTGAAGAAAGCAGATTTGACGCTCCCGGTTGCGAGAAGCGATCAAAGATTCGGTCTGGTGACCCCGAGTTTGCGTGGATCTCGATCAAGATAATAGATTTGACCTTCTTGAAGTTGCAAGAAGCGATCTAAGATAACAGATTTGACATTCCCGAAATTGCGGAAATGATCAAAGATTCACCGTGATCCTTGAGTTTGCAAGGATCGATTGAAAGAGGCGATTTGACCTTCTTGAAGTTGCAAGAAGCGATCTAAGAAAGCAGATTTGACCTTCCCGGTTGCAGAAGCAGATCGAAAATATCAACTGGTGATCCCCGAGTTTGCCGGGATCGATTGAAGAAAGCAGATTTGACCTTCCCGGTTGCGAAGCGATCGAAGATATCACCTGGTGATCCTTGAGTTTGCAAGGATCGATTGAAGATAGCAATTTAGACTTTCCTAAATTTGTACGAGTAGATCGAAAATAAACAAGTCACATCCCATTGAAGTCGCAGCAAGAGTAGATTGAAGCCACATATCGGTGGAGTGGATCAAGCAACAAGATGCGGTGGGCGAAGCGGCGCTACGACCAAGGAGAGCACCGAGAGGCCAAGATTTATGAGGCCGGGCAATATTGCTTTAAAGTATTTGCTCTATTCTCGTATACGAAAATGAGCAAAGAGGGCAAATAGACAAAGCCCAAAATTGCCCTACCAAAATACACAAACCCAACAACCAAATCCGGACCCAACCAGATCCCCGACCCAAAGAAACCCAATTACATACCCAAAATAAAAAACCCAAATTGACGGGCCCAACAGCCCACTCTTTTTTTCAAAGAAGCTAGGGTTTCAGAGAACCCTAGCCAAGAACCTCTCAAGCCACAGCCCACCAACCCTCACCTACCCCGACTTTTCGACCTCGACACCACCGCCACCGCTTCCACCATACCCCTGGCCACCGCAACACGCAAAATGAAGTGATGTAACAGAAGCAAACAAGAGCAAAGAGAAATATTAGTATTATATGATATTTCAATGGCTATAAAAGCCGATTTTGAATACTGTAACAGGGAGGTTTTTTCTTCTTCTTTTGAAAATAAAAAAAAAACAGAGAGCATTCAAGCAAAAAAGGTTTCTTTTTCTTTTCGAAAAACAGATAAGAGAGACAGAGAGACTCGCATAGAAGGGGCTTCTTTTTCTTTTTATGAATACAAAAACAGAGATTTAAAACGAGAAAAGAGATAGATCTATAAAACAAAGGCGCAATAAAGTAAGGGGATCTGTATTAACCCACCGTAGATTAAACCAAACCGAACAGAGGTGACTGCTTGCATTTTTTTTTTTTGAAAACCATTCTTTCTCTTGTACATATATATACATAACAACACTTTAACAAAAAGGATAAAAATACAAAAATAAAATAAAAATTACCTTTTTCACCACCGTGGATTTGGTGGTTGAGCGCCCGCCACGGCGACAATAATCCATGGCCTCCCGGTCGGAGCCACCCACCTGCAGAGAAAAAAAAGGGCCAAAGTTTGTTTTTTTTTTAAAGATGCAGAAATGATTTTTTGGGGCTGGAAATTGGCTTATATAGCCAAATCAAAACGACGTCGTTTTGGTTTGCGCCCATAAGCCCTAAACGACGCTGCTTTGACTGGCCGACCGAATCCGACCGAATCCGACCACCACCTAGGATCCGCGTGTTTTTGTTAAATGGTCTATTTGCGCGCGCGGTCCTTCCGCTTTTTTATGATTTTACAATTAAATTTTTGATATTTTCAATTTAGCCCAACAAGTTGCATGGCCATGATTTGATCCCTTTAAAACACAAATATTAATTTGTTGGGAAAATTACCCTCTCATTTCCATCTTTTACGCTACGATTTCAATTTAGCCCTTAAACCCTTGTTTATTTTTAATTTGACCCAAACTCATGTTTTCAATGCAATTTAATCCCTTTTTAAATATTTTGCAATATATTTTATTGTTTTTACTTTTATTTTCATTTTATTTTACTATTATTAATTATTTTCATTATTATTTATTATACCCATTTTATTTCACTACTATTTTGCTTATCACTATTTTAGCACATGTTATTATTTTATTTTCACTACTTTATTAAGTTATTATCTATTATTATTGTTATTATTATGATTATTATTATTGCTATTTGTTATTTTCATTATATTTTACTATTGTTTGTATACTATTACTATCATTTGCGATCGCATGCGTTATTTTTCTACTATTATTATCATTATTACTATTATTAATATTATTATCTTTTTGAAATTGTTATTTGTTATTCCGATATTATCATTATTATCTATTTTACGATTACTATTATCATGACTATATCATTATTCGTATATTTTTATTATCGTTATCATTTTATTATTAATATTATTATTGTTATGTATATATATTTGTTTATTTATGTTGTATGTATTATTTTATTAGCATCCATCATTTTTATTATCATTATTATTATTTTCGTTTCAAGTATCGTCTTTACTATCTTGCCATCGCTATTTCATTTATTTATTTATTCAATTTTATTACTACTTTGTATTATCATAATATTATTATTATTATTACTATCATTTGTATTTTTATTTATAATATTCACATCCATATTTATTATCTTTGTTTTGTATTATATTTTGAACAAAACATCTTTCATAAGATCATCACATTTCATCTAAAAGATTTCAAAATGAGGCAATGTTTTGGTATTTGGAAACTCGAGAAATAGTGCCCTAACGTCTTTGGGTTGCGATTTTTCGCTTGACCAAATAACTTAACATCCTTTTTACGAAGCTTTGCGAATCACGAGATGACTTTGCTCACGAGAGATTAAAACATCGTGTCCTAACGTCTTTGGATGTGATGTTTATATCTTTTGGGACAAAGAAATTTCAAATTTTGATTCAAGCCTTTTCTAGAATTCAATCCCATACGACGATTTTGAAAAGTCGCTACACTGCTCAAAGGTTTTAAAGTGAAGGCAATGTTTTGTATTTAGGAATTGGAAATAGTGCCCTAACGTCTTTGGGTTGCGATTTTCCGCTTGACTAAATAACTAAACATCCTTTTGATAAACTTCGTGAAACCTCGAGATAGCTTTGATTACGAAGGTTTAAAGCATCATGTCCTAACGTCTTGGATGTGATGTTTGTATCCTCTGAGCAAAGAAATCTCAAAATTTTGGCCCTAATTATCCAAACATTTTAGAGGATCGATTTTAAAACCTTTTAAAACTTCCGACATTAAGACACTAATTAATCATTTTGGTACCAATTTTGGGCGACGAGGGTGCTAACCCTTCCTCGTATGTGAATCGACTCCGGACCCGATTTTTAAAAACTTCGGACCAAAAACACTGCTTTAGTAAAACAAAATGTTTTATTAAAATAAAGGTGATCCGATCACACCAAATAATGGTCGGTGGCGACTCCCGTTTTTTTTTCCTATTTTCAAAACCCAACGTCGAACCCGTTTTGTTTTCCAAAAAAATGGTTACGACAACCGTAATAAGCGTGACGGAGTAGATAAAACACCATTACCAATTGCCAATATTTTAGCTGGGTTGCCATTGCCCATTAAAAGAAGAGACGTACCTGAGTACGGTGTGCTATCACAAAGAGCCGTCGGATTTCGACATACGTGATGGCTCGCACCAGAGACAGGGTACCAAGATGTCGAGTCAACAGGAACAGGAATATACGAGTCATTACCTCCGGTATTAGAACCAACTTGTGCAGTATTAATATGAGATCCCGATGTGTCAGAGTAATTTGAAGGATGCAAGTCACCTAGCCAAGGGAGCCCAATCATGGATCGAATCCGGAATAGACTCGGGCATGAGGTTTCGTGCGCCATGGGATCGATTCACCACCACTTGGCCTTATATTATTTTGTCCATCACCACACGGCCTTTGAACAAATTGAGCACCACGAGTTGGATAATGCGTCGCAAATTCATGGCCAAACCCAACGTCATTGTCATATTTAATTTGACCAAAATCATGCCCAAATTGTGGTGGCCTATTCGGCCTGGGCAAGGAAAATGAAGCCACTTGTGGCCCACGTGTCACATTCCCATAATGGATGTCAGGTTGTCCCTCACCATAACGATTATTACTTGGGAAAAAATAATTTTGACCAAAATAATTTTGACCAAACTCATTAGAAAAAGGGCTCACCCTAGGATATTTGAACTGTTGAAGATCTATATCAACACCCATGCGACGATCAGAAAACCACCATCTCCAGTCACATACGCCGGATCAACATCAGATCGAAGGCCACGCAAGGCACTGAGGACGGAAGATCGAAATCTTTATAATAACGGTAATAACACCGTGGTGCAAGGTGTCCGAATCTACTGCATATTTGACACTGACTGCGAGGACGAAAGGAACGACCACGGCCACGAGGAGCCACTCGACCGCCACGAAAAGAGCCTTCAACCGCTGGCGACGGAGGAGATTCAACAAGATTGGCGCTAAGAGAGTTCTTGAATGTCCCGATTGTGCCTGGATTCACACTCCACAAGGGCATTGACAAGCCGAGAAAACGAGAAGAAACCAGGCGACAAGCACGCCGATGAAACAACAGACTCAAACTCCGATGGCAATCCGGCAAGCAAGATCTCCACCTTTTCTTTCTCCGAGATGTGAGATCCTGAAGTCTCCAATAAAGCACAAAGGTTTTTAATTCTAGAAACATAAGCTTTAATAGGCATATTACCTTTGCGCAACGAGTGCAGTTCATGTCACAGACGTGACTGTTTCGCTCTGGTGTCGGCAGCGAAGAGATCCATAACGGTGAGCCAAACATCACACGCGGACTTCGCGTCTATAAAGGACGGCAGAAGAGGAGCATTGATCGTGGAAAGAAGCCACGATGTTAAGAAATGATCTTGTTGTTTAAAGATTTGAGCCAAAGGATTTGTCATCAAAGATCCATCCGACCGAAAATAAACCGAGGAGGTGGAGCTAAAGTGCCGTCAAGCAACCCTAAAAGATCATAACCATCAAGAATAAGCTTGATCTGCTGTTGCCACTGCATGTAGGTCTCATCGGAAAGCTTCACGACATCGTGTCGAGGAAACTAAGTTGCAACTCGTTCACCGTTGAACGGCGCAACCGAGGAAGGATCAGCGGAAGGTTCGGTGGCCATGCATCCAATGATCAGCTGGCGAAAGATACCATGAAAAGATCTAATAAGGAAAGACTTACTCTTCTCAAGGTAAACAACTATTACGCTGTACTACAGTCTTTACAAAACCAATCTGCCTTTCTCTTCTTGATTAGAACTTATATACCCTTTTCAACAGCTACTAACCTCTGTAACAGATTTACTGACTTCTTGAACTAACTAACCATTTCAATTACTAACCACTATTTCAAATACTAAATGTGACTCTTAACATTAAGGAAACTAAAAGGGACAAATGAATGAAAATAGGTAGGAGGAGTTATAAATGAGTAATTAATAAATTGAAGCGTAAGTAGTGGCATTCTCAGGATTAATTAAGCTAACAGTTTATTTTAAGAATTTTATGAAAATTGATTGCCTTCACGTGCTATATTTAATACTACCGGTCTTCATTTTTAGTACAATTAATTATAAGATTTAATCATATTTTTAAAAATTTAAAGTAAAAATCAAAAAATCAAAAATTTAATCATAATTATTAGGTAATGAAAGGGATATTATTATTGAAAATCTTGATAGTGCTTTCAATGTCAATGCGCATATATATATTTTTCTATTGAATTTTATTAATTTGTTATTTTCCATGCTTAAATTGATTTTTTCAATACAAAACTTGAACTTTGGTCTAAAAAACCTCACCTCAAATTTCTGCTTTTTGAATTTTTATCCCATTCTATATGTGGTATTCAACGTTTTAATTTGAATTTATTTCAATAAATTAATAATTTATTTTAAGTTTTTAAGTCGTAATATGAAAAATTAGTGAACCTGGATGTTGTCTAACGAGAATGTCCCATACACTTGGTCCTTTTCCATCTTCAAGAGCTGCTCCTTCAATCTGCAATAACGAAATCAGCAAGGAATTACTAATAATAATAATAATAATAATATAGTTTAATTACAATATTAACCCCTCACCTAACTTACCTTGAACTGATATCTCAACTAATTTCTGGTCTAATTCTTAAATAGTGTGTATATTAATAGGAGTAGGTAAGCTACCTGGTAAGCAGCTGATCCGGCACCGAAAATAAAACCAGGTGGAAAACAGCTTCGGTTAAATGGCCTCCATTTATGACTTGCTATTGCACCATCCATGGCTACCATTAGCACCAGCAAGCACAGCAACAAAGCCCCCTTCTTTCCCATTTGTCTTATCCCTCTCAACTACTATATGCTACTAATCATATATATATAATAGCTACATGATGTTAAAAATGGAAATAACTAATAATGTTCACATTATAGTTTTTGACACATGGTACCATACATTTAAAGTCATTATTGATAATTTGGATAAATTACTCTTTTACTCCTTGTCTTTTCATTTTTAAGTTATTCACGCATTTTGTTTAAAATTTTCCTTTATAAATATTTATATATTAAATATAAAGTTGAATTTAAATAATTTATATTTTTATTTTAATATTTTACTTAATTGAATCAACTTTTAATTTTATAATATTAAAATTAATCAATATTAAATTGTTAAGCTTAAAATATAGTTAAAACACACAGATTAATAACAATTATCAAATTAAATTTATATATTTCAAATATAATAAAAATTAATTATATTCATTGATTAAAGTAGAGCAAAGATAAATATAAAATTACTAAAAATATATAATATTACAGTACTAACATTAAAATAAATTAATTTAACAATATATATAAAATAAAAAACATGTAATAATTTATTACTGATATTATTTAAATTATAATATATAAATATTAATATTGAAACCATGATAAATTTTTGTATGATTTAAATATTAAATATTTTAAAATTAAGTAACATTAATATAAATTATTCTAAATTAATTAAATATTTTGTAATATATTTTATACAATTGAATATATTTTCTCATAAAATATAAACATCCCAAGTGGGATGGCTAAAATGGCCGTCCTTTGCGTTAAATAAAAAGGACTTTGCATTAAATTAATGTGTGGAATCAATTATGAGGACGCCTTGACATTCGATAAGAAAACTTTGAAGAGTAAAGTGTTGTCACTATAAAACAAAATTAATATATTATTTGATAGGAAAAATACCTTTCTTTTTATAGTCAAAGTAACATGGCTGAAAATGTCCAACAACATACTATTTCGAATTATAACTCATTATTTAAAAATAATTTATTATTTTCAATTGAGTACTAACTTAATTAATATCGATATTATGATAACAATAAAAAATGTGAATTAAGTATGTTTAGGTGCATGTTATGCTTCGATTTACGGGTTTTGATGGTGGAAGAAATTATGAATAATTGTATAAAAGAATTAAATGTTTTACTTGCAAAATTTTAATATTTTTCAACAAATTCAATATTTAACTATTTTTTATATTGAATGGATTTTTTTGTCAAATAAGAATTCAAATAATAAACGAATGATAAATATATTTAAATTTCAAAAATATTAAGTGCACTTAATCATTTCATAGCTTTAGCAACGGTAGATAAGATATGTTTGAGCGAACTAAGGGTCTGTTTAATAGGGGAAAAATGTTTTCCGGAAAATATTTTCTTCATTTTACGGTATTTGTTTGTTTAGAAAATGAATTCCCAAGGAAAATATTTTCCAAAACACGGGTAAATTCATTTCATAATTCGGAAAACGCCTTACCAATTTCTAAACGGTAAGACATTTTCCAAAGTGGTTCATCACTCTCTTCACCCTAAGGACTCGTTGGTTCATCATCTCCGCCTCGCTTCTCTGTTGGTTCATCATCTCCCTCCTCTTCTTTGTTGATTCATCTTCATTAGGTTAGTTCACTCATTTTCCCATTGCTTCACTTGTTATAAATACAAAAACACGACATTTCTTCCTCCTCGAATCTCTCAATCAAGCCCTTCCAACACTCTTCACTTGAACTCTCCGCAACAATGTTTCGATCAAGAGCTCGATCGGTCACCGGAAAGCACCTCCTCCGCCGAGGATATGCCATCGAATCTGCTTTCCAATCGGAAGGTCGCGGTTTTAAGCCACGAGGATTGGCCACCCTTGGCTCTCCTCATGAAGCTTAACCTCTTGTTTCTCGATGGCTCTCTATGATATCGCTAACACTCCTTGCAGGTAAATGATGTCACCACGCCAACACCAGTCCGAGGTCCATATAAAATTTCATCTTTTTTTTCTTTTGGATTTAAAATTTGTGTTTTAATTTATAGTTTTATTAAATTTGTTGTCAATAAAATGTGATCTCTCCGTCTACATTGCGAAGGTATGAGTTGATCTAATGTTTTGTTGATGGAATTTCAGTAATGATTTAGTTGCTTGATTCCATTCAAATTTGACTTTGCTATTATGTTTTCATCTTCGCAAGTTTATATTAATGCATCCGATTTTATTTTAGGATTGTATATATGTCTTTTCATTTGGCTTAATCACTTTACTCTTCTTGTTTTTAAAGGATTTGAGATTTGGATTTTGTTGCTTGTTTATGCAATGCTTAACTCGAGCATGTAGATGTCAATCTCCATGTTCATTTGATCGTTTTATTCCTTTAGCAACTTACATCCTTTTGTGCGTGTGACTTCAAAGTTGTCTTGGATATGTTGGTGAAGATCAATTGAAGCAAGCTTTGGAGGGATGTGATGTTGTCATCATTCCCGCCGGGTGCCAAGAAAGTTCGGTATGACTCATGACGATCTTTTCAACATCAATGCCGGAATCGTCAAGAGTCTATGTGTCGCTATTGCCAAGTATTGCCCTAATGTGAGTTTGTATCCCTTTTTTTTCTTTAATTTATCTTCTTTGGAGAACTATTTTATTTGGATCCTTCATTCTTCTAAGACTTAAATTAGCTAGGTTCTGCTTTCTATATGACTGTTAAACTTGAACCAAAGAGGGATTGTTGTGCTAGTGGTTGGATAAGCTAAAATAGAATTATTTCTTATATACGATTTATACCCATTTCTTGTCTTTTTAAAATGTAATGGATAGTTTTGATAATTGAAAGATATTGCTTAGCACAAATGAATTATTTCTTTATGTTGTAAGCTTCTATAAGACTTTTCTTTCCCAACTATTTAATAAGTCGGTTTTATGGCTCGTGCACTGTTAATATGATCAAGAACCTCATCAATTCAACTGCTCCAATTCACGAGGTTTTCAAGAAGGCGGGACATATGATGAGAAAAAGTTGTTTGGTGTAACTACGCTTGATGTGGTTAGGGCTAAGACTTTCTATCTTTGGGAAGGCAAAAGTGAATGTTGCGTGTTTGTTGAGTTCTCTACTTAAAAGGAAGTTATATATATTGCTATAAACAAAAGGAAAAAGGGGGTCGCTTACCACTCCTCCATTTCCTCTTTGAGAACTTCATTATGAAAAATAAGCAATATTCCAAGTTGAGGGTTTCAAGTAGACTTTTTTCTCCTTCATGAGAAGTCCTTTACTCATAAACATATTATAGAATCGTAAAATTTGGATTATAGAAGTAACCATCGATTGACAAAGTTTCTTCACGTTCTTGCAGATGTTAATGTTCCGCTTGTTGGTGGCCATGCTTTGATAACCATTCTCCCACTATTTTCCCAAGTACTTCCTTGTACCTGCATCCCTTTTATCATTGCTTTTATTTCATATCGAAATGTATCTAATGCTTGACACCTTCTTTGTGTTCTTTCAGCTTTTTTTTTAATCATAGCCTTCACTAAGTTTCATTTTAAATTTGTTTAGGCCACACCAAAAGCCAATCTGCTCAAGAGGATATCAAGGCTCTAACAAAGCGAACACAAGATGGAGGCATCGAAGTTGTGGAAGCAAAGGTGGAAAGGGATCAACAACATTATCAATGGCGTAAGTATCACCATAACTTCATCACTTTCATGTTTTGATTTCCTTGCAATTGTAGTATAGTTGTAAAATGAAAGCATATGATCTTAACCTAAGTTGTCCCTTCTTTTTGTGTACCTACTGGTGCAATTTTCACGATGCTTGCCTTAAGGGACCGAATGGTGTTCCGATGTCGTGGAATGTTCATTTGTACAACCAAGCATCACCGAGCTTCCTTCTTTGCTTCTAAGGTGATTTTTTCAAAAGACCTTGACATATCTCAAGTTTGTCAATTGAATGGTTCTTGTGCTCCCTTTGTTAGGGAGTGTCTAATTAACTAATGAATGGTTGTAGAAGGGTTGGAAGATACTTTGTATACTGATCGGATGAAAGTCTCGAGTGTTCGGACATCCAATTAATATTAGATTGGATAGATAATTGGCTTTTACTTAATGAGTTATTGATACATGTGAGTAATATCTATGGATGAAGTGCACCAAGTTCCGAGTTATGATTTCTCCCTAAACCCACCCCCACTCTATACTTAAGCCAAACTCACATAGCTTCTTGTCTTACACTTTACCAGCCGCATACGATTTATTAACTTGAATTGAAAGGTTTCTTTTCCTTTCCGATCAGTCATTACATAGAATTCTTTCAGAAATGCGGGTAAGGCTTGGAAAGAATGGTGTGGAGGAAGTTATGGGGTTGGGTCCTCTCTCGACTATGAGCAAAGGGTTTGGAGAGCCTTAAACCGTAACTTAAAGCATCTATAGAGAAGGGAATCAAGTTTGCCAACCGTAATTAAATTTATATTATGTGGCAATGTGACAATGTGACAATGTTGTTATTATGTGGTGTACTACTAATTATGCATTTGGATAATATTTCTAGTATTTTAATTGTGATTTGGAAACTAATTTATAATTATTCAATCCTTTTTTATTTTTTAACATAATTACAAATAATTTATTTGACTTTGGTTGTTTTCAATATGACGGTTAATAATGTAACTTAATAATTCAAGATTTATTATATATTCAATCTAATTTATTTATAATAAATAAATCATTGCAATATATAAAAATAATTTAAAATATAAAAATTATTAATATGTAAATAAATTTATTAATATATATGTAAAATCAACTTTTCCGGAAAATATTTTCAGGAAATCTGCCAAACAACAGAAAATATTTTACACGGATTCATCCAAAGACCAGAAAATATTTTCTGGTAAATCATTTTCCAGAAAAGTAAATCATTTTTCGTAAATCATTTTCCGGAAAATATTTTACCGCCAAACAAATGCAGACCCTAAGTGATACTTTTTTCACGATTATAATGGTGACCATCTTGGTTGGAGTTGTTAGAAAATAATTAAGAAAATTAAAACAAAAAATAAAAATAAAGTTACTAAAATATAATAATTTTGAAGGGTGTAGAATTTTTTTTTAAGGCGTGTACAATAAAACCCTCAACATTCTAAATAAAATAAGTGAAAATAATTAATAGAAAATCATTAGATGTAATTTAGAATTTTAATTAATTGGTGTATTAAATTTGAAGATACACCACACATAAGCTAGTTAGGTTTTTTTACTACTGTTTTTCTCGTTGTTTTAATGCCATTTTATTATTATTGTTTGGATATTGTATAACTCTTATTTTATTGTTAATTTTATTACTATTTTAGAGACATTTAATTGCTAAATTGCAACTATTTAAGTTTAAAGATTCTTTTTAATTGATTGGGAAACTTTTATTTTGGACAATTTACCAATAAATACCATTTTTTTAAAAAATTACGGAAATAGACCTATTATTCAATTATTTACAGAAATAGGTCATTTTCCCTCGAAAGCACATCCAAGTCAGCACAATGTCAGGGTATGTAGCAGGAAAACGTGTCCTTGAGGGAGCGTTTTTGCCACATCAGTGAAAAACGCTTCCTTGAGGATGCGCTCTGCTGATGTGGCAAAAAGGCTCCCCCAGGGACGCGTTTTAGCCCGTCTTTTTTTTAAAAAAAAAAACTATTCTCGAATTAAATTTTCAAAAAAGGTTATTTTTTAGATATTATAAAAATAGACCAAATTTTTTAAAAATTTACGAGAATAAACCTTTATAAAGGCTCAAAGTGACAACACCATTTCTTTTTAAGATGTCATCAATTAATATGAAAATATAACTTATAAAGCAAATCTTTATATAGACCTAAAGTCTCGTTTCCCTTGTTTTCTGAGCAATATGGGATATGAGATATGTGTATATATAGACTCATGAATAGTTTTGCAGCTTGTTCCTAAACAATGTGGATTCATTCCTCTTTAACTAACAACATGAGATTAAAGGCTACACTAAATTTGATAATTTTTACTTAAGAGTTTAAATTTTTTACAAAAGTTAACATTTGTTACATTATAAATAAAACTTTTAAACTTTATAAGTAAAAAAAATATAAAATATAAAATGAGTATGGTAAAATATTAAAAATAAATATTTAAAAATTACTAATAGTTAAGTGGTCATTTTGTAAGTTTTTATAATTTGATAGCTAAAAATATAGTTAAGTGACTCTAATGTAATTTAATCTAGATATAAAATATGAAAATAATTATTATATTTTATGTATATTATATATTTCTATAAAAAAACTTATTTAACATAATTATATACTATGTTTAAATAGATTATCTATCTAGTCAAAATATATCTGAAATAAATTTATCGGCATTCATTAGGTGATGAAAATTAAATTAAAATTAGAATTAAAAATTAATTAGTATAGTAAAATATTAAAATAAATAAATATTTAAAAGATATATCATTTTTTAAAATTACAAAAATTACTATTTGAGTACCAAATACTCACCATTTATTTATTAATCAAACATTTATAATATAAAATAAAATAAAAAATTAAAAGTATAACTTCTAAATTTAAATAATGGAAAATTATTTTAAAAATTAGAATTACATTTATATTAACTTCAAACATTTAAAATTGAATAGAATTTTATTGTATGTATAAGTTTCATATGTGCAATTTGTTTGATCTTCCAATATGCTAGTTTCAACAACTCTCGTTCGTTACACTTCTTCTTAGCTGCTTGGCCTGTAGTGGGTATCTGGTTCACTGCTTTAGGTATCAGCACTATGGCATTCAACCTAAATGGTTTAAATTGAAACCAATCCGTAGTTGATAGCCAAGGCCGCGTAATTCATACTTGGGCTGATATCATTAACCGTGCTAACCTTGGTATGGAAGTTATGCATGAACGTAATGCTCATAACTTCCCTCTAGACCTAGCTGCTATCGTACTCCCCTAGTGCTTCCATCAAGCCGACTCACTAATGTGAATAGGTTATACAGAAGGGTGGGTTGGTTATATACTCTTATGCGTTCCTCTTACCTGTGATATTTATTCTTTTATTACTTGTAAAATATTTTCTACAGCCCTAGGAGAATTTCCTGCCGAGGGCTTCTATTTCTATTGGGAAGACTACTTTAATTTCTTCCCCTTTTTTCTTCCTCTGCTTTCTGGACCTGAAGTAATTCTTGCGAGTGGAAAATGTTTTGCTTTGGGAGTGCTGCTATTCCCTTTCCCTCCTTCGTCAGTCGAGCGCATGTCGAGTGAAGAAGATGGCTCCATACGGGATACAACTAATGATACGTTATAGACAGACTCAATAAATTATCTCAAATTTTTTGTTTGTTTTTTTCCTTTGCGCAAGCGCAAGGAAAGAAGGTACGTTACCCCTCCAAACCTCCCTCGGGGAGGCTTTAAGAAGGAACGTTACCCCTCCAAACCTCCCTCGGGGAGGCTTGGCCCCTTAACTAAGGAAGTCCGTGCAAACAAGAGGGTAACAACAACATAAATACACTAAGAACGTTACCCCTCCATACCTCCCTCGGGGAGGCTTATCGGAAAAACTCTCTTAAAGACACAACCTTTGAGAGTCTCGACCGTTGGCGGGCTTATAGAGACAAAAAACCCCATAGAAACAAACAAAAAACCTCCATAACGTATCCCGGTGGTGGATCAAAGCTGAGCTTTGACCCTCGTAGCCGATAGGGAGGGGGGTATTTTCTCGTGCATCCAGATAGTCTCTTGTGCATTATGAGATTCTCTATATATGGCATTTCTCAAAGGGATATAGAAAGAAAAAGGATGTCTTTTTCGGCTATAGATCTTCTACATTTCTAGAAAACCTAGAAATGTAGTAAGTGGTACTCGAAATCACTGTTAGTGTTATCTCAGAGCGGAGTATCAAGAGTGAAGTCTGAAACCTCTGTTAATTCTTATTGTTGTTGTTGAGCTTAAGAGACCTCTCACGGGGTTGACCGTCCGTGGCGTTGGATCAATCTACTAGAGTGGGCCTGGAAAGGATTGCTAAAAGATTTTAAAAGGAGTATAAGTAGTCTTTATGCCCAGTCACTCATTAGAAAAGAGATAAAGGTAGGGGATTATGGCTTAGCGGGGCCATAAATCCAGTAGCTCAGGAACAAGCAATAAGAGTTTTTACAAGTTTCCGGGTAAGGTGCGTAACCCCGATCCCTTCCAGTAGGTGGACTTCAGCCCAACATTTTATTGACCGGAAGTGGCACTCTCTTATCTTATTCAACAAACCTCTGTAGGCTAACCATCTGTGTGTAGAATATTTTTTAATTCGCGCTGATGTGGACGCGCTTTCGAAAAAAATGGCCCATTCCAATAAATAATTGAATAATAAGTCTATTTCCGTAATTTTTGAAAAAAGGGCATTTATTGATAAATTGCCCTTTTATTTTAATATTTTTAGTGTAATTTATGTTTTATATATATTTTTTAAATTTGCTTTTATATAAAAAATAATACGGACAGGCCGGGTTGAGCTCGAATTTAACATTTTTTTATCTGAGACAAGTTTAGACAAATTTTAGGTCTATTTTTCAGGTAGAGCCGAGATTTGACCTAAAAAAAAGGCTTAAAATTTTGTATCAGCCTCGCCCATAATCAAGTCTATTACCAACATTATAAACTATTAACAATATATGCATTAGACGTTAGAGGCACCTAGAACTTTAATGTATGTTTTGTAATTTTTATGTGAGAAAATTGTTTGTATAAACTCTTTGCATGTGTGACATCTACGTACTAGGTAGAAATTGTCACAATAGAAGATGGTCTCCTTTGTGTAACATTAAAGAAAGTAATACTATTATTCTATTGTGTTGTAATCCATTGTGACATTGTTGTTGTTAATTAAGGAGGAATTTCTTGAACCAATAAGCTGAATACTTGAGGTATCTTCTCAAGTTGTTCTTGTAATCGATGTATGTGAACCCGAACCTAAGTGTATATCCAGAATTCCATTCGAAGTCATCCAAAAAGGCCCACATGTAGTAACCCTTTATGTTAACACCCTCCCTGCCAAAGAGTTAAAAAAAACATTGAATTAAGCAATAAGTTAAAAGCTAAAAGCTAAAGTTGATCTATGAATTCAGTTAACTGTTGCTCTAAGTACTCACTGGATTGCTTTTAGAAGGTACTTTAAGTGTCCGTCAAGGTATCTAATCCTGGTGGTATCTTTGAGTGCTTCTTTTACTGTCAATGAAGCATTATTCGCTTCAGCCACCCCTGCACCAAATAATCAATAAAATAAAATAGGTTATTAGTTAAAATGCATGAAAAAGAATTAGATTAAAATATGCTCCAATTCTCTGTTACTCACGTTAGGAATTTAGTCTCTTTTTTTTCTTTTTCTTTTTAAAATTTTAAAATGTAGGTCTAATTATTACTGTTATTAAAATTCTTTTGTTAAATTCATGTTTATTATAATATTTTTAATTTCGAAAATATCGTACTAACGAATTTAACTTAAGAATTTTAATGATTTTAATGATAGAACTTGTATTTTAAAATTAAAAAGTAGAAAGATTAAATTTTAAATATATAAAAGCATATCTTAATATTAAAGACTCGTGCAATGTGGCTAACCATTCTCCGTAATGTAAATGGTCGGATTGTTATATTTCTTCTTTAAATATAGCAGAAGGTCTCTCAAACCCTTTGGATAATTGAAAAGCCAGCTCACATCAGTCTGCAAAATTATTGACACCAATATTTTGGTCATCAAAATGGCTGTTTGAAGAAGGCAGAAACAGGGGGAAAAGTTTTTTTTTTCTCTGCTGCAAGAACTTACGGGTGTGCCGATCGGAACTCCATTCTTCTCAGCTGCAAGAACCAAAAGGTATGTTAATGATGATGGAAGTGTTTTATTTTAGGGTTCAAATATAATAAGATAATAAGCTGTGGATTGGAAGGTCATTATCATACTTGTGAGATTTACTCTGGCATCAGTGGGTAGGAAGGGTGTATTCGATGGACCATTTTCTGCATAGTTAGTGGTGTAGTAATTTGCACCAAGGAAATCAATTGACCCTTTTAACAGCTTGGACTCTGCTTCAGTGAATTTGGGCAGTCTATTTCCTACCAATGGTTGCATGCTCTTTGGATACTCACCATATACTACTGGATCCATAAACCTACACAAAATTTGGCACGAGTTATCAGCGAGTCGAAATTTTCATATGCAACACCTTAAATACGATTATAACACGAAAAGTAACATGAATAACGGGTCTAGTATTCTTTTCGACTCACCATCCAAAAAGGAAATCCCTAGCCCTGGAAGCTGCCCTGCGGTCCGCGGTTGTATCAAATTTTGGTTCAAACCAAGTGGTTACTAAGGTGATTCCAATTTTTCCCTTTTGAGATCCCTGCACTTTCTATCACTATTAGGGTTGTTCTATTATATGTTGATGATTCACTTTTGTGCTTCATGTTTATTTATTTAAAATGGGATGCGAACCTGGTATTTCTCCCTGTAGAGATTGACGGCAGCTGCATGGGAAAGAAGAAAATGATGGGCTAAGATATAAGGCCGGGTTGAAGAGGGAGGTAAGCCCTGGCCAAAGCCTAAGCTCCACCCATTAGGTTCATTCATGGTCACCCAATGCTTGACTCTATCCCCAAATGTTTTAAAGCAAAAATCAGCATAATCTACAAAGTCATCCCTGTCAAGGAAAAATATAAATTAAACCTTTTTTAGGTTTATTTTTACTCTTTTGAGAGACGTTTGCAAAGTGTGGTCTATATGGAGTTGGTAAACCCCTTAACATATCCAATATTATTATTGATAAGAGGTTTTATCCTTCAACTTTGTAGAGAGCGTGAGAGCCCAAGTGTGTGAAGAAATGGTGGGTTCATAGAGTAAGAAATTTGTCTTCTAACTCAGCCAAAAGCTTAAGAGTTCGAGTGCTTGAAAAAACAACATGAAGAGGAGGTGGGTTTGTGAAGTGAGATCACCTAGTTGGGTGCCTAATAAGGCAATCCATACGTGTTGTACATCATCCCCCACCAAGGAAATCTTATATTAGTGCTTGGTAGGATTTAAACCTATGCGTATTCACCTTATTAAGTATCCGACGAGACGCTCACGCTCTATGAACCTACCACCTTTTCAAGCACTCGGGCTCTTAGCAACAAAGATGAGAAACAAAATCCATGTAGTAGCATACTCACTCTACCATGCTTTATAAGTTTTAAGGTATGAGTTTAAGTCAAAACATGCATGGTTCGCCAATTTAAGTATTTGATAAGACACTCTTATTCTTCAAACGTCGCCTCTTGAAGCATTTAAGCCCTCATTAAAGACAAAAGATAAAACCTCCATCGAAAATAATATCAACCCGTTAAGAAATCTATCGATTCTTAGTGAAAATACTACTTCACTTTTTTTTAGATAGAGTCAACTTTACTTACACAATTTTGGGACTTGAAAATCCACCATATTCATCTTCAAGAGCTTGGGGATGATCAAAATGGAGTAAAGTGACAAATGGCATTAAACCATTGGCAAGAAGATCATCTATGAGATTGTTGTAAAATTGGACACCCAATGAGTTTACCCCGCCACTAAGTTTCCCCTCTGCAAAATAAAGACCATAAATTTCAATTACAATATTAAAATAATTCAAATTAAAATGGGTAGATTAAAAGGAATGATCTTACTGGGTAAAATTCTAGTCCATGAAATGGAGAACCTGAAGGAATCCAAACCAATTTTTTTCATAAGCATAATATCTTCCTGTAGAGCATTAAATTAAGTTATTTTTTGTAAGATGTTATTATGAATCTAAATAATTAAATAATATTTTATTGGACAACAAACCTTGTAACGATGATAAAATCAACTGCAACATCTCCTGTGCTTCTATCAACAATTCTTTCTGTCATAATTAGCCAAATTTAGAATTTTCAATAAAATAAATTGTAATTAATTATAATGGACATTTATTTTGTGAAAATTATTTGGCATATATTATTCCCGTGAAAACAAAGGACATATTTTATACATAATTATTAGGTAATGAAAGGGATATTATTATTGAAAATCTTGATAGTGCTTTCAATGTCATTGCGCATATATATATATATTTTTCTATTGAATTTTATTAATTTATTATTTTCCATGCTTAAATTGATTTTTTCAATACAAAAACTTGAACTTTGGTCTAAAAAAACCTCACCTCAAATTTCTGCTTTTTGAATTTTTATCCCATTCTATATGTGGTATTCAACGTTTTAATTTGAATTTATTTCAATAAATTAATAATTTATTTTAAGTTTTTAAGTCGTAATATGAAAAATTAGTGAACCTGGATGTTGTCTAACGAGAATGTCCCATATACTTGGTCCTTTTCCATCTTCAAGAGCTGCTCCTTCAATCTGCAATAACGAAATCAGCAAGGAATTAATAATAATAATAATAATAGTTTAATTACAATATTAACCCCTCACCTAACGAACCGATATCCCAACTAATTTCTGATCTAATTCTCGATCCAATCAATTCGACTAACTTATCTTATTCGATTTTAAATCTTAAATATAGTGTATATATTAATAGGAGTAGGTAAGCTACCTGGTAAGCAGCTGATCCGGCACCGAAAATAAAACCAGGTGGAAAACAGCTTCGGTTAAATGGTCTCCATTTATGACTTGCTATTGCACCATCCATGGCTACCATTAGTACCAGCAAGCACAACAGCAAAGCCCTCTTGTTTCCCATTTGTTTTATCCGTCTCAGCTCCTTATCTCTCTATCTATACCTATACCTATATATATATATCCCACTGTTATAGAGACCGGCAAAAATGGCCGTCCAGGTTTAAAGAAAGATTAATAAATAAACTTGGCATTAATAAATTAAAGTGTGCGGTCAAGTATGATGAGCACTTGATATTGACTCCCACATTATATATTTAAGTGTCAAATAGAAAAAACTCTAGTATCATAAATATTGAAACTAAATTCAGATACTAAATAAAGACCAAAATTTAAATATCAAATTGATTATTAAAGTTAAAATTAGATACTAAATAATATATTAATTGAAAATTTTTGACTTGGTCAACGTAAAAATAAAGGCAGAAAACTTTGGAGAGTAAAGGGTTGTTACTATAAAACAAAATAAATATATTAAATTTGCAGTAAAATTGATAAAAGACAAATGAAATTGCCAGCCTTTTTTCTTTTTGTTGGTCAAAGTACATGGCTGAAAATGTCCAACAACATACTTCATCCATTTTCCGCCACTATTTCTCCAGAAGGCATTTAAATTAATTTATTATACAATATTAAGAGTAGAGATCATAAATTCGTGCGAAGAAGTATTTGAAAAAATTCCATTCAAATTAAGATGGGACGCATTATTATTTAAGAATAATTCATTATTTTACTTGCAATTTTTTTGTATTTTTAACAAATATATTAAATATAGGGATGATATAATTTTAACTTCTAAATTTGGTAATTAGGGTCACTTTTGTAATTATATTTTTGGCTTGCTTCGTCATTGAATTTGGTAATTAGATTCATTTTGATCTCAAAATTTGGATTCTATTAAAATTTGATAATGTAACTTGTATTACTAAAATAAGATCAGATCAGACTGATCGAAAATTGATCGATATAATGATTCAAATAAAGGGTTGAATTGATTAACTTGAAAACTAGTATTAAAAAGAAGATAAAAATTAACATTTGAACCCATTTATATTTTTAATGTTCTGATCTAGTTATTAAAATATTGAATGTAACTTTGAGATTTTACCACATCATCACCGAAATTTAAAAAGTTGTCACAAAATCAACATTTATATTTTTAAATTTAGAGACTAAAATGAATCTAATTATAAATATCAAAGTGGATAAAAATATTATAAATATCGAAGTGAACCAGTTAGGGATAAGAAATATTAGATTCAAATATTTTTTAAAATTCAAACATCCTAAAGGTATGATTTATTATTATGTATTGTTTTTCAGAAATATAAAATGTTTGCTAAAATATTTGAATGGGGTAAAATTGGAATGCTTATAACAAACTCTAAGTGCTTATAGTACGTATTTTGTCTGAATATAAATCTTATAAAATCTCCTTAGAAATTTCCTAAAAAATCTGGACAAATTCCTTACTATTAAAAGTCAATTTGACAATCCCATCAATTACTTGATTCTTCTTGTTGAGAACATACCTGTACAATCTGGAATGCGTCCAAGTTTTAAGAGAGTACGCAGGACAATTCGGCTAGATGCTGAAGTTCATTTGCGAGAGAAAACACACTTATTAGAAGCAAAATAAATGGTGCTGTGCTGGCTTGCTTGCCGGGCCATAAGATTGTGAAACTTATATTTGGTTATGTTTTCTAGTACATTGGTTGGACATGAAATAAATCTTCCAAGTCATGGCAATTCTCGAGTGGAGGTGTTTATAGGTTTCAGTCAAAGTTTAAATATGATATATATATATTAGTTTAAGCTTGATTTTATTTTTATTTATATTTAATATTCAGTCATTTTATATATTAAAAATATAGTATTATATATTACTAAAAATTAATTTTTTTACATGTTAAAATTACATAATATATATAATAACAAAATATAATATATTACAAATTTAAAAAATAAATCGGGTTAGAATTGGACTTTAAATGCTTGAGGTTAAACTAGGGCCTAATTACTTTTTATTGAAACCCAATTTTCAAACTTAATATTTTTGTCTAAACCATCCTATTTTTAGGCTCAGCTTCCTCTCGTTGTTCCTCTTGCTGCAGACTTATCCCTTTTCAAAATATTCTTCGGATCGCCTTTGGAAGCCGGAACGTAGGGTTCATGATGATCCAGTGGAAGTTCCTCACAGAGCCAAATAGTATAAATAGCATTCATTGTAGTGATGGTAAGCTTGGACAAGTAGCCCAACTCTTAAACTGGTGTACTTAGAAGAGAACAATATTCTATATGAGTGCAAAACATCGCTCTCAAAGTTGTCTCTCGACACAAAACGGCACCTCTTGATACATGAACATACTAAACCATGACCGTTAAAAAGTACTTTGCGCAAGTAGGACAATACATGACCTCTATATTCATACACAAAGCTCTATATTCGGGCATCAAAAGGCGCCTTTAAGCTCTCTTTAGAGCCGGAGAACAAAACTCTGTGAGTGCTCCACTCCTCAATGATCGTTTTTCAATGCAATGATATTCAAAGAGAACAATACTCGATTTGTGTGGTGTTCCGCACCATCAAAACCCCATAATGGTTGATTTTGGGTTCTGTAAAAACAGTGTGAAACTACAAACCAAGAGATAAAAGAGATCGAATAAGACATTCAGTGAGCAAAACCATACTGTTTAAATGATACAGTCGCCAAAGTATTGGCCTTTGATCATAGCTATATCAGAGGCTAGCTAAACTAATTCATTAACTTAAATAATCAAAACCCTTTTCCTTTCTCCCTGTTTCACAAGCAAATGATAATTTCTCTTCTTTACTGTGATTCATAAGCCAAAAGAATCTCACAGTGGAACAGTAGAAGAGGAAGCTGTTTCAGCTACTGCATGTGGGATTGATGTTGAAGCAGAGGTTTCCGATTTAGTTTCGAAAGACAATTGGTTTCCATTGTTAACTCGCCGAATTTCCTCCACCATTTTCACTAGTCCGCCATTTTCGGTCTCTGCTCCACTACCCTCGCCACACAACTCATTGCAATTTGTAGCATCTCCACCATTTCCTCCTCTATATTCGGATACCGTAGGAGTTCTACATCAAACACTTCGGCGGTCCACTCTTCTCGAACTACCGAATGCACCCATCTCACCAAATGAACGATCTCCTCCCCGCCGGTGGCATGTATTGGAGATTTCCCGGTTAATAGCTCGAGTAAAAAGACCCCGAAACTGTATACATCGGATGCTTGAGTTGCTTTCCTTGTATCAGTTACCTCCGGGGCACGGTAACCTGCAGCACGCATTACAGGCAGAGGCATCGGGCTCATCACTGCTGCTAAACCAATATCTGAGACACAACCGTACCGTTCTGAGTTAAGGAAAATGTTGGAGGCCTTTATGTTTCCATGAACAAGCTTGCCATTGTTTTGTGTGTGGATATAGGCAATGCCTCTAGCAGCACCAATAGCAATTTTAAGCCTAGTTTCCCAGTCCAACGGTGTCCGGTCTTCGCCCCTTTTACCTGAAATTGAAGATCAAAAAACAAATTACAGTAAACAAAACGGCCCCAAATTAATCATTGTGCAGCTCAACTGTATACAAGGTAAGCATATTACCATGTAGCAAAGCAGAGATACTTCCAAGTTCAAAGTAATCATGAACCACAAGCTTCTCATCTTTTGAATAATAATATGCTCTAAGTGCAGACACATTCTCGTGCCTAATATGACCGATCACCTCCATGTGTTGCTCAAACTCCCGTTTAGCTGAGGTTACTTCTTTCAACCTCTTCACTGCCACAGTGGTAGCATCCTCCAAGGCCGCTTTGTATGTTACACCAAATGTACCTTTCCCAAGCACCTCAGCTGATGCACTCAACAAATCCTCAAGATCAAATGCAAGATTACAACCCTCGAAAAAGATAAGCCTGTTGTTGTTATCGTGATTCGCAGAAGCCTTTCTCTTCAAAGGGATTTCTTTCTTTGGGGTATTTTCTGGGACTCCTCCTTCCTCTTGTTTCTTGGATTGACAACAAATGATCAAAAGGGCAACTAATATGAACAGCACACAGCAACTTCCTATTATTATCCCCAACAATGCAGGTTCACTGAGGTTTTTTCCTTTCTTTGATGGTTGACCATTAGGTGGCTGGCTTGGAATAGGAGAAAGGGTACTATTTGCTGATGAAAGGTTGGCATTACCAGAAAATGCCCAACTTGGGAATCTTTCGAGGGAGTTTGGGATGATCCCAGTGAGATTATTATTGGATAAATCAAGATGTTGTAAGCTAGGGATATTGATATCCGGAATATCACCTGAAAGTGAGTTATAAGAAAGATCCAAAGCTGTAAGGTGACTGGATTTTGACACTGAAGGATTAATGCTTCCATTGAAGCCATTGTTTGAAAGGTTTACAATTGTAAGATTATTCCAAATGGAAAAATCAGGTAATGGACCAGAAAAATTGTTGAATTGAAGGTAAAGTGTGGTTAAGTTCTTGAGTCGGGCAAAATCAGAAGGGAATGAACCTGAAATAGCATTGGATCTAAGGCTCAACACCTCAAGAGCTGATAACCTACTCAAAGTGTTACGTGGGATAGGACCATGAAACCCCATTCCTGGTAAATGCAGACCTATAACCCTAGAATGATCATTGTTACATGCCACACCAACCCAAGTGTTGCAAACAGAGTCTTGTTTGCTCCATTTGAGAGACCTTGAATGATGAATATGTTGAATGAAATCTAACAATGCTTGTTTGTCTTTAACTGGTTCAGCAACTATGGAAGTGAAAATTGTCCCCAATAAGAATATGAACAATGGGTTCATTTTCATTTTCTTGCCCATTTTTCCCAGCTGCTTCAAAATCCCAATAATTCAAACCAAAAGATTCTCAGTAAAAAAGGGTATATATATCTATATGAACTTGATTAATGAACATAGAGTCAAAAAGTATAATCATTAAAAGAATCTGTTGGTGGGCTATAATCAGTAGTTAAACAATAGAGACGTTTGTTTTCAAAACTTGTATAAAAGAAGATTGACTTAAATCACTTGATTTTAGGCGGAATTGCTTCAAAAGCAGTAGTTTTAGGTGAGTTAGGTCTGTTTATTTGTTGACTTTTCATTCTTTGTAACTTTTTCCCCTGTTTGGTTACTGAGAAAAAAATGTCTAAAAAAAAAAAAAAAAACCTAACAAGAAAAGGAATCTAATTTAGCCAATCTAAAAGTTAAAACTTAAAAGAAATTGAAACCCATTAACTGTTGTCCACTTAGCAACCCAAACATGACAGAAAGTTCAATACTAACATTCAAAATTTTCTCGGCAATCAAACAGCTAATATGCAAAGTTGCAAACACCAAAGAAGAAAAAAAGACCAAGAACTTACTTGCAGAGAAAAGCCCAGAAAAATTGAAGAATTTGGCAGATTAATCCCTGTGAAACAATTAAAAGGAAGCAAAGCACATTATACAATAATCAAATGAAACTAATCCATTAGATAATCATTTGAGAGATATTTATGAATTATGAGCTGTTCTTGCTTGAGAAAACAGCATCACATGCAAAATATATATATACATATATATATATATATGATAATAATAATTACAAAATAAGCTACCATCCATTAGATAATCATTCGAGAAAGAGAAAAAAAAGAAAAGAAACAAAAACCACAGTCCCCACATGCAAATATTAAGTACTCTTTTAAATAAATACCGCAGGACCAGGAAAAACCATGTGAAGCCAAAAAAGAGGGTAAGAAAATCTGATACAAAACAGAAGCTTAATTTTAAATTTTTGTATTCATTTGAGCTAAGAAGAAAAAAAGATTAAAGGAGATGCTGTGAGTGTGGGGTAGAGTACGTACCAATCCATGCATGGGATTTTTTTATCGTTTTTTTCTGCCATTGATGATTGCTTTATGAAGCTGGAGCTGGTTTTTGGATGATCAATGAATTAATATTACAAAATAATAATAATAATAAATGAATTAAAGAACAGAAGTCAGGGAAGAATTAATTGGAGGGACGGTGATAAGGTTGTCATTGTGAATTAAAATTTATGAAAATTAATGATTACATTTGTGGCCAAAGATTTCAACGATAAACATGCTTTGCCCCTTTCATTGTTATGGCTATGGATTCAGAAAAATGAAATATTAGACCATTTGTCATTTACTTTTATTTTCTTGACAAATGATGATGATGATGACGACGATGACTTCTTCTTTTTTAATTTATTGTGAAGAATATGATATAAACTTAGTGAATTTGAGCAAATCAATCAAATTAATTCCATTCTTTGGAACTGTTCTTTAACTTGACGTTAGTAAATTCTTACGAAAGCTTTTTTTATGAGGGAAATTAAAAAACATTTAATTACGGTTTTAGTCCCTTGACTATTTTAAAAGTTTGGATTTAGTTTTTATTTTTATTTGTTATAATTTAGTCCCTCTAATTTTATTTTGTTGTCATTAAAGTGAGGAGTTGAAAAAAAATTCTGTAAAATAGTTTTAAGCATTGTTTTCAAAATCGAATAGATGGTCAAATTGATAAAATCATCAATTTTCAGTATTCATTGTTAAAAATAAAATATTAAAATAAATATTTTAAGAAAAATGAAAAAAGCAATAAAACATTAAAATTATAAACACATTTAAATAAAAATAATGACATAAACATCAATTTTTACAAAAAAAAAAATTATTTGGGATGGGCTTGGATCGGTTGGTTAGTATGTTTAGGGTTGATTTTTCTTGGGCCAACAACATAAAAAAAAAAATCAAATTTTCCGGTTTTTACCGGTTCAACCAATTTTCGATTTACAATTCAAAACAGTTCATGGTTCAGTTAATTTAATTCCTCTCTTAATGTCATATACCAATCGGTTTTCGATTTGACCAACCAAGTCAATCTAGTTTAAACAACAATAAATTTAAGCATTTGGCAAACATAAAATTGTTATTGATTGAATTTTATTATTGTTTGACCGTGTGATTGAATAATGATAAAAATTATATTATTACTTTAATTTTGAACTAACGGTGTTAATAATTTTAATTTCATATCAATAACATTATAAAATAAAAATAACATGTTAAAATAGAAAACATGGGCATAAATTAGACCTAAAAATAAAAAAGGTAAACAATCTAACTAGTTAATAATTTTTTTTATCGTGATTCTGCTTTACTCACTTAATTATGAAAATTTTTAATTTAATCATTAAACTATCTAAATTCGGTTTTATAGTCACTACGCAAGTATGTCTAGAACGGTTGCATGATGTGGCTATTTATTCCATAGATAAACTATCCCGCATCTCAAGACATCCAAATATCGAAACTAAAATAGGAAAATAAGAAAGGTTTGTCTCGAGAAATAAAATTATAGTCAAGTGACCAAAAAAAAAAAACTCTTATAGTTGAGTGACTATTCATATAATTTATCCAATAAATAAACAGCCACATCATTGAACCATCTCAAACTTAATGGCATAGTAACTTGAAAAGCTAAATTCAGATAATTTAGTGATTAAATTGAAAATTTTTATAGATGATTAGCCAAAAACAAAAATATGGTAAAAGTTTAGTGACTAATTAAGTTATTTACCCAAAGAAAATAGAAAACACACACGCGCCGGTGACCAAACAATAAACATAATATAAAATTATTAGAGAAAGAGACGTTAGCGGCACACTCTAGATTGTAGACGTTGACTTTAAAGATTCGCTGTTGTGGGCTATGCCTGTTATTAACTATTTATTATTATTAAAAACGGACAAAGCGGGAACCATTTAAGGGCGGGCAATGCCCAATGAGTTTGCCGACGGTGTCACAGCTGAGATGACAGCACTACCTGCTCTCAAATATTTATTATTTTGCTTTGTTCGCCTTTCTAAGTTATATAGTTTAATTTATTTTTCAGTATTTTAAAATTAATTTGATGAAAAATTATAATTAATTAATAATATTAATAATTAATTTTTATGAAAAATCATAACTATTAAACTGTGTTGTTCTAAATATAAAATTAGAAAAAATTATAAAAAATTTAATTTAATCATATTTTTATAATAATTACATATTTTTTACCCACATTACTACCATGCTGTAATCTAATATATTTTTTATAAAAATTTTAAAGATATATGGAGGAAATTAAATGCAATTGGATTAATCATTTATATACAATGATGAGTTTTAATAGAAATTTTAAACTTTTTTTAATCAAACCAAATATGAATAACAATATATAATAGGGTAAACTACATTAGTAAAGACTTAACTATGTTCTTTTTAATTTTTGGTCATCAACTATGAAAATTTTCAAAATGGTCACTCAATTATTTAATTTTATATTTTTAATCACCCAATTATCTTGGATCTTTAGGTGTTTACATTTTACATTAGCCAACGGATGACAGAAAAGATAAAGCTGAATAGTTGAATAATTATTTTGTAATTTTTATAATTGGGTGACTAAAAAATTATAATTTAATGACCATTTTATTAACTTTTATAATTTAATAAAAAATCATAGTAAAATGAGGTCTACTATAACTTATCGTTACTAGTACCATATATGAACTCGGCCCAATTTGGCCCATAGATACCTCAATCCACTACGGCATTACCTTTTAACAAAAAGAATGTATGGGGGAATAGAGCCCAATTAATCATTCATTCGGCTCCCATCAATGTTTATATTGGGTTCTATTGGCCATAACATAGGACTGGATTTGACGATGAACAGTCTAATAGAAATTATTTGAGTTAGGGCTGATATAAAATAATAAAAAATCAGAGAAAATAAAAATAGATTCAAAGTATAATCTTTGATTTGATTTCAGATTGATTAGATTATTATTTAAATTTGTAAGTTAAAAATTGCAAGTATTTGGATTGAACTTAATTTAAAAATTAATTTATAATTAATTTTAAATTTCCTACAAATATAAAAATATATTATATATTTAAATTAATGAAAACAATTTAGAATTTTATATACTTAAAAAATTGATTGGAAGGAATCTTTGATCTTTTGTTTAATTTATTGAGTTAATTCCACCAAATAACTTCAAATTATGATTTTATTTTAAATTGGTCCTCAAATTTTAAAATATTCTAATTATATCCTTCAATTACTGATGTTACATCAATAAGGTCCTCTCGTTATTAAAATCGTTAATTTAACTGAGATGCCAAATCTTATGTGGCATGATTCAAAATGAAAAATTTAGAGAATGTTGTAAATACGGATGCTGTGAAAGTCTTGGTTATGAAGTTCTTGAAGCTTTTACAAAAACTATCATTCTCACTCTTTTTTTATTTTAATTTTAAAAGTTATGTGGCAACATTTTGTTCTTCTTTAAAGTTTTTATTTTAAATTATATTTCATAAGATTTTACATGACATTTAGTGGTTAAATTATTGGTTTCAATAATGGAAAGACTGATTAATATAACATCGATAGTTTGAGATATAATTAAAACTTTTAAAGTTTAAGGGTCGATTTTAAATAAGGATCATAATTTAGGATTGTTCGGTGAATTAACTCTATTTTTTTAATCAAAATATAATATAATATTTTTCTTTCAAAATTGATGGGAATTGAATTATTATTACAGTAAATAATTGGTTTCGTATGGCTGAAGGGCCGGGCCGGAAAATTAGACCACCTTGGTCCTAAAAGCCCATGCTAAATATCTGAGAAATATAAGAATTTGGGTCATCAAACTCTTTATTGGAGACTCATGTAATAGGTTCAATACAACTAATTTTATTGGATCTTGGTGATTATATTATATGTGAATAATTCATTATGATTTTTTAATGAAAAGAATATTAAAGGTATGTTTGATAAATTATTGAAAATTTTTAATATTTAATGTTTTAAATGTGTTATTATCACTTGAAAATTAAAAAATTCAGCGAGTTCTCTCTGAAAACCAAGAGTGCTTTCCATAAAGTCCAAGAGAAAACAGTAGCTGTTGTAGCTTGGGATGGAGGAGAGCGGTGGCGATGACAGAGAGAGTAGCAACGAGATCTCCTTGTTAGCGGAAGAACTTATTCAATTATCAGTCAAAATTTCCATGGTGGTACCGAATGTTAAAGCTACTCTCATATGTTCAATATGGAAAAAAAAAATCCTACAATCTAGAGAGATTCAGGGCACAGATGAAGAGTATATGGAAGACAAGAAGAAGATTTGAGAACCAGTTGGTAGGGCAAAATCTCTTCCTAATTGTTTTTTATTTAGAAGAAGATTTGGAGATAGATATGGAGGACGACCATGGTTGTTTCGCAAGCACCTTATTCTATCCAATCTATTAAGTAAACTGGATGAAAGAAGTCAGATCCGACTCAACTCGTCACCATTCTGGATCAAAATAGGTTCGTGTCTACCAGAATTTGATAAAAAAATATCTATTGCATGCCATTGGTGTTACTTTCGGAGGACCAATTAGATCTGAAATTATTGGTGATGTATGTCGATTAAGAATTAACCTGGATGTGCAGAAACCCTTACGAAGAGGCATCTTTGTTTCAAGTGATATTAATGTTAAATCGTGGATTTCTTTTAAATATGAGAAGTTACCAATTTTCTATTTTGGTTGTAGAAGAATAGGGCATGGCCTCAATGATTGCATTGTGTTAAGTCCTGCAGAAAAAAATAAAGTCAGAGATGATTCTCCATACTCGGTGGCATTAAAAACTGAATTAAATCTAGTTGGAAAAGAGAGTATGAAATTAAATGCTTTTTCAAAACAGATGGGATCTCAATGCTCTTACAAAGGAAACACAGATCACCTACAATTGCTGGGTTTGGAGGAAACACAGCAAGAGGGAATAATATGCAAGGAAAGCCTCAAGACGGACTTCAATTACTAGGTTTGGAGGAATTATTAAAGAAAAAGGAGATAGATTCTGGAATGATGAAGACGGGTGTATCGAATGAAAGTATCAGGGAGATGGGGAAATCCTAAACAATAAACAAGAAGTCTAGCTAGAAAATAATATTTCCAACGAATTTATCAGAAATTAGAAAGGATGAAAGCATCATGGGAAAGAGGAAATTTCTAGAAGTTGATGATGGAAAAAACAATACAGATTCCTCACATGAAAATGGAGTAAAAATATTAAAATATGAGGAAATAATGGATCGAACAGGAGTTCCCATGGGTGTAACGAGTGAAAATTGAGCAAAATATTGTCTCAAACAATTATGGATCGGCAACTGCCAAAAGGCAAGCCGACGAGGCACAATGAAAAGCATATGTTGGAATGTCCATGGGTTAGGGAGCCCACAGCAATACGAAAGCTGCGGCATTTGTTAAAGCAGCATAATCCCCATATGGTCTTCTTAATTGAGACAAATATCGACAAAAAACGTATGGAAAATGTTAGAAGGAGCTGTGGTTTTATGAATGGAATCGACATTGAAGCAGAATGTTCTAAGGGCGGCTGTGTCTAGCATGGAAAGGAGATATTTCGGTTACTTTAAGAAGTTTCTCGAAATGGCATATCGATGTAATGATAGAAGAGGGTGATGTCCAAGAAGATTTTAGGTTCACGGGGTTTTACAGCTCACCTTATTTAAAGAATAAGAATATTTTGTGGAACCTGCTCAAAAAATTAGGACAAGATCAAAATCACCCTTGGCCAGTAAGTGATGACTTCAATGAAATTATGTATTCTTTTGAAAAAAGTGGAGGAATCCAAAGGGAATAAGGGAGAGTGGAGGCCTTCAGGGAGGTTTTAGAGGAATGTCAACTTGTAGATATTGGCTACTCGGGGGTTTGGTTCACTTGGGAAAGGGGCAATCTGCTGAAACAAACATTAAGGAAAGACTCGATAGAGGAGTTGCGAACGAAAAATGGATGAATTTGTTCCCAATGGGCAGTATTCAACATCTACCATATTCAATGTCAGATCATTTTCCTCTCCTTTTAAATACAAAAAGTGGTGACGTATACACAGAGAGCCCTAAATTTAGATTTGAGGCATGGTAGACCATGGAGGAATCTCTCGAACAAGAAATTAAGGTCTCATGGGAATCATTTACAGGCACGTTAACAGAGAAACTTGAAAGATTACAACTACGATTGAAGAGTTAGGTAAGGACTATCAAAAAAAGCAGGGAGGGACTAAAAAGAAAGCTAACTAATGATCTTGAAATTCTGCTAGAGAAAGAAAGGGATGATGAAACGATGGCAAAGATCATTGATACAAAAATCCATCTAAATATGGAGATTGATAAAGATGAAATGTACTAGGAACAAAGGGCAAGAGCAAATTGGCTTCGGCTTGGGGATAAAAATTCAGCCTTTTTTTCGTAAATGTGCCTTCACCCGTAGACGAACCAACACAATTTCTAGGCTGGAATCGGATGAAAGAAGGGAGATTACTGATGGGTCAGAGATTTGCGAGGAAGCTACTTTATTTTTTCATAGGCTTTTTACGACAAGTGGAGTTGGGGATCCATCTCATTTTTTAATGGGCATTGTTAAAAAATTTTCTAATTAGCAAAACACCGTTCTATTATCTCATTTTACAGCAGAAGAAGTCTAGATAGCTTTGAAAGGAATGGGGCTTACTAAAGCACCAGGACCTGATGGCTTTCCAGCACTATCTTTTCAGAAATACTGGCATATAAATGGTAAGGATGTTGAATCTTTCTGCTTAGGAATCTTGAATAGTGGTCAAAATTTTGAGTCCCTTAATAAGACAGATATTGTGCTCATCCCAAAAGTCCCAAGTCCCACTAAACTGGTTAGCTTTAGACCCATTAGCTTGTGCACGGTTATTTACAAAATCGTGGCAAAAACAATAGCAAACCGCCTTCAAGAAGTTATTGGTAGCTATATCGATAATGTACAAAGCGCATTTGTCCCAGGCCGACTTATTTCTGACAATGTGCTTTTAGCATATGAAATCTTACATACGTTTCGGCAAAAGCGCACAAGAAAAAAGGGTTTTATGGCAATAAAGCTAGATATGAGCAAAGCTTATGATAGAGTCGAATGGGTTTTCATAAAGGAAGTCATGCTATAGATAGGATTCTCAAGAGAATGGGTGGGATTGATCATGAAATGCATTACTACAGCTTCTTATGCTTGTAATATAAATGGAACGAGTGGAAGAACCTTTCAACCTTCCAGGGGGCTTCATCAAGTAGATCAACTTAGTCCATTCTTTTTTCTAATATGCAGCGAGGGACTTTCAACACTGATGAGATTAGCAATGGGGGAGGGTTTGTTAAAAGGTGCAAAGGCAAGTAGAAGAGGGCTAAAGATTTCACATTTATTATTTGTAAATGATTGCATTTTATTTAGGGAAGCAACAAATAGGGGAGCGATGATCTTGATAGAAATACTTAAAAAATATGAAAATTGCTAAGGCCAATGCGTGAATTTTAACAAGTCAACGATCTTTTACAGCTAATAACGCCATTAAGCACGAATTGAAAGAAAAGATGGAAATGACAGGCGTCAGAGTTATCTAATTGGGCATTAGGACGGTAGCAATTAATGTCATTCTAGAATTTTCTTTCTTATTTTTTAAGCTAGATATTTTCTTTTCCAGGCAAGGTGTTATTGGGCCAAAAGTTATGTTCGGTCTTTAATTGTTGTGGACTTTTTTTTGTTTTATTTAATATAAGCCCAATCTGATTATTTGCTTCAAAAAAATATTTTAAATGTGTTTGATAATTATTTTAATTGTTTACTTAATAAAAATTTTAACAAAAATATTAAATAAGATAAATAGGTAGGCTTAGTAGAAAATTTTAAATTAATTTTATTTTATTAAAAATTGAATTAAATTATTTTTAAAGCAATATTATTGAATTTCATATTTATCTTTCAACCAAAGCTATCTAAAATAATATAAAATATTATATTAATAAGATTTAAATTAAAAATTAATAATCTTTTTAAATTAATGTTTACTTTTATCAAACATTATAAATATATTCAATACTTATATTAATTAATTTACCAAAAATTTTAGTAATATAAATTCAACACTTATAAAATTTTAGCACTTAAAATTTAGTACTTAATTTTTAATTTATCAAACACACCTAAATATCATCTACATAATTATTTAAACCCCGAACAAAAACCAAGTTTATGTCAATAGTCGGTAGGGCACTAATTCAACTAGAAAAATTACAAAAAATCCCATATATATCAAAAAATTAAATTATTTATGGAAATGAGCCAGTTTGAAGAATATTTACAGAAAATGACTGTTTCCCCAAAAGCGCGTCCACGTCGGTAGCGTTTTGAGGGAAACAAGGACACGCTTTGTCTTTGAATAACCAAAAATGCTTGTTGACATGGACGCATTTTGCCCTCCTTCCGTCCAATTACAAGATGAAAAATTAATTAAATTTTGGGCTAAGAAAAAAATATATAGGGTTTTGGGCAAAATATATTAGCATAAAAAATTAATTGAATTTTTGTGACAGTAGTCTCCGGTAAAATAATTTTGAGAAGACGTTTTTGAACAAACAGTGGCCAAAAATGCTTCTAGCAGGGTACACTGTCAGCAGGAGTATTGAAAAGAGCTCCTACATGGACGCTCTTTTGCTACAGTAGTCTCCGGTAAAATTAATTTGAAGAGAGGTTTCTGAACAAACAGTAGCCAAAAACGCTTCCAGCAGGGTGCACGATCAGCATGAGTATTCAAAAGAGCTCCCACGTGGATGCTCTTTTGCTACAGTAGTCTCCGATAAAATTAATTTGAGGAGACGTTTCTGAACAAACAGTGGTCAAAAACGCTTCCAGCAGGGTGCACTATCAGTAGGAGTACTGAAAAGAGCTCCCACGTGGACGCTCTTTTGCTACAGTAGTCTCCGGTAAAATTAGGCTATAAATCAGCCAAATTTCATTCTCAGGTTGTATAAGGGAAATTGAGGCAAAAAAAAATTGAAAATGAGTGAACGTATTAATGTTGTTATTTACTACGATGGTGAAGTTCGTGACACCGAAAATGGTGTTGTTTTCTTATCGAAGAACACAATAGCGATCGAGTTTTAATCGAACGTCGATTTGGTAGAACTTCAAAAAGAATTAGGCGTAAAATATTGAACAACGCCAATAAAAGTTCGATCTATTAAGTATAGATTTTGCGCTTGGTTGATCCGGTGAGATATGACTCATTTAACATCAAAGGTCCTCGGAGCTTTGAGGCAATGGTGGAGACTCATCTTGCCAGTAGATCACCCTATATCGAGGTATATGTAGAATTTTCATCTCCAAGTGATCTTTCTGCGACCTCAACATCTACTGCCGTTCGAGGGGAATACATGACCCCAAGTCGACACTCTGTAAGTGGGAGGCAAAACACAGAAGTGCCCGTGTGCGGTAGTAGTATGAAAATCATAACCCCTGCACGACACTTGGTTGGTGGATGGGACATGCATATCCATCCTTCGACGTCCGATGATAGAAATACATATTGGGGGACGTCATCAACCTCTAGTGGTTGGCAATCCACATATGATTGGGATCTTTACGAAAGATGTTTAAGGAGGGATGATGTACTCCGACGACATCCACCGGTGAGGGGCCCTCGTTTGTTGCAGGTTATGGAGGGTCGAACGATGAATCCGATGTGGATTCACCTCGGGAGCCAGGGCCCGATGGTGCAGAAGTTGGATTATTTTCTGAATCGGAGCCCGCTCCAATTGTACCTGAAGACGTTGAGGGCGGTTCAGATGAAGAATAAGAAGATCCGCTATTCAGGGCGTACTCGCCTCCAGCCCACATGCATAATGTCGATCTATCTCAAGATGATGCATTGGAGTTTCATGAACTACCACACCGAATGCGTGACCGTACAAATTCTTCGTTGAATTCTGACCAATTAGAAGTTGGTGACCAGTTTTCCAACAAGAATACTTTTCTTGCTGCATTGAAATAATACAGCATTAGGAACGGGGTTAACTACAATGTGGTTAAATCCAAGCTCGATAAGTACGAGGCAAAGTATGCAGTGCAAGACGGCTCATGTTCATGGAAAATCATGGTGTCGATGAGAAAAAGGACAGGGTTGTTAGAGATCAAAAAGTACAAAGGACCACATACATGTATTGCCGGTATAGTACCACCATGTGTTCAATGATTTCGAATAACACTAATATTATGTAATGTTACATTATTTAACGTACTTCGTTGACAAATGTAACACAAGATCATCCGAGGATGGATTCAGACATGTTGGCTGACTTAATAATCCCGACGGTGAAGGTCGATCCCAAGACTACGGTGTCGGCCTTAATTGGCAATATTCGTAGCCAATTAGGGTATACGTCCTCTTACAGAAAGGCTTGGATAGCCAAGCAGAAGGTGTTAGAAAAGTTGCACGGTCAGTGGGACGCTTCATATAATGAAGTATGGCAGTGGTGTCATGTCTTTGGAGAGATATGTCCCGAGCAACACAATGATCTTGAAACGGAACCGCGTCTACAACGATCGCTCGCCTCCGTGGATGCGCGGTGTTCAAGCGTCTGTTCTGGACATTTAAGCAATACCGAAATGCCTTTATATACTGCAAGCCATTGGTACAAATTGACGGTACCTTTATGTATGGTAGATATACGCGCCGGCTATTACTAGTTTGTGGCACAAGACGGTACGTGGAGAATCCTTCCGATTGCGTTCGCAATAACACCGGAGTCACCGATGATCGGACTTCTTATCGAGGTTAAGGAGGCATGTCTGCCCCCAACCTGACATATGCGTTATATCGGATCGGGGCCCTGGAATATTTGGGCAATAGAACGCCAGGGAAGCATGTGGCATCGCACACACCATCGATATTGCCTGAGGCATGTTTCATCCAACTACTATGGGCAACATCGATCTAAAAGATAGTGACGACAAGTAACCGATATGGGTATGAAATATCTATTAATATAATTTCGTTTGTAATATTCAATTTATTCTCAATTGAAGAGTGGTATGTAATATTCGCTATCAACATATATTGGTAGGGTACGAGATCAATAAAGACCATTTTCACGAGATGTTGGCGATTTGCGCGATAACAACGAAAGCGCAAACTACCTGTGCAATATTCCTTTCAGCAGTGGTCACAAGCATACAACGGCTGCTACGATATGGTCATATGACCACAAACCGGCCAAATGCATAAATTCAGTTCTAAAAGGAACCCGTCATTTGCCAATTACATCGGTTGTAGAACTATTTTGAAGAAGCGGCCGAGTTATAGAGGGCAGATGCAAGGAGGCCATGTATGGAGCCCGAAGGTCTTGCAAGAAATAAACAGTGCGAAGGCACGGGCCAACACTATGCACACAGTGTGCCACGATCGTGACAGCCTATGATTTCGTGTCACGGAGTTTGACAGACCGAACCAAGGTATTGTTGGCGGGTATTATCGTGTACAGTTGACAAATAGGACCTGCGACTGTGGGATATTTGATGCACTTCGTTACCCATGCGCTCATGTACTTGCGGCTTGTCAGAATCTCTGTATTGATCCCATGAGCTATGTCGACGAAGTGTATAAATTAGAAAACATGTACAACGTGTGGAGACACGTATTCCCAACAGTCCCAGATGAATGTAAGTGGCCGTCGGTATCGATTGCACCGTATAAGCTGTTGCCGGATAGACAATTGAGGCACAAATCAAAAAGTCGACCTTGCTCAAGTAGAATACGCAACAATATGAATATCTGAGAAACGAGCAACCAAAGTCGGCTGTACGGATGGTGTAGGAACCCGGGCCATGCATCTCGCTCGTGTCCAAATCGGAATAGTTGACCGTATTCTTAGCTTTTTTGTCTCTTGGTGGCTATGTAATTTCTATTTTTTGAAGGAAAACGGTGAATTTTTTGTATAAGAACTTTTATTTTATTCAAGTTATTAAAATTAAATTACAAAATTACAAAAAAATTAAACCATTTCTATTTTATCAAAGATATTAAAATTAAATTAAAAATTAAATTACAAAAATAAAATTAAACTTAAATTTTATTAAATATATTAAAACTAAATTACAAAAAAAACTATTTCTATTTTATCAAAGATATTAAAATTAAATTAAAAAATAAAATTAAACTCAAATTTTATTAAATATAATTAAAACTTAATTACAAAAATAAAATTAAACCATTTCTATTTTATCAAAGAGATTAAAATTAAATTACAAAAAAATTAAACTCAAATTTTATTAAATATATTAAAACTTAATTACAAAAAAATTAAATCATTTCTATTTTATCAAAGAGATTAAAATTAAATTACAAAAAAATAAAATTAAACTCAAATTTTATTAAATATATTAAAACTAAATTACAAAAAATTAAACCATTTTATTTTATCAAAGATATTAAAATTAAATTATAAAAAATAAAATTAAACTCAAATTTTATTAAATATATTAAAACTTAATTACAAAAAAATTAAACCATTTCTATTTTATAAAAGAGATTAAAATTAAATTATAAAAAAAGTAAACTCAAATTTTATTAAATATATTAAAACTAAATTACAAAAAAAAATTAAACCATTTATATTTTATCAAAGAGATTAAAATTAAATTACAAAAATAAAATAAAATTAAACTCAAATTTTATTAAATATATTAAAACTTAATTACAAAAAAATTAAACCATTTCTATTTTATCAAAGAGATTAAAATTAAATTACAAAAAATAAAAATAAACTCAAATTTTATTAAATATATTAAACTAAATTACAAAAAAATTAAATCATTTCTATTTTATCAAAGATATTAAAATTAAATTAAAAAATAAAATAAAATTAAACTCAAATTTTATTAAATATAGTAAAACTTAATTACAAAAAAATTAAACTCAAATTTTATTAAAAATATTAAAACTAAATTACAGAAAAAATTAAATCATTTCTATTTTATCAAAGATATTAAAATTAAATTACAAAAAAAAATAAAATAAAACTTAAATTTTATTAAATATATTAAAACTTAATTACAAAAAAAATTAAACCATTTCTATTTTATCAAAGAGATTAAAATTAAATTACAAAAAATAAAATTAAACTCAAATTTTATTAAATATATTAAAACTTAATTACAAAAAAAATTAAACTATTTCTATTTTATCAAAGAGATTAAAATTAAATTACAAAAAAACTTAAATTTTATTAAATATATTAAAACTTAATTACGAAAAAAATTAAACCATTTCTATTTTATCAAAGAGATTAAAATTAAATTACAAAAAATAAAAGTAAACTCAAATTTTATTAAATATATTAAAACTTAATTACAAAAAAAATTAAACCATTTCTATTTTATCAAAGAGATTAAAATTAAATTACAAAAAATAAAATAAAATTAAACTCAAATTTTATTAAATATATTAAAACTTAATTACAAAAAAAATTAAACTATTTCTATTTTATCAAAGAGATTAAAATTAAATTACAATAACAAATAAAAATTAAATTATAATAACAAAATAAAATTCGGGGGTTTAAGGTTTAGGGCTGATGCCGGTGGGAACCAGTGCCACACGGGGGCGGTCGGCGGTTACGCGTTAGATTCCTCCTTCTTCTAGCTTCCGGCGGGGGTCGTGGAACCTCGGGCAGGGAATTGAGTTCCTCCGGCGGTGGCTCTGGTTCTGGGTGTTGCGATTATGACCCACCTTGATAAAATAATGACCCCGAAGGTGTTTGCATAAATCACGGCGGGGGTGACTGCATCCCGTACGGCCAAGGAGCCTGGTAGAAAGAGGTGCTCTCCGACGACGCCTCCTCTGATCTCACATGCGACGTCGGCCTCACGATCGGCTGGCCACTGGGAGTAGTCGGAAACGGACTCGAACCCGGCTTGCATTCCAACCTAGGGTGGGACTGGGAAAAGGAAACATCTATGGGTTAGGAGGATACATATAAGGGGTAAGGTACGCACCTGGCATAAACGGTAGACGCTGTGTTGTCGGTGTTGTCAATTGAATTGATTGGCCCAGAATCGTGTAGGCATCGTTCTTTGGCCGGTAATCGTGTCGTATTGTTGATAGCCCCGTCTCATCACCCATTCTCCTTGGATTTAAAGGGACTCGATGTTCCCTTCACTCGCGAAGTTGCCGTCGCCTCTCTTCTTCCGACAACAGATACGGCTTGCCATGGATACTAAACCATGGCATGTACTCCGGTATGCACGCTAACTCAGGAACGATGATCGGTTCCCGGATAGGTAAAAAGTCATACCGATTCTCCCACGTCTCGATATGACCTGACCAAAATCTTGGCCAATCCATGTGCAGCTGCCGTAAGTCCACTTTGTGCTCATCATCGAGCACCTCAGGTGGCTCGGAAATCGGTTGCTGGAATCCAAATTGCCGCAGAACCCGATCTGACTGGTGCATCTCCACGGTCGCGTAGGTGATCAATGGGACCTTAACGTGCCAACTGTTCGGATTTTGGAAGAACTCCTCCGAATTACTGCCCGAATTTTCGGATCCTCGTATGGTGTCCATTGAAACTATATTAACATTACCAAAATATTAGTTATATACATAATACTAGACACTACATATGAAATACTAAATTATAATAACGAAATTCGAAACTTACTTGTGATTCCGACCGTTGGTCCAATAGGAGCCAGATATCCTCAAGCGAGTTAGGTATTCCAACATGACTCACGAATGGTTCCACCTAATTAAATAAACTTTTAGCATGCAATTATACTATAAATCTACAAAATAATTGTAAAATATAATATTAAATTTACCTCGTTATCAGTGGGAATGAATATGGCTGGTCGAGTCGAAGACGTAAAAATGGAAATCGAAACCATGCCCATGACTGCAGTATTGATAAGCAACCTCCGATTTTTGCTTTACTAGGCCGCGTCTGAAACACCCCATACCCGGCCCACGAGCCTGAACCGGATCTGGTATGTTCCTAAAGTGAACCGATTTCAAAATCATTCGTTACTTAGAGAAAAATTCGTAAAATTTTTAGAAAATGTTGTTGTGGATTGGGCTTAGATTGGGAACCCATTTTATTAAACTTGTAAATCCAATTTGATTTATTACGTCCAAAATAGTTCTTAGCACAATATTTAAAAGTAAAGTAAAAATAAAGAATAATCCATTTGGGCCTTATGGCCTTATTACATCAAATAAAACCCAAAAGAAATATAATTAAGGGTACCAAACAGAAATAAAGTCCAACTAAAATAAAATCTCCAAATGTAGCATGGCCACCTCAAGGTCCACCGGCCCGGTCCGTCACTGCTCATCACCTGAAAAATAATTCCCACAGTGGGGTGAGTCAACAGACTCAATGTGCACACAATACTAACATTCAACAATTCAGCATTCATGTTCAAATCATCGATCCATATAAAATGAAATTATGATGCAACCCAAACCCAATCCTAATGGTCCATCCGCTACACACCACCGTACGCCATTCACACCATGGAGACTACTAAGTCAACCCTCCATCCGCTACACACCATCGAAGGCGTTCATTGCAATGACGTGCTCATCGCCTATATACGTTGTGTCATTAGACACTATAGTCAAATTTATACGTTGTGTCATTAGACACTATATTCAAATATTGTAACCGGTTACCAAAATTCATAATGTGACCGTAGTCAACATATTTCGTTGGTGAGACCAAGTCAACACCTTCGTTGGTGAGACCAAGTCAACACCTACTCTCCCCTTTCACATAAATCCCGAATGCCCCAAAAATATATATATTGTGCATAACTTAATTTCATGTTCATATACATATATTCGCATGTTATAAAATAACATATTTCACAATCCTATCAAGTAGGAAGCGTGCACTGGTACTTTTTGCCACATTTGTGGTACATAGCCACATTCACATTCTTATTCATAGTCATATATTAAAATAATAGCCATAAAATATCGAAGGTTAGTAAGGGTACACACCTGATTTGCTTAATAGGTTCCTTGAGATCTTGAAAATCCCTATCTAACTTTAGATCTGTTTACCCCTTTGTCGATTTGGTGTTTATTCAAATCCGAAAGTTTGGTTTTTCCTTTCCACGATATTCTAAGACACCCTATGGTCTTTAAATCCCGAAAACTTCACCTTCCTCTTCCTTGGAATCACCAAATCCTTGGATTCTTGATCCTTCTATTTGATGATGGTTGAAACCCTTTTTGATGTTGTGGATGATTTCTCCTTTACTTAGAATCAATAAAGATTCGACTTTGACAGTAGAAACGAAGAAGAAAATAGAAAAAGAGAGGATGGTTTCTTGCTTAGGAAAATTCGGCAGAGAGGGGGAGAGAGTTGGCAAAATTTCGGCAAGGCTACAAGAGATGAGAGAAAAGTCTCAATTTTCCTCTTTTAACTGAAATTGCTAGACCAAGAGTCCAAAACTTGGCCACTACTCCCCACAAGTGATAATTTAATCTCCATTAATTATCACCTAATTAAATTAAAAGTATTTAATCCATCCTTTAATTCTCATTTATCTTAGTAAAGAAAATCCTTTATTTATCACTTTAATTTGACAAGTTTTAATAAAATAAAACTCTTCCTTTTTAGCAAATAGGTGCCGTCCACCCCTACCCTCGGAAGCAAAATAAAACCTTCAATATTTGCTTTCCAAGTGACTCGAACTCGTGCCATTTCCATAAACCTTAAGTGACACCTTCGCACCACTTTTCCAAGCCCGATTGTGTGTCAAATTTCACCAACTTTTCTTTTAAGGCCCTCTTACCCTTATTTCCTATTTTGGGCTTTAAAATTTGTCATTCACTTTATTTCTAAGTTTCCTAAAATTTTCGATCGGCTCAGAACTTGCCATTTTTCTTACATCTTCGTGTTTCCAAAATGTTCAAGTTTCCAAAATGTTCGTGTTTCCAAAATGTTCGTGTTTCCAAAATGTTCAAGTTTCCAAAATGTTCGTGTTTCCAAAATGTTCGTGTTTCCAAAATGTTTAGGTTTCCAAAATGTTTAGGTTTCCATTTCCATGCATTTCCGTGTTTCCAAAAATATCAAAAATTTATTCTTAGTGCTTAAACTTGTCATTTCATACAATCAAACCGAAAATGCATAGCCCTATTCAGATGTTACGCTCTACCCTTAAACAAAATTTCGTCCCCGAAATTTCCTAACTAAAATAATTGAGGGTATTGCTGTCTCATCATCTCTTCTGGCTCCTACGAAGCTTCTTCTGATCCATGATTGCGCCATAACACTTTGACTAGAGGAACTGTCTTCCTTCGTAATACTTTCACATCACGATCCAAGATCCGAATCGGTTCTTCCTCGTAGGATAAGTCTGGCCTTAGCTCCACTTCTTCAACAGATACCATATGCGACGGATCCGATCGATAGCGACGTAGCATGGATACATGAAATACGTCGTGCATCTGCTGCAATTCTGGTGGTAACTCTAATTGGTATGCCATCGCCCAACTCGCTTCAAGATTTGATAGGGCCCTACAAACCTTGGGCTTAACTTCCTTTCATGATCAACCTCATAACCTTCTTCCAAGGCGAGACTTTTAGGAATACTTGGTCTCCCACTTCAAACTCTATTTCCTTTCGCTTAAGGTCTGCGTCGACTTTTACCTATCGAGGCTTCCTTCAACTGTGTCTCAATTAACTCAACCTTCTCTTCGCTTTTTACCACCAACTCGACCCAAAACTCGGCGTTCTTCTAACTCGGTCCAACAAGTAGGTGTTCTACACTTCCTTCTATACAATGCTTCAGATGGTGCCATCCGAATCGGCTTGATAGTTGTTGTTGTAGGCGAATTCAAATAAAGGCAAGTAATCTTCCCAACTTTCCTAAATCCATTACACAACCTCTCAACATATCCTCCAACACTTGTATATCCCGCTCAGATTGCCTCATCGATTGTGGATGAAAAGTCGTAGTGAAGTCTAGCTTAGTGCCTAAAGCTTGATGAAGTGCCTTCCAAAATCGAGATGTAAACCTTGGGTCTCTATCAGAGATGATCGACATTGGTACTCCGTGTAATCTCACAATTTCTGCCATATACAACTTAGCCAACTTCCGAAGGGGATAATCTATTCTGACTGGGATAAAATGTGCGGACTTGGTCAAACGGTCCACTATCACCCATACCGAGTCCTTCTTAGTAGGCGTAAGGGGAAGCCCACTAACGAAGTCTATGGTAATTCTTTCCCACTTCCATTGGGGAATCTCGATTGGTTGAAGCAATCTGATGGGACTTGGTGTTCACCTTAACTTGTCGACACGCCAAACATTTCCCCACGAATTCACCACCTCTCGCTTTGGTCGACCACCAAAATCGCTTTCTCTCGATCTCTATACTGACTTAATACCTCCGGATGCATAGCATAAGGGCTACCATGCGCTTCAAGAATCCTTTGTCTCACTCCTTATCTTTCTAAGATACGACCTTTCCCTTGTAGCACAATACTCCTTCATCATTGATGCCATAGTCTTTAATCCCCTTGCAGACTTGCTGCACCTTAGTACTTAAGTCATTATCAACCAACTGTCCCTCTTTCACTTCCTTTAGCCATGTGGGCCTGACTTGTAATTCCGCCAACAGACTTCTATCGTCATACAAGACTTAAGTGAGCGAACAAAGCCCGTAGATCCGATACAACCTTCCGACTTAGGGCATCGGCTACTACATTCGCCTTGCCGGATGATACTCTATTGAACAAATCGAGTCCTTCAAGAATTTCACCCACCTTCGTTGTTCAAGTTCAACTCCTTCGAGTTAATAAATACTTAAGGCTCTTGTGGTCTGTAGATAATCGACCTTTCTCCATAAAGGTAGTGCCTCCAAACCTTAAGGCGAAAACCACCGCTGCTACTTCCAAGTCATGCGTGGGGTAGTTAACCTCATGCGGCCTTTAGTCGCTGTGGACGATAAGCAATCACTTTGCCCTCTTGCATTAACACACAACCTAACCCGTATGCTAAGCGTCACAAGACACCACAAATTTTTTTCCCGCCTCCCATTTGAATTAACACCTGGGCTTCCACAACACTCTTTTAAGCTTTTCAAAGCTCTCCTGCTACTTATTCGTCCATTCGAAGGGTACTTCCTTCCTTAGCAACTTGGTTAAAGGCGCGGCTATTGACGAGAATCCTTCCACGAACCTTCAGAATGGCTCGCCAAGCCTAAGAAACTTTGGATTTCACCACGGACCTAGGTGGTTTCCAATCCAACACTGCTTCGATCTTCCTAGGGTCCACTCTTATTCCTTCTGCGGATACCACATGCCCTAAGAATGCCACCTCCCTAAGCCAAAATTCGCACTTGCTGAATTTGGCATAGAGCTTCTTCTTCCTTAACACTTTCAACAGACTCGAAAACGCTCATCATGCTCCTCCTCCGACTTCGAATACACCAAAATATCATCGATGAACACAACGGCGAATCTATCCAAGTAGGGTTGGAAAACCCGATTCATCATATCCATGAACGCGACTGGAGCGTTCGTCAACCCAAACGGCATCACCACAAACTCGAAGTGACCATATCTTATCCTAAAAGCGGTCTTATGGATGTCAGCCTCCTTCACCTTCAACTGATGATAACCCAACCTTAAATCGATCTTTGAGAATATCATGTCTTTCACCGATCGAACAAGTCGTCGATCCTGGCAAGGATACTTGTTCTTAATGGTCACTTATTTAATCGACGGTAGTCTATGCACATACGCATAGTTCCGCCCTTCTTCTTCACAATAAGACCGGTGCTCCCCACGGAGACACACTGGGTCGGATGAACCCATGATCCAACAGTTCTTGTATCCGAGCCTTGAGCTCCACTAACTCCTTTGGTGCCATCCGGATGGAGCGATTGACACGAGCTGTCCCCTAGTGCAAATCAATCTCAAATTCCACCTCCCTGTCTGGGGGTATTCCCGATAACTCCTCTGGAAACACATCCACGAAGTCCCTTACCGTCCTAACTCTATTAATACCTTCCTCCTTTCCACCTGTTGCACTTACGAAAGCTAAGAACGCTTTGCAACCTTTCTTAACCATCTTCTCAGCCTTCAGTGTCGAAACTACATTAGACAAGTAGTTCCTCCTTTCTCCGATCATTACCACCACTTCATCCTCCGGGGTTCTTAGTTCCATACGTTTAGCCGCACAATCCAACACGACTCGGTGTTCTACTAACCAATCCATTCCAAGTATAAGCTCAAACTCTCCGAAGGTAACTCCATTAAGTCCGCCGAAAGTTCACTCCCCGAATCTCTGGGGTACATTCCGAAAGATCTTGTCTACCACTATAGTTTGGCCTAATGGGCTTACTACGATCATCCGCCTATCGAAAGTTCGTAGTCTAGGCCTAGTGTTTTCACTACACTACTTGCAACATAGGAATGGGTCGAGCCCACATCAATCAAAGCAAAGTAGGGTTTGTCAAAATAAAGAACGTATCAGTTATAACATCCGTGCGTCTCCATCTTCCCTTCACGAACCGCATAAACCAAACCCAGCTTGTCTTGCATCAAGATTAGCATTAGTACCTCGACCACATGTTCCACGGCCTCTGCTTGCACCACTACCACTTATTCGAACCATGACCCGCTGAGGTCGTTGTCCTCCTCACCGGCCCCGGCTAGCACTAACTACCGATCGGCCTCATCTGATTGTTTGGGACAATCCTTAAACATATGGTCCTTGGACCCACACTTAAGACATGCTCCTATCTTTCTCCAACACTCACCTAAATGCTTCTTTCCACAATGCTCACAAGGACGAATCGCCAAATGTGCCTCAAATTTGTTGATTCCGTGGCCCATCAACCCTAGGCCTTTTGTAACCCTTTCCAGATGGCCCAAACCCTCTTTTGGCCCTATTCTTATCCACGGTCTACTTAGTAGCATCCTTAATCCCCTCGGCCACCTTGGCCTTTTCCACCAAAGCCGAGAATTCCCGCTCCTGATGCGGTGCTATCAACAGTCTCAGGTCGTCTCTCAGTCCGTCCTCAAAACGGACACAGCGTTCATGCTCAGTTGCCACTACCCCTCGAGCATAGCGGCTCAATCTCAAGAATTCTGCCTCATATTCTGCGACAGACTTACTCCCTTGTACCAACCCTAGAAAAGCCTTCATTTGTTCATCAGATACCGGTTCCCACATACTTTTGAAAGGCCTCTTTAACATACTCCTGTGTCAAATTTTCACAGTAGTACCATCACGACAGCTAACCACCATCGACACGCTTCATCGCGTAATAACGCCACCATTCCTTTCAACTTTTCCTCCGAAGTCGGTCAAGCTCATCCATGATACGCTCCGTTGCTTCCACCAAGATTTCAATTTGACTGGTGCCACATTAGATACTCCTCAAAACATTTCGCTCCATTAGCTCGAGCCGTTCAGTACCGACTTTTGGTTTCGAATTTCCACCCGCACCGCCACCAATTCCAAAACTCGCAAGACAGACTGCGACACAAAGATCTTCCCTGTCTCGAGCCTTCGCCGCTCAACATTAACAAATTGGGTGGTGGTGGCGGTGGCATTTCATTGTTTGACCACGACCGACCTAACCGGTTCCGACATCGCATCCTTCCTCTTCCTCGACCACGACGACCACGTCCTCTAGAGCTCATTTTCTAGCGTCAAGATCTGATTAAGAAATTTTTATGAGTTAGTCATTGTTCCTCTTATTTACCAAATAAGGAGTTTTATGAAAAGGGATTTTAAGAGTGGTTCTTTCGTATCATACAAACACACAGTCTTTTCCATTCATTCATTCATCCATCAAACAAGTATGAACTTCCGTTCATTCAGAGAAACGTTGTAGTTTTTATTGTTGTTGTCGTTGTTTTTCACTACCCGGGGGTATTTTCATAATTTTGTCCTACAGGGGTATTTTCGTAATTTTGTCCTACAGGGGTATTTTCGTAATTTTTCAGAAGAAAAATGTTTCTTGGTGTTTTTGTCAAAAAGTATTTTGAAAATTTCAAAGTCTCGGTAATTTTGGAAAAATTTCAAAATCTGGGGGTATTTTGGTAATTTTTCACAAATCAGGGTAAATTTATTGAATTAGGGGTATTTCAAAAGTTGTAAAACTTTGAGGGTTCCTTTCAAAAATTGTTCCTTCAAAAATGGGGATGTTGCAAAAATTTTGGAAATCGTATCATTTTGGTAATTTTGTAAGTTAGGGTAATTTTGTAATTTTTTCCAAGTGATGGTATTTTGATATTTTACAAATTAGGGTTTTTGAATGTTTATGGAATCATGAAATTTTGGTAAAGTTGTTGAGTAGTTGAACATTTTATAAACCAAGTATGCTTTTGGTAATTTTACTGCTAAGGGCATTTTGTAATTTTCAGAATTCGAGTTTTTCGTAAAATGTTGTAAAAATAATTTTCTCATTTAAAAGAAAGTTTTAAAAGTTTGAAAAACTAGGGTTTGTTGTTTTGTTCTCTCTTCTTTTTTTTTTAAAATATGGCTAGTTCCTTTTGGGTTTTAGTCATTATGTTCATTTATGACCGAGCCCTCTTGGTCGGGGTGAACTAAAGCTACGCACTGGCGTGATTCGTGTGGAGAGGAGGTGAGTCACGCGATCGCTTAAATACCAAGCTCCCACCAAACCACCCCTGACATGCATGCATGAGGTTGCCACACCACTGGGCCTCCGAGTTATGGTGAGCAACTGCTACGCACTGTAGGATTCTGCAAGAGGAGGTGAGTCACTAGGACCGCTTAAATACCAAGCTCTTCGTAATCCAATCCTAGACATGCGTATAAGGGTTACCACACCACTAGCTCAGTGACTTGGTCATAGGTTTGTTCAGTACATTAAGTCTTATGTGATTTTGTGTTTGAGTAGTCTAATCCTAGGGTTCAAGTTCCTATCATTCTATTCTACGTTCTATGCCTTTTCTACCTTTATATAAATCACAGAATCACACATAGAGTTAGGGGTACTTACCGGTGGATCATGGGTTGGAGACTTAGGGGCCATGCCGAAGCCTCTTATTTTCAAAGAAAATCATTTGGGCTCAATTCAAAACGTTGGGCCTTAGCCCACAGTGCCAAGAATTTAAAATCGGGCTCGATACCAAATTGAAACACCCTATACCCAAATTTACGAGCCCGAACCGGATCTGGTATGTTCCTAAAGTGAACCGATTTCAAAATCATTCGTTACTTAGAGAAAATTCGTAAAATTTTTAGAAAATGTTGTCAGGATTGGGCTTAGATTGGGAACCCATTTTATTAAACTTGTAAATCCAATTTGATTTATTACGTCCAAAATAGTTCTTAGCACAATATTTAAAAGTAAAGTAAAAATAAAGAATAATCCATCGGCCTTATGGCCTTATTACATCAAATAAAACCCAAAAGAAATATAATTAAGGTACCAAATGTAAATAAAGTCCAAATAAAATAAAATCTCTAAATGTAGCATGGCCACCTTAAGGTCCACCGCCCATTCACACCGCTCATCACCGAAAATAATTCCCACAATGGGGTGAGTCAACAGACTCAATGTGCACACAATACTAACATTCAACAATTCAGCATTCATGTTCAAATCATCGATCCATATAAAATGAAATTATGATGCAACCCAAACCCAATCCTAATGGTCCATCCGCTACACACCACCGTACCGCCATTCACACCATGGGGACTACTAAGTCAACCCTCCATCCGCTACACACCATCGAAGGCGTCATTGCAATGACGTGTTTCATCGCCTATATATCGTTGTGTCATTAGACATTATAGTCAATTTATACGTTGTGTCATTAGACACTATATTTAAATACTATAACCGAAGTTACCAAAATTCCGCAATGTGACCGTAGTCAACATATTTCGTTGGTGAGACCGAAGTCAACACCTTCATTGGTGAGACCGAAGTCAACACCTACTCTCCCCCTTTCACATAAATCCCGAATGCCCCAAAAATATATATATTGTGCATAACTTAATTTCATGTTCATATACATATATTCGCATGTTATAAAATAACATATTTCACAATCCTATCAGAAGTAGGAAACGTACCTGGGTACTTTTTGCCACATTTGTGGTACATAGCCACATTCACATTCTTATTCATAGTCATATATTAAAATAATAGCCATAAAATATCGAAGGTTAGTAAGGGTACACACCTGATTTGCTTAATAGGTTCCTTGAGATCTTGAAAATCCCGATCTAACTTTAGATCTGTTTACCCCTTTGCCGATTTGGTGTTTATTCAAATCCCGAAAGTTTGGTTTTTCCTTTCCCTGATATTCGGCACACCCTTATGGTCTTTAAATCCCGAAAACTTCACCTTCCTCTTCCTTGGAATCGGCCAAATCCTTGGATTCTTGATCCTTCTATTTGATGATGGTTGAAACCCTTTTTGATGTTGTGGATGATTTCTCCTTTACTTAGAATCAATAAAGATTCGACTTTGACAGTAGAAACGAAGAAGAAAATAGAAAAGAGAGGATGGTTTCTTGCTTAGGAAAATTCGGAGAGGGGAGAGAGTTGGCAAAATTTCTAAGCAAGGCTACAAGAGATGAGAGAAAAGTCTCAATTTTCCTCTTTTAACTGAAATTGCTAGACCAAGAGTCCAAAACTTGGCCACTACTCCCCACAAGTGATAATTTAATCTCCATTAATTATCACCTAATTAAATTAAAAGTATTTAATCCATCCTTTAATTCCTCATTTATCTTAGTAAAGAAAATCCTTTATTTATCACTTTAATTTGACAAGTTTTAATAAAATAAAACTCTTCCTTTTTAGCAAATAGGTGCCGTCCACCCCAGCCAGGAAGCAAAATAAAACCTTCAATATTTGCTTTCCAAGTGACTCGAACTCGCCATTTCCATAAACCTTAAGTGACACCTTCGCACCACTTTTCCAAGCCCGATTGTGTGTCAAATTTCACCAACTTTTTCTTTTAAGGCCCTCTTGCCCTTATTTCCTATTTTGGGCTTTAAAATTTATCATTCCTACCTTATTTCTAAGTTTCCTAAAATTTTCGATCGGCTCAGAATTTGCCATTTTTCTTACATCTTTAGGTTTCCAAATGTTCGTGTTTCCAAAATGTTCGTGTTTCCAAAATGTTCAAGTTTCCAAAATGTTCGTGTTTCCAAAATGTTCGTGTTTCCAAAATGTTTAGGTTTCCAAAATGTTTAGGTTTCCATTTCCATGCATTTTAGGTTTCCAAAAATATCAAAATTTATTCTTAGTGCTTAAACTTGTCATTTCATACAATCAAACCGAAAATGCATAGGCCTATTCAGATGTTACACATACACCCGCACATCTCCCAAGACAACCTCGATAGCACGATTGCACTCCCAACTCAATTCACCGGTGCTCAAAATCAACAAGTTTGAGAG